>JAPDVR010000014.1:6875328-7475328 GCA_026230005.1 Gila orcuttii | reverse complement strand
TAGTGATCAAACTACATTTTATAAAAAAATCACCTGCCAAGTTTATAAAATATTTTACATCATGAGAGTAAACTATAACGACTACAGGGACTCATCTCAAGATCATTGTTTTTACATTTCACATTTATTTGTATAGCTCTTTTCACAATATATCGAGGTCACTCATTTAACAGTTCATCTATTGCCAAAATTATGAAAAAAAGATCATTCAAGAATAAAAAAATGATTGAAAATATTCAAATCAGGAATGTCAGAATCAGATTGCATAGTTCATGCATTAAAAATGTCCATCAAAACCAACGCATGTAGATCGATGTTCTCTAACCCGTCAAAGTTTGTCAATTAGATTGACGTTTATTCTCTTTAGCATGCGGTGTGAAGTAGGCCTATTTCACTCAGTTTCTTGGCCATTCCCATTCAATTTCAGCGAGTGAAGAACAAATTTATACTCACGTGTGTTATGAACTATGCATATTATCGTCTCTGGCATGTTGAAGCAGCTCAGGAAAGCAATGTAGTCAAAATATCCTTTGATTTGAGTTTCTAGGAAATGCGTGAACTCGCTGGACCTCTGCTTTTTGTAAATACTACAGTGTATTTTGCAGATTATTTTTTTGACAGACATTGATGTCGTGATATTCAAATTGAAAACAGATTGATCGTAAGGTAATAAATATTTATTTCTTAGCCAGCAAGTATTCAGTGAAGTGATTGATGCCCATGAGTGAGTTATGTTGAAGTTTTTAGATCTGATATTCCAACTGACAGACGGAGATGATAACATGCGAGAGGAACTAGTTGTGCTCAAAAGTTTACATAAACCTTACATAAATCTGCAAAATGTTAATTATTTTAACAAAATAAGAGGTATCATACAATATGCATGTGATTCTTTTAGTACTGTCCTGAATAAGATATTTTACATTAAATATGTTTACATATAGTCCACAAGACATAATACTGAATTTGTAAAAAATTACCCCGTTCAAAAGTTTATGTACCCTTGATTCTTAATACTGTGTCGTTACATGGATGATCCACAACTGTTTTTATGTTTTATGATGTTTGTTCTTGAATACCTTGTTTGTCCTGAGCAGTTAAACTGCCCAATGTTCAGAAACATTGATCTTCAGAAAAACCCTTTAAGTCCTGCAAATTCTTCAGTTTTCCAGCAATATCTTTTGCATATTTGAACCCTTTCCAGCAGTGACTATGATTTTGAGATTCAACTTTTCACACTGAGGACAATTGAGGGACTTAAACAAAACTATTAAAAAAGGTTCAAACATTCACTGATGCTCCAGATGGAAATCCGATGGGGGAAAACTTTTGAACACGATGAAGATAAATATCACATTTTTTTTCCATGTAGTAATGCCCTTCAGAAGCAACAGAAGAAATATTTTTGTACTTCTGTATATATATGGGTGTAACAGTACACAAACATGAATGTTCCGTACGTCCTTCGGAATTGAAGTCACAGTTCGGTAATGCAGGGGGGAGAAAACTAAACACAAAAATGCTTCTTTCTTCTTTCTTTTTTAAATTAAACTCTTTTTTTTTTTTACAAATGTGCATATGGGTTTAAATAAATTATATTATAAATTCTATTATTGACAGAACACAGACAAAGACATCAAGAAAACAAGACTGACAATGTGACAGAACGCCCACGTCCCGGAAGGCGTGTCCTCACGCCGCAAGGACTTCACAGGGGTGGGAGGGTGGCACCAACAGTTCAGGCCAGGGCCCCCTGACAAGCATCTTCAGTACTTAGTAGATTATCCTTTTGCTGTTATGACCTGTTGCAAACGAGATGTATAACCAGACACCAGCTTCTAGCAGCGTTTCCAAGGAATCTTAGCACATTACTCATCAGCAATGGCCTCCAGTTCAGTAATATTCTTGGGTTTGCGTGCTGCAACCACCTTCTTCAAATCCCAACAGATATTTTCCATTGGGTTCAAGTCCTGGTGACTGTGATGGCCACTGTAGAATCTTCCAGGACTTCTTCTGCAATCAAGCCTTGGTGAAATTTGAGGTAAGCTTGAGATCATTGTCCTGATGGAAGGTCCAATGACACCCAAGCTTCAGCTTCCTCACTGATGGCATGACGTTTTCTCCTAGAATTTCCTGATACTTTAATAAATCCATCTTGCCTTCCACACACTGCAGGTTTCCAGTGTCAGAGGATGCCAAGCAGCCCCAGAGCATCACTGAGCCTCACCATGCTGAACGCAGGCAGAGTGTTCATTTCAGCATATGCTTCATTCTACTTCCTCCAGACATACCACAGATCCATAGGGCCGAAAAGTTCCAGTTTTGTTTCATCGCTCCACAGAAGAGAATACCAAACCTTCTGCGGCTTATTTATATGATTTTGAGCAAATTGTAGCTGACTTTTCTTGAGCTTCTGGGTCAGTAGTGGCGTTGTTCAGTAGTCTTGGAGTTCTGGTATGCGTTTAGTACACGCCTTGCTGTGCAAGCTGAAACCTCAGTGCCTGTTGCCACCCATCTTGCTGCAGGTCTTTTGCTGTCACTCTATAGTTTATCGGAACCTGCCTTCTCAGAAGTCATTGATAGCTTCCTTTTTCTGCCCTGTCTAGGTAGTGTAATCACTGTTCCTTTAACTTTGAACTTGGAAACTATGCTTCCAACTGTGTCTCTAGAAACATTTAATGCCTTCGCTATCTTTTTGTATCCTGTTCTTTGTTTGTGAAGGGCGATGACATCTTCTCTTAACTTTTTGGACCATTCTTTTGACTAAGCCATATTTCTAACATGCAGTCAAACATGACACTCAACAAACCTAGCCAGTTCAGATATTTTGTGTGTTCTAGCTCAAGCACACCTGGTGCAACTAATGAAGCCCTTGATTAGTTGCATCAGGTGTGTTTAAGACAACACCTTTTTTTGCAGATTTGTGCTGTTGTGAGGGATTCTAATCAGGGGGTTGAATAATTTTGAAACTGCAGAAGTCATTAAAAGTTGCATTTTCAGTTAAATTTGGGGAAACCACTTGAAATATTTGTTGTGTTGAGCTATTTTAATCACTTTTGTATGATTTGTTCATTGCAAACAGCTAAAAGTCTGTACATTTTTACAGTAGTACAACAACATAGGAAAGATTTTTTTTAAACAATGTTATCCGACATACGGTCTATTATACTGTACATACACCTGGGGCCAGTTGCACCAACAGGGCTTACGCCTGGTCTTAAGGTAAGTAGGTCTTAACTCAACATTCTAAGTCCGACCTAATAGTTACAACTGTTGCACCATCCAGGCTTAAGTCCTCTTCTCGCTAAGACCAGGCGTAAATCTTACGCCTAGTCAGTAGCAGGCGTAAAGTCAAAATCTAGGCACGTTTTTATAGTAACCACTTCATAACTCAGCAGTAAAGACATGGCGCGCCTTAAACACAGACTTTACAATGAGCGGGCTATTAGACGGGAGAGAGTTATTAGGGACAGAAACAATCCATTGGACATTTACAATGATGAGGAGCTGATTGAGAGGTTTCGATTCTGTCGGAGAGATATATATGAACTTGTAGAAGAGCTGTCACCCGACTTACAGTTTGTGTCGAACCACAACTCAGCATTGCCACCGGCATTACAGCTGTTGATAGCCCTACGTTTTTATGCAAATGGTGCATTTCAAAACACTGTTGGAGACATGATTAATGTCCACAAATCCACCGCATGTCGGGCCATCCGCAGAGTATCACTGGCACTGAGCCGCCGCCTTCCGCGATCTGCTCACCTCACCACTGAGGCTGAGTGTGCGGTGATGAAACACCGGAAGATAGTTTACAACGTAAGCCCAGCAACGCACGCTGCTAGGCAACCGCTATAGGTCCGTGGCCATTCACAGGAACGCGCATCGCTAAAACCAGGCGTAGTTAAGCCTAGGCTTAAGTTTGGTTGGTGCAACCGATGTTAGGTCAACTCTAAAGACTGGTCTTAACTAAGACCTACTTAGCAGTTAGGACCAGGCTTAGTAAAGCCCTGTTGGTGCAACTGGCTCCTGGTCTTCTATAGACCATCATTTGAACTTTAAGCTTCATTTACCTGAGCTTCAGAGTATTTGACTGATATGATGTAATGTGATATGAAAACTACAACTCATGAACATTTCAAGGCTCTAATAAAAGTTCAGAAAAATAAATAATAGTTGTGGATGGCCACAGTGGGGTTTCTGGACTTGTGTGTGGTTGGACAATTTAAATCCATACATAACTATAATTCTCTGCATATTTAATTAATGTTTTATGTAAAATACACCAGGGCTTAAAGTGCCGCTAACGTTCAAGCATTTAAAACATCAAAGATGGTTCGTTGATGCAATAATTTCTCTCACGCTGTGAAGCAGCTAATTGCAGTGCCTGTTTGAGAACTACCTTTAAACGTTTCTTGATTCAATGAGGCAACCCTATCAGGAATATAATCCCCTATTGTATGTAATACAGTTAAGTGACGTAAATTAATCAAAACATAGTCACTGTGCAGTATAAAGTTGAATAAAAATGTTATCAGTAATCAGTTATTCAAACCATGATTGATCCCATTAACCTTCATTGTATTGAAAAGTGGAGCATGAACATTCTGCTAAATAACTCGATTTGAAAGAAAGCAATACAAATTTGAAACAAGATCCAAGAGCGAAATTATGACATAATTTAAATGTTTGGATAAACTATTGCTTTATAATTTATTTATTTTCCAGCCCAACACAAATCAGCATCAGCAAACCATTTCTGAATCGCAGAACTGTAGCATCTAATGAAGCGCTGAGGCATAGAGCGGCTACATTACATAAGAAACTCGAGAGTCCTCCAACAGATATAGAAAGAAACACTTTGATTAAACGTGGCAAAATGAATCATGGCAGGCACAGTCTAGGCTGGAATTGGTGGTGAGATGAACTGACTTACCCTCCCGATGCATTCAGAGCTGCTCTCCAAATGAGAGGATTGTTGTAAGGGCAGATATTCTTGAGTGCTGTTAGCCCTAAAGGTTTTTTCTCATGTTGACTTGTTTCAGCTCTACTTTTCCGAAAGCTGACTTTGCCCATGTGCCCGAGCAAATGAAAGGTGACAGTCTTCATGGCTTTCTGAGATTCTGATAAAAGATGGCATGAGTGCAGAAATGAAATGTCATTTTCTCCCCTTCTCAGATGAATTCACAAGGAAAACTTAAACATGGGTTACATCTACTAAGAAACTGATGTACCTTGTCAACAGTGGCACTGGCACAGCAAACAAAGAAGTTTACAATGGAATAAAAGTCACTGTGTAAAAATGACCACTGCTTTCCTTGCATCAAATGAAAATGATCATTATTATTTTCTCTGACAAAGAACAAACACCAAGAAATGGGATACACCAATCCGATCTCACGGGAAAACGTGGCTATTGTACGAGGTGGCGATTTCATATAAAATCGTACAATGTGACTCGTACAAAAACATACGTGTTTTAGAAAAAAATCATTTGTGAAGGACCACACCTAACCCTGCCTCTAAACCTACACCTTACAGGGGTTACAAACACGTACGAATGAGATCAAACAAACTCATACAAATTAGCCACCAATTCGCCAAAATGTAAAATAGTTACAAATTGCTGTGAGATTGTGTTGGATATACAGTGGCTCAAAAATATTTTAACATTTATTTTAAAAACTTTTTTCAGTGATTTTGAGTAGAAAGAAATGGGGTGGGGTGTTGCTTCAAGTTTGAATTTCTCTGATAGCAGGAAAATTCCTTAAGGAACTTACTTATGGGTCAGGAAGAATGATACATTTTCATCAAAAACATTTTTAGTAATAAAAATAAAAACGAACACAGTAATTAGTGTGAATAAAACTTGTCACAACAAATTGTAGCCTATTTCACGGAGCCTATTTCATTGACTACGCAGATAAGTCAAGTCAAGTCATCCTCATTTATTTAGCGCTTTTAACAATGTAGATTGTTTCAAAGCAGCTTTTTACAGAGATAAACATATAATTTAAGGTAACAGAGATTGGTTTGGTTTTATAGTGGTTCTTGAATAATGTTATTTCCAGCTAAAGTTAATTTCGATTGATTCACTTCCGTCGAAATGGTCATTTGTTATTAAATTAGGGGCCGCTAAGACGACACCGATCTCTCTAAACAGACTTTAAACGCGCACCTGTGATAGACGCTGATGGCGTTCACATGCGCATTAAGAATTGATTCTATAGTTATGTGCGTTTGAATATATGTGCGCAGGTTTGTAATTCCCTACAAACCATGCCTAAACAAACTACTTGTCTTGCCTATAAATTTTGATGCAGAATTTTATTTTATTTTATCACTTCGGGTAGGTACTCGAACCGTAAATTCCACAACGCTTTATCTGTAGAGTGGTATAGGGATCCTCCATAGGGAGAGGCTAGTTGGCACTTCAGCACTGCATTGTCATCGGGTCCAGGCGAAGGTTCTTTGTCAGATCTGGAAACGGCCTGGATTCGGCAGGCTGCGGGAAAACCTCGGGATAAACAAAGACACTAAAATTAGCGTAGATGTACTTGAAGTACATCAGGATTTAAGGGAAGTGTTCCCAGTTCCGGCTGACCTAATCTATGCAGCCTAATATTGAATTATAGAAGTCAATAATGTATTATGTGAATCAGGGCCGGATTCAGCCAGTCCCACTAGGGGGTGCAGGTAGAATATCAGGGGGGGCAAGTCATTTAACGGAACATTTAAATTTGACAAATATAGTGATTTGATTTATATTGTGATATACAGGTCCTTCTCAAAAAATTAGCATATTGTGATAAAGTTCATTATTTTCCATAATGTAATGATAAAAATTAAACTTTCATATATTTTAGATTCATTGCACACCAACTGAAATATTTCAGGTCTTTTATTGTTTTAATACTGATGATTTTGGCATACAGTTCATGAAAACCCAAAATTCCTATCTCAAAAAATTTGCATATCATGAAAAGGTTCTCTAAACGAGCTATTAACCTAATCATCTGAATCAACTAATTAACTCTAAACACCTGCAAAAGATTCCTGAGGCTTTTAAAAACTCCCAGCCTGTTTCATTTCTCAAAACCGCAATCATGGGTAAGACTGCCGACCTGACTGCTGTCCAGAAGGCCATCATTGACACCCTCAAGCAAGAGGGTAAGACACAGAAAGAAATTACGGCGTGGCATTGAGGCAATCAGCCTGTGGCACTGCTGAGGTGTTATGGAGGCCCAGGATGCTTCGATAGCGGCCTTAAGCTCATCCAGAGTGTTGGGTCTTGCGTCTCTCAACTTTCTCTTCACAATATCCCACAGATTCTCTATGGGGTTCAGGTCAGGAGAGTTGGCAGGCCAATTCAGCACAGTAATACCATGGTCAGTAAACCATTTACCAGTGGTTTTGGCACTGTAAGCAGGTGCCAGGTCGTGCTGAAAAATGAAATCTTCATCTCCATAAAGCTTTTCAGCAGATGGAAGCATGAAGTGCTCCAAAATCTCCTGATAGCTAGCTGCATTGACCCTGCCCTTGATAAAACACAGTGGACCAACACCAGCAGCTGACATGGCACCCCAGACCATCACTGACTGTGGGTACTCCAGTGCTGCTTCTCTGTAGCCCAGGTCAGGCGCTTCTGCCGCCGTTTCTGGTTCAAAAGTGGCTTGACCTGGGGAATGCGGCACCTGTAGCCCATTTCCTGCACACGCCTGTGCACGGTGTCTCTGGATGTTTCTACTCCAGACTCAGTCCACTGCTTCCGCAGGTCCCCCAAGGTCTGGAATCGGTCCTTCTCCACAATCTTCCTCAGGGTCCGGTCACCTCTTCTCGTTGTGCAGCGTTTTTTGCCACACTTTTTCCTTCCCACAGACTTCCTACTGAGGTGCCTTGATACAGATCTCTGGGAACAGCCTATTTGTTCAGAAATTTCTTTCTGTGTCTTACCCTCTTGCTTGAGGGTGTCAATGATGGCCTTCTGGACAGCAGTCAGGTCGGCAGTCTTACCCATGATTGCGGTTTTGAGAAATGAAACAGGCTGGGAGTTTTTAAAAGCCTCAGGAATCTTTTGCAGGTGTTTAGAGTTAATTAGTTGATTCAGATGATTAGGTTAATAGCTCGTTTAGAGAACCTTTTCATGATATGCAAATTTTTTGAGATAGGAATTTTGGGTTTTCATGAGCTGTATGCCAAAATCATCAGTATTAAAACAATAAAAGACCTGAAATATTTCAGTTGGTGTGCAATGAATCTAAAATATATGAAAGTTTAATTTTTATCATTACATTATGGAAAATAATTAACTTTATCACAATATGCTAATTTTTTGAGAAGGACCTGTATATCGATATGGCCAGATATGAAAAAATATATTGTGAAATGAAAAAATCCTATATCGCCCAGCTCTAATCTATCAGCTCCTTTGATCCATTTGATTTGTCTTATAGGTTTTATGTTGGATGCCCTTCCTGACACTACCCTCTGCATTTACCCGGGCTTGGGACCGGCACAAATAGGACACTGGCTTCTGCCCTGTTGAGGCTGCATTTATCTTTTTTTTTATCTGTCTGTCTGTTTGTCTTCCTGTCTGTCTGTCTTGTCTGTCTGTCTGTCCTTTCGTTTTTTATTTCAATCTTTTTTGTTTTTTTTTTGTTTTCATTTCTTTAGCTCTGTACACAGCATGGCTTATATCAGTCATTATAGCATCAGTCGTCTGCTTTTCTGTGCAAAAGTCCTAACAAATGCATCCATATCTAGACCTGTTGTTATGGCCTTCTCGTGAGCCAGAATAACTAAATTTCTTTTTCTCTCATGTAGCATAGTGCGGCGGAAGGGGGTAAGAACACGAGACAAAGTGGAGAAAGAGCTCTCGCATGATGCAGATGATATTCCAATCACAAGTGAGGTCACATACATGCGATGGAGCTGAGGAAAGGCATTCTTATACCCGTGTAGATATGTGCAAATGGTGGAGAGGTCTACAGACTCTATGTTCTCATAATCATGTGACGGTGTGCTTCAGTGTTTAAGCCTATGTTGTATTCATCCGCAACAGCCACGGATGGGCTGGGAACGACGGGGGATTCGGTCTCTGCTGCAGCTAATGCCCTAGCAGCCTCGTTGCTGCTGCCAGTGCTGGCTTTAGCAACCAGAAATCGGCGCATACTCGACTCGTCACTTGGTGCAAATTACAAGAGAAAGCGATAGAGAGATATGGAGGGAATGAGAACACGCTTACAGAAAGAGTAACCAAATAATTTCAGTGACTGACGGCGAAGGAAACTCAAAACTCTGCGTGCTCCGCTCTGCAGTGACTGATTGAGACGTGAAGCTCAGCAGGTTCACCACAAGCCGGTGAAGCGGCCATGCCCTCCCTATGCATCTACCAATCAGTAGCTACTTTGAATGAGGGATAGAGAGCAGAGAGCGCTCACTCTGACCATTTTTCTTGAAATAATTTTTAAATTTGGGATCTTTACATGTCATCACGTTTGGGGGGGGGCAGTCACGGCATTTGGGGGGGCATTGCCCCTCCTTGCCCATGCCTATATCCGGCCCCGATGTGAATGCTAGGTCAAAGAGATGTGTTTTTAGTCTAGATTTGAACTGACAGTGTGTCTGCTTCCCGGACAATGTTAGGAAGACTGTTCCAAAGTTTTGGTGCTAAATAGGAAAAGGATCTACCGCCAGCAGTTGATTTTGATATTCTAGGTATTATCAACTGGCCGGAACTTGAGATCGCAATAGACGTGAAGGACTATAATGCGTTAAGAGCTCGCTCAAGTACTGTGGAGCTAAACCATTTAGTGTTTTGTAAGTAATCAGCAATATTTTAAAATGTATACGATGTTTAATAGGCAGCCAATGCAGTGTTGACAGAACCAGGCTAATATGGTCATACTTCCTGGTTCTGGTAAGAACTCCAGCTGCTGCGTTTTGAACCAGCTGTAGTTTGTTTATTAAGCGTACAGGGCAACCACCCAGTAGAGCATTACAATAATCTAGCCTTGATGTCATGAATGCATGAACTAGCTGTTCCGCATTTGTCATTGAGAGCATATGACGTAATTTAGATATATTTTTAAGATGGAAAATTTTTTACAGATACTAGTTCTGTAGGATCAAGTTGCAGTTTTTTAACAAGCGGTTTAATCATAGCCAGCTTAAAGGTTTTTGGTACGTATCCTAGAGACAAAGACGAATTAATGATATTAAGAAGAGGATCTATGACATCTGGAAGCATCTCTTTCAGCAGCTTAGTCGGTATAGGGTCTAACATACATGTTGTCGATCTAGATGAATTAAAGAGTTTGCAAATAAGTTTGAGTGTAGTCTGAGCAAACTCTGTTCCCTTTCAAGGGAACCTGCTCTGCACTGAAATGACGCAGTAGGAACGCTCTGCTTGATTATGTTGTGAAGCACGTGTGAAATCAGTCCAATGGTGTGACGGGACGTCAGAGGTGGGTGACGTAACAAATCAGGAAACTATAAAGCATGCCCAAACAGTGCAACGCTAGCTTCTATGTCTTCAGTAAGCGCTATATGTGATCTTGTTTGTCTTATTTGGTGTTGTCTGTCTCAGTACAAAAGCACAATTCTATATTATAGCAAGCAATTAGCAGTTCAGATTGTGTGTTCATCCCTGTCCACGCTACATTACGAGTGATGCCGTCTCTCTCAGTATGAAGTTCATTCTGAAACACAGCAGAAAATGAACTGTAACTCATTGAATACTTGCCACACAGATATGAGAGATATGTCTTTAGAAAGCTTGTTCTCTCTAATTTAAATATTATCTGTTTAAGTGTATGAAACCAACAAGAGGTCCATTTTCTCAAGCGTGTGCTCATTATCTCTAATGTGACAACACCCATGCGTGCTGTGGCGAGCAGGACGAGGCCGAGGGCTGTGGGAGAGCGGCACGAGTCCAGTGGCGTGATTGCTGATGAGCGACACCTGCGCGACGCACCGGTCTTGTTTCTCTCACGGGAGAGCGGAAGCATAAAAGGAGGAGCGACGACGGTGAAGGACGTGATAGGCCAGGCCTGGATTTCATTTGATGTTTTGTTTCATGTGGCAGCAGTCATCCGTGAGGGACTGCTGCCTTTATTTAGGTGTTCAAGCACGAAGTGCTGAAAACCTATTGTATTTGTACTGATTTTTATTATTATTATTCTCCGCTAAAACGCATCGTGCAGACCAAACCGTAAGTGCTAGAGACTTGAAACTTTGTCAGATGGTAGTACAAAAATCGAGGAGAGGTTATCAAATTATGAGCCCGATTGGCCCATAGGTGGCGCTATAGCAACCAATTGCGCAAAACTGCTCATAACTCCTAGACCGTATGTCGTAGACTCAAGTGTCTTATATCTCTGGAAAGCTGGAAACCTGAAGTAAAAAACGTATATCTCCGATTTCATTTCCGCCATGATAGATTTTCCGCCATTTTGAATTTTGTCGAAAAACTACTTTTGCGAACTAGTCCCTGGTTTTTCGCCCGATCGGAACCAAACCAGTGCCAAAATGTTCTCTGGAGTCTGAATATCAATAATTATCGAAAAAAAGTTGAAATTTTGATTCACGGTCGCTAGGGGGCGCAAAATGAACGTTGTGGGCGGAGCCTATTTTACTAAAATGGCTATAACTCAAGAAGTAAATGAGATAGCTTCACCAAACTCGGTACACATGTGAATAAGTTCATTCTGAGGTCACAGTAAAAAAATCGCGACGATTGGGCACTAGGTGGCGCTATAACATTAAAAAAACTTAAATAGGGCTATGACCACCTGACCGTTGGTCCGATTGACTTGAAAATTGGTATGCAGTGTCTTGGTCCAAGGCCCCATGTATGTATAAAAGGACATTGGCTTATCTCAAAAAACATGGCCCCCATCGGCCAATGAAGTTTGAGCACCTGTGAGACGAGGTTAACGGAGGCCGATCGGAACGAAACTCGATGGGCATGTTCGACTCATGGCCCAAGAGGTCTGTAAGAGTTTTGAAAGAAATCGGCCACTAGTTGGCGCTAACGAGTTTTACGGCTCTGTAATCACGTGGTGTGGCACATATCCCCACAAAATGCATATCATTTGATAGATCTCCTCATGCTGAACAACTTTGCCTCTAGAACCATTGCTGTCAATCAAATCGTTCATTAAATATTCACAAATATGTTTAAAACCTACTTTTGCGAACTAGTCCTAGGATTTTCGCCCGATCGGAACCAGACCAGTCTAGGACAATTCTCTGGACTCTCTAGATCAATAATTATCAAAAAAAGTTGAAATTTGGCATTTGGTTGGCTATAACAGGGTCATTTATAAAATGGGCGTGGCAAAATATAGTCAAAAGCCTATAAATCCTATACGAAAACTCAGAACTTCACAAAAATTGGTGAGCATATGTGACATAACATCCTTAAAAAGCATGCCAAATTTTATGGAGATCGGACCATAGGTGGCGCTATAACTGTTAAAAAGCTTTTAAACAATGTATTTCCTATGGTAAATTGCCTGTATTTGCTGTAAATGGTGTTTTGCATTTATTATCATGTAATGTTCATATCATAATGTTCAAAACCAGTGCAGTACAATTCTCTGGACTCTCTAGATCAATAATTATCAGAAAAAGTTGAACAACTTCATTTGGATGGCTATAATAGGGTCACTTCACAATGTAGCCATGACCTAGTGTCCCCAAAAGCTTATATCTCTTCAATGAATGCTCAGATCTTCTTAAAAACAAGTCAGAACATGTGCCATATGACTCCAAACAATCATGAAAAATTTCAGACAGATCGGACAAGATTTGCCTCTATAACAGTTAAAAATGGGAAAATTAAATGAATATAATGGCATATTAAGCCAATAAGTAGTATTTTACTGCCCCCTGCTGTTTAAAATATGAATTATACTTGAGTAGTGTGACAAAATTACTATTTAGACTTTATAAAATTACTATTTTAACATTTACAATCACATTAAGTCTAATTTCATCTATTGAAGTATCACTATTGACAATTCTGTCACATTGACAAATGTGAATCCTGAATGAGACATAGTTCAAATCTCTGTATCTACAACAGAATGTGTGTGTAGTCCTATGTTTCTGAATAAATTCTGAATAATCTGATTAATAGTTTGCAAAGACATGTATGAAATAACATTCAAATATATTTTCATAATGATTTTGTGTGTGTGTGTGTGTGTGTGTGTGTGTGTGTGTGTGTGTGTGTGTGTGTGTGTAAGCTTGCATAAAGGAGTTAAAATGGAAAAACTGTCAAAATGAAAGTGGCCAGCAGAGGGCAGTAGAAGACCACTTATTGGCTCATTCTACTTATTAATGAAGTCTTTTAACAGGTGCATTCATATTTAGACACTATAAAATCACTTGTATAACAATTACTATTATAACACAATCATATTTTGTCAGAGTTTATCACTTCATTTGTACTGACACTTCACATCAATGCTAGCAATGTGGTAAATCATGATAAACTATGGTAAATCATGCTAGAATCACGGTACTCTATGGCAGTGTTGGGAACCCTAATCAAACACACCTGATTCAACTCATCAGCTCATAATCACATAGGTTATTGAGCTGATGAGTTGAATCAGGTGTGATTGATTAGAGAGACAGAGAAAACGGGTCCTTCAGGACAGGTTTGGGAACCACTGCTCTATGGTAAATCATCCTAGAACGTAGTAAATCATACTAGAACTTGGTAAATCATGGTAAATCATGCTAGATTCATGGTAAATCATACTGGAATATGGTAAATCATGAAAAATCACACTAAAATGTGGTATATCATGGTAAATCATGCTAAAACATGGTCTATTCCATCTATGATATCAGTGGTTAAATGCTTGCTACATAAAACGTAATGTCTTTTGATGCTTGTGTGGTTAAAAATCTTAAATGCCTTAACTGCTTGAACACCGCTAAATGCTGCTTGCAGCTTTAATTTCATTTTGTATTTGTTTATTTATTTATTAAAATCTGTTGATTGTTTGCCGGTTCCCGCTTCCTTCTTCCCATAACATCTAACCTTGCTACAAGCGCACAAGTGATTCACATGCTAATCATCCACGTGAAGGAATGCAGACCTGTAAACGCCCTCGTCACCTCAAAACAAAGCATCAAACTTAATAATTTCTCTGCTTTTCATCGAGTTTGGAAGACATGCTGTGAGTTTACCTTGAATTTACCTCAGAAGAAGAAGAACACGATTTGAAGATAAGAATCTTCAAGTCAATCTTACCTTTTTAAGGTAAGAAATGTTTTCTCACTTATATTAGTTAGCGTGTTATTGTTGCATAAATTATGTATTGTTACATAAACTGGTGCCAGACTAAATTGTATGAAATCGACGGAAACATATGTTGAAATATCAACTATAGACAGGTAGGCAACCTTTAAATGCTAAATAAATATACATGTACGACACAATGATGTTTTTATGCTCTATAATATAAAACACAGCACGATATAAAAGTAGGCTAGTATGAGTGTTTACATTAACATGATGAATATTATAATGTTTAGACCAATGTTTACAATGAAATACTGTGTTCATGGATATCTGCTCAAACGTAGATGTTTATAATGTGGTAACAATAATGTTTCATTCATAGTGAGAAGCGGCCCGATCACTTTAGTAAATGGTCTCTGCAAGTAGTGTGTGTTTGGGTCACTCGCGCTGTGCATTTGAAAAGCAAAACGCACCAAACATTAGGCTGTTTTTACTCCAATCTCATTTCATAAAGTCATAACGAATTAAAACATTTGAAGTAACATATGATTACTATATATATATATATTTTTATCTAGTGTAGTGTACTGTAGTGTTCCTTTCTAATGATTTATAGTTATAGGCTGCCTGCATTCCCATCCGCCTCCAAAAAATAAAAGTGTTCTGTAAAGTAAAAATTATTGTTATTATCATTGTATGCAGCCCTACAAGTATATGCCTACAAGGCACAACAAACCTGGTGTTATTTATATAAATAATTGTGAATTTTAAATCACATTTTAAACTAGAAAAATCACAATTAGATTTTCTTCTCCAAATCTTGCAGCCCTATAGTTGCTCCTGATATCAGCCCTACAATTGTACACTTCACAGTTGTTTTGTTATTTTTTACAGAGACCAGATGCCACTGATGAGTCCTGCTGACTTAAACATTCACACGAGTGTCTGTACATGAACATGGTAAAATAAAAAAAGCAAACACCTTGGAAATGACAGGTATGTTGAACAGGAACTGTTGCAGGAATGGCACAAAGTGTGACTGTTTGAGTCTCTCTGTTTAGATCATTGTGCACAATAATGTGCCTTTTTGTCCTTTGTTATGTATCTTTTAATTATGTTGAGTTGTAAATAAATCCAAAGAATCAAAAAGCCATTCTAATATCTCCACTTTCTCTGTGCAAGTTCCCTCACAGTCCCACCTGATAGGGCCATTAGGGGAGGGATTTTGTCTTCCCGGGTGTGAAACATACTAATATTCATGATGATTCACACTCTCCTTGCATACAGCTTTCTTACACAAAACATGTCTTACAAATTTTAAATCAATATATGGTTTTATGTAAATGAGTGGGCAGGATTATTTTGAAGCAAAGAATTCTATGCTACATGATACAATTTTCAAAAGTCTTGTGAACAAATAATCAGTATGTCACAGTCACCAGCTCAGTCACCAACTCTGTAACCTGTCTGCACTACACTTCCCAGCATCCCTCCTGGTCCCCACCTGCCCTCAGTCAGCCATCAACACACCTGCTGCTGATCATCACCAGATACTGATTCCCTGCACCTGCACTCCCTCATCAACACAGCCTATATCCACCTGCATCACCCTCACATCAGTGTCTGGTCTTGTCAATGTTACTGCTATGTAAACAGTCAGACTCCTTACCTGAACACTCACCTGAGCTCGTCCTGTCAAGTCTCCTGTCTTCCGTCTGTCTCCTGTCCGTCATCCCGATCCAGATCTCCAGTCATCGTGTTCATTCTTCACTTGCACAGAGTTTCCACTTCAGTCATCGCCAGCTAAGTCTTCATCACCTATCATCAAGTCACCATCCTTTCACCATCGTCTGGTTCCCGCTGTTGACCCATCACTCTACTTTTACTTGAATAAACCATTTCACTTTACCATCTATCTGTTCCCTTCTGTGTGTGACACAGTATAGGTTTTACGGCCATATTTCAGAGACAATTTTTTTTAGTTTTTTCACAAACTATGCATAAATGTAATTTTCACAAAACTACAAACTTTTACATAATAACAATAGGTCTCAAGGACGCATTTTTATTTCTAGGGGTGGACATATGACCTAAAATCTAAATCTTGATTAATTGAACATTTTACCCCAATTACACTCAATTAACTATTTCGTTTTTGATTTTTGTTTTTGCCCTCATAGTTCACTGACAAGGTTTGTGCTGTAAATATGCTCAACTATTAAAGGTGGGATATTTTTTTCTAATGAAAGAGTGCATTTCTTATCTTTTGATTTTAAAATAATGAAGGAAATGGAGTGGAGCAATAATGAAGGAAACAGACTTTGATGTTGGCTTGAGAAAGTGTCATGGTGCTGCCCGCAGTGCTATTGCTCCGACATAACAGCTCACTGTAATGACTGTTTCTACAAACAAAAGGTGCTTAAATAAAACAAACTCAGGTAATCAAAATGCGAGAAGGCAACGTAACCGTGTCAACACACAAACAATACCAGACAGCAACTGAATGAAAAAGAGGAACATAAATACAAAGCAAATGAGGGAAATAATGACAAACACCTGTGATGATTAATGAATCTGCATAGTAACTAATACATGCAAGAACCTGTACAAAGGAACACACAGACGTTACATAACAGATGTCTGTTTGTTACATACACAAACAGACAGAACATAGACGTTACATAACATTTGATTGCCAGAAGTTCCCGGTTGCCGATGTCATTATTCTGCTCCGCCGGGGACAACTTCTTAGAAAAGAAGCCGGAGTAGCCGGATGGAGTCTGGGAGGCTTCCCCTGCCGCTGTGAAAGGACCGCTCCTAACCCCTAATACAGGGGCGCAAGCCTCCGTCCTTTTTCCCTACAAAAAAGAAGCTTGAAGCGGCAGGGGACGTAGATGGTCGAATGTAATCCTGACAGAGAGCCTCCTCAATGTACTCCTCCATGGCCTTCTGTTCCGGGATGGACAACGGGTAGATCTTACCACGTGGTAGAACAGCCCCAGGCAGCAGGTCGGTCACACAGTCCCATGGCCGATGTGGTGGAAGTTTGGTAGCCAGTTGTTTATTGAAGACATCCTGGAACGCCCGGTAGGTGGCAGGTATCTCATGATGCTCGCTGGTGGGTGGACTTTCGACAGAGGTAGAAGAGATAGTGACTTCATGAACCGGAGTTGATGGTGAGTGAGGAATCTTCTTAACAGAATATACACTCACCTAAAGGATTATTAGGAACACCATACTAATACTGTGTTTGACCCCCTTTCACCTTCAGAACTGCCTTAATTCTACGTGGCATTGATTCAACAAGGTGCTGAAAGCATTCTTTAGAAATGTTGGCCCATATTGATAGGATAGCATCTTGCAGTTGATGGAGATTTGTGGGATGCACATCCAGGGCACGAAGCTCCCGTTCCACCACATCCCAGAGATGCTCTATTGGGTTGAGATCTGGTGACTGTGGGGGCCATTTTAGTACAGTGAACTCATTGTCATGTTCAAGAAACCAATTTGAAATGATTCGAGCTTTATGACATGGTGCATTATCCTGCTGGAAGTAGCCATCAGAGGATGGGTACATGGTGGCCATAAAGGGATGGACATGGTCAGAAACAATGCTCAGGTAGGCCGTGGCATTTAAACGATACCCAATTGGCACTAAGGGGCCTAAAGTGTGCCAAGAAAACATCCCCCACACCATTACACCATCACCACCAGCCTGCACAGTGGTAACAAGGCATGATGGATCCATGTTCTCATTCTGTTTACGCCAAATTCTGACTCTACCATCTGAATGTCTCAACAGAAATCGAGACTCATCAGACCAGGCAACATTTTTCCAGTCTTCAACTGTCCAATTTTGGTGAGCTCTTGCAAATTGTAGCCTCTTTTTCCTATTTGTAGTGGAGATGAGTGGTACCCGGTGGGGTCTTCTGCTGTTGTAGCCCATCCGCCTCAAGGTTGTGCGTGTTGTGGCTTCACAAATGCTTTGCTGCATACCTCGGTTGTAACGAGTGATTATTTCAGTCAAAGTTGCTCTTCTATCAGCTTGAATCAGTCGGCCCATTCTCCTCTGACCTCTAGCATCAACAAGGCATTTTCGCCCACAGGACTGCCGCATACTGGATGTTTTTCCCTTTTCACAACATTCTATGTAAACCCTAGAAATGATTGTGCGTGAATATCCCAGTAACTGAGCAGATTGTGAAATACTCAGACCGGCCCATCTGGCACCAAAAACCATGCCACGCTCAAAATTGCTTAAATCACCTTTCTTTCCCATTCTGACATTCAGTTTGGAGTTCAGGAGATTGTCTTGACCAGGACCACACCCCTAAATGCATTGAAGCAACTGCCATGTGATTGGTTGATTAGATAATTGCATTAATGAGAAATTGAACAGGTGTTCCTAATAATCCTTTAGGTGAGTGTAGACAGCAGTCACCTCCCCATTGACGCATCTCACCCGATGACCAGCAGATGTTAGGGGAGTGGAGTTCCAGCCACGGGCGTCCCAGGATGATGTCTGCCGTTGAACCCTCTAGGACCAGAAACGACAGTTCCTCTTCATGAAGGTAGCCGATTTTCATGGTGATGGTGGGACTGTCGTATTGGATCTGCCGCGACCGAGCAGTTTTCCCAGGATGGATTGTATATGGAGAGTCTGAGGAATGGGTCTTTGACGGTGTAGCAATAATCAGATGATCAGCGCAATCATGTGCTCTCTCTCTCTCTCTCTCTCACCCTCTAACTTTCTCTCTCCAATATTTCGTATTGCAATTGTTCTTTTGTATTTGTTAATTGTTTGTTTTTATTATGCATATTTACTCCTGCGTGATTTAAGTAGTTTATGTAATCTTTAGTCTTGTTTTATTAAACTCCATAATCTTTTGAATTGAATCTGTCTCATTGTTCTATGAATTTGAAGTCCCTGAAGATGACGATCTTATGTTACAAAGCTCTACTTGATTTATATTAAAATATCTAAAGTGCCTTACATTAAAAATATAATTTCTGGTGGCCACAGGAAGGGTATTTTTGATGTTTACAGGCTGGTAAACGAACGAGTGCATGATAAACTAAGTTTGAATCATATCAAAGTTTACCCTGATAATTGATCTGATTTTACCGACCCATATTAATAATTAATACGAGCAATCGTGTTAATGATTCATATACGGTGAGGTTTAACGTATTCCCTATTTGGGATAATCTAATTGGTGTATACGATAATGCATATTCATCATTTCATGAATATTATTCCCCCTTTGAGTTAATAATTTCCCTACAAAAGTCATTGTCGCTACAACAGGTTTGAAGTTTTTGTAGAGAGAGAGTTCCAGTGGCACCAGAGACGATTAACGCTTGTTCTGGAAGAGATCTTTGGAGGTAGGTTAGCAGAACAGGAGTGTATTTCATTTGTGAAATAGGAGAATGGAGACACACTGTACTAACCCCGGTCGTGGAGGACGTACTGAACAGGTGACGAGCAGATGACCGGCTGTTCCACAGTAGATACAGAGGTTATTGTGAATGCGACGTTGACGTTCGACAGCTGATAAATAAGTTGAACTGATTTCCATGGGTTCTGGTGCTGAAGGGTTGACAAAGATTGCAGGGCGAGGAGGAGGCAGTGCAGGGCTATCGAGCTGGCAAGCGGTGCGGCATTGGTCCACTCAAATGGAACGTTAGATGAGACTTTCTAGACCAATGACGTCATCGTCAATGGCAAGCTGTAAACGAATCTCATGATCTAAACCATGACGATAAGCGGTAATTAGAGCCGACTCATTCCATCCGCTGGAAGCTGCCAGGGTGCAAAACTGCAATGCATATGTGGAAACAGGTGTTTTCCCTTTTACGGAGATAATTGATCATGAACTGACAGAGAGTTTGAGGCTTGTGCAAACACATTGCAGAAGTGGCCGATGAAATCTACGAGAGATTGGGTAACTGTACCATTCGCATCCCAAAGCGCTCGCCCCCAGAGAAGAGCTCGTCCGGTGAGAAGAGAGATGAATGCGACCTTCACTCTCTCTGAGGGAAACTGTGAGGCGTGCATCTCCATGTACAGCTCACACTGCAGGAGAAAACCACAGCACTCCCCCTCCTCGCCAGAGTAGGGCGCTGGTTGGGCCATGGGACTGACAGAGGCAGATGTAGAAGGACTGATGGCGGCTGATGGAAGGATGCGTTGAATGTCTCGCAAGACATCCAGTGACCGGGGGTGAAGCTTCCTCTTCGTCATGATCTGTTGGTTCGTGCATTGTTGGTCGGGTCTTCTGTCACGAATCAGAACGACACAAACAGGTAAAGTTGTAATGAAGTTTATTTACAGCACGTGTACCACAAAAAAATGGTACACATGGTACAATCCACTATTCCTCTGTGTATACATTAGTGGTACATTTGCATCAGTTGAAACCTTTCCTTGTAAAGAACATATACACATTTAATGTATCATCATCATTGGAACATCTCTGCTCAGTGAACATGGCATTGCACACATATCTCTAGCAAAATATAACTCTACCAGCTCCCCTCCCTGTGCCTAATATATGATCCTTAAACACGTGTCTATGCAATCTATAGTCTAACTCATGCATTTTAAACTTCATAAGATAGTACAACTTATTATGATTTTTGAGGATGCAAGTTAATTTAATTTATTCTTCCGTCTTTCTGAGAACATCTCAGTGACCGGCAGCCCATGCCCGAGTCAGCCCAGCAAACCTTTTGATAGACAGTGGAAATATGCACTGATCCCAGATGATGTCCCACCTGCAGAAGCCTTACCAGGGTCTCTATTGTGCAGCCCATCCAGCTCCAGCACCACCACCAGGATCTCCTGCTCAGCTCAATAAAAGTCTACAGAAAATAGTTTTCTTCCAATCTGTTTTATGTATACTGTTATTAAAAAATTAATTTAGTTTTTCTTATCTTAAATGTAACTTATCTTGTGAATAGTTGTACAAATTACTGGAAGTAAAAATATTTAGAACCATTTATTTTGTATCATTTACAAATTAATTGACATGACAAAAATAAATTTACAGAATAATTTCTTTATTACATTTACAAGTTATAACTTGCATAACAAAAATAAACCGTGCACAGAAATTATTTTTTTTGTTTCATTTACAAATTTTAATTCACATAACCAAAAGTTTATATCTCTTCCAATCTGTCAAGAAGAGAAAACAATCTGTCCATTCTCTTCTCTATATCTCCTCTTTTCTGTCTCTCTCTGAAACTTCATGTCCTCCCTTATTAGCTCAATCAGCTCATCCTCTCGGTCTTGTTTTCTCTTGGCTGGTGCTGGTTCCTCGTTCTATCCCTAAAAAAAAAAAAAAAGTGGAAAGAAGGACGGTAAGCAGGGTTGCCAGGTCTGTGCAACAAAAGTAGCCCAAAAGGCCCATCAGCTCTTCTCCATCGGGCGGCCGAACTCTCCACTGGATTTGTGTGTCTGAGGGAAGTTTTGGGGCTGTTGGAGCGCCGAAATTGTACTTATGGTACAGCCTTGAGGTCATGAGAGCATGAACTAACTGTTCCACATTTGTCATTGAGAGCATGTCATAATTTAGAAATATTTTTAAGATGGAAGAATGCGTTTTTACAGATGCTAGAAACGTGTCTTTCAAATGAAAGTTTGGTTTCAAAGAGCACACCCAGGTTCCTAACCGACGAGGAAGACTTGACAGAACATCGGACCAATAATTAGAATTTCATTTTTTTCAGAATTAATTTGAAGGAAATTACTTGGCATCCAATTTTTTTTATCAGCTATGCATTCCGTTAATTTTGTGAATTGGTAAGTTTCGTTGAGCGTGAAGAAATATAGAGCTGAGTATAATCAGCATATCGGTGAAAGCTAATGCCATGCTTCCTAATGATATATCCCAAGGGTAGCATGTACAGAGTGAACAGCAACAGTCCTAGTACTGAGCCTTGCTGTACTCCATACTGAACTTGTGATCGATATGACATCTCTTTGTTTACTGCTACAAACGGATAATGGCTAGATATGTATGATTTGAACCATCCCAATGCAATTCCACTTATGCAATGCCAGCATAATTTTCGAGTCTATCCACATTATTCCTACGCCCCATGACGCTTTGCGCGAATTATGGGTGTAACTTCCGTTAAGCTGTAAACAAATCAGTGAAAGACTAGCTCTATGGACGCAATAATATATATATTTTTTAAACTGTGTACAATGACATTACATTATGCTACTCACCCTTCAATCATTGAACATTAAAAGTACATTTAAAAGTGTAAAAGCATCAACAAGGTACTTTCAACAGACCATGAATAACCCCAAAAGAGTGAATCTTTCCACAGCAAAATCGGACCGTTAAATATCACTGTGGTATTATAATGTTTTTTTTATTATTATTTACTTCAGCATTGCGTGAAACTATTTCAAAGTGATTTCAGTCATTTTGACAGATAATAAATTGTATTTACCTGTGAAAACAAACCTAGAAAGAGACGTGATGATTTGTGGAGAAAAAAAAAAAGAGCGATTCTTTGTGCATTCCAGTTAATTATTAATGGCATATTGTAAACTAAATCAGGAGAACAGACCACAAATGTGTAGAATATGTTGACCTTTTTCATACTATTACAGCGGAATGCAAAAGAAAAAAAAGAAAATAATCATGAGGAAAAGAATGCAGTGACTGAAAAGAGCTCTTGCCATAGATATTCTTGTTACAACATGTCACGTTAAAATACCAAGTGATACGTTATTCTCATGTTATTCTTAAATAAAACATGAAAGAAAACTGACAGCTTATCCAGTCAAAATGAAGGATAAGCTTTATTTGTAGGGCAACCATATGATTTGAAATGATTAGTTTCAGTCTTTTTGAATGGAAGTTCCCCAAACCGTAAGTGCCACCCATAATCTAAAACGCAGTAAGCTTGTCAGGAATAAGGTGGATTAAAAAAAAAAAAATGTTGTGGTCGATAGTATTAAAAGCAGCACTAAGTTCGAGTAACACCCATAGAAAGATACAACCATGCTTGGATCAGCAAATCAGCAACAGCAAATCATTTGTAATTCTAATGAGAGCTGTCTCAGTACTATGGTACGGTCTAAATCCTGACTGAAAATCCTTGCAGATACAATTTCTTTCTAACAAAGAACATGGTTGTGATTGCTTCATTCGCGAGTGTGTTTGTCCATGCAGGAGTGAGAGAGAAGGACTTCCGGTGTGTTTTTGCTCATTTTGCCTCGTACTACTCTTCTTTAAAGTGTTTTACAGCTTGTAAATGTTCAGCAGTGACTGGTGCTTTTTCTACATGTTGTTCACCCACTGAACGAGCCATGACAAGTAGAAACCTGAATCCAAACAACCAGTGTCAGTGGGATAGTCTACAAGCTACCCTGACAGAGAAAGACTCTACAAAGAACATCAGGGAATTAAATGGACTTACCAATGATGATGGGGAGTTTACACTGCATTCTATCACCGCTATTACCGACATTAAAACGGAGCTGCGATCCATCACATGTCTCATGAATGACCTGATCCGCCGTCAAACCGAGCTTAACTCTCAGCTCCTCTGTCTGGAGAACCTCAGTTTACGTGAGAAGACAGTCCTCTGTACTTCCCCTGGGGTATGTAATACTACAGCCCGAGGACAGGTAACGGAGAAGAGAAAAATCTCCCTTCCCCTCTACGATCCCTCGACCAAAGATGATGGGATACTGCAGCTATTTAATCGGTTTGCCCCCCTTGCCGGCCTTGACCTCGAGGAAAGCCTGGAGATGGCTGTAACTCCAACACCGGAGGAAGAATTCCATTCAAGGCCTAGGAGACCAAGGAAGCGCTCCTCCTGCTACATCAGTCCCCCGCATCGTGGATCTCCTGTCGGTGAGTCATATATATCCAGTGGCCCACGGAACAAGCGATCTCGGTTGTCGGCTTCGATGCCTTCGCCCCCGAACCCCTCTCCAACCGCTGTCGCTGTTGCATCACAGGGATCTCCATCGGTTGGTGAGTGTCTACCAACGGCTAGGTCTGTGTGTCTGGCCGCACACACTGCCTCTATCGCTGTTTCAGTGCTGGGTTCTTCCAACGGGGATGCCGAGCCTGCAGCTACTAACGCTATTGCTAATGCTAATTTGTATATGTTTCTCACACATTACTCACCGGTAATCACAAACTACGGCGGAGAAGCCCCAGAAATTGCATTCTGTCGGGTCCTATTCCAACGATTAGGCGTGGAAATGAACGTTTCAGTAGACTATTCAACTTAGACCAATGGCTTAAAAATTTTTGCACAGCGACAGGCCTGGCCTATATAAGTAACTTTGACACATTTTGGGCCAGACCACAGCTATTCAGACTTGATGGGCTTCATCCCAATAGGAAAGGGTCTAGAAAATTAAGTTCCAATTTGACAAATTTTATTGTTGACAATCTCCCATCTAGATTTGATTGACTAGTTACGTGTAAAGGTAGGTCCTTTATCCAGCCCACTCTCTCCATCCTTGACATTTGTTCCCCCATTCTGTGCTATGCAGTCCCTCTTAAGTTCTTCTGCCCCCCAAAATAACTCTATAAGCCCACAAAACTCCTATATAATCCCAGTCAGAATAAATAATAGATTATATAAAGAAATGAATCTGCAAAACAACAATAGGAGACAATCAAACTCAGTTAACTTAGTACCTATTCCCCGCCAACCACAATCTGTTCTAATAAATGATGCAGATGATTGTACTAACACACTAAAAATAGCTCTACTGAATGTTAGGTCCTTGGCAGGAAAATCGTTTTTGGTTAATGATCTTATTACTCAACATGAACTTGATTTTTTGTTTTTAACTGAAACATGGTTGGATTATAATAACAATGCAGCTGTTCTCATTGAATCAGCCCCTCCAAACTTCAGTTTTGTGAGTGAGAACAGATTAAATAAAAGAGGAGGTGGAGTCGCTATTTTATATAAAGACTCATTTCAATGTACACAATTTAACATATGGAAGTTTTGCTTCATTTGAATATGTAGCTCTTCTGCAAAAGTCTTCCCCTCGAGCTATATTTCTAAATATCTATAGGCCACCTAGATACTGTGCAGTTTTCTATGATAACCTCTCTGAATTGCTATCTGTGATTTGTATTGATTTTGACTGTGTGATTGTCACCAGTGATTTTAACATTCATGTTGACAACCTTGAGGATAGAGAGACCAAGGAACTATACTGTGTTTTTGAGAGCTATGGGCTGACTCAGCATGTGACAGAGCCCACTCACACTAAAGGTCACACTCTTGATTTGATTGTATCCAGAGGTTTGAACACTTTCAAGGTTGTAGTGAGAGATGCTGCTCTATCTGATCATTTTTGTATCCTTTTTAACGCTGTTATTTCTGTCTGTAATAGTGCTCAAACAAAGACAGTAAGAAAACGGTACATCACTGAAAGTACAAATGAATTATTCACCCACCTTTTTTCCTCCACTCCCACCGTTTCTGGGTCCTCGATCAATGAACTTGTGAATAATTTTAATTGTAAAATCACAAATGTTATTGATGAAATTGCACCCATTAGGGTTAAAGTTATCTCCAGTAAAAAAAGATCTCCATGGAGAAATGACCCACTTGTTAGATCCGGAAAAAGAGTGTCGAATAACTGAACGTAAATGGCGAAAAACAAATCTTCAAGTACATCTTGGTGCCTATAAAGAAAGACTTCGCATTTATAATCTGGAACTTAGGAATGCAAGACCGTCTTTCTTTTCTGATATTATTGCCAAAAACAATAACAATGCACAGGCTTTGTTCGCTACTGTAGATAGACTAACAAACCCCCCCGTAGCAGTAGCATCTGAACTATTATCCACCAAGGCCTGCAATGACTTTGCCACATTCTTCAGTAAAAAAATTCAGAGAATTAGACAATCAGTTAGAAAATCGTCTCGGTTACGTATGTAACCCTCGTTCCCTGAGTAGGGAACGGAGACGTTACGTCGGATGACGACGAATGGGGTTTCGCTTAGAAAGCCTATCAACTTCGAGTATTACAAAACGAGCCAATGGCAAAGAAATGCCATGGGTCTGCGGAATTTGCATGACGTAACTCCGCCCCACCTCGTGGGTATAAAAGGAGGAAGTCCGCAACAGCAGTTTATGTTTCTTCGCTGAGGAGCCAAGACTGAGCTCAGGCAATCCCCGCGGTACAGCGGAAAGTGGCAGGCAGACGTAACGTCTCCGTTCCCTACTCAGGGAACGAGGGTTACATACGTAACCGAGACGTTCCCTTTCGTTGTCACTCCGAGTTACGTCGGATGACGACGAATGGGGTTACCAGTCTAATCACGCCACCTTCTCGGCTGTCTTCCAGTGCCCTGCATAAATCGAGGTCCCTGACATAGAAGGACGAAGGACTCAATTTAACACAGGAATACCAAGGTACACTGGGAAGCATATCCCAAGCTAGGGGAAGTATGCAATTAATGCCAACCCAGAGGGGGGGGGGACTTAGAAATACACATATGACCCGAAGGAAACATATGGAGAACACTGGGGTGTCCAGCCGCAGGTGAAATATTTCAACCCCAGGGGTGGCAAGGTGGCTTGCCAAGGGAAAGACACATGCTCAGAGAGGCTTACAGTGGAAATACACATGTGGGGGTCGCTCAGGGGAGGGACCATGCACACGGGAGGCACCTAGCCGACGCGCAGGCAAGAGACACTGGCGCCGACGTCAGGAGTGCTGGAGGAACTCAGGGCTTTCGGGGAAGCTCACCTGAGGAGAATATCGCACGTATCCAGTCCGTGGAGTGGAATGGCGAGCAAGCGAAGACACCTGAGCGGGTCCGGTACTAGCTAATTGAAGCGAGTACATGAGAGGACACTGGCTCCACTCGGAGATTATAGAATCTGGCGAATGTGTTAGGTGTCGCCCAGCCTGCAGCTCTGCGGATGTCTGTTAGCGAGGCGCCATGCGCTAGAGCCCAAGAGGATGCCACACTCCGGGTGGAGTGGGCCGTCACACCAAGGGGGCACGGTCGACCTTGCTGCTGGTAAGCCAAGGCAATGTCGTCCACTATCCAGTGAGACAACCTTTGCTTGGAGAGAGCCTTCCCTTCAGCTTCCCACCATAACAGACAAAGAGCTGGTCTGAGGTCCTGAAACACTGCGTCCTGTCTACATAGGCGCGAAGAGCGCGTACTGGACAGAGCAGTGCCAAGGCTGGGTCTGCCTCCTCCGGGGGCAGCGCTTGCAGGTTCACCACCTGGTCCCGAAAGGGAGTGGTAGGAACCTTGGGCACATATCCGGGCCGGGGTCTCAGGATCACGTGAGAGAAAGCCGGTCCGAATTCCAGGCACGCTTCGTCGACGGAGAATGCGTGCAGGTCCCCTACCCTCTTGATGGAGGCCAGTGCAACCAGGAGCGCTGTCTTCATTGACAGGAACTTAAGCTCAACTGATTGCAGGGGCTCAAAGGGAGCACTCTTCAGGGCAGTTAGAACCACTGAGAGGTCCCAAGAGGGAACGAGAGGAGGACGAGGAGGATTTAGTCTCCTCGCTCCTCTCAGGAACCTGATGACCAGGTCGTGCTTCCCTACCGACTTACCTTCGACTAGGTCATGGTGTGCGGCAATGGCGGCAACATAGACCTTAAGGGTGGAGGGAGACAGCCTTCGCTCCAACCCTTGCTGAAGGAAGGAAAGCACAACGCTGATCGAGCATCTCCGGGGGTCTTCTCGGTAAGAAGAGCACCAGTCGACGAAGAGGTTCCACTTCAACGCGTAGACGTGTCTCGTGGACGACGCTCTAGCGGAAGTGATGGTAGCCGCCACCGCTGGTGGAAGGGTACTCAAACCTACCTCGAGCCGTCCAGGAGCCACACGTGGAGGCTCCAGAGATCGGGGCGAGGGTGCCACAGGGTGCCCCGTCCCTGAGAAAGAAGGTCCTTCCTCAGAGGAATGGGCCAGGGAGGTGCTGTCGCGAGGAGTGCAAGTTCGGGGAACCAGGTCCGGCCGGGCCAATACGGCGCGACCAAAATGACCTGCTCCTCGTCCTCCCTGACCTTGCGCAAGGTCTGCGCAAGAAGGCTCACTGGGGGAAACGCATATTTGCGGCCCGGCGGCCAGCTGTGCGCCAGTGCATCCGTGCCGAGCGTGCCCTCGGTCAGGGAAAAATACAGGGCGCAATGGGTCGAGTCGTGAGAGGCAAACAGATCTATCTGTGCGTCCCCGAACTGGTCCCAAATCAGCTGAACCGACTGGGGATGGAGTCGCCATTCTCCAGGGAGGGGCTGAAGCCGTGAGCTCGTCGGCTGCACAGTTCAGGGCTCCGGGAATGAAAATGGCTCGAAGCGACCTCAGATGCTTCTGACTCCATAGAAGGAGGTGGCGGGCGAGTTGTGACATACGGCGGGAGCGTAGACCACCTTGATGGTTGATGTACGCTACAGTAGCGGTATTGTCTGAGCGGACTAGTACGTGTTGACCCCTGAGCAACGCCCGGAAGCGGTGCAGGGCAAGGCGTACTGCCAACAACTCGAGGCAATTGACATGCCATAGCCGCTGGGGTCCTGTCCAGGAGCCCGCAGCAGCATGTCCATTGCACATGGCGCCCCAGCCCGTGGTGGAGGCATCCGTGGAGACCACAACATGCCGGGAAGCTCGTTCCATTGCATTGGTCCCAACCGTAGCATTGCCATTGGCTCGTTTTGTAATACTCGAAGTTGATAGGCTTTCTAAGCGAAACCCCATTCGTCGTCATCCGACGTAACTCGGAGTGACAACGAAAGGGAACAGTTAGTGCCTCCGTATTATGTGCAGATTATGTATTATCGAACCATCCTGTTGAAATCAATTTTCATATGACAGAATTTCAAATAGTTAACAAAGATAACTTGGAGGATATTATACAACATCTGAACACTTCGTCCTGTTGTCTTGATATCCTGCCGACAGACTTTTTAAAAAATGTTTCAAACTGTTTGGTCCTAGACCTTCTACAGATTGTAAACATGTCTCTTCAAACAGGTATCTTTCCTCAGGCCCTAAAAACTGCAGTAATCAAGCCACTTTTAAAAAAGAATAATCTAGATAAGTCAAAAATGGATAACTATAGACCGATATCAAATCTTCCATGTTTATGTAAAATTATTGAAAAAGTGGTCTTTCAACAACTAAACCTTTTTTTGTCAACACACAACATTTTTTATGTCTTCCAGTCGGGTTTTCGTCCACATTACAGCACTGAAACGGTTCTTGTTAAGGTCTTTAATGACATCCACCTAAACACAGACTATGGCAAAACTACAGTATTAGTATTGCTAGATCTCAGTGCTGCTTTTGATACGGTCGACCACGACATACTTTTAAACCGATTGGAAAACTGGATAGGCCTCTCTGGTTAAGTTTTAAAGTGGTTTGAATCCTACTTAAAAAACAGAAACTACTACGTGTCCATAGGTAATTTTACATCTGAGCATTTAGATATGACGTGTGGAGTTCCCCAAGGCTCCATCTTGGGACCTCTGCTGTTCAATATTTACATGCTTCCTCTAGCTAAAATTATGGAAAGCAATAATATTAGCTATCACAGTTATGCGGATGACACGCAAATCTACATAACTTTGTCACACGGAGATTATAGGCCAATACAGGAATTGGCTAGGTGCATAGAGGAAATTAATTATTGGATGTGCCAGAATTTTTTTTAATTAAATGAGTATAAAACTGAGGTGATTGTTTTTGGAGCAAAAGACGAACGCCTAAGAGTCAGCACTCATCTCCAAACAACAACAATGCTAAAAACAACTGACAAAGCGAGAAATCTTGGCGTAATTATGGATCCAGACCTGAACTTTAACAATCATGTTAAGGCTGTAACCAAGTCTGCCTACTACCATCTTAAAAATATAGCAAGGGTTAAAGGTTTTATGCGCCAACAGGATTTAGACAAACTTGTCCATGCTTTTATTTTTAGTAGACTGGACTATTGTAATAGTATTTTCACAGGCCTCCCGAAAAAATCTATTAGACAGTTGCAGCTGGTTCAAAATGCTGCTGCTCGGGTCCTCACACGGACCAGGAGAATGGATCATATTACTCCGGTTTTGAAATCCTTACACTGGCTTCCTGGGTCACATAGAATTGATTTTAAAGTACTCCTACTGGTTTATAAATCATTAAATGGTTCAGGACCTAGTTATATCTCGGACTTGCTTGTAAGCTATGAACCATCTAGACCTCTCAGATCATCTGGGACAGGTCTGCTTGTTGTCCCCAGAATTAGATCTAAAAAGGGGGAAGCAGCGTTTAGTTTTTATGCGCCACATATCTGGAATAAACTTCCTGATAACTGTAAATTCGCAACAACTTGCAGTTATTTTAAATCAAGGTTGAAGACCTATTTATTTAATGTTGCTTATAACCTATTCATTTATTTACTGTACTGTATTGTAAATCTTATTTTTAATGTTGCTTTTAAATTTGATGTTTTGCACTTTGTAAAGCACCTTGAATTGCATCACTGCTGAAACGTGCTATATAAACAAAAATTGCCTTGCGAGGATACTGCTTTTTCTAGTATCTTTGACAGATTTGAGATTGCCTGTAATTGACTAATTCTGTAGGATCAAGTAGCAGTTTATGAATAAGCGGTTTAATAATATCCTGCTTAAGTTTTCGGTATGTATCCTAATGACAAAGATGAATTAATGATATTAAGAAGAGGATGACCTCTGGAAGCATCTATTTTAGTAGCTTAGTCAGTATAGGGTCTAACATACATGTTAATTTGGATGATTTAACGAATTTAGACAATACTTCCTCTCCTATAGCAGTAAATGAATGGAATTTTTATTTAGGGACACTACAATGCACTGTCTGTAGGTTGTATAGTTATAACTTTATATCTAATATTATCAATCTTGCAAGTAAAGAAGTTCATAGTCATTACTGCTGTGCTGTTTGGAAACGTCAGGGGATGAAGCTTTATTTCTATATTTCTTTGAATTTAGAGACTGTATCAAATCAATACCTCTTCTAAGTCGAAAAATAAGCAGATCTAGTAGTTTTTAAGGCCTTTCTGCTCAGCAAACGACATTGGGCATCAACCACATGGCAAATGCTAATACTTTTTCATAGAACAGTAGGCTCTGGCGTTCTCAGCACAGTCAAAATAAATGCCCGCCGCGTCTTCAAAATAAAATTCTTAAAGGGGTCATGAACTAGCTTTTTAAAAAATGTTATATTGTTGTCTGAGGTCAACTTATGACGTTCGCTTGGTTTTTACATTCAAAAACATCAAAATGAATAAGTAATAGGCCATTTTCTACCCTAGTTTTGAGCCTAGCTAAAAAACGCTCGGTTTTTATGGGCGTCTCGCATATAAGACTTGGAAGTAAAAATGTTAAAAATGTCTTACAGTTTTGCATATTATAAGGAGTTTCAACTCACTCGTCAGTAACGATTAGACTGATACACATGTACATATAATTATTAGATATCAAACGATCTGTAACAATGCAATACTACCCTATCAGATTATTATTATTTTTTTAAATAAAAATTTCTCACATAAGTGTGTTGCACCATTCCTGTCAGGGGGGGCAAGCCAGACTGTGCCCACCCCTCAAACCCAGAACCACCTCGAGGAGCGTACCAGAGACCAGGCAGACAAGAAGAATTTCTAAAAGTAACAATCTTTATTGAATAAAAGCAAGAATTAAAAGTCTTAATGCGGGCTTCGTCACTCTTTCCAGGGAGGAGGAGGCCAAGGGGTTCACTGCGAGGGCCCGGGTTACTGGCAGCCACAGAGGAGGGAGGAGTCGAATGCCCGTCCGGCGTGCAGGTAAGTAACGTGGTAAGTAGACTCTTTTCGGCGTAATACAGGCGGGCAGCAACCCGGGCGGACCAGGGCCGGGCCACGGGCCAGGAGGGGACTCTCTCCACAGGACAGGTGGGTAGCAGGTAAGTTTTTCCCAAGCGTCAACTATTCGGTAGATGACCGGCACAGGGGGCGATGGAGTCCAGGAGGGGGACTCGCTGCCGGCCAGGTAGGTAGTCGGGTAGGCAGATCCTCTCCGTGTAGGGTGCTCTCCTCCGTGGCGTCACTGAGCAGCAGGTGTGAGGTCCTCCGGATGCCTTTCCGCCCTTGACGGCTCCACCCAGAGACAAGGGTCCCCTCTAACCCAAGATAGAGACAAGTTTACAGGTTCAATTCTATTTCGGTGAAGTAAGGACTTACGGCTAGAGCGGGTGAGTCTGAACAAGCAGCGTTGCTGCAGGGATGTGTCCCTCCTCTGAACAGGCAGCACACAAAAAGGCCGAGGCAGACAAATCTTCTATTTAAATAGACAAAACCTTTGATACAAGAACGAACATGATCCTTTCGTATAATGGAGAGTCGGCTTACGGCTGGACTGGGTTGCTCCACAAAGGCACTAAGGCTGGGATGTGTCTCTCCTCCGACCAGGCAGCACACACGAAGGCGGTGGCAGGAGAATCTTAAATGGACAGAGCATTTGATACAAGAACAAACATGATCCTTCCGTATAATGGAGACTCAGACTTACGGCTGGGCTGGGTTGCTCCACACAGGCACTAGGGCTGAGATGCGTCTCTCCTCCGACCAGGCAGGACACACGGAGGTCGAGGCAGACGAATCTTGGCTGGACGGGGTTGCTCCACACAGGCACTAGGGCTGGGATGCGTCTCTCCTCCGACCAGGCAGCATACACGAAGGCGGTGGCAGGAGAATCTTAAATAGACGGAGCATTTGATACAAGAACAAACATGATCCTTCCATATAATGCAGACTCAGGCTTACGGCTGGGCTGGGTGGTTGCCACGGCAACACTAAGGCTGGGGTGTGTCTCTCCTCCGAACAGGCAGCACACACGAAGGCGGCGGCAGAAGAACGTTCTATTTAAATAGACAAGACAAGTTAAACAGGACAATCTCACTCCTCTCTCATATCACAGGACCTGGTGGCCGAAATGGAACATACACATTCAACCTGAGGGCTTTGCTCCGCAACACTGGGCGAGGACGTGAACTGGAGAGTACTGGCGGTTAAGTAAACGTGTACATCCACACACTGCACTTCACATCAAGTCCAATACTGTGTGACACTTCAATTCAGGCACCGCAATCCACTCTCAAATCTTCGTGCAATAAGGCCAGCACTCACCCACTGTTCAATCCCTCCACTGTTGCGCTGGATCAACACTCAGAAGCTGAAGAGATGCAGAGGACTTCACACCGCATGAAACAGCGTCTTCAACACTCTTTCACACTCAGAAGAAGATATCAGGGTTTCACAGATGAATCAGTTCACACTCTTGGTGGTAATTATATTTGTGGTCAATACACTTCACAATTCCTTATTCAGTTCAATACACAGCATGCATTCACACGGATCCGGTGTTTCATTACTTATCTTTCTCTCTCGAGTGATGACATTCTCCAATCTTGACTCAATCTCCAAAATACACTCACTTCACATCCAATTCACATTCCAGCTTGTACTCCCACAACCACCGTTGCACCCCTTTCCAGTCAGATCCTCACAGCCGCTCCAAAAATCCCAGCAAATCCAAGCCACTGCCAAAAGAATCGATTTCTCCCAGGGGAGTACCACACCAAATGCCTTTTCCTTTTCCTTTTAACTGCTTCTCTAGGCCGTGTTTCCCAATCACAAATCCCCACACCAAACGCTCGCACCTGGTACCGCTTAACTAAATCAGCTGCCACTGTCATGGCAACTGACAACAAGCAAACCCGCACGGTGTGTCAGTGAAATCGTCCCGGCGGGGAAACGCACTCCCAGCGGAAATTGGTTCCGCTGGATTTGTCACCTTGTGACACTGTCAACACATTTCAGCATTTAAAGACATAACGGGCACACTCACGATGCAAAGGCTGTTCCATTAGGTTGGCTTTAATGCATTCTTTGCTTGGAAGGAATCCCAAAATTCCATAGGGCATGCTCATTAAAAAAAAAAAAAAAAATCCAAGATGGTGGACAAAATGGGAGAAATGTCTGCTTTGTCCAAAAGCATTTTTGGCAAACTTACATATGTAATGTCTATTGAAAGTTGTATGTCATGTATTTAAATACATTTGTAATTACACATTTCATTTTGATTAAGTTGCAATTTACTGCATATAATATCTATACACTACAATTACATAATCAATTATATAATCAAGTACTTTACATGTGCATTAAGGGAATAGTTCACTTCAAAATGAAAATTCTGTCATCATTTACTCACCCTCAAGTTGTTTTAAACCTGTATGAATGTCTTGCTTCTGCTGAACACAAAGGAAGATATTTTGAAGAATGTCGGTAACCAGACAGTTGATGTACCCCATTGACTTCCATAGTATGTTTTTTCCTACTATGGAAGTCAATAGGGTACATAAACTGTATCGTTACCAACATTCATCAAAATATGGCATAATGTTTTGACATGCCTGTCACTGTACATAAAAAGATGAGTTATCAGTCATAGTGAAATCTATTGGAAATGAGAACTTGTCTTCAGGTTATTTTTATGGTATCTATGCCATACAGAGTTTATTTCTGAATGTGATTGTTGTTGGTACATTTTACCAGTATTTACTTTAAATACAAAAGTTTAAAATTGAAATATGAAAAATATGCAATATGGAAATAATTTTCAAATAAAGTATCTTCTTTAAAAGAAAAGATTTGGTCTTCAAAAAGCCTTTTTCCAAAATGTATATCTTGAAAAGGGGGTGTTGTCTTATATTCAGAGTCGTCATATATTTGGAACAATAAGGTATTATATTAACTTACAATTTACTTTTAAGATTTGAAGTACACTACAAGTGCACATTTAATAGAATTAAGGACACTTCTTTTTCACAAGGGTTTCTTATCCTGTATGATTGTTGTTACGTACGCTGTACGTATTAAGAGTGTTGCAATAGGGGTACTGTATATGTGGGTAGTTTTGTTGGGTGTGTGTGTGTGTGTGTTTCAGATCTTCATTGGATTGATCTACAGCCCGTCAGTCTTCCTGTAAGATGATGACGTCCCGGTTCAACCAACCAATCACATTACACCACCTTCTTCAAATACCTGTACCTCTTCCACGTAACCAGCTTTTTGCTCTCTTTGGCTTGTCGCCGTCGCTGATTCTGTGTGTTTATCGTGTGATTTAACCAATTGTCATATTGTGGTTGTGAAGTGTTTTTGTTTTTCATACTGTTCACCCTTGTTCAGTCATCACGGTGCATGTGAGGCTGGGAAAAAGGGAGCAGGTAAGCAAGTCGCAACATACATTGCGCACCACATAGGATATATTGATTGTATTAGACACACTAGGTTTAGTGCCACAGCCTGTAATTTTTGTTATGTGGTCAGTTAGTGTAGTTTATTTTGGGCGTCTTGATGCTAAATACTTTTCTTTTCTACTTTTTTCTTTTGGTAGTTAGTTTAGTTGAATTAATGCTAGCTAGTTTGTTTTGTTTTATTTATTTCTTTTATTTGGCATCTCTCGAGCTCGCCTTCCCACCTTCTTTTTGTTTTGTTTCGTTTGGTATTGTAATTTGTGTTGTTGTTTTCCTCATTGTCTGTGTAAATATTGTAAATATTATTTTCTCTTCACTATTGGAATTGTAAAAATAAATACTTTTGAGCGGAGTTTTTGAGTTGATCTTTTTCCTTTTATTGCCCTGTCCTTCATATTGAGTTCAACAACACAGGTTACACACACCTCTTTATTTTAATGTTATATTCCCTTACCCCTAGCCAAATATAAAAAACTAAAGGGACGTAACAAATGTGCTGACTTCGCTCAGTTTTGATGAAAAATAGACATTTCTCAGTGTGTCTACCTGTGTGTTTATCACAATTCATTTTAGTTGAGGGTGTGTGCTGAGTAAAGGTTGATGGCTCTTGTCATAGTTTATGATTGTGATTTACTCAAGTAGTTAGCACTCACAAGGCCACACTGCTGGGGCAAAAAGGACAAGGACTTCTGATGGATAATGTTGTCTTTCATGTTCCAGTCAGGTCATGTGTAACAACTTTAATTATTAGCATGTTTTCTAAGGCAAGCATTGGTCTTATTATTGCTCACACTTAATTTTAGTAGTTGTTGAAATCTTAAATCTAGTAATTAACTTGTCCCACACCATTTGCACTACAGACATGTATGACTGTGTGTCTTGGTAAGGAGAAGTGTGCTATTACTTTTCTATAATCTGAGACAATGTAGGGTCCATAATATTATGGGTCTCAAACGATCCACGTTCAAGATTAGAGTCCATCAAGTGTTAATTGTTTATACTTAAATCCGCAAATCACTTTTCATTTTTAATTTGAACAAATGGTATCCCATACTTCTCTTAAAGGAATAGCTCACTCAAATTTTAATTCTTTTATAATTTCCTCACCCCATGTTGTCCCCAATTCATATTGGTTTCATTAGCCTGCAAAACACAAAAGAAGATATTTAAAGAGTGTTTCAGCATTTTTGTCCATTATGAAAGTCAATGGGACACAAAACTTCAAGCTCCAAAACGAACAAAAATACGGTGGCCAAGAGAGCTCAACGCAAGACAAGAACAATCCTTTGTAGGCTAGACCATGGCCTTGGGAACTAGGGGTGCCGAGGGTGCTGCAGCACCCCGTCGACAGCTGTTTCACTACATTGGGCCTGTCTCACACGCTGATCGATTGATCCGGTCTGCCTTGCTGCTGGTTTGCGTCTGTATGCTCCGTATAGCTTTCTGCTTTGAATCTCTATTTACTATCATTCCTTGTTGTTTATATTGTTAAATATAACTTACTCGTCATCGACATATATTAGATATTGTCTAATATTGCCAATCACATTAATCTGACATTGCTAACTTTTATCTAAATCGTTATCGCTAGCACACCACGCTAGTATCTCGCAGAACTAGAGACACGCATCCAAACTTTAATCAAGGATAGTAAGAATGCAAGGGCTTTAGATACTGCTTTGGATGCGACTAGCTTAGTGAACTCTATACATTGTTCGGTTCCGGCTGTAGAGCCCGTGCAGCAGAGCAACTGGGTGACTGTGAGACGCTGTAGTCGCGGGACAAAACACCGCTCTTCCGTTCTGATTACCATAACAAAAAGAAACACTCAGTGAAACACCCACTGTGAATCCTGCTGAATGTGCACTGGTTATTGGCGATTCTATTACATGGAACATGAAAATAGAGACACCAGCCACCATAGTCACGTTTGCCGGGAACCAGAGCGCCTGACATCAAAGCAAATTTAAAAGTGCTGGCTAATGCTAATCGTAAATTCTCTAAGATTATTATTCATGTCGGCACTAATGATGTTCAACTTCGCCAGTCGGAGATCACTAACATTAAAGAGGTGTGTGAACTCACAAGTACGATGTCAGGCACTGTAATTTGCTCTGGCCCCCTTCCTGTTTGCCGGAGTGATGAAATACTTAGTATGCTATCCTCACTCAATGGCTGGCTGTCTAAGTGGTGTCCACAGAATAATATAGGGTTCATAGACAATTAGAAAAGTTTTTGGAGCAGACCTGACCTGTTGAAAGAGACGGTATCCATCCCTCCTGGGATGGTGCCGCTCTTCTCTCTAGTAATATATCACATAGTCTTAGAGCTCAAACATGAATTGGGGCTCAGGTCAGGAAGCAGACAGACTGGCTAAACCGACCGTCTGCTAGCTGTCTCACGTCACTGAGGTCAGATAAATCCCAACACATAGAGAGTCTGTCACCTAGATATCATCATATAGAGACTGTGTTTGTTCCTCGAATTAAGAAATACAAAAAAATTCCAGTCAGGATTTAGACCGTACCATAGTTCTGAGACTGGTCTCAGAGTTAGAGTGAGATTACTTGATCTTAATGCTGCATTTGATACCATTGACCACAACATTCTTTTAAATAGACTCGAAAATTATGTTGGCATTATTAGAATTGCATTAGCATGGTTTAAATCATACTTATCTGACCGTTATCAGTTTGTAGCAGTAAATGAAGAAATGTCTTATCGATCACAAGTTCAGTATGGAGTACCGCAAGGCTCAGTACTGGGACCGTTGCTTTTCACTCTGTACATGCTACCCTTGGGAGATATCATTAGGAAGCATGGGATTAGTTTTTACTGTTATGCCGATGATACTCAGCTCTATATCTCTTCACGCCCCGACGGAACTTGCCAATTCAAGAAATTAACGGAATGCATAGCTGATATAACAATTTGGGTGACTAGTAATTTCCTATTACTTAATTCTGAAAAAACAGAGTTTCTAATGATTGGACCAAAAACCTCTGCACTTAGTAACCTAGAATACTGTGTAACAATTGATGGCTGCTCTGTCAAGTCTTCGTCATCGGTTAGGAACCTGGGTGTGCTCTTTGATACCAATCTTTGATTGTACCTGTGGTGATGAGCCGTTTGAGATCGAATGAGGCTAGGAGAGAGATGAAGTCTGTTGCATACGGCTTCTTTAGATGAATGTTGAAGTCACCAAAGACTACAAGTGGGGTTCCATCCTCAGGGAAAGAGGACAGCAGCACATCCAACTCCTCTACAAACCTTCCCAGTTGACCTGGCGGGCGATCAATAACTACAATATGGATCTTAATGGGAGTTGTAAATGTAATAGCATGATATTCAAACGAGTTATTGCATAGAGAAGAGAGAGTTGAGTATTTCCAATTGTTCGAAATGAGAAGACCTGTACCCCCACCCCTCCCAGCCTGGCGAGGGGTGTGGGAAAAAGAGAAGTTGTTAGAGAGAGCAGCAGGGGTTGCTGAGTCTTCTGGACGGATAGAATTAGATGCAAAGGCTGGAATGAAGTCAGCTTTATTGACTGCTGATTGACAATTCCATAGACCCACAGAAAGAGAGAGAGGTGTGTGTGAGGATGAGAGAATGGGACGCAAATAAGCAGTATTGCGTTGCCTTCTGTGCGTGATGAGAAAGCGTTGTCGAGAGACAACAGGAATGTATTTAAAGCACATGTTGAGTAAGGGAAATAAGATGAAAGTGGGAAAGAAAAGGGGAGAAGAAGATAAATAAGTGCCTTACAGGTGTCCTTGCTCGGTGGAGTCGCGCAGTTAGAGTCTTAGGTCTTTACCTGCGTCGGTCTTCACACGAGAAGGCTGAACACGAGTGCTGCACGCTTCAGCAGATTACTTCAAATATTGCTGATTACTTACAAAGTACTAAATGGTTTAGTTCCCCAGTACTTGAGCGAGCTCTTAACGTATTGTAGTCCTTCATGTCTATTGCGATCTCAAAACTCTGGCCAGTTGATAATCCTTAGAATATCAAAATCGACTGCTGGCGGTAGATCCTTTTCCTATTTAACTCTGGAACAGTCTTCCTAACATTGGAACACACTCTGTCAGTTTAAATCTAGACTAAAAACACATCTCTTTAACCTGGCATACACATAGAAAATGATACATTCCCATTATTCAAATCAGTTAAATGATTATTGGGCTGCATAAATTAGGTCAGCCGGAACCAGGAAAACTTTTTCCACCTTTGTTGCCATTGGCTTAGCTTGCTTAGTTGGGGACATTCAATTTAACATTTAATTTAATATTCAACAATAATATTGATCTGCCTGCATTGACACTATTATACAAGTACTGAACTGAGCTGGACGATGACATCACGGTTAACTCCAGAGCGGCTATATATAAATAATTTAACTAAATTAATAACTTTATTTAAAACAAAAATGAAACATCACTGAACTTACTTAAGCTGGACTGTGACGCTATTTTCTTCTGGAAACAAACTTTTTTTACATTATTTTCCTGCTAACTCTGTAAAGCTGCTTTTGAAACAATCTGTATTGTAAAAAGCGCTATATCAATGTGCCTTGACTTTGGAATTTAAGATGACATGACTTTAAATAACTTTTTGTTCCCTCTCAAGGGAACTCGAGCTGCGTCGAGACGCTGTGGGAACGCCTCTGCGTGATTGTGTCATGAAGCACTTATGAAATCAGTCCAATGGCGTGACGGAAGTGGGGTCACACGCGATTCATCTGTTGTTTGTTTGGGAGTGGAGCATGCACGGTCTGGTCTAGTAAAACGGGGCTAACAGTGTTCATTCATAAATTCCCGACGTGTAACATATGCACTATCGAGAGTTTTAGCTCTGCTCCTGTTGGCTTTCTTCTAGAGGGAAGAAAGTCAATAATGATTCTTTGGCTCGGCTCTCACGTTTGCCTAGGCAGCGCGTAGATGATGGGTCTGCAATAAAGATTCTGTGACTCGATCTTGAATCTCGCATGTGTCGAGGCAGCACGTAGAGTACGGGGCTGCATAAGAGTCTAGTGGCTCGGATCTCGTGTTTGCCGTGGCAGCGCGTAGATTACAGGTTTGCAATAAGAGTCTAGTGGGTCAGATCTCGCGTTTGCAGAGGCAGCGCATAGATTATGGGTCTACATATCTGCAATAAGAATCTAATGACTCAGATTGACAGATTGCCTCGGTTACCCGTTTGCCGAGGCAGCGCGTGTATTATCTGCATCTTTGCAATAAGAATCTAGTGGCTCATCTCGCATTTGCCGAGGCAACGTGTAGATAATGGGTCCGCAATGTATATGCAGGGAACAGAGCAGACGGGAATTCCCTTTCTCACTTTCTCTTATGATTGTGTGCAAACTAGTGTTCTTTTGTTTGAGATTATAATATGAATATTAAGCCTTTCATTCAGATCATGTATTCTTGTCTGCTTGTTTCTGGCTGCATTTCATTTTTATGAAATTAAGGTGAGACACTATAGTGAATAGGGTAAACATTTTAACTTACAGATATCACCATGAAACTTTACCAGTTGATTACTCACATGAATAGGAGAAAAAAAATGATTGCAGGTTTTCTGTAATTTTATGTTTAAATATGCTAATCAGGCTATATCTAATTAAATATTCACTAATTTGCATATATTTTGAAGTGACGAATCTGACCATTGAAAAAAACAAGGTTCAAAATTATTTTTGCATTTTGTTGATATATTCAATGAAAGGACATTACCAGAGGGGACTATGAATATCTCCTTTTGTTACCCTGTAAATCAGAAAATACTGCCAATAGCCTTAAAAAATTGATTTCCGCCCTATTTTTAGGCATAAAATGTCATATAAATCAGGCCAAGAATGATACATCAACAAATCCCTCCGCACAAACCTTCACAATATAGTTAGGAATACAACTGTAAAGTTTGGTGTGTAGGTGCTACAGAAGTGAAAAATCACTCGGAGTGTGAGAAAAAACTCATTTTGAGAAATCTCCCTTTAAAGATTTTTATGGCAAAATTCCACTAATTTCTACTGAAAGCCATGAATTACAGACAAAATATGCTTTAGGTCCAAGTAAAATCCATGTATCACACTGTTTAACATCCAAAACTCATTGCTTCATCCATCACTGATCATAACATCCAAAACAACACATCAAAACAATACATCCACAGTCCATCACAGTATCTGCCTGAGGGACTCACAACCACTTTAGGATCCCACAATTACAGATTTGTTTAGGATTATATTATACAAAAACTGAAATGTGTTGTGTAATGTAATTGTTTTGTAGATATAGTGTGCAAAGTATAGTATGTGATGTATGTATATAATGTCAGAGCGCGTCACATGACGATTCTGAACGAATCACGTTGTCAGAAATTGCCATCAGCCAATGAGATTGTGCATTTCAAGTTAAATCGCCCATTTTACTTTCATGATTGGTTGCTAATAAACAGGAAATGACCATATTTTGATCCGACAGCATTGCAAAGGAGAGAGTGAGCTTTCTAACCGTATATGTGATGACAGGGTGCAGACAGCGATCACGGATCAGTGTGATGATTTACTCTGCATTCACACCAGACGCGAATTGAGCGTCAAATTCGTGCCTGCCGCGTCTAGTTATACGCGTGTGCTCTTTGAGTCCATTCACGCGTCAAGAGCGAAATTGTAAGTTTTCGCGTCAGAGGCGAAATCTGTTGGCAGCCATCTTTTTACAAAACGGCTAATGTTGATCGAGCATTCATCAAGAGAGTCACCGCTCTGTATTTGCTCTGGAGAGCAGAACAGCGGCGTAGGGATAATCGTCGCCGTATTTGGGTCCACCAGACCCTTCGGAGGAGAACCCAGTTTGGCGAGTTTCAGCATTTGCTCCAGGAGCTGCGCCTGGATGACGGCCGCTTTCAGTGGTACTTCCGTCTGTCAGTTTAATGACCTGTTGTCCCACATCGGAGCGAGGATCACCCTCGCCCTCATAAATTAATCTGTAATTTATTTTTGTTTTGATGATAAATGGAGCCAGCCTAGGCTACTACAAAAGTGATTAAACTGTCCTGTGATTTTTTTCCCCTCATACATGTCCACTTTGTCCAGACACAAACTATGTTCTTGCACTAAAGTATGTTGGTTCTCTTTACATTAGAATAATAATAATAATAATAATAATAATGTTTCATATAATCTAGATATGGAATAAATAGCATACAAAATTAATGTCTCATATATTAAAATCAAGTTATGTGATCAAATATTTACTTCACAAAGTGACAGCAGCAAGCTGGCTCCTGATTGGTTAACGCAGCGCGAATTGACGCAGAAGTTCAGATTTTTCAACTCCGGCGGCAGACGCGAATTCGCGTCAAACGCGTGAATGCACAAAAAGCACTAAATAAATCATTCGCACTTCGCGCCTACCGCGGCGCGCTCTACGCCTCACGGTGCAGATCCACTTGTCCGTGCGACACTTCTGTTGCGCCGCACTCCACTTTATTCCTATGGGTGACGTCACGCGACTTTAACGCACCTGCAAAGTACCCGGAAGGCGGCGCTTCATTTGGAAAAATGCTGCGCGTCAAAAAGCTGGCCGATGCCCATCTTTATGCAAATGAATTCCGTTGAACGCGACGCGACTATCCAATAGAAGCAGAGCATATGTAGACGGGGGAGGGAAGTCTCTCGCAGGTCCTCTGTTCTAGACTGGCCGCTGGCTCAAAACCACACCCATAGTGGTAAACTTGAGGAACGCCCATCAAAGTACAAATGTGGGGAGGCGTCGCGACACCACGCTACAGTCGTGTCGCAAAAGTGGATCTCTACCGTCAGGCCTGGGACACACTGGCTGCGTGGCGTTTCTGTTGCGTGTCAGCTGCGTCGCATTTTCTGTGTCTTTGCACATCAGAAGCGTGTCTGACGTGGCGCTGCTGACACGCATCACCCTTGTTCGACATATGGGAGAGAGTTGTGCAAGCCCTATACTTCGTGTTAAGCATAAATATAAAGCTTACTGATAAAGACACTGTCAGCACAGCAGTATTGACAGCAAAATAGACTACAGAATATTTCGTTCTGTATTGACAGGTGCAAAATGTGAAAATTGTTAATTAGGCCTATTTATTTATTTATCTAAATTTGTCAAAAATGTAATTTATTAATATGCATTCGTGTACAAAATAACAAACATCCTTTCCTATTCTATTTTGCCTGGAAACCAACACGCTTGCGTGTCGCGTGAAAAATAGGCGTCGGTTCTATTTCTAGCATGCACGCGTTTTCCGCTCGGCTCATGAGACGCGCGTCACGCAGGCAGTGTGCAAGCTCTAACCTGTTGACTATGGCGTTCCGATCGGCTCTTTAATATGACTTTGCAACATGCACTCGTTACAATGAACGTCTCACTCAACGTCTTAATTTTTTTTTTATTCTGCTATTTATTCCATTCAATTTAAGACGCAGACGTGACGCAGACGTCACGTAAATCACGTGTGGCAGTGAAGTGTATTGTCAGACGTTTACGTGTCATTCACGTGTAGCAGTAAAGTTATAAATTGTTTTTTTCTCTAACACGGGTTTAACACTCTACTCAGCACAGCTCAGTGCAGTGTGCCAGCGGTTGCGATCGGTTCTTTAATATGACTTTGCAACATGCACTCGTCTCAATGAACGTGACGCTTGCGTCAGTCTTATAACATCACGTCTGCGTCTGTGATTTATATATAGGATTTTTTTTTTTATATAATTTTAAAAGGCCAGCACTTTGGTAAACTAGAAAACAGACAACTCGATCGCACAACCACTGTTTCTGTAGATCCTTTAAATAGAAGAATAGAATTAAAAAATAATATTTTTATAAATAGGCCTATATAAAACTATTAGGCTGTAGGCTACTAAAATGGTTACAAAAACAATGTTGGATATCCGAAATAATAGCTACTACAATCTGCAAACACAAGGCTATGAACACAGAACAGTTTAGGCTATGTCCTATAGGACGTCGTTTGTTTGTTTATTTATTTATTTATTTAGCCTATTCGGTTTTTGTAGCAGCAGCATAATAAACAAGACGTGTTTCGTTTGTCACATGCTATTGTTTGGGTTTTCAGCGTATTTTTATTCCAAATGTTCTATAGCCTATAGATGAATATAAAAGTTTTATATTAGCCTATATGTATAATAATAATAATAATAATAATTTTTGTTAATAGGCTATCTTCATTACATAGAGATATAATTATACAAAATACAAAAAGTAGCCTAGTCAAAACGCATAAAGAACATTACATTTAATATTTTTACTATATATTTTGTGCTTATTTTTAATTAACGAAATGTCAATCATCTTTATAACAGAAGATATAATACAATCCTTTTCGTGTAGGAACAAGCAATGCTAGAAATATGTGGTTAGCATCTTAATGTAATCTTTAATTTATTATTGTATTCGTTCATTTACTAATTAGCTGTATGTTAACTCAACTAATGTAATGTAAATAACTGGATACTAATTACTAATATCCAATAAATAAGTAAATAATGTAAAATAAATGTATTGATTAGAGTAGCCATAGACTAAAGATTTCTCTTATATTAATTAGGTGCATGCATGGTCAAGCGCACGCATAAATCTTGCTGCAAAGCAAGGCAAAAGTAGGCGTCAATCAAACTTCGGTGAAACTCTAAAAACCAAATATTACAACTTTAAAATTAAACATTACAAATAACAAATTTTATTTGTTAGTTAAATCAGCCCAAATGTTTACAACTAGGCTAAGTTATTTTGTGTTGGTCACGAGACTCCTAGTGGTGAATAGTACATAGGCCTACATGCTTTTTATGGTTAATCTTTTTATGATTAAGTAGGCTATATGTGGACATGTTGACAAGAAAAAATGGCAAACACAAATTTTAACATGATAATTTGTGTAAATTAATATTTACTAACTTTATAATAAAAAGCTATGTATAAGCAAGGTAATATCACTTCATTGCTAATAAAATAGAATTGAAGATCAGTGGGGGAAAATAATAAAGAACGAATAAGTGTGTGGAATGTGCTGGAAACCCCCTTGACGCAGACGTGACGTTCTGCACACGAACGAGTGATGTGGCAGACGCAGACGAGACGTTCGGCAGACGCAGACGTCACGTTCGGCACACGAACGAGTGATGTGGCAGACGCAGACGAGACGTTCTGCAGACGCAGACGTCACGTTCGGCAGACGCAGACGTCACGTTCATTGAGACTGCGTGCTACAAAGTTACATTTTTGAGCCTATCCGAACGCCATAGTTGACACACTGGCTGCGTGGCATAACGCCGGGTTTACACCGAAGCGACGCGGAACGGAAAATCACGCAGTCCGGCGCCTGCCTGTTCACACCAGACGCGTATTCTTCGCGGAGGTCGACAAGCGCTTCTCCTCAGTTGTTGTTTATTCAGAGCTATTTTTTTACATCATGGGTAAGTAAATAACCTCATAATATAAATACACCATGTTTGTAACCAAGAAGTTTGTACACTTCTTTTATTAATCCGTTGTCGAGACACACACGCAGCCAGAGAGAGAATATGGTAGACAGTTATAGTCAGTGGTTAAATTGGGCCGGGGCTCTCCGGAGCTCAGCCCCGGCACATAAGCCTGCTCATTTGCAGTCAGTTGCCTACTGGAAATTATGTCACATACAATTTGATGAAAGTGATGCTTTTGAAAACATATTTCTGACAATAAATGAAAGATTTTTGAAATGGCATGTCTATTTTGTCTCGGCGGAGCTGAGATGAGAACAATCAGAACACGGACGTATTTTTGTTCAGCTGCTTAATCTCGTTGTCAGTCGACCATGATCGCGCACCGCTCGCGCATGCGCATCTGACACGGATAAATGTACGCAGCAATAATGAATGTTCCTGGGAGACCGTGGTTGCGCGGGATGTGGATGTTCCAGAAATGTCAAAAAAAAGTGCCCTGGCCTTGAATGACAAGGTAAGGAAAATAAGACTAAATCAAAATTAAATAACCAGGACTAGGTTGACCATGTGATTTTTCTCAGGAGATGTTTTGAGCATTTTACTTCAGATACCGGATTATCAGCAAACTGCCAAGAGAACTGCTAATTTAACGTTAGCTGGCTAACTTACTTAAAATAAACTAGCAATCTATTCAGTCAGCATATTTGTATTTGATCTGTGTGAATTACAGAAATATAAGACTTGCTAGACCTAAGTTACTTTTAGCTACCAAGCTCTGTGGTTAATGAAAATTAAATCAACCATTTATTCTTCAACTTTCAGAGATAAATTGAAATGAGTGGAGCATATCCACCCAAGAAGAGGAAACTGACTTACTTCTTCAAAAGGTGGGGTGATATTCCAGACATTTTTAGCATGACTAGCTCTGTAACATGTTGGCAGTAGAGATGGGACAGTATGAAAATTACCAAAATTATCACAGTGTTCGGTATTATTGCGGTATTTTTAAAAGTGTGTTCAATATGTTCAGAAAGCCCTGACAGCCTGTCAGTGACAGGCCTACACAAGCTGAAATAGTTTCAAAAAGTGTAACAGTGCTTAATATATTACAAAAATATAGGCAATATCAGTGACGTGCAGTGATGTCTAAAAGAGGCTAGGCACTGAGTTATGAAAGCCAGATTACCTGATTTATTGTTTAGGCTAATAATATGTAATAACAGTAAACGTTACGCACAAACGCAGCATAACAAGAAATGTACAAATCAGAATGTATACCGTGTGTTCTCTCTCTCTCTCTCTCTCTCTCTCTCTCTCTCTCTCTCTCTCTCTCTCTCTCTCTCTCAAAAGCGGGACAGGCACACACCGGTGGTTAATGTCCACTCCAGCATCAATACAACCATTCTTAATCCTTAATTTTTGCACAGCGGCCAATTATGTCTGTCAGCAAAAGTAAAATCACACACTGCTCAATTGAATATGAAGGCAAATGGCTTGGATTAATTCAACCACATATCAATTCAATATTAAGCCCAAAATAGTTTTTGACTCACCAATCGGTAGATTATTTGTAGCCTACATAAAATCCATCCGCCGCTCTTTCCTCGTAAAGACGTCGATCACAACTTTGTAAAACTCGTCTTTACGGCCTTCAGTTTCTGCACTAGTCTATCTAAGGCTGGCGTAGACCTCCCTCTTGCTATTAACTCAGATTTTGAATTAAAATCGAACTCTGTGATCACGGCCGGTGCTGTCATTTTGACTTTGAATTTGATTAGGCATAGGCTAGCTGTGGTGTAATGACGTTAGCTACGCAAATGTGTCCAGTAATATCTCGATTTTAATTGGTCCATGTCTGATATGTAACGTAGATGGGTACGGGCATAGCATATTTACGTCCAAAGGCACAGCAGAGATGTGGTTTTTGCCGTACATGTTAAAGAATACAGGATCGAAGTGCGAATGCGCAACATGGGTTTTTCGCTTGTCGTCTGCAATGAATGGACCGTAAAAGCACTGCTTATTCTACCATTTGTTTGTTATTTGATTATGCGTAACTGCTACATTTGTCATCGTTACGTCTAGACAATTGGAATAACACCCATATTGCATATATAAATCACAAGAATAAACAGTAAAAATACAAATACAAGTTTATTATTTAATAAACATTTTTATTTTTGAATTTTGGCAGGGTAGGCAGTGCCTAGTTTGCCTACCCAGACCGCACGTCACTGGGCAATATGCTTGTAAAAACTATTGAAAACGGTCTGAAACACTGAAAGAACTTGAACCAGAGATGTCTGGCTGAGATCCAGGAAGATTTATTTACAACTCCAACGTGAAGTCAACTATGAAGTTGTATTTGAAGTTACATGTGTAGTTGGATGTGGTTCTAAAATATAAACAAATAATAATGCACAATAATAAGCATCTGACTTACTATGCAAATTATTTACCAGTACTAAATATTATAGCCACCAGCATACAAGAAACAATACTAAGAATTACATTAATTTCTCTGTAATAATTAACATAATTTTTACTACTACACCGGCAATCATCTCATCCCTAGTTGGCAGCAGACTTTACAGTGATGTACTCAGCAGACTTACCAGATGATTTAATTGATATCATATCAACATTCTATTAATCTTAAAGTTACGATGACTAAGATATGATCTGCTCCTAGGTTTGTTATACAGGCATGAGTTAAGAATCATCATTGACATTAAGCATTCTTCCTTTTGTATTTCCCCTCATATATAGAGTGGAGCCGAAGACTGGAGTAAATGACACTGGACAGGGTGGCAGAAGTGAGGAGACGTGTAAAGTAGGGATGGCGAAAACTAAAAATTTTCTTGACCGACTACCGAGCCTCATTAGCCGGTTGAAACCGGTTAACCGATTAGTTTAAAATATGCCACGCTATTTGAAATAACAGCCATTTCGAGCCGCGCCTGCAATTTCGCAACTCTGTCGCATCTCTCTCTGCCTCCCGCTCACACACACACACACACACACACACACACACACACACACACACACTGCCCCGGCGCCGCGCTTCCACTCACGTCACTTTTTTTAAATCCCCTACAGCGTGAAACATGAGTCCCGCAAACGCGGTGCCGAGGAGCTTGTATGTAATCGGAGGACAAATGGCTCCTTAGTTTTGAAATGGTTTGGGTACAAGGTGATCGCGTTTAAAATAAAGGCGTTAGTCTAGCATTAGAAGCTCATTTGAAACATTGACGTGGCTCATTTAAGAAAATGACAGCTCCGAAGAGATGCCGCTTTAGTTTGAGGTAGTGCTAACAATAATAAAGATGATGATCATCATCACCTTATCTGTTACCACTGAAATGTAGATGTAATGTATTTCTACAGTATTACTACTGTATTTAAGCACTATCACACAAGCAACTTACTGTGTCATTCTTTTTGGTGAAATGGTCCCACACACTACGTTTCTTTGCACGCTTCATCCTGTCGTCTGCCCTGGCTCTAATCTCGAGTGTTTTAGCCTGTAGCCTTTACTTTTCGCAAACCTTGTGAGCGCGCGAACCCAAACGCTGTGACATCGCGCCTAATGTTTTTATTGGTTTATTAAGTACAAACAGGCGAGTTATGAAAACTTGAGTGTGAGGGATTTGTTCACTTCACACAAAAATATCTTGGAATGAGATGGCTAACTGTAGTAGCATTTAGTCCACTGTCTATAATAGCCTAATTTAGAGATCACTTTTTTTTTTTTAACCGACTACAGACAACTTTGATCGGTTAACGTTGAGACGGTCAACCATCGGTCAAACGGTCATCGGTTAGCATCCCTAGTGTAAAGAGGTGGAAATTAGTTTTTCAACAAAATACATTTCATGTAAATAAACTTGCGTGCAGGTCTTCTTCAAGGACAGGCTAATGTAAGAAGTCCCTCTAGTGGACAGAACGTACCAGCAACCACATGCTTGTAATGGCATTGACAATGAATAAGCCTGCTAGTGTAGTACATATTATTTTACAGGCTACAATTGAGCATTAAATATTCAAATATTATTTGAATATTACAAAAATATATAAAATGGAATTCGAATGGTATTATAGAGGAAGATTGACAGCTCTATTATGTAGTGACTGTACCATTATAATTTCTCGCAGAAAATGTTGCAATATTGAACTATATCCATCTCCCCACCTCTACTCTGGACAGGGCCAAGGAGCTGTGGACATGGGGCAGGACACTGGAGCTGTGGACATGGGGCAAAAAACTGGAGCTGTGGACATGGGGCAGGACACGGGAGCTGTGGACATGGGGCAAAACACTGGAGCTGTGGACATAGGGCAGGACACGAGAGCTGTGGACATGTTGCAGGACACGGGAGCTGTGGACATGGGGCAAAACACTGGAGCTGTGGACATGGGGCAGGACACGAGAGCTGTGGACATGTTGTAGGACACGGGAGCTGTGGACATGGGGCAAAACACTGGAGCTGTGGACATGGGGCAGGACACGAGAGCTGTGGACATGTTGCAGGACACGGGAGCTGTGGACATGGGGCAAAACACTGGAGCTGTGGACATGGGGCAGGACACAGGAGCTGTGGACATGGGGCAAAACACTGGAGCTGTGGACATGGGGCAGGACACTGGAGCAGTGGACATGGGGCAGGACACTGGAGCAGGAGGTGGAGCCTGTCACAACTTGCCAGACTGCTGGAAGGTACACCAGTATGAATACTTCTGTAAGACCTATCCATTTCTTATGGTAAAAGAGAAAAATTTGGGATGCAAAACATGTAGTGCTGTAAGATCACTCGGAGCATAGCATAGTGGTAAACTCAGGTACACCTTATCAAGTGAATGGCAAAATTGTCTGATTGGCCCTTATGGTAACACGACTGCAAAACTAATGAAATCTTTGAGAAAAAAAAATAATGAACATAGTGTTTCCCAAAGTCATAAAATAGCTGAAAGTATACTTAAAAAGCAACAAGACAAAACATTAGAAACAAGTTTTCTCAGAACCGAGTCTGAAATTCTCGAGTCTACTTTCAGTGTGTTTAGAACAGCCTACTATGTAGCAAAGAGCAACCGGCCTTACACCGACCATCCAAAACTCATTGACTTACAGATGCTTAACGGTGTGAATGTTGGCCGTGTTCTTCATTCAAATGTCACATGTACTGAGATCATTAATTTCATATCCAGTGAGATGAGACAGTCATTGTTGGCCAGCATCAAACAAAGTCGACCAAAGCTAACAGTGATTGTAGATGAGAGTACCTCGTTAAGCAAGAGGTCCTGTCTGATTGTGCACCTCAGAACATCTGTCCATAATTCGGATCCATTGACCTTCTTTTTAGATTTGCTTGAGCTAGAGAGCACCACTTCAGATGGGATTACAGCCGACCTACTTAACTGTCTTCAGAAACATGGTCTTGATGAAGCATTTCTAAAAGAATGCATGGTGAGTTTCTGCTCAGATGGAGCTGCCGTTATGTTGGGCAGAAAGAATGGCGTGTTCGCAAAACTCAAAAGTCAGTTCCCTGGCCTCATTGGTTGGCACTGCTTAAACCATAGATTAGAGTTGTCAGTGTCAGACGCAGTAAAATATTGTACCGAAACCAATCACTTCTCATCATTTCTAGACAAGCTTTACTGCTTGTATAATCAATCACCAAAGAATGTAAGAGAACTTGAGACTGCTGTAACTGAAGTAGGCAGTTGTCTGAGAAGGATAGGTAGAGTCTTGGGGATAAGGTGGGTGGCGTCATCATTCCGTACAGTTAATGCTGTTTGGACAATGTATGCAGCGCTATACAATCATCTCACAGCTTCAAGTAAAGATCTTAAGAGGAACTCCAATGAGAGGAGTATGTATCAGGGCTAAGCAACAAAGTTAAATTCTGTTGGTTTTGTTAAGAACCTTGGACTTATGGTGGATGCACTCGAAGAACTCAAAGATCTCTCTGAGGCTCTGCAGAACAGAGACATTAGACTGTCTCAGTCAGTGACTCTCATCAAGAGGCAGATCGAGGTTTTTAGTTCAATGAGTAGAGAACCTGAGAGTGGTCATTTCTATAAGAAAGCATGTGACGCAGTGATGGAAGGGTTGTTCAATGGCATAGAAATGCACAGTGACAGAAGCCAGAAAGTCATTGAGCCAGAAAAGTTTTATGAAGCTTTGAAAACCAACATGGAGGCAAGAATGGTGACAGAGGAAGAAGAGTCCTTGTTTCAAAAGGTGAACATTCTTAACAAAACAACTTGGCCCTCTCCTTTACCTCAAATGTATGGGGAACATGGACTAAGGGAGGTTTGCAATCTTTTTAGTATTGGCTTTACTGGCATGAAGGCAAGCTTTAGGGATTTCAAAAGTGACCCCAGTCAACCCATGACTACACCACTTCTAACACTCAGACATGCTGTTGAAACAGTTGCTGTAAGTAGTGCAGAATGTGAGAGAGGTTTTTCTGAAATGAATGCAATTGTTACACCTTTACGTTCCCTGCTGAGAATTGAAAATGTGTCCTCTCTAATGTTTGCTAACATTGTCGGCCCTCCATTAGCATCTTGGGACCCCACTAAATTTTTTAAAGTGGGTAGCAAGGAGGAGATCTGCAGAGCACCTGGCGTGTAAGAAAAGGCTGACTAATACTGAGGTGTTTGCATACCAGCCATTGTGGGAAGTAATGAAGTTTTAGATGAGTGATGAGTTATAGATGTGTGTTCTCTGTACTGTTTTTAAGAATGTGTATGAAATTAAATGTAAAATCAAAATTAAATTACAAAGGTAAAACACAAATAAATTCAAATGTTGATTGTAAAACTAACCAGTGTTATCATCATTTTTATATCTTAAAGCTGCAGTCCGCAGTTTTCGCCATCTCTGTTCGAAATCTGCAATTGCAGTTATTCGCGGAATTATCAACTTTACGTGGGTTGTGTAATGAGTAGTGATCGACCGATGTATCGGGTTTACCGATATGTTTCCCGATATTTAAGCATTTTCCCATAATCGGGTATCGGTTTTGTAATATTGGATTTGCCGATAAATGGCGCCATCTTGTGGCCGTTTTTAGAATTCCGCCATTGCAGCCCTGAGGAGATCAGTCAACAACTCTGTGCACAGGTAAAGTATATGTTCTACTTGCTTTGCTTTAATTATTCAACTTTATTTAACATAACAGGCATGCAGAAATGAGGTTTGAGACATAAATGCCTGATATAGTTTATGCAGCTTGGTTCTAAAAAATTGAGACAAACTCATGGAGTCACGTAGCGTAATCCTTCATGTCCTGCCCCAATAAAGACGTAACTTTACATGAATTAAATAAAACAGACATGAATGAGTGCATGTTGAAAATAAAATGGCTGAATTTAATTATTTATCTGTTGTATTTGCTCACCATTAGTCTCGAAAAAAAGTTCGTTCATATTGCTGAGCACTCACTGGGTTGATGATCAGGAGTGCTCAAGCACAGCCACTGAATGAAATTTTTGACAAGATTATCTTGTTTAAACACCCAAGATTATATTATCATTTACTACATAGCAATTATTTCGCTAATACACATCTAAATATACCGCTTTGTGGAAATTAATTATTTATTATCTGCAGCGCGATCGCGGTTGAGTAGCCTATAGTTCTGTGAAAATGCATAGATAAACACCACTTTGTCAGAAAGCATTTCATGATCTAGACCTACAAAAATATTATTAATAATTTATAACATACTAGTTGGAAAATGCAATGATGTATATGCTGTTTTGTCTGTTAATTTCCTGACAATGTTATATTCCAGCTAATATTATTCAGTGAATTAATATTACCCAGTGAATTATTCCTCACTCTTAGTTTAAACCTATTAAACGGCACATAAACCTTCTAAAACTGTTTAAAATGAATTACATTTCTGCAAAGGTGATATGACTCTCCTGTCAATTATTTTCTCCATATGAAAACATTAGACTTTTAACATTTATGTTGCCTATTGTTAACATTGTTGCTGCTGATGCTTATAAATTATATGTATAATTTAGATATAAATTATATAATGTAATAATATAAATGTTTTTATTGTAATTTGATTTATTTACCATTTATGAAAACAAACGAAGTAGGCTTACAGAGCAGAATGCTGAAAGACTCTGTTTTCTACACTACAACCTAGTTCTGCTTAACTGGGAGTATTAAGTTACACTACTAAAATAGCTACTAAAATTCATGTAATTTAGATTTTTTCCCCCCAGTATGTTAGAATAATTTTTGTGCTTTATTTTTTACCTCATCAAAGCTTTTATTTTTAAACAAAGGCACTTTATTTTTTGGACTCAGTCCCCTCTATTTATTTGTGTATAAATATAAAGTTTTATATTTATATATTATATAGGAGGGATATTATATATTATATAGGAGGGAGTGATTATATTATTATATTATATATTATATAGGAGGGAGTGATTGTTATAAATAAAATGGTTTGTTTAGTTCATTTGTGTTGTAATAATTGTGTCAAAAACAGAAGTATAACAGTAAATAAATATCGGCTCTGCATATCGGTTATCGGGCACATAAACATGTAAATAATCGGTATCGGTTATAAAAAATCAATATCGGTCGATCACTAGTAATGAGGCAACCACTGGAGCCAGAAATCAAAACTTTGCCTTTTTATGTGCCTTTTAAGACACATGCCTTTGGTGTGAGAGACCCGGGTTCGAATCCACTGTAAGACACCAATGTGTCCCTGAGCAAGACACCTAACCCCTAGTTGCTCCAGAGGCGTGCGACCTCTGAAATATAGCAATTGTAAGTCGCTTTGGATAAAAGCGTCAGCTAAATGAATAAATGTAAATGTAAATGTGTGTGTGTGTGTGTGTGTGTTCGTAGTAAAGAGAGAGAATGGGAGAAGGAAGTTTCTATGAGGTGGACCTGGTCACCACAGACCCAAATCTTCTCAGCTGTTGCTACTGTCATATGCTGCACTGTCTCTCCATGTGGCACATTATGTTTGGCACATTGTATGGGTCACTATATCATTTCAAGGTAATACAACGTGTAATCAAGTGATGACTGATTAACAGTAATGTAAATGCTAAATGTCCTAATACCTGTTGCAAAGTAAATGCTCTTAACCTTGCAGTTTTTCACATATCATGTAATACTCAATTTCTCCATTTCTTTGCACAAAACTCTCCAGAAAGTGCTATTTAATGGTTTATTTTTCAAAAAAAAAATTCACGGGGGGGAGGGGGGGTGCGGGTGTAGGGGCATGCCCCCGGAACCCCCTAGGGAGAGCACTCCCACTTAATAAATCCCAATTTAACCCCTGGTTATAGTAGTGTATATATACCGTTGAAATATACATCCTCTCTTCAAATTTATTAAATCTATTTTCCTCTTCCTGTTTCCCAGTGCGAGTAGACAGGAGGAGAGCCCTTATGCCCTATATCTTTTGATTATAGGGTATTATAGGGTATTTTTATTTGAAAATTGCTTATATTTTGACAATTGACCGGATGGTCGAGTGTTTCTTGGTGTAACCTCCTTCTGGAATTGACGCGGATCACTCGCGGCTCGCGGAAAAAATAGACCAGACGCCGAAACTGCGCTTCACGGCGCGTGCCGGCTGCGCCGCTCCGCGTCTGGTGTGAACGACACCATAGGTTAACGTGGGCGCCGAAAGGAAGCGGCCTCCGTTCCGCGTCGCTTCAGCGTCCAGTGTGAACCCGGCGTCGCCGCAGGAATTTTTTACGCGCCTAACGCTTCTTTGCATTGACTTATTGAAATCACTCGCCCTAGACGCTCTATTCGCGTCGGGTGTGAACGCACCATTAGAACGCCAACTTTTGATGAATTTAGGCGAAATCCACACACGCAAACAGACAAAGTGTAGAAAAATAAAGACCATGTGTATTTTGGACTTTTTTTCAGCACAAGTCTGAAAGAAGACATGTTATTGAAGACAAATAGCCCAAAATCTCAAAATTGACCAGTGAAAAAAACTCTGATGTTTTTGCCTGCCGTGTCTCGCCTTAAATATTAAATACTCTTAAAGGGCACCTATTATGGCATTTAAAATGTTCCTAATATTGTTTTGAGAGTCCCCAACAATAGTTTTACATGCATGCCATGACAAAAAACACTTTTGTTGTCTTATAATATGCATTTATTTTTACCTGATTTGCTCACCGACTCCCAAATGAATCGTTCAACGACTAATTTTTCCAAACCACTCCTTTGCGTTACGCTAATCTGCGGTGATTGGTCAGATGACCCAATCAGTTATTGTTTGCGTTAGCCCAACGCATAAACATATTGATAAAGCACTGCAGTAGTACAAGGTATTGCTCTATTCTTTATGACAACTCCAATAACAACGACAAACATTTCACATAATTTAAAAAACAATTGACATTGGAGACCTAGAAGCTGCGCTGAGCGTAACTTACACAAAACACACAAATACTTATTGAGCATGCTACAAAACACATAAAAGCAACAATTATTAATAATACTTACAGGTTGTGATTCGGAGGAAGCTGATCCAAATAAAATTGGTACTGAACTTCAGTATCAACCGGCTCGCGAATCCACACTTGAAAGCATGTTTGTAAAGCAATCGTCATTAAAATGACGCGAATACAGCACAAGGTTCGGGCTATACTTGTGTGGTATAGTTGTAAATATAAACTCTACCCAGATAGCAAACTTCTATTTGATGTGATATTTACATCTGGAAGACGTATTTTTAAGAGTGTTTGCTCATCTGCAATACGTCTATAGGACGTTTCCTGTCAGATGTCAAATAGACGTTTAGAAGATGTCTTCAAGATGTAATGATTTAGAATGCATGTTAAACTGACATCTTCTAAACGTCTATTTGACATCTGACAGGAAACGTCCTATAGACGTATTGCAGATGAGCAAACACTCTTAAAAATACGTCTTCCAGATGTAAATATCACATCAAATAGAAGTGTGCTATCTGGGTAGCCACTGATTCTTCACATGCTTGTCACTGGGCAGTGAAAAAAAAGGTCGATTTTGATTAGCACTTCAGAACACAGTGGCTTGCCGACATGATGTTTTCAAGTTTTCCCTGGTGTCTGCGCACGCAATGAGTGGGCACGGCCAATTTGATAATTTTTCGTCTTGACGTCACAACGAAAAGGAAAATGACTCATTGGAAAAACGATTCATTAAATTGACTCAGAGTCGACTCATACTTTTGAGAGACAATAACTTTTTTTACGGTGAACTTTCATATATAAAATTTTGCAGGATGTTTTTGTTCACTTAGATCTATGTTACATACTACATGAAAGGTAATTTTCAAAATTCCATAATAGGTGCCCTTTAAAACACTATATTTAGCCTTTCACCTAGACAGTTTTTACTTGTCTGGTTGATATCTGGCTGCATTTAATTTTTGAGAAAATTAAATTTGTACTTGTAGCATCTGGACCAATCAGACACACACATATTATTTATTATAATTAATGAATAATCCAGCAATCTCACTCTCCCAACAAAGGTCTATGAAACTTCCCCCAAAACTAACATCCCAAACGAAGCTACACTGGTAGAATCCGGTGTCCTGTTACAGGACACATTAAGACTGATAAGACTTTTTACGACCCCAAAAGGAATTTGCAGAGAGTTGTGACTCTCACTTAATTCTTGCTGAGAAATAAACCCTTTTAATACTATATATTCTAGATAACCACTTGAGAAATGTATAAACATGTGACTTTTCCTTTCATATGGTTTGGCCTATGCATTCATTCTGTCTTTTAAACTCATTTGGATTAATGTTTCAGACTTGCATACTATGGTCTCTATAAACTCCAATCTTTGTCCTCCACTTGTTAATTTACATTACATTTGGCTAACTTTGTGACACATTAGTATTATAAGAATCTTGAAGATTCTTTTGTTAAACACCAAATCAAATTACATGTTCAAAGGCCTGCTTAAACAAAATGTCGTAAAGAAATTCCCTCCAAAGGGAACAACTTCTTATTGGCTCACAACCCTCCAGAGGGTGTGACATCTTCACGCTTTAAAAATCACTGATCACAAGATCACGCCTCTTCGTCTCTTAGTTCTCTTGGGCTCTTAGTCCCTTTCTGAAATTCTGATGTGAAGATGATGCTGAACTAGAATTTTCTAAGGACCCCCAAGCTTGTGCCAGGCTGCGGCCTTGTCTTTCCATTCACCAAAGATCAGCAAAGATCAACTGGATCCTCAACAAATTGCATCAGGACAGTTTAATTCAAATGGGCGAGACATGGAAGTATCAAACTTAGTCTCATTATTTGATACATTAAGTATCCTTACCCCTTTTTAAGAAGGGTGTGTTGGAACTAAACTGATGGTTTGTTCAAGGCTGCTGATCTGCTGAATTTAAAACAATGCTATAACTTCTTGCTTTCCTGTATTCTGCTTCAGCTCTCTTTCCCTTGGTAAACTGTATGCATGTATGTATGTGTATGTTAGAGTAGTTTAAAGGTTTAGCCTAGTTAATAAAGTCTTGTTCATGTCACAAGTTATCCGTGTCTCAAGCTTATATACTGGAGTCCCTAATCATAGATTTTGACTACAGGCTCTGAATAGTACTGTACAGTAAGAAAGACATTTCCCATGCCCCGGAAATGTACATTTCTTAGAATTAATAAAAAAATAACCCTGAGTGTTCATGGCACAAACAGGTTCATTGATTGTAATATTAATTTTACTACATTAAGTTAATTCTATTAATTGATCCAAATATTCATAATCAATTATAACAAGTTATGATTGATTATTAATATTTCTTAAAGCTAATTTGCTACATACTCATCTTATCTTTGAGGAGTTAGATGTCTGTATTAATATACCATTCAGCTTTTTCTACCAGACCGCGTTTACTTGTCTGGTTGATATTTGGCTGCATTTAATTTTTGAGAAAATTAAATATATACTCATCTGATCTTTGAGGAGTCATTTAATTCTGATGAAATAAATGGTGAATTCCTGGGGGGAAACGGATAACACCTAATTATATGGTGCTCATCTCCCTTCGGTGCCCTCCAGCGAGTTCTAGTCTCAGTGTCTGACTCGCAGAAGGAGGGTTTAAGAGGGGTCAGTTCGGTTATTTCCCGCCGGTCATCTGTTTCAGGGCGCTGGATTGGCTTCTCAAACTATACTAGAGACAAGTACTGAGAGGCTGGTTCCTTTAGTAGTCTCAGCCGTAGTCATATTGGGATAAGACAGATCTGAGGACAGTCGTTATCTCAAAGAAGGCTTCGACTAAAGGGCCGTACACACCGGGACGAATATCGGCGCGCGTTATTTGCCCGCGTTTTTCAACGCATTTTTTGTGTTCACACCAAAGCGATTTTCGCTGACGATGAGCCGAGTGAACATGCAAATTCATTCCCTGACATTAGATGGCGCTTAATGTAAAACAGAAATATCCAGACCCCTGGATTCTGTTCCATTTTATTGTCCTCTAAAGGGTTTTTTGAACCAAGAACACGAGCTAGGTGAATGACTCCTTACAAAGAGCTGTAGTAAGTGTTGTTTGGTGAGTCGCGTTACCTGTAGTAGCAGCTGGGACACATTTCGATGGGCAAAAACATGAAGGTGGGATGTCAAAGCTTATGTTCCGAGACCAGCAGCTCTACATTTATCTTGGCTTGCATCTTCCTCGTCTTCTTCCCGGCAGTGTGTAGACGCTACTTGGCGTATATCTTCTTCGCCGTTACGTATGTGTGCTCGGCAAGACCGTTTTGTGTTTGAGCGCCCTCAAGTTGTGTTTACTGTAACTTCAGAAGCTCCAGAAACGTGAGCAAAAGCGCCAATCTCATTGGTCGGATAGTTTTTGACGCGGCGCGTCAAACCAAAAGAACGAACCCGAGGCGCTTTTTAAAAAATGATGCTTTTACGCGTGGTGTTTTTCACGTCGGTGTGCACACTCACATTGGCGCACTTTGTTTAATCACGAGGCGTTAAACGTCGGCGAATATCGCGTGCGAAATTTGTCCCGGTGTGAACGGGCCTTAAGAAGAAGTCTTTACGCTGAAGCCGTCAGACTTCTGAGGGCAGTCCCCTCCAGGGAGAAATGGTTTCCACCTCATCAAAATAAGGCGCCCATTTCTCCTTGGCGCCCTCTGGGAAGCAACTCTCTGAGGAGGGTCGCAGCACCGCCAGTTTGGTTGTTCCCTGCCGGTTTGCCGCTTCAGGGCACCGGGGTGCCAGCGTTTCCGAACGATCCTCCTACGAGGGTCGTAAAGCAGTCAGTGCGGTTGTTCCCTACCGCTTCGCCGGTTCGCCGGTTCAGAGCGCCGAGGTGCCTGCATTTCCCAGCGATCCTCCGAGGAGGGTCGTAGAAAAGTCAGTTCAGTTGTTCCCTGCCGGTTCGCCATTACAGGGCACCAAAGTGGCTGTTCTACCAATACCAGAGGCCAGTCTCGAGAGGCTGGTTCCTTTAGTAGTCTCAGCCATAGTCGTCTTGGGATAAGACAGATCTGAGGACAGTTGTTATCTTGAAGAAGGCTTCGAATAAGAAGAAGTCCTGACACTGAGGCCATCAGACTTCTGAGGGCAGTCCCCTCCGGGGAGAAACGGTTTCAACCTCATCAAAATACAGTGCCCGTTTGTCTTCGGTGCCCTCTGGGAAGCGACTCTCTGAGGAGGGTGGCAGCGCTGTCAGTTCGGTTGTTCCCTGTCGGTCGGCGCTTCTGGGCACCGAGGTGATAGCGTTCCCGAACGATCCTCCGAGGAGGGTCGTAAAACAGTCAGTTTGGTTGTTCCCTGCTGATTCGCCGCTTCATGGTGCCGAGGTGCCTGCATTTCCCAACGATCCTCCGAGGAAGGTCGTAGAACAGTCAGTTGGGTTGTTTCCTGCCGGTTTGCCGTTACAGGGCACCGAAGTGGCTGTTTATTGTTTTATATATAGGAATTGACAAGAAATTATCAAAATAAATGTGCAATAAACATTATCTGAAAAATAATAAAGTTCCATCTTGTTATTGTCCCTGTCTGTTTATTTTTTTATTGTTACATGTTTCTTGTGCATCTGTGGTGTGTTTTTATTATTATTATTATTATTATAGTTGTTATTATAAGATATATATATATATATATACTGTATATATGATCACATTCACACGCAGTCAGTACGAATCTAACATTGTATTTGTAGCGAGATACCAGTGGTCACATGACAAAGAATGAAGGACTCAGACCCAAAAGACTCGAAAGATGAACCTATCATTTGTCTTTCCAGTACTGACAGCATAGTCTCTATGGGACTGACAGGAAGAAAGAAAGACTCGGACCTGGCCGAACCCAAAAACTTGAGACTCAAGATGAACTAATCATTTTTGTTTCATGTACAGAACCTATGGGATGTTGCGCGCCTGCACGGTCAACCAAAATGAACAAATCACTCTCTGAGACAACTCAGTAGTCCTGAATCATATTAAAGATTCGTTCAAAATGAACAAATTGTTCAAAATGAACAAATCGCTCAAAATGAACAAATCGCTCAAAATGCACGAATCCTTCATGAACGACACATCACTACTAGAAATGATGGCAGTGTTTCGAGCTCTCAAACACTTCCTCCCAGACCTGAGTGGCCATCATGTGCTTGTCCACATGGACAACACATCGCTGGTCTCTTACATCACCATCAGCGGGGTCTGAGGTCAAGTCACTTATGCAAACTGGCTCACCAGATCCTCCTGTGGGCCCAAGGGAATTTGCTCTCTTTAAAGGCAATTTACATCCCGGGGGTTTTAAATCAGGGAGCAGACATCCTGTCGAGGCAGGGGCCAAGGCCCGGGGAATGGAGACTCCACCCTGAGGCGGTGGAGCTCCTATTAAAAACATTGGTCATGCGTAAGTAGACCTGTTCATATCTTTAGAGATGACACACTGTCCACTGTTGTTCTCACTCAGTCAGTCGGCTCTTCTGGGGCTGGATGTATTGATGCAGACTTGTGGGCGAGGTTACGTCTGTGCGCATTTTCCCTGATCTCTCTGCTCCCGGGATTTCTGGAGAGAGTTCACCTCTAGTAACGTTTCGTTCATGGCACTGTGACCAAGAGGCTAGGAGTAAAGGTGCTCCTAAAACATTATCGTTAGGATTTCCCTCCAATATGATTGTGATGTGGCAGGATGTTGCCTCGCCGCACACATTAGTGAGGTTTTTGACCTTAACCTCAGCTCTACTCCAGGGGCGCAGGTGCTTTTGTCTTGGTGTGCACAGAGATTTCACACGGAAAGTCACTTGTTACTATGGCATCGTGGGTATAGTGTTCCCACAGCGTCTCGATGCAGCTCGAGTTCCCTTGAAAGGGACGACTGTAACCCTGGTTCCCTGAAGAGGGAACGAGATGCTGCGTCACCCTGCCATACTCCCTGCATGCCTGTGAGCAACTTGCTTCAGTCTATTAGAAGCTAGTGATTGTTTGTTCCAGGTATGCTTTATAGGTTGATGGTTGATGACGTCACATGACGTTACGTCACACCATTGGACTGATTTCATAAGGGCTTCATGATGCAATCACGCAGTCTGTCATCCATGCATTTATCACATCACGTCTCGATTATTGCAATGCACTTTTTATTGGCCTTCCTGCTAGCTCCATTTCCAAATTGCAATACATTCAAAACTCTGCTGCCAGAATACTCACCCACACCAAGCGTTTTGCATATATCACCCCAATTTTGCATGATCTTCACTGGCTTCCTGTGGCTTATCGTATTAAATTCAAAATTCTCCTTCTCACTTTTAAATCTCTACACGGCTTGGCTCCCCCCTATCTCTGTAATCTGCTTCACCCCTACACCCCGACCCGCTCTCTACGATCCTCCGACTCTAGCCTTCTCGTCGTCCCTCGGCATCGCCTTGTTTCGATGGGGGGCAGATCATTCAGTGTTGTAGCACCCAAAATATGGAACTCTCTACCCCGATCACTCTGTTCTGTTAACACTATCTCTGAATTCAAATCCATGCTCAAAACTCACTTATTTGCTGAATGTCATAACTCTTAAGTTGTACTGTAATTATTATTATTTTTTTTTATTTTATTTTTTTTCCTCTGCCTTTATCGTTGCTTGTCTATTGTAAAGCGTCCTTGAGCTCTGGAAAGGCGCTATATAAATAAAACTTATTATTATTATTATTATAGGTGAAAACTAAATATAGATGCATTCATTGGCATTCGGGGCTGTTCACACAGTATGTTTTTTTTCCATTCTACTCTGCTATTTTTCCATTGTTTTTCTGTGTGAATGCACTAGCCATGTTGAACTGTTACGCTAGCGTCCTGCGTATGACACAGCACTAAATACGCTGCGCTCAAGTTAAAATAAGTTCAACTAAAACGGGCCTTGAGACCTTGCATTTTCCCCCAGTTCCACTGCCCTTGTCTGGAGTCTGGAGTCTGGAGTTTTTGCTTTGAAAATTTTGCTTTCTTTGTGAACCGGCACTAACTCCTGAGCGAGTATTATAAGGTAACATGCAGATGTTTTTGCTGTGTTTTTAAAAATGTATCATGAGTTCGGAGCGTTCTCACATAACTCTGTCCTCATTCATTTCTATGTTCATCATCTTGTTTGGGCTGTTTAATATTTTCGGATTTTGTTTAAAATATTCTTCCACAGCACCACCACGCAATATTAAGCCCCACTCCCCTGATAAAATATGTTCTCGTGGCTATGGGCTAGACCATCCCATTTAACAACGCTCAGTCCGACCTTCACGGCTTTCGAAGGTGTGGCTGTCACAGTGTCTGGTTTGTGTTCCCTGGGTTTCCACTAGAGGTCCTCTTCCACCACGGTGTCCTTCACTCAGACTACATTTCCCATCATCCTGTTTGTCACTCATTGATTATTGCACACAGCTGTTTCCCGTCACCTTGTTAGTATCTGTGTGTATATATACCATGTTTGTTTCTGTGATTGTTGTAAAGTCCTTGTTTGATGTCATTCGCACATCGGAGTTCTTGTCATGTTTTGTTTCTTATTTTTGGACTGCTTTATATGGATTTTGAACCTTTGCCTGGCTGACTACGAATTTGGATTACCCCAATAAATACTGCACTTGGATCCTAACCTTTTGTGTGCACGTCGTGACAGTGGCCTTTGAAGTCAGAGTACTTCGAAGGATGCAGCCTTTGAATTGGGACAGAGCCAATGTCTACTAATTGTCTCGAACTCCCATCACCAGCCCATTCACCTTAGCACAATACATTTTCTAGCATCCCTCCTGTTCCTAACCTGCACTGACGTAGCCATTACCCGCACTTGCACCTCATCGGCACACTCATCGCCTCTGGCATATAAGCACACAACTTAAACATAATCATGGTCTATGACTTAGACAATGGATTACTGTCCTGTATTCCCTACCTGTGAATACTTCCTCCTGTGATTCCCAAGTTCCTGTCTTCTTGGTCCTGCTTCTGTTCCTCTTCTCTAGCATTCCCTCCAGCGTTTCCCAAGATCCTGTCTCCTTGCTCCTGCGTCTGTCCCTCTTCTCCATCATTCCCTCCAGCATTTCCCATGTTCATGTCTCTTTTCTCCTGCATCTGTTTCTCTTCTCTAGCATTCCCTTCAGAGTTTAAGTCCTGTAAGACTTTGATCACTATTCAGCCTGTTAAATGGCAACTTAAGGTGTGTGTGTGTGTGTGTGAATCACAATCTCAATCTTCACTAGCAAAACCTCAGAACTGAAGTTTAATACCTGCCTTCATCATCCCTGTGTTGTCATTACTCACCTGTGTTTGGAATTTACTCTAATACAGCTATTAGTTATTACTGATAAATCTCTCTTGAGTTTGCTATATCCTGACACTCGTCAGTGGTGTTGCCGATGACCTGAAAGTAAGGGGTTTTTGTTTATTTTAATATCCGGATCACATGTGCGTTGTGAGTACTTGCGGCGCATTTTGTTTGCGTTGAGAGTATTTGAAGCGCGTTTCTGTATTTGGTTGCGTTGGGAGTATTTGCAGGACGTGTGTTGTCAAACTGATGTTTTCTTAATTTGCTGGTGTTTTTCTTCTATTTGGATGTGTTTTCTTGAGTTGCAGTGCACCGAGCTCTCTCGGCCACTAAAGTGTACTTTTTTTCACACGGGTTACAGATACCCCACTCAAAGGTACAAGTTTCACTACCTTTTATGTCCTTTTTTGATCATGTTGGAAGTTTTGAGTTGCATAACATGGACAAAAGTTTCTTGAGAAAATGTAAAAATCAAGTTATATCATCGGATTCACAATTGGCATTACATTTTTAGTCACACAACAACTGATGCTTCATATTAACATAAAAGGAAATAATGTTATTCCACCACGGCAACAAATTTGGGGAACTGTGAAAATGCATCATTAATATTATGAAGGCAGTGTTAGATTGCACAGATGCATACATCTCTTGTGGTCTTACAGAAAATGGAAATGTATCACTTGGTTACAAAAGGAGAGATTGCTTTTGTGTCTCATCAGATTTGTTTTCACTATTGCAGGCTGTAAAATCTGGTTTCCTCTGAGGTCCCTCGGGAGAAGACATTTGGACAGGTTGGGTATGTGTGCTTCTGTTTGTTTTTTGGGTTGACATGTATGAATATAATCTGCAAAACCACCTTGACTGTGCCATTTTAAATGAAACATCTGTCCCAATGGCTGCATTAAAAGTCAGTGATAAGTTTGAAATGTTCCAATCCATTCAAATGAGGTATAATCATTTCCAAAAGCTCCAAAATGTCAATAACAATAACAAAAATAAATAAAAACAATCATAAAAGTAAACTTGCACTATATTCCAAGTCTTCTGATTACACGTTAGCTTTATGTAAGGAACAAACTTAAATTCAAGTCGTCGTTCAGTAAAAAACAAAAAAAAAACAACAACAAAAAAACTTTACCTCCAACCTATCTTTCCACTGCACATTAATGACAGTAGTAATGTCCGATTCATCTACAAATCATTCTTTTGAGTCTAATCTTTTGAATGAACAAAAACAATTTACAAAACAAGTCTAAAAGATTTGTTCATGAATCGGACCAATTCTCTCTCAAGTTTAACTCACTTACTTAGTGATCTGGTCCCAGCAATATACTGTGGTGCTGCAGTGATGACATTTTTTTGTAGGCCAACATGAAAGTTATCATCGCCCTGGTTCCTTCGAAAAAAAAAAACAAGTAGGATTTTCTGGCTTTTGGATTATAGGAGAAAATAACCTTTGTATACAACAAAAGTTTATGATTCTCACACATTTTGTTCATCATGAGAATCTTCACAAATTAACATAACTTTTATGAATTTTTAAGCCAATATACAATCGGTAAAAGTAAAAACCTAAACATAGGTTATAAACAAACAGTCGCGTGACTTGAACATCACCACCATTAAGCTCCCGACATCTCTTTCAGTCTTTATTTAAAAAATATATTTTTCCTGAAAGTTTAAGCTAGAATAGTCTGCAAGAGCACGATTATAAGCACGAGTGTCAAAGTTAGGTTCAGTTTGGTTTATCTTTTGTTATCTCTCGTTTTGTTCCTGTTTTTCCTTTCAGTTTAGTTTCCATATACTTACTGATTCTTCAGTTTGTTGCTGTCCAGTCCATTGTTTGTTCTCGTGTTAAAGTTTAACACGAGGGAGAAACTGGGAGAACCACCAGGGAGAAACTGGAACAGCACGTCAGAGAACAGTACAGCGATCCAGTAAGGAACGTCCCATTAGGAACACCAGGGTACGTGCCTAAGCCTGCACCTCCGGCTGCTGTGTTCAACATCATGCCCCCCAAGCTCAGTGAAGTCAGGCAAGTCATGGAGAAGGCAAGGTCTTCATCAGGGCCAGGCCCCAATGGAATCCCCTACAAGCTCTATAAGAACTGCCCCAAGGTACTAAAGCTCATTCCATCTGAGTGGCAAAGATCTGTGGCGGTCTTCATTCCCAAGAAAGCGAACTCCAAAGACATCAGCCTGTTCAGAAACATTGCTCTGCTGAACGTAGAAGGAAAAATCTTCTTCTCAGTGCTGGCCAGAAGGATGACCACCTACCTGCTAGAGAATGGCTACATCGACACCAACTGCCAGAAGGCGGGAGTCCCAGGCTTCCAAGGGTGTTTAGAGCACTCTACAATGATCTGGGACCAGATCCAGAAGGCCAAGCGGGAGAAGACAGACCTACATGTCGTCTGGCTCGACCTTGCTAATGCGTTTGGATCAGTCCCACACCAGCTGATAAGCTACGCCATGGAGTTCTTCCATATGCCCTCCTGCATAAAGAAAATGGTTGCATCATACTTCAATGACCTGCAGATGTGCTTTGCCCTCCAAGAATTTACCACCGGCTGGCAACAATTAGAAGTAGGAATCGGCATGGGTTGTGCCATCTCTCCCATCCTGTTCGTGACAGCCTTTGAGGTAATCCTCGTTGCAGCAAGACAAATGGTTGGGGGGATCATCAAGCTACCATCTGGGCAGAGACTATCCCCCCCTGAGGACGTACATGGACGACGTCACCAGCCTCCTTCAGACGGCAGCATGCACATCAAGATTGCTGAAAAGGATGGACAAGTTGATGTCGTGGGCACGAATGAAGATCAAGCCATCAAAATCACGGAGCCTGTCTCTCAGAAGAGGATTCAGAAACGCCAGCACCACTTTTGTCGTAGGGGGAGAGAAAATCCCACTCCTCTCTGAGCAACCCATTAAAAGCCTGGGGAGGCAGTACACGGCAGAGCTTACAGACAAACAGATGGGGAGAACCGTGATGAAACAGCTCTCAGAAGGACTGGCAAAGATCGATCAAAGCCAACTCCCAGGGAAGTACAAGGTCTGGTGCTACCAGTTCACGCTCTACAGTAGGGTGATGTGGCCACTGAAAATGAGTGAGATTCCCTCGCATCCCCTCGCAAAATCCAACGCATTCATCCGAAAGTGGTTGGGGCTGCCACGGTGCCTCTCTGAAACGGTCCTCTATGGAAGGAACACCCTATAGCTGCCATTTCAATCTATCAGTTTGGGCTACAAGCAGGAAAAGACCAAGCTTGTTCTCGAGTTGAGGGAGTCCGCTGACCAGGCTGTAAGGAACGCGAACCCTAAGGTTCTGACAGGCCGAAAGTGGAACGCCCAAACTGAGGTCAACCAAGCCGTCAGTCGTCTGCAACATCAAGAGATTGTCGGCAGAGTCCAGGCAGGAAGAGCAGATTTAGGGTGGGGAGAAGCACCGCGGTTCTGGCCCAAGGCCAAACGCAAAGAGAGGAAGGAGATGGTGGTTGCGGAGGTGACAAGAATGGAGGAAGAGCGCTACAAGATCAAGGCCGTGTCGCAGGACCGACAGGGAAGGTGGACAACCTAGGAGAGAGTTGTAAACCAAAACATCACCTGGGCAGACCTGTGGAAAATCCCACAGGCAAGGCTCAGCTTGATCATCTACGCAACCTACGACACACTTCCTTGTCCGCGGAACCTTCACCAGTGGTTCGGGAGTAGGAAAGGCTGCACACTAACGTAATACCCCTAACGCAAGCCTCCAGCGCATCTTGTTAGGCTGTAAGATCGCGCTCTCCCAGGGACGCTACAGATGGCGCCATGACCAGGTTCTGAAAAAGCTAGCCGAGGTGATAGAGGGGCGTCGACAGGGCAGCAAAGGGGTACCACTAGCAGAGAACCACAATCACATCAGCTTTGTCACGGAAGATGGGGGAGAAGAAACCTCAGGCCAAAGGGAACCATCTAGGCCGTTTTCCCCTGACCAGGAGTGGATTATGAGAGTTGATCTCGACAGGCAGCTCCGTTTCCCGGTTGAGATTACTGCTACATTTTTCTGCCCGGACAAAGTGGTGTGGTCTACCAAGGCAAAATCCGTGCTCCTCATTGAGCTCACAATACCAGCGGAGGAGGGGATGGAGGGCGCCTACGAATGGAAGAAGGCCATGTACTCAGAGCTGGCTGCTGAGTGCCGGGAGGCTGGCTGGAAGACCACCATCTACCCAGTGGAAGTTGGATGCTGAGGCTACGTGGGGCTGTCAACCACACGCCTTCTGAGGGACGTAGGAGTGACCGGAGAGAACCTAAAGAAGGCAACCAAAGAGAAGGGGGGCTTTTTGCTCTGGATGAGGAGGAAAGACAAGAGCTGGTGAAAGAACAACTAACCCTGACAACAGTTGCAGAGGGTAACACCTATCAGCTGCAGGGGGTGACAGGGAGACGTCCCCGTCACTGCTCTGCCACCAGGAGACATTCCAGGATTTACGGAGTGAAACGTTGGTGAATGGTGGTTCCTGGCTGATGACCCTGCAGCTGACCCGTGGGCACCGGAGGAGGTGCAACCGGGAGCAATGCCTAGAAGATGTTACACCTACCTGTATATTTCACTGTGATTATTCTCTGTGTTACTTTTGGATTTCCTGCGTCATGCATTTGATGAACAACCATCATAGTGAAAATGAGGCTGTGAAAGTAGACTAGTGAGTAGAATAGTTTTCTTTTTTGGTGTGATGTTAAATGTCCCTGACAACCCTTGTCGTTCCATTTAGCTTCTTGTTAGTAACTGTCTTTTTCAAGGCAAGAAAAGCATTAAAAAAAACAAGCTCAAGGTATTTTCACATTTTATTCTACTATATAAAATACATCAGTAATACACTCTTGTGTTTACCACAGACTTATTTCAGGCATTTAACTAAAATTATGCTGAAAAAAAAAAAAACATTTACTTCAGGACAATGGAACCACCCAAGTGATAAAATGCTAACTCGTTTCTAGGTTTTGGCCTAAAAAATGAATACTCTCTGCACCACTCTATTAGCAGCTCGCTGAAGGTAAAGACTATCAGTAAGTAATGACTTAAATTTCATTCTGTTCCTCACATAAAGCTATCTGTCACTGTACAGAGAGAGGCAGACAGGTAAATAGTGATAAGGTAGTTTATTGAACAGAGGCATGGAGTGGAACAGCAGATGAGACTGGTAAGTTTGCAGTGGAGAATCAGAACTGGATATGGAACTTAGCTGGATGGTAATATGGATCTTTGTTTGCAGATGGTGGAACAGGATACGGCAGGTTGATGACGGGAGACAGAAGATGAGTCTGTACGTCAGGTAAGGATGAGACCAGACAAGGAAGTGAAGGGGAAGTGTCTCTTTATAGTGTGAGTGGTTGATGATGTGCAGGTGCGTGAATCGGAAGTCCGGGGAGAGTGAACGAGAGGGCGGAGCGTGCTGATCTGGTGACTGCGTGACACTATCGTGGTTTCAGATGTAAAAATGTCTTATACAGATTCAAAATCAATCTGATGTGAAATGGAAGATTACTCCAAAGTCATGGAGTAATTATTGAGAAACGATGATCATCCTTACATTTTATGGGACGTAGGATGTTTGTAACAGGGCATTTGAAGACATCAGAGACTTTTAAGTGTGAAAGAAGAGATCTGGGGCTGTGTGTATATTATATAGAGACACAATTTTAGGCTTAATTGTGTCAACATTCTAAGAATGACAAATTTACTCTTAATCCTAAATTCAAGAATAAGTGTGATTCATAAAGGTTTCTTAGTGTTAAGACTAGGTCTCAGCTCCTAATTTTTTTAAGAGTGCTGGTGCTGGAGAGGTATCCCAACCTAGTTATGAGTAACAATATGGCAGCAGAGAGGAGGAGACGACACACTTACCATCAAGGATATCATGTATTGTATGAGTTATATGATTCTGAAAGAATAAAACGATAAAATCTTGATTGTAAAGGTATTCTTTTTGTAACTGACCTTGTAAAAAATGTAATAACTTCTCATACTCTACAAATCAATGCTCTGACTGCAGACATAAAAGTAAGAATGACATTTTTTGGCAACTGGAAAAATGCAGCAGTGCTTCAGTGGTTACTTGGGTCTGTCAGTCCACAGTAAGCAGGGTCTTAAATAGCACTATTGTGGCACAAACCTCACCAAACATACAGTAGTGGCCAAAAGTGATGAACTTTAAAAAATATATATTTTTAACGACCTTACAAGATCGCTTAAACCATCAAAATATGAAGAAAATATTTCAAAAAAGGCAAACTACAGCTAAAAAAAAAAAGCTCACAAGAAAAAGAATACATTGACAACAACATAATCAGTTATTAATATTTCACTGGTTCTATCTTGTTTTTACATGCGTTAATAATTTCTTTGCATGATTTGCCATGTTTCATTGCATTATCACAAATAAAACAATTGACTCCAAGAACAACTACGCAATATGCTTACAAAATCTTTAAGAAATTTTTTATTATATTTGAATAAAGGGTGAATATGTCAATTTTCCTAGGCTGCACATCACTTTTGGACACTACTGTATGGCAGTTCATTGACTTTCCAACTGATCTTCAAACCATGCTGCAAAAGCAAGACACTTTTATTATTATTACACTGTAAAAAATGATTTTTTGACCTTGTAAATAAAGATAGCATGATTTAAGTAAATTTTACAAACAAATCATAGTTTGTCTTTTTACTTAAAAATGTCATGTTTAATTCAATAAGCTACTTGAGGTTTCGTTTTAATTTATTGTGCTTAAATACATAAGTAAATTCAACTGGAACTGCCCAAGTAATATGTACTAGTGTTTTGTCATCTAATGAACTAATGCAAAAAATGACAAGCAAGTAAAACTTACTCCACGAAGCCAGGCAATCTATGCGCATGCGCATTGCTTTCTTGGTTCAGATTCAGAAGTGGCGCGAAGAGAAAAGCAACGGAAACTTTTCTCGAAGACTGATGTGATTTTTACACGGTAAGTTATGAAATATTTGTTCATTGGTCAATTTAGTTACATTTGCAGAAGCTGTCTGCAGTCCTGGTGGTTAAAGAGTTAACGCGTTAAGTTAACTGTTAACATAGTTGACAGAGTTGAGTTTGCTAAAGAACTCTGATTTTCATAACTTAAACATCCGTTATTAGCAAACGCCATCTGTGTCGAAAACAGTTGTCTTGTTTTTTACATGTAACGTTAATCTACGGAGACGTTTGATGTAGGCTACAGTGAACTTTAAAATGAACTTTGCAGGACGCGCGTCGAGACAAATAGCTAAAGCGTCCAAGGGTGTGTGTTTAAGTTATTCATCTGTGTGAATAAATAATTTTGACCTTGCGACGTGTTATCTGAATTATAAATAAAAGTTTCAATTAAAACTAAAATTGGATATGTAACTTAGGCCTACAGCCTCGGAAGTCATATTTAACGTTACGAGCCTGGAATGATAACTTACCCGAGCCCAGCATGGGTGGGCCATTAACTTTAAACGTGATGGAGAAAACTGTTAATCCCCCATTAATCCACATCAAATACACTGCTTTGTTTTATCGATAAAATGGATAAGCTTTTGATGCATATTAATCAAGTTATAAAGAGATTATATTGAACCTATACAATTAACAATACTGTCTAGTGTCTATACTTGAACATTTATTGTTGATGCTTAGCTGTTAGGCTACTTGAATGCAGTTGTTCCAAAACAAATTAACTGTTCATATTTCAAATCAATAAGATCAGTATATGTATTCAAAATTGGTAAAACATATATTTCTGACATTAACATTTCTAATATGTTCCACAGATTGCACTCACTATTCAAGCTCCATGCAAGGTAAGTTGGCAATAATTCGTACAGCCTACAACACTGATTAACCTTGCAGTATGACACAGATTCCAATAGATATAGGACTACACACACATATACAACTACACACACATACATGGTGTATGTATATATATATATATATAGTATATCACTTCGCAAGATGTAAACACTGGTCTAGCAGCACTTCATATTCATATGTTTCATATTTAAAAATTTTAAATATATAATTAAATCTTAAAGATATTTTGTAAAATTTTCATTCAGTTACAAATGTAAAAAAAAAACTGAAACGGAACGGAAGTTCTTCTGAACCAGTGCTGTTTACGTCTTCTGAATTGGTGTGTGTGTGTGTGTGTGTACATCTTTTGTTTATTGCAGCTGCCACAGGATGAGGTGGTTGTGTAAAAAATGCAGCTTTGGGTCAAACAAAAGACTACAACTTTTAAAACACTTACGGCTAAAACACGGAAATTCTGGCTGTCAGTCATCGACCCCTTGTCTTTATACTGATTGCCCTTGTTCATTTAAAACATTTAATACTCTTCGAACACATTTTTCCCGAGACCACACAGAATCAGACAAACCAACAGAGGTGCTTCCATTTAGTTGTCTTCTATGCAATTCATCGTCAGTCAGTGGACTACACTATTACAGAGGCAAAAAAAGTGTTTATTTGACCACTAAATCTTAAATGTGTTACATTTTATTTTCTTTGTATTAGATCAAGAATGAGTTAAAAAGGATAACGTCTCGGTTACGGATGTAACCCTCGTTCCCTGAGTAGGGAACGGAGACGTTACGTCGAGTGACGGAGAATGGGATTTCGCCTAGAAAGCCAATCATCTTCGAGTATTACAAAACGAGCCTATGGCAATGAAAATGCCATGGGTCTGCGGAATTTGCATAGCGTATCTCCGCCCCACCGCGTGGGTATAAAAGGAGGAACGCCGGCAAAGGCAGATCATGTCTTCGCTGAGGAGCCGAGACTGAACTCAGGCGTCTACCCAGCGGTACAGCGGAAGTGGCAGGGAGACGTAACGTCTCCGTTCCCTACTCAGGGAACGAGGGTTACATCCGTAACCGAGACGTTCCCTTTCGTAGTCACTCCGAGTTACGTCGAGTGACGGAGAATGGGGTCCCCGTATAATCACGCCACCTTCACAGCTGTCTTCCAGTGCCCTGCGAAAGTCTGATCCCCCTGTCGTGATACTGGCACGGACGAAGGAGTCCTACTTAACACAGGAATACCAAGGTACACTGGGGAGCATATCTCAGAGGAGATAGCCGCAGCATGCCTACCCGTAGGGAGGACTTAGAAATACGCATATGGCCGGAAGGCTTCATATGGAGGAACACTGGAGTAACCAGCCCGTGGGGTGGCAACTTTCAACTTCAGGGTGGCAAGGTGGCTTGCCGAGGGAAAGACACATGCTCAAAGAGGCTTACAGTGGACATACACATGTGGGGGTTACTCAAGGGAGGAACCAAGCACACGGAGGCACCTAGCCGACGCACAGGCAATAGACACTGGCGCCAGCGTCAACAGTGCTGGAGGAACTCAGGGCTTCAGAAGGGAAGGCTCACCTGAGGAGAATAACCGCACGTATCCAGTCCGTGGAGTGGAATGGCGAGCAAGCGAAGACACCTGAGCGGGTCCTGAACTAGCTGGTTGAAGCGAGTACATGGGAGGACACTGGCTCCACTCGGAGATTATAAAATCTGGCGAATGTGTTAGGTGTCGCCCAGCCTGCAGCTCTACAGATGTCTGCCAGCGAGGCGCCATGCGCTAGAGCCCAAGAGGAAGCCACACTCCGGGTGGAGTGGGCTGTCACACCAAGGGGGCACGGTCGGCCTTGCTGTTGGTAAGCCAAAGCAATGGCGTCCACTATCCAGTGAGACAACCTCTGCTTTGAGAGAGCCTTTCCCTTCAGTCTCCCACCATAACAGACAAAGAGCTGGTCTGAGGTCCTGAAACACCGCGTCCTGTCTACGTAAGCGCGGAGAGCGCGTACTGGACAGAGCAGTGCCAAGGCTGGGTCTGCCTCCTCCAGGGGCAGCGCTTGCAGGTTCACCACCTGGTCCCGAAAGGGAGTGGTAGGAACCTTGGGCACATATCCAGGCCGGGGTCTCAGGATCACGTGAGAGTAAGCCGGCCCGAATTCCAGGCACGCTTCGTCAACGGAGAATGCGTGCAGGTCCCCTACCCTCTTAATGGAGGCCAGTGCAACCAGGAGCGCTGTCTTCATAGACAGGAACTTAAGCTCCACTGATTGCAGAGGCTCAAAGGGAGCCCTCTGCAGGGTATTTAACACCACTGAGAGGTCCCAAGAGGGAACGAGAGGAGGGCGAGGAGGATTCAGTCTCCTCGCTCCTCTCAGGAACCTGATGATCAGGTCGTGCCTTCCCAGAGACTTACCATCAACTGCTTCGTGATATGCAGCTATAGCGGCCACATACACCTTCAGGGTGGAGGGAGACAGCCTTCGCTCCAGCCCGTCTTGCAGGAAGGAAAGCACGACACTGATCAAGCATCTCCCGGGGTCTTCTCGGCGAGAAGAGCACCAGTTGACGAAGAGGTTCCACTTCAACGCATAGAGATGTCTCGTGGACGAAGCTCTAGCGGAAGTGATGGTAGCCGCCACCGCAGGTGGCAGGGTACTCAAACCTGCCTCGTCCCGTCCAGAGGCCACACGTGGAGCCTCCAGAGATCGGGACGAGGGTGCCAAAGGGTGCCCCGTCTCTGAGAGAGGAGGTCCTCTCTCAGAGGAATTGGCCAAGGAGGTGCTGTCGCGAGGAGTACTAGTTCGGAGAACCAGGTCCTGGCGGGCCAGTACGGCGCAACCAAAGTGACCTGCTCCTCGTCCTCCTTGATCTTGCACAGAGTCCGTGCGAGAAGGCTCACTGGGGGAAACGCATATTTGCGTAGGCCCCGCGGCCAGCTGTGCGCCAGTGCATCCGTGCCGAGCGTGCCCTCGGACAGGGAGTAATACAGGGCGCAATGGGATGAGTCGTGGGAGGCAAACAGGTCTATCTGTGCGTCCCCGAACTGCAACTCGCATGTCCGTTGCACATGGCGCCCCAGCCCGTGGAAGAGGCATCTGTGGAGACAACAACATGCCTGGAAACTCGTTCTAGGGGGACTCCGGCCCGTAGAAAACTGAGGTTCCTCCACGGGGTGAAGAACTGACGGCAGGTCGGAGTCACTGGGACTCGGAGCGTGCCGTGATGCCATGCCCACCTCGGGACTCGATCGCGAAGCCACAGCTGAAGCGGTCTCATATGAAGCAATCCGAGCGGCGTTGCCGCGGCTGCAGATGCCATATGCCCCAGGAGCCTCTGAAACAATTTCAGTGGGACCGCACTCTTGCCCTCGAACTGACGAAGACAAGTCAGCAGTGAGTGTGCGCGCTCGCTCGTAAGCTGCGCGGACATGGCGACCGAGTCGATCTCCATACCGAGAAAAGAGATCCTCTGCACGGGGCTGAGTTTGCTCTTCTCCCAGTTGACCCGAAGGCCCAGACGGGCTAGGTGCCGGAGCACAAGGTCTCTGTGTTCGCAAACCTGAGCTCGAGAGTGGGCTAGAATCAGCCAGTCGTCGAGATAGTTCAGGATGCGAACCCCGTGTTCGCGTAGGGGAACAAGGGCTGCCTCGACGACCTTCGTAAAGACGCGAGGAGACAGAGCCAACCCGAATGGGAGAACCGCGTACTGATATGCCTGCCCCTCGAAAGCAAACCGAAGGAACGGTCTGTGTCGAGGTAAGATGGAGACATGAAAGTAGGCGTCCTTCAGGTCTATCGCTGCAAACCAATCCTGTGGCCGCACGCACTCGAAAATGCGTTTGGCCGTGAGCATCCTGAACGGCAGCCTGTGAAGGGAGCGGTTCAGGACGCGCAGGTCCAGGATCGGTCGTAACCCACCGGTTTTCTTGGGGACGATGAAGTACGGGCTGTAAAACCCCGACCTCATCTCGGCTGGAGGGACAGTCTCGATTGCACCCTTCGCCAGCAGGGTGGCAACCTCCGCTCGCATGATGGGGGCATTGCCACCGACCATAGTGAAGCGGACTCCGCTGAAACGGGGAGGAGACCGAGCGAACTGAATCGCATAGCCGCGCCTGATCGTTCGGGCGACCCAGCGGGACAGGCTGGGGAGCTCTAACCAAGCTGCCAGAAACTGAGCCAGCGGGGTCATGCGAACGACAGACGTCCCCCCGGAGGGGCAGCGAAGCGGAGTGACCGGCCCCGGCGAGGGTGGCATAGCGGCCCTGTGCGGGGGCGTGGTCATGCTCCGCGCCCTGACAGAGGAGACCAGGGAAGGACCAGCGTTCCACGGGGGTCTGCTCTGCCAGGGGGCTGGCGACAGAGGGGGACGAGAGCGGTGTGGTTCGAAGACGGCACGCACTGTCGTCTGCGCCCTCTGGAATAGAGGGGAACAGGAGTGGCGAGGCCCGGAGGCGGCGCACACTGCTGTCCGAGAACTCTGTGACAGAGGGGGATGAGAGCGGCGAGGCCCGGAGGCGTCGCACACTGTCAGCCGGCTCTGTGTGCTCAGTGATGGAAGTGTTGGTTCTTTCTTTAACAGTTTTAGGGTACTGCCCACCCGTGGGTGAGCAGCGGGAAAACAAAAGATTCTCCCCCGGCCCTCCGCCGGGGGAAGGAGGGGGCCTGCAACCACCTCCTGGGGAAGAACCGGGACCATCACTGAGCAGCCCGTCTCAGGAGCGCCGCTTAGCCTGGCGTTTAGCGGGGCGCGGGGCTGGAGAGGGCTGGGGCGCCTTCCTGCGGCCTCCTCCACGACGCGGCCTGGGTGAAGGCTGCTGCTGGGGCCGTGCGGGAGGGGAGGGAGCGGCAGGAGGGCGCCCTCGGCGGCGAGAATGTGAATGTGTCCATTATTTTTGTGCATTTGTTTTTCAAGAATTTAATTAATATAAAACTCAAGAAAAAATGTCTGTCAGTTTTTTTATTATTATTGAAAATATCATTTGTGATGTATTACTACTGATGTTAAGTAATGTTTACATAATATTTAAAGTAAAGGTTACTCAGGATAACTAAAAAATATAACTAGGACTCTTATGTAAAAAAATTCAAAAACTCATAATAGATTTATAAGCCTTACTTAAGTAACATTTACAGACAAGAGCCAATAAAATTTACTTTGAAAATCCAAGTAAACTTAACTTGAACATTTTTAATTAAAGCTACTAATAAATATTTGTAAATTTACTAGCCTTTTCTGAGTGAAAATTGTTAGCAAGCTTTTTTCAAGTAAATTCTACTCCAAATTTTTTACAGTGTATCCTTAATAAATGTGTCAATATTTTTCCATAGTTGTTCAGTAGAAACATGACCAAAATAAATGATAAACAGTTGCTGTGTGAATTTGGCAAAATGAGCATATTGTGTCAATATGAGTTCTATATTTAATCATAAAATATTTAACAGGGTAAAATGTATTTATTATTTTGAAAGACACTCCTTTTACTTTATTAGTGAGAAAATATTTTTGTTGTAAGGGCCAAATATTTTAGTGAAAGATTGCTGGAGATACATAAATAATATCTTCAAGAAAAAGGTATCTAACTTTATTATTTCTATTTTTTTTTTCTCTGAAAAACATATTTTACCTATTGGAGTTTCTATTGGTTCAGGAAATGTAGTTGTAGTAGAAGGGTGAATGCAATTTTTAAAAGCTCCCATAACTATAGCAAATTCTTTGGGGGTAACTGGTATATTGTATTCTGAAAGAAATTCTGTGTAAGTTATTAATACACCTTTGTTGTTAAATAGCTGACATACTAAAAGTAAACCTTAATTAAACCATTGATCAAAAAATAATTGTTCCAAATAAAGAATTTATCGGGGTGAAATTGTGTTTATATATTAAAGCCCATGACAAAAGTACCTGCTGGGGACGGTTGCATAAACATAGCCATTACGTTAACAGTGTCTTAAGTTCTAGTATGACCCACTAGAAGTTAGTCAGGGGCAGTCAGTCTTACTTTTCGGTATTAATTAGGCCAATCTACGTTTTTATGTAACTGATTTAAAAAAGCTATGAACAGTCTAAAAGAAACAAATTTGATGTCTAACTTGTAAGACTATTCTTAGAGGTTTATGCAACCGGCCTGGTGTTGGTGGAAATGTGAAAGTTTGTTAGGAATTTTTTATATGTGTTGTAATTGCACATTAATAAAAATCTTACACCTCTGATATATGAAAAAGCTTGTTGTGGGAAGATATTCTAGATGTAATCTTGATTTTTCGAATACTGATGAAGCCAATTTATTTTGAATGTTTAATTTGAAGAACTAAAATCAACAAAAATTACATTTATTTAACTGGCCAATTTTGTTGTAAGAATTTAGAATGACAGATTTCTTCATATAATGGCTTTTGTTTTTCCAGAAAAAAGTCTGTTAGAGATCTATCAGTCAATTTACATGGGCTTATCTACATAAAGAGATTGGGCCGCATAAGAGAGACGTGAAAGTCCCTCTGAAATTAGTGAGTAAAACTCTTCCTTTAATAGATAGAAAAAAATTAATTGCTGGCTTCAAAGGGATCTTTGTTTTAGCAATAACCGGATTAAAATTTGTTGCACATCTATTTTTATCTTTAGTTATTTCTTTACCAAGATATTTCTTTACCAAGATCATAATATATTTAACCATCTTACAGAAAAAAAATTCTGCTTGTAATAAAAAAACTTGTTCTAAAGTATCAAAGGCTTTGTAGTAATCTAAGAAAAAGATGAAGCTGTCATTATTAATTATATCAGAATAATCTAAAATGTCTAATATTAATCTTATATTAGATATAAGTCTACTTTGCATTAAGCCAGATTGTGTTTCATCAATAATAGCATGTAATACTCCTTTTAATCTTTTGGCCAATACTAAAGCCCTTATTTTATAATCATTGTTTTTATAAAGTTATTGGATGGCAATTATCTATTAAGGTAATGTTTTTATGTGGCTTGGGAATTAAAGTGATCAGTCCTTGGCATAACGTAGGTGGGAGAAATGATTTATTTATGCTTTCCTTAAAGACGTTTAATAAAAAAGGGGCTATGTTTTTACTGAACACATGATAGAATTCTGATGTTAGACCGTCGGTGTCACGGTGTGGTGCAGGCAGAAGAAGACGAGGGAGAACAAAAAGTTCCAATGCAAACTTTTACTCACAATATAATATAAACAGGTACAGACGGGCAGAAGGTTCACACACACTTGCGTTTACACTTGGCATTAACATGCGACCTGTATCCGGATGTTGTCCACGTACACATTGAAGAGACAAGTGTAAACGCGCTTCTGAACGGAATGTTATCCGATCAGCGTGTCCAAGTTCGGAGGGAGTCGAGGACGCATTGTGATCGGATCTCAGTGTAATGTAAACGCAATCCAGCCATCGTGTCTGCATTCACAGGTGGACGTCACACAAAACCTCCCCACTGTCTTTATTCCCCCACCTCTCTCCGGAACTGAGAGCTGTGTGGTTTTGCAATACAGTCAATTGCGAAGTACATCGAAAATATACTGAAATGTTTGCCTTCACACCCGAAAGGTGCAGAACCATTCATTTTCTGTAAAGAACGCTCGGTTTTCCCACCACAGCTGGCAACGTTCTCGGACCCATACGTTTCTTTGTACCGTTTCCATTACCGCATCCACATTATTAGTACTTGCAGCCTCTTCATTTTGCGAGATTTGTAAAATGTACCCCGACTGAAAACGGTTTCTAAAAGAAAACCCACCACTTCAGGTCGACTTTGCACCGGAACCATCCTTTTTATGCGAGATCCGATCTGTTATCCAGATACAGAAGCCACTTGATGTGGACAGGTGTAAACGCACCGTGTCCTGATTGGATCACGGTGATCGCTAGGCCTCGTTCACACTGCAGGGGCTTAATGCTCAATTCCGATTTTTTTGCAAGGCCGTTCACATTTCGAATTAAATGCGACCTTTTGTGATCTCCTGTGTGAACGTGAAATGACCCAGAAGTGACCCGCATGCGCAGAAGAGTAGTCAACGGTCAACGACGTCACTTGTTGTTTGCGGAAGTAGCTAAACATGGCCTGAATAGAGCTGTCCCCCCAAATATTAATTAAATCAGAAACCTCGCTTCCCTTCCATTGACTGGTCTCAGCATCGTACGCCATAATTGTTGTTTATCTTCTCATTCCCGCCTACTTCAACGCAGAATTATGACGTTTGTCGCATATCAATGACGTGCGGGTCGAATACATGTGACCTGGCCGTTCAGATTGAAGTCGCATTTCAAAAGATCGGATACATATCGGATTTGGACCACATACCCAAGTGGCCTGGGTCGCATTTGAAAAGATCAGATACAGGTCGCATAGGGGCAAAAAAATCGGAATTGGGTCGTTTCAGCCTGCAGTGTGAACGTAGCCTTAATGCCAAGTGTGAACGTAGCCTTAATGCCAAGTGTGAACGCAGCCTAAGTAGGACGGAGAACGGACCATGAACAAGGCAACACACAGGGCTTAAATACATAGGGAAACAGATCAGGGAAACGAGACACAGCTGACAAAACTAACGAGGTAACAGGTGAGAGAGATGAACTAATGAGGGTTACCATGGAAACAAATGAGTAGTGGGAAAGTAGAACAAAGGAAGTCATGTGACTAATGAAAAGACAAACAAAGACTGACACGTGACAGTCGGTACCAGGGGATTTATTAGTGGTGGGCAGATCGAGGCTTCGTGAAACACTGAAACAGTTGAATCAAATGTGCCATATTATGCCGAGGCTTCGAAACAATCCGACACCTGTCTCCACGGTGACCCCTAGTGGTCAGAACAGTGTAAATGCAACAAAAACCCAGGCCAAACATGCATAAAAACACCTTTTACAATCTTTTGCAAATTTTTTACTGAAAGTAAAATCTTTCAAATGCAATTATCTAATCATCTAATAAGATTATCATGTGTAAACGTGTTCTTTTATCAATTGTCAGGGTTTGTTTTGTTTGTCCTATGAATGGCTCAGCTAAACAGGCCAATAAAATTATTAACTACCTCATTTTAGTTATACTAATAATGTCTAATTAAAATGTCTACAAATGCATAAAACTGATCAGAGATCAGGTAAAACCCACAGACACCTCATTGGTTCTCAGTGACTCCTCATGATTCATGGGTTGACAGAGATCATCGCCTCCAGCGGTGAACCATTGAAATTTCGAAGTGTTTCGAAACAGTTATGACGTAATGAAGCCTCGTTTACTGAAATCACGTGACTCTGGCAGTTTGATATACGCTCCGAACCACTGATTCGGAACAAAAGATTCGTAAAGGCTTCGAAGCTTCATGAAGCAGTGTTTTGAAATTGCCATCACTAAATTTATTCGTTTTTAAAGATTTAATTGCTTCATGAATTTCTTTTGAAGTAATGGGAGAATCACAGAAGGCTTGAACAGTGTTACATAATTGATTAATGGAGAATAACGACTCAGAAAAAAAAAAATCAAGAGCATGCTGTTTATTTAATTTAGATGTGTAAAAAACATGATGAGCAAGCTTGTTAAAATCCCCTTCATGAACAAAAAAAAGAATTTGCTTATTTAGCAATTTCAACACGTTCTTCTACTCGATCAATACATTTTTCGTTATCTTTTTGTTGATTAAAACCATAAATATTAACGATAATACCTGTTACATTATAGCGTCCACCTGGATCACAATCAGAGCATACAATCTTCTCATTAAAATAATTGTAAGAATACAAACACCAGCTGAGTTACTTGTTCCATGAGCCATCCATAAATCTGATCCCCACTGAGATCTCCAGAAAACATAACCCTCTTTGGTTGAGTGGCATTTTTGCCAAAAACTAAAGTCAGATTTAAATTGCTTAAGAAACAGAAAAATTGCTTTCCTCTTTGTAATGTTTCTTAACCCTCTAGTGTTAAAAGAGACTATAGTATAGAGACATAAGAAAAAGAAAAAAGCCTTCTACAGAGGTAGATTGAACCGGTCTTTAAAAATGTCTTAAATATAAGAACAGCAAACTCTATACTAGTACAAACAATGTAGTGCAATTTAGAATTTCAACATCCATAGAACATGAATAATGTAGTAAAAATCTCTTATTACAGTAATGCAAATGCAGACAATATAATAGTAGAACTACCAAAGTTATCTTCCTTGTTTAGTTTTTTTCCCTAAGTAATGAGATTTAAAAGAACAAATTCCTGAGATTAGACTGCCTTCCAAAAAAAAAAAAAAAACAGTATACCAGAATAAGTCTCAATAGCATTATATTATCATAATTATATAAACAATTATAACCTAGGCTGGCAGTAATTATATTCCTTTAAAATACCAACTAAATTATTTTTTTCTTCTTTAAAAAAAAAAAAAAAAAACCTTGAGAAAGGCAATCTCGAAATTAAGAGGACTATTGTTAGCCCACTGTTTTCAGTTCATAGTGGGACAAGTTTCATGTATATCCAAATCAGCTACATAAAGTTTCAGGGAGGGTATGGAGGGAATATTTTGATTCCTTCTACAAACACCCTACCTTCAATAAAGCAAGCACGTTTGTTGTTTTGTTTTTCTTTTTCCACTGCTGGCCACAGTTTGTTCCTCCTCTTTATCTGCTGGAGACAAAGCCTTGGATATTTTCAGGCCATTTTCCCTGAAAAAAGTAGACTCCTTTGTTGCACGCCACATAGCGGCGTCGCGATAGAAACGGGAGGCAAATTGAAAAATCATTCCTCTGGATTTATTCATTTGCTTACGACCAAGCAATGTCCAATGTCAATGGCATTCGGAAGTTTGTCCTTGTCCTCTAGCAAGAGTTGCTGACACACCTGGATGACCTGTTGTCAAACATCTTCTCTCTCCTTCTCTGGGACTCCATAGATTCTTAAATTCTTAAATTCCACCGTTGTGAATAACTTTGTGCTAGTCTTCTCTCTTGCTCAGTGGTAGTCTGCTTCCCTTTGCCTGCCTTGGACTCCATACTCGAGTTTCAGACTGTTAACTTCCACGCTCATAAATTCGATAGCCTCCTTGACGCTTGTGATTTGCTTGGTATTTTAGTTTATTACCTTCTTCATGTTAATAAACAGCAATATTTTTTTCCAGGGAATCAGACCGAGTGTTAATTGAGAGAGTGCTACAAGTTGCGAGAGAATGTCAGCAATGTCGGAAGCCCAGTCTTCCGTTGTTTGGCGTCAGGAGACTTACAAGGCGTGTCTAAAAGTATAGGAAATTCCTCCTCGCACTACATGAATTCGTAAAAAATTGTATCCAGGTCTGTCTTTACATAATCTTGTAGATTCTCTGCAACAAGATTTCCGGAAACTTGCAGCGTTTCACTATTGATTTTGATAGCAGGATTAGCATTCGCCTGAGAAGCGCTCTTGTTTTTTCTTTTTTCGGACAAGCCCATTGTGTCACTCTCTAGTGAAAGGACAATTGTCAACCGATTGATGTTAGTCTAAAGAAAGTGAAAACGTCTTTTTCTGACTGCACTAAAAGCCAATTACACTATTTGAGTTTGCAGAGCACATCAACTCACATGTTGCTAGAGCGCCATCTTGAACCGCCCGCCTTCCTGAGTAGTTGTAGCCAAGAGTGATGGGAAATGAAGTGCAGAGGATGGTGACTTGGTTGATACGTCACAATCCACCTCAACAGTCCAACCAAAGACACTGTACACCATTGAGGCAACAGGCGACAGAGTCTTGGGTGCCTTTTCTTCCTTTTCTTCATAAATGCAATACATATTTAGATTACAACATGAACATAAAGGTTCAATTATGTACAGGCAAAATGCATTGAATGATGGAGAATAAAACATTGTGGTCAAGTTATAATGTCCTATCGTCTGCACTGATAGCCTTGTAACCCGAGTTCCAGCTCCAGCTCGTGGACCTTTCTCTCTTCCACTTCGTTTCCTGTATACTCACTGTTCTATCATTCTAAAAAGGCAAACATACTAAAAATAAATCTTTGAAAATAAATATAAAATAATTTCCGATTACCTTTTGCAGTTGTTTTCATGAGTTTAAATAGAGTAAACAAGGAAAATAAGCGTATTTGGCGAGTTGTCCGAGGGGAGGCTCCGTGCTCGAAATTTATCCCAAACCAAGAGTACTCTCCCGTATCCCTGGCTGGGAATAGGAACCAGCCGAGAGTGAGGAGTCAAGGTGGCGGAGGGATGCAGAAAACTGTCGAGGTAACTAAGTAACGAGGTAACTATAAATATATATATATATATATATATATATATATATATAAATGCCACCTCTTGAACTGATTAAGGCCAATTCACACTGCACAGACAAACGCCAACAAACACCAACAAACAAGTCCGTCGGAGTTTGTTGGATCAGTGTGTCAAGATTTGGTTTTCACCCGACTGAACATGTTCAATCAGCATTTGTTGGGTCATGGAATGTCTGAGCAGTGTGGTATGATTTTCCAACAAATGACAACAAACTCTGATGTAATCTGACCTAGCCACGAACCGTTGCAATGACGATGAGGCAAGTCCCTTGCAAAGACTGGGCAGGTGCTGGGCGTGCTTAGTAAATTATCCTTGTAGGGAAAATGGCAGTTTTCTGGCAGCTCTCAACATTTAATGCCATAGAAACCGCCTCAAATAAACTATAAAGGGTAGAACCCTTTTGTATTTAGAGTCTTTACAGTTGTCATAAAGACATGAGAAGTGTGTGTGACACTCAGCCAAAATCTTCATTAGAATATGGCAACATTTTATTTTAAAATCTTTATATGATATGGCAACATTTTTATTTTAAAATCTTTATTTGAATATGGCAACATGATAACGTGTTCTACAATATTTCTACGATTATATCACTGTCAGAGACCCCTCCCCCATCAGCCAATCACTGTGGTCACACAGTAGTTGGTAAGCGTGTTGACATCATCCATAGCAATGAGGTCAACCCCACCCTTACTCTTAGCTTATGGGCTTGTTCGACTTGAACCGCCGCTGCACAGACCGATCGGTTTATGGCGTCAAAGTACCGTGAGAGCGATTCAAAAGCATACGGAGCTGTCAGTGTGTTGGTTACAAAATATAAAAATAAAAAGAGAAAAGAAAAATAATAATTAGTTTCCTCAGAATATGTTGTTGTCATTGAAAAAGAAATTGACTGTCATTAATGCATAATATATGTTTTTGGTTGATGGCGATTGATATTCCTTGCCTATGGGTGATCGATTATTTGATTACTTTTGCCTTGGGACTTGTTCACCTGCTGAAAATACAGAGACTCAGAAGATGATGCAGCAGCTCCGTGTACTGTATCTTTATTGACTCTAATATATACCACTTACCAGGTATGACATGAATAAATTGCATAAATTGTCATGGCAATACATTTTGTATCAGCCTTTGTTAAGTCAAGGCTGTGAAAAATGGTAAATGTCATTCTTTGAAGTGTATAAATAGTTAGTATATAGATGTCTTAAAGTTCGGTTCAAGTTAACCATGTGTGTATCACGTGTGCAACTGGTGAATGCTAAACTGATGGCAGAGACCATGCGGTTACAGAAATGTGAAAACGGAGTGAATTTACATATATGATTTGTGCTTTTGATAACTAAAGTAACGTTAAGAGTCAGAAGTTACAGGTGAAAGTGTTTAAAAAAGCAATGTGTTCTTTCACAAGAATTAGTGTAATGAAGGTGTTCATGCTAATGGTGTGTAAAGAGAGATAATTATTTTTGCTGACACATGCTATAATTCCAGAGCTAATCTAAGTAATTCAAGAGAGTTGAATACATGGGAAATGGTACATACGTTTAAGTTGTTAGGCAGAGTATCATATGTGAATATTGTATGCCATATCTATAATCCAAGTGTTTATTGAAATTATTTGTTTAATTTGTGGAAACAGTATGATGAGAAGCTGTATGTGAGTAATTCTGTATTTTTCTGTATATTGTGACTTTTTGAGAGATGTTCTGTTGTTATATGTTTATTCATATATGAAAATGCCTAAATATTTGCATTAAGCTTAAATCGGTTTTAAGAGGAGACTCTTACCTAATAACTTTTACTGCTATTTAGGAGAACTCTTAGTGGTGAGATAAAATGTTTCATGAATACGGCCCCAGGAATGTTGAGGAGCCATTTGTTGAAGAGCCATCCCCTCTAAAACAAAGAATAAGATTTGCAACAGAATTCAAGTGGATAGAAAGCCAATGAAGTGAGTACAAGTAAACCTCTCTTCCTGGTTCCAGTCAGTGGTATTATAATGTTTTATCTTGTGTAATATAAGATGGTCAGTTTGCAATTACCTGAAATAATTGCACATTTATCACTTACATGTACAAGACCCACATTTAAAACAGCCAACCTAAATGAATGTCAGGTTATTTTAATGAATAATTGAAGTGTTTACCTTCAGGTGTCAGCCATAAGATTACATTTCCAGGAAACAAACCAAAGTGACGTTCATACCAGTTGCCTCCTTTGATAAGAGAATCCATTCCACAACTTGCTGATGGTTTTCCTGGTCCTGTGATTGACAGTGCTCTCTAACCACAAATTATCTCTACAACCAGCCCTGCAAGCCTTAAATAGATTGTTTTGTTACCTTACACAGAAACAAAAAGATGGAGCAGAGGCTTTCTCTCAGATGAACCAAAAAAAAAAAAAAGAGAGAGAAAATCGAAATATGAGATTAAGTAATCACTCATTTTTACCAACACAATTGGATAAAGATAGAGAGGCAGCATCTCTTTTGTCTCCCTTGAGCTCCTTATATTCTCATTATTCTTATTCTCATTCTCATTCTCATGTGTTTCCATCCATCTATTTTTGTGCGCATTTTGGGATATTGCTTAAAAAATACTGGATGGAAATGCCAAATGTGCATAAATTCTACAAATATGTTAAATGCATAAACTTATGCGGAGTCATTTTTTTTTTTTTTTATCTGATAAGAAAACGTGCAAAAACTAAGATGGAAACACATTTACCCAATAAATTCCTTGATGTGCATCAATAAAGACATGTGACTTTGTGATAGGACGGCACCAGCGGACTGATCTCGTTGCACGGCATCTAAAATTCTGTTTTGGTTGTTCTGAAATGCCTGCGAAAAAGTCTGTCGTCACAGGGGTTCAGTATAATTACCTCCCAGAACTGCCTTACAAGACTGTGTTCCCAAACACTAGGCTTCTACCTCAGAAAGCAAGATAACTTTATTGGGTTTCATCTGCCCGCTCTGAGTATACGAAAATTATTATAGTGGCTTCTCCTACTGCATCAGCTTCCATTTTTCAAAGTTATATTTATCCCCCATTTATCAAGAAGTTCTCTTCACTGGATGGAAACGGTGGTTTATTTGTAAATGTTTTAAGCGATATTACAATTTTGCGCTTAAGTTATATATATATATATATCTCAACTTTTAATGGAAACATAACTACAGAGCTCCTAAAGTGCATGTATATATGCAGGTAATGCAATACAGATAAAAAAATCCAGTGATTTTTCATTTCCTCTGACTTCTTGTGCGCACGCACGCACACAATAAACAAATAAAACAAAATGTAATGTATTACCCTGTTACTATTTTTTTATATTGCCGTACCAGTCAAAAGTTTGGAATAATTATGTTTTTTTTTTGTTTTTTTTTTTACAAAATTGAAAGAATTCTCTTATTTTCTCCAAGACTGCATCATTTAATCAAAAAATGCAGTAAAAACTAATATTGTAAAATATTACAATTTAAAAGAACTGTTTTTAGCATAGTGTAAAATAAACTGCATCATTATACTGTTATTTTTTTTTGACAATAATTACAAGATTACACAATTAATTTTCTTATATGCATAAAATGAGTAAAACATTTTAACCAGCACCCCTTCCCCAGCCTGTTAATATATGATACGATCACATTAATACAACACTTCAGTTATGATGCATTAAGGAATAGAAATGGAAACAGATGAATGGGTCCCATCTTGTCGAACTGTCCAACGCTGACTTTCAAAAGGTATCTAGTTCGTTCTAAATGTAGGGCAGACATCAGTTCATTAAGCCATAGTTTAACAGTCTTTTTCCAGAACAGTAATAACAGCTTCTTGGTTGTTATCAGGCTTTATGTGAGGAATTTGTGTTGAGCTTTGTTCAAAAGAAATGTAGAATCATAATGTCCTTGTATATTGAGCACTAACTCTGGTTTCATATTCACATTAAGGACATCTGAAACCACCTTAAAAACTTCAAACCAGAATCCCTGTATTTTAGGGCAAAAATAAACTATTGCTAAATCCGCATCCTATGATTTGCATTTATCACAAAGAGACAAGACATTGTGAAAAAATTATATGCATTTATTTTTTGAGAAATGTATTTTATGTATTACTTTAAACTGAAAGAGACATAACCTAGTATTGACAGTTTGTTGAACAATATCATCCAAACCACTCTGCCAGACCTCCTCAGGAATCCCAATTCCCATCACTCGCTCCCATTCCTCTCCAAAGTTAGTAGAAGAGGAAGCAGCTGCTTGTAACCTATAAATGAAAGATAATTGATTGTTTCCCCTAAACTGTGTCAGACAATCATCTATGACTAAGGGCGGGATCTCATCTAATTTTGTGTACGTAAATGATTCCTTATTTGTAAGAATTTGTCAGGTTTTTTGGAAGCTTGTATTTTTGTTGCAGTTGCATAATGGAAGCTAAAGCCCCAATCAAGGTAAAGTTCTACCAGAAAAACTCGGGAGATATAATGATGTAACAAAGCATTAATTTACTGACAGCCCTGCAAGCAATTATTTATAAAGTTCTTTGGCGTAGGCCCCGTCCGTAGTTCATAATCCGAGGGTAGCGGATCTGCATTTCCTGCCTGAAGACGAAGGCGGGCGCAGCCGACCCCCAAAAGTAGGTGGATTATGGATCCACCGGGACGGGGCAAGCCCACCCCCCAAAAATGGTAACGGAAAGTATAACCACCAGTCGTGAATCCTGTGGTTCCTGAAGGGAGTTACCATAAAATAGCATGATGGACGTTGGATGTGGATGCCTCATAGGCCAATAGCTTAAGACGAGGAAGCCACTTTAGTTTTTGTAAAACGTTGACCTGTAAGGTACAACGTGGAGCCATGGAAATTTTTTAGTGCTGCACGATTAATAATATCGCAATCGTAATCGCGATGTCAAGCCTATGCGATTATATGACGCAAAATGCTGCGATTTTATATGAAATAAACTAATTAGGGCTGTTAACACAATTAACACAGCATCTGTTCTTTTTATGCCATCCTTTGGCTACTTACATGATCCCGCTCTTATTCATGCGAAACCATTCATGCGAGACAAGTCAAAGAGAGCGCGCTGCCTGTGAATGTCCTGACTGAAAGACGCGCGTCAGTATCATGCGCATGCACAGACCGCGCACCAGAATACAGTTCTCTTTCGCGCTTGAACGAACAATAACACACACAATTATGCCGTTTGTCGAGTATCTTTATAACATAAGAGCAGTCTTATGATGAACGTGAAGAGTTGTGAGAGAATGAGGCGCGTGTGTGAGATCCTCATCTCTGTCAGCAAAGAGCCAGTAGCCAATAATGTTCTGTCAGTAAAGTTAATCAAAGAACAAAGGGAACAGAGAAAATTACTCACTGCTCTTGACTAAAGAACCTGTTTAGCTTTAATAAGAATTAGTCTATATATAATTTATGCAGCGCATACTGTTTGGTAACTTTATTAAATTTCTGTATATGTGCTACATGTTGGACAGGAAGGGCACAGGTAAATATGACATTATAGATCATTATAGGTGTTATCAATCATTTAGTTGTTGTTGCTAGTTTGAGTTGAGAAATACACATTTCAGAATCATCACTAATCTGTGTGTGCATTTTGCTTTAGAACCAAGCAAATTGACTCATGAAACCATTTGTTTATTATATCGCAATCGCATATCGCAATCGCAATAATCTGACCTCAATAATCGCAATATGACATTTTCCCCAAATCGTGCAGCCCTAAAAATTTTTTTGCATTTAGTCGGGCTTTTATCCAACGACTTATGTAGAATTCGATGTACTTTTTACGTGATTATCAGCTCCACTCCTAAGGACACACAGAAATGAGGCCACATTGGACCATACAGAACAGTGCCACATTGGGCCATACATAGACAGGCCTCATTGGACCAAGCAGAATAGTGCCACATTGGACCACACGGAGAAGGCCTCATTGGACGACAACACTGGCCGCATTGGACCACACGGCCATGATAGACCACATAGACAAGGCCCCGATGAGCCACATAGCCATGATAGACTACATAGACAAGGCCCCGATGAGCCACATAGCCATGATAGACTACATAGACAAGGCCCCGATGAGCCACACGGCCATGATAGACTACATAGACAAGGCCCTGATGAGCCACATAGCCATGATAGACTACATACACAAGGCCCTGATGAGCCACGTAGCCATGATAGACTACATAGACAAGGCCCCGATGAGCCACATAGCCATGATAGACCACAGAGACAAGGCCCCGATGAGCCACACAGCCATGATAGACCACAGAGACAAGGCCCCGATGAGCCACACAGCCATGATAGACTACATATACAAGGCCCCTATGAGCCACATAGCCATGAGAGACCACAGAGACAAGGCCCCGATGAGCCACACAGCCATGATAGACCACAGAGACAAGGCCCCGATGAGCCACATAGCCATGATAGACTACATAGACAAGGCCCCGATGAGCCACACGGCCATGATAGACTACATAGACAAGGCCCCGATGAGCCACATAGTCATGATAGACTACATAGACAAGGCCCCGATGAGCCACACGGCCATGATAGACTACATAGACAAGGCCCCGATGAGCCACATAGTCATGATAGACTACATAGACAAGGCCCCGATGAGCCACACGGCCATGATAGACTACATAGACAAGGCCCAGATGAGCCACATAGTCATGATAGACTACATAGACAAGGCCCCGATGAGCCACATAGCCATGATAGACCACAGAGATAAGGCCCCGATGAGCCACACAGCCATGATAGACCACAGAGACAAGGCCCCGATGAGCCACGATAGACTACATAGACAAGGCCCCGATGAGCCACGTAGCCATGATAGACTACATAGACAAGGCCCCGATGAGCCACATAGCCATGATAGACCACAGAGACAAGGCCCCGATGAGCCACACGGCCATGATAGACTACATAGACAAGGCCCCGATGAGCCACATAGCCATGATAGACTACATAGACAAGGCCCCGATGAGCCACACAGCCATGATAGACTACATAGACAAGGCCCCGATGAGCCACACAGCCATGATAGACCACAGAGACAAGGCCCCGATGAGCCACACAGCCATGATAGACTACATAGACAAGGCCCCGATGAGCCACATAGCCATGATAGACTACATAGACAAGGCCCCGATGAGCCACATAGCCATGATAGACTACATAGACAAGGCCCCGATGAGCCACATAGCCATGATAGACTACATAGACAAGGCCCCGATGAGCCACATAGCCATGATAGACTACATAGACAAGGCCCCGATGAGCCACACGGCCATGATAGACTACAGACAAGGCCCCGATGAGCCACATAGCCATGATAGACTACATAGACAAGGCCCCGATGAGCCACATAGCCATGATAGACTACATAGACAAGGCCCCGATGAGCCACACAGCCATGATAGACTACATAGACAGGGCCCCGATGAGCCACATAGCCATGATAGACTACATAGACAAGGCCCCGATGAGCCACACAGCCATGATAGACTACATAGACAAGGCCCCGATGAGCCACACAGCCATGATAGACTACATAGACAAGGCCCTGATGAGCCACAACGGCCGCTAATGCCACATAAAGGCGAGGTAAGACTAGACGAATAAAGAAGTGTGAAGTCTGCACACTGAAAATTACTGCTCCAAAAGAATTTATTAAAAGGCAACGTTTCGACCCCCAGGTCTTCATCAGGCACAATATCAATGTAGAGTGAAGTCAACTATAAATAGACACAGATGATCACCTTAATTAGGCACACACAAAATATCATCATCTTAATTAGGCACACACAAAAGATCATATGACAAATACAAGTAACATGACAAATACAAGTCACGTGACAGTTACAATTCACGTGAAGAAAAAAAAATGTGATGTGATTTCTTACATCACTATAAAAATGGCTTAATATCAAAATCCTCATTCAACCCTAAAGGTGACAAAGTACTTAAGGTATAAATCCAAAAACATTCCCCCTGTAATAATTTCTTCTCATAATCTCCTCCTCTAGAGGGTTTTGTTACTTTTTCTATACCGATATACTGCAAAGCCCTGACATTATGGCCTGCTTGTCTAAAATGAGACGCTATAGGACTGCGCATATCTCCAGTTCTAATGTTACTGCGATGTTCACTAATACGAGTGCGTAATTGTCTGAATGTTTTACCCACGTATGCAAGACCACAAGGACAGCGAATTAGATAAAATCACATGAGTGGAAGCACAGGTAATAGTACCCCGTATCGGAATATCACGACCAGTACGTAGATGACTAAACGATTTACATTTGTGTGTAAAAGCACACTGGGCGCAATTACCACACCTGTAATTACCTGGAGGAAGAGTTGGAATACCTTGTTTTGTACGTGAAGGATATTCAGATTTTACAAGCAAGTCACGAAGATTGTTTTGACGTTTAAAGACTAATTTTGGACCATTTTTAAAAACACTTGATAATTTAGGATCACTTGAAATAATATGCCAGTGTTTATTTAAGATTCTACGAAACTCTGCACCTAATGCTGAGTACTTCGTTGTGCAAATAGGAGCATTAAGAACTTGCGTTTTATTATTATGTTTTGTTCGCAAACACTGCATTTTAGATGTCTCGTTGAATTTCTTTTTGGCATTTTCGATCCATTCTATACGGTAACCACGATTCAAGAATCTTTTAGTTAAATCATTGGATTGATGAGTATAAGATTTTTCCGTGCTACAAACTCTACGCACACACTTTAATTGACTGATAGGTAAACTCTTAATTAAAGGTCTAGGATGGAAACTATCACCTCTTAAAATAGTATTGCGATCCGTTGGTTTTCGGTACAGATCGGTATGGAGTTTCCCATCACATATATATGCTTGAACATCAAGAAAACTAATGCTTACTGGATCGCATTCTATAGTGAAATTCACATGCTCAATTCTTGAGTTAAGATAATTCAAAAACATCAACATCTCTGCAGGTGTGGCCTTAGTGATCATGAAGATGTCATCAATATACCGTTTGTAAAGCAAAATATTAGGAAAAAAGGAATTTGACTCATTTAGAATAAGGTCATTTTCAAAAACTCCCATATACAAGCAAGCATAATTAGGTGCCATTTTACTACCCATTGCAGTACCTTTTACTTGTAAATAAAAATCGTCCTGAAAACGAAAAAAGTTGTTAGTTAAGACAATACTTGCTAAATCCAATAAACATGCTGTACTAGGTTTTACATCATCAGATCTTTGTGTTAAAAATTTTTCTAAAGCAAATAAACCTTCAGTATGAGGGATGTTGGTATATAAACTCTGAACATCAAAAGTAGCAAGAAGCACATCATCAACAGCAAAGTTAACACTATATAATGATTCAATAAAATCCATAGAATTTCTTACATAAGATGACAACATGGGTACAAATGGTTTAATATAAAAATCCACATAAGAAATGTTCTCGGTGAGACTACCAATACCGACTAAAGACTAGATGAAACACTTTTTTTTTTTTATATAAGCAATGAATGCTACAAGGCCTTGGTAGGCCACACAGAACCTATGCCCCGACGGGCCACTGGCCAACCATAGGCATCTTTTATTTCTTTTTTATTACAGCCACATAGAGACAAGGCCTCACTGGGACAGGCCACTGCCACACATAGACGACAGTCCACTAGCCGCACATGGACGATGACTCATTGGCCAGTAATAAGAATGAAATCGCATAACACCACCACCAGTAGTTGCATAGGTATTTACCTGATTTGTTACTGGAGAGCTTGCTGAGCTTTAAGAATGGTTTTGAATCGGGTCTGATATATGATTCAGATGCAGAGGAAGACCATCTGCCCATGATCTTAATAGCTGGTGTAGAGATTCCTCGTTCAGCTGCCGTAGTAGCTGCCCCGATTCTGAATAAATGCCCGGTATAGGGAGGGGATAGACTGCAGCTTTAATAACAGTAGATAAGTGAGTCCTGAGCCAGGCCTTAGAATGAGGTGCTCTGTTAGGTAATATGAATAGCGGTGCATGATTTGAAGTACTTGGCGTATTTTAAGAATTTAAAACAGATGTGAAGGGACAAAAATTGTTATTGATTTTTGGAGTGACGCCGGAGCCTTAGGCATCATTCTTAGAGTGCTAAAGAAGTTCAAAGAAAATAGGTGAGAAGCATAATAGAAAGGAAAAACCACAGCAGGATCGAAATATATATATCACCGCAGGAGAGACGGCGGGAAATATTCATCATTGTAACTTGATAATCTTAAACAATATGCGTGTCCAGAAACATGTTGGTTGGCGACTGAATGAGAGCGATAGTTGTCGCGTCAGCATCTGCGAACTCAAACGTGTGTAAGTACCAATCATTTATACAGCGAGTATAAGGACGTGATTGGACAGATGTGAAGGTAATAAGTGACGTAGTAATTAAGTCTTCCTGGCAGAACGTCTCGGTTACATATGGTAACCCTCGTTCCCTGAGGGAGGGAACGGAGACGTAGGTCATGACTGACCAATAGGAATCTCGCTAGAGAGGCCAATCTACTTCGAGTGAAACTAAAACAAGCCAATACACATTGGCGTGCAATCATTTGCAACAGCTGTGCAGCCTCGCAGCGCGGGTATTTAACAAGCAGCTGGTGCGATTGCACACTAGTTTTTTGCTGAGGAGCCAAGCCTGAAAAAGCTGGCCGCCCCGGCGGGCGGCAGCAGATGTGGCGACGGGACCTACGTCTCCGTTCCCTCCCTCAGGGAACGAGGGTTACCATATGTAACCGAGACGTTCCCTATCGGTCAGTCACTACAACGTAGGTCATGACTGACCAATAGGAATCCCTACCAAAGCGCCACAGCCGCTGCACCCCATCCAGCGCCCCGTGCAAGCCTCTACACCTTCTTGCCTGGAAGGACGATAGGAGGAGGCTTACACAGAGTGAATCTGACACTGTTGTTCCGTGATAACCCATACAGTGAGATATTGGATAACACTGGGAAAGCGTGCCCTTTCTGTTTAGGAAGGAACGCTGCGGAAGCCACTTCTTCAAAGAGTTATGTGGAAATACATATGGACTAGCCCGAAGGCTGTACTGCATATGAAAAAATGGGTGACTTAGCCCAAGGGAAGACACGGGCTTCCGATAGGAGCAGCCGTGGAGAATATACACATATGGGATCCCCGTAGGGTCACACATATGGAACCCAGCCCAGATCCGGTTCTCAAGGATTCAGCGGATAAGGGCCTGGTGCCGGACGCTCCGCCAAGTCCGGGCCGAGGGGTTTGGAGGACTCGACAGGTTTTGCTCTGGAGCAATAAGGGTGCACAGTAGGGTGCAGCAAGCCGACAGAGCCAGACCTCTCAGTGCTTCTACCCGTCTAGGGTGAGAACACGGGAGGAGACCGGCTCTACACGTAGGCTATAGTATCTAGCGAACGTGTTAGGTGTCGCCCAGCCCGCAGCTCTACAGATATCTGTTAGCGAGGAGCCACGTGCCAGCGCCCAGGAGGATGCAACACCTCTCGTGGAGTGTGCATGCAACCTGAGCGGGCAGGGCACGCCTTGTGCTTGGTAAGCCAAGGCGATGGCATCCACTATCCAGTGGGCCATCCTCTGCTTGGAGATAGCCTTTCCCTTCTGCTGGCCTCCGTAACAGACAAAGAGCTGGTCTGAGGTCCTGACGCTTTGAGTTCTGTCCACGTACATACGCAGAGCGCGAACGGGACAGAGCAAAGCCAGGGCTGGGTCTGCCTCCTCCAAAGGCAGCGCTTGCAGGTTCACTACCTGGTATTTGAAGGGAGTGGTAGGAACCTTGGGCACATAGCCGGGCCGGGGTCTTAGTACCACGTGGCTGTCACCCGGCCCGAACTCTAGGCACGATTCGTCGACCGAAAATGCGTGCAGGTCTCCTACCCTCTTGACAGAGGCCAGTGCAACCAGCAGCAAAGTCTTCATGGAAAGAAGCTTTAAGTCTACTGACTGCAGAGGCTCAAAGGGAACATCCTGAAGTGCTCGAAGCACCAGGGAAAGATCCCAAGAGGGTATGGAGGGGGGTCGAGGAGGATTTAATCGTCTCGCCCCCCTAAGAAACCTGACGACCAGGTCGTGCTTTCCAACTGCTTTGCCATCTATGTGGTCGTGATAAGCTGAAATAGCGGCAGCATGTACTTTGAGGGTGGAGGGAGACAGTCTACGCTCCAACCCCTGCTGCAAGAAGGAAAGCACAGACCCTATCGGACATCTTCGGGGGTCTTCTCGGCGAGAAGAACACCACTCGACGAACAGGTTCCACTTCAGGGCGTAAACACGTCTCGTGGACGGCGCCCGTGCTGAAGTGATGGTGTTAAGTACCTCAGGGGGTAAGTCACCTAAAACCTCCGCGTCCCGTCCAGGGACCAGACATGGAGTTTCCAGAGGTCTGGACGCGGGTGCCATAGGGTGCCCCGTCTCTGAGTCAGAAGATCCTTCCTCAGAGGAATGGGCCAGGGAGGGACTGTCACGAGGAGTATGAGTTCTGGGAACCAAGTCCGGGTGGGCCAATAGGGAGCCACCAGAAGGACCTGCTCCTCGTCCTCCCTGACTTTGCACAGTGTCTGCGCAAGTAGGCTCACTGGGGGAAACGCATATTTGCGAAGGCCCCGGGGCCAGCTGTGAGCCAGTGCGTCCGTGCCGAGTGTTCCCTCGGTCAGGGAGTAAAACAGCTGGCAGTGGGAGGTCTCTGAGGAGGCAAACAGGTCTACCTGAGCCTCCCCGAACTCTCTCCAGATCAGCTGAACCGCCTGGGGGTGGAGTCGCCACTCTCCCGGAAGCACAGCTCGTGATAGCTCGTCGGCCACACGGTTGAGCACGCCGGGGACATACATGGCTCGAAGCGACCTCAGATGCTTCTGACTCCAGAGGAGGAGATGGCGGGCGAGTTGCGACATGCGACGGGAGCGTAGACCACCTTGTCGGTTGATGTACGCAACGGTCGCCGTATTGTCCGTACGGACCAGCACGTCCCTGCCCTGTAGCGGCCTTTTCAAGCGGCTCAGAGCGAGATGTACTGCCAGCAACTCGAGGCAATTGATGTGCCAATGCAGTTGGGGGTCCGTCCACACCCCTGACACTGCATGCCCGTTGTACGTGGCACCCCAGCCGGTGGCAGAGGCATCTGTGAATACCACGGCATGCCTGGACACCTGTTCCAAGGGGACTCCTGCCCGCAGGAACAAGGGGTCTGACCACGGGCTGAAGGTCTGGCGGCACGCCGGTGTGATTGCCACCCGGTGAGTGCCGTGATGCCACGCCCATCTCGGGACTCGGCCGTGAAGCCAGTGCTGAAGCGGTCTCATATGAAGTAGGCCGAGCGGGGTTACCGCTGCTGCCGCTGCCATATGCCCCAGGAGCCTCTGAAAGAATTTCAGTGGGACCGCTGTCCTGCCTTTGAACGTGTTCAAGCAGTTCAGCACCGACTGAGCACGCTGCTCTGTGAGGCGCGCTGTCTGGGTGACCGAATCCAACTCCATACCGAGATAAGAGATCCTCTGCACAGGGGAGAGTTTGCTCTTTTCCCAGTTGACCTGAAGACCCAACTGGCTGAGGTGCCTGAGCACTAGGTCCCTGTGTTCGCATAGCTGATCTCGAGAGTGTGCTAGTATGAGCCAGTCGTCGAGATAGTTGAGGATGCGAACGCCCTGTTCTCTCATGGGAACAAGGGCCCCCTCCGTGACTTTCGTGAAGACACGTGGGGACAGGGACAGCCCGAAGGGTAGGACCTTGTACTGATATGCTCGACCCTCGAACGCAAAGCGCAGGAATGGCCTGTGTCGAGGAAGAATCGAGACATGAAAGTACGCGTCCTTCAGGTCGATCGCTGCAAACCAATCTTGGGGACGGATGCATTCGAAAATGCGTCTCTGCGTGAGCATTTTGAACGGTAGCTTGTGGAGGCTCCGATTCAAAACTCGCAGATCCAAGATCGGTCGTAACCCACCACCTTTCTTGGGTACAATGAAGTAGGGACTGTAGTGCCCTGACCTCATATCGGCTGGAGGGACCGGCTCTATCGCATCCTTCGCCAGTAGGACTGCGATCTCCGCACGCAAGACATGGGCATCGGCTGCTCTCACTGTAGTGGAGTGGATGGCCCGAAACTTGGGGGGACGCCGGGCGAACTGAATCGCATAGCCGAGCCTGATGGTTCGAATGAGCCAGCGAGACGGACTGGGGAGCGCTAACCAGGCTCGCAGAGACCGTACAAGCGGGACCAAAGGGACCGTAGGCGTACCCGGAGTGGGGCAGCGAGGTGGAACACAGGGACGCGGCTCGGGGGTCTCTCTCTGGGAGGCGGCCCGTAGCGGGGTCTGAGTGTGCTGTGCAGCACTTACCTGATTCCACGGGGCAGGAGGTGCGGGAGGCGGCTCGGTGGCGTTCTCGGACCGTACACAGCTGCCGGCTGGCGAAAGAAGAGGCGGATGAGAGTGGTGAGGATTCCAACCCCCCACTGCTCTCCGGGTCTTCTTCGGACCCAGAGATGATAGAAACTGCTCTTTTATTGAGAATTTGGGTACCGCTGGTTTTAAGGCCAGCGGCGGAACACAAACAAAATGAAACAAAGGATTTACCACCCGGCCCTCTTCCGGGGGAGGGAGCGATGCAGTCATCGTCTCCTGGAGAGCAGTCCCTTCCATCTCTGGGTCGCCCGTCCTAGGGCCGCTTACCCTTGGCTTTGCCGCCCCTCTTGGCGGGGGCCTGGACGGGCGGGGCGCCCTGCCTGCGACTGGCTCCACGGCGCCGTTTAGATGGAGGCTGCTGCTGCGGCGCGGGAGCAGGGGCAGACGCAGGAGGACGCCCACGGCGACGAGCAGACCGAGGAGCCGCGGGCGGTGGGGTGGAGGCAGCAGCTGACCGCCGCGGCAGGATGTGTCTGATGGCCTCAGTCTGCTTCTGTACAGCCGAGAACTGCTGGGCGAAGTTCTCGACCGCGTCGCCGAAGAGGCCGGTCTGGGACACGGGGGAGTTAAGGAACCTGATCTTGTCGGTCTCCCGCATGTCAGCCAGACACAGCCAGAGATGGCGTTCCTGGACCACAAGTGTGGACATCGCACGACCCACTGACCGCGCAGTGACCTTCGTCGCACGAAGCGCGAGGTCAGTTGCGGCACGAAGTTCTTGGAGAACTTGTGGATCATGACCACCCTCGTGCAGGTCCTTCAGTGCCTTGGCCTGATGAACCTGCAACAACGCCATAGCGTGCATGGCAGAGGCAGCTTCCCCACAGGCCTTGTAAGCTTTGCCGGTCAGGTCCGACGAGTACTTACAGGCCCGGGAAGGAAGACACGGTTCTCCACGCCAAGTGGAGTTAGGGCACAGTTGCATAGCAACGGCCCGTTCCACTGGCGGGATACGCGTGTATCCCTTAGCTGCCCCGCCATCAAGGGTGGTGAGGGAGGAGGAGCCACCGAGAGGGTTTCTGGCAGTAAAAGGTACCGTCCACGTCCCTGTGAGCTCCTCATGCACCTCCGGGAAGAAAGGCACTGGGGTGGGTTGCTGAGAACCAGCGCGCGCCACCCCGAGATACCAATCGTCCAACCTCGAGGGCTCGGGACACGGTGGAGGGTTCCACACGAGCCCGATCCTGTTGGCGGCCCGGGAAAGCATGGCCATCATCTCCGGGTCCGACTCGGGCACTGCTGGCACACCCGAAGGAGGCAGCGGCTCTGAGCCGTCGTCCGCGGAGAGGTCTGACCCACCCTCCGATGCAGCGATCGACATCTGGTCGTCGCAGGGAGCGCCGAACGAAACGACTGGTACACATCTCGAGGATGGTCCAGAACGTTCCGTTGGCAGCTCAACTGGTTGCAGAGCATGAGAGGAGTGAGGGTTCCTAGGGGGTTGGTTCCCCGAAGGGTCACTGCCCGTAGCAACCCGCGAAGGGGGGTTGGAACGAGGTGCAGGCACGGGGACTCCGCCCCTTTGCAGGAACGAGAGTCTCGACCTCAGCTCCGAGATGGTCATCTTCCCACAATGGGTACATGACTCATCCACGAACGCTGCCTGTGCGTGTTCGAGGCCCAGACACACAAGGCAGCGATCGTGACCATCCCGCGACCCCAGGTAACGACCGCATCCAGAAACACACAGATAGAATGTCATCTTGAAAAAGACGCAAACTATCTGTGTAAGCTCTTTTAGAGACTGCTCTCCTTGGTGCTGAAGCACGCAGGGGAACGGTCACGGCGAACACAGACAGGAATGTGCACCTGTCTGTGCGCGATTCTCTCACGCTGGTCTTACCAGCCGTGAAAACGGCCGTTGAGCGCTTTAACCGCGCACCTTACCAGCCGTGAAAACAGCTTTTTTGTTTGCTCTGTTTTAAAACAACAAACAAAGAAGAGAGAGAGAGAAGAGAAAAAGACCGCTCGCGCTGCTGTGCCGTCACGCCCGCACCAAAGTGGAGAGATCCAGAAGAGGCTTGCTTTCAAATTCACTCTATTCAGCATACGAAGTGCTTGGCTCCGAAGCAAAAAGCTAGTGTGCAATCGCACCAGCTGCTTGTTAAATACCCGCGCTGCGAGGCTGCACAGCTGTTGCAAATGATTGCACGCCAATGTGTATTGGCTTGTTTTAGTTTCACTCGAAGTAGATTGGCCTCTCTAGCGAGATTCCTATTGGTCAGTCATGACCTACGTTGTAGTGACTGACCGATAGGGAACTATATCCTTCACCTTACATAGGCCCAGCTCCTTTCACTGAGTGAAGGCCCTGTTCAGTCTTGAAAGTGGGAATGATGGGTTGTTTGCGATTGGAAATAAAGAGGGAGAGTGGCTTTATATTGAGGCATTCCTTTATCTGTCTCCAAACATGTATCAGACTCTTTATGACAGTACTATTAACTGCCGTTTGATCTAGTACTACCGGAGAAAGCATCACCGCTTCAAGATCATAAGGATGGCAATGGTCCTGTTCTATCTGAAGCCAATCTGGGACATTAGCCGACTCTTCTAGCCATAGTGAGTGGCATTTAAATGATTGGCCCAGTAGTAGAGATGAAAGGGCCAAACCTCCCTCATGTTTGGGTTTACAAAGATGTGTTTTTTTTTTTTTGATTCCATGACTCTGATAGATCCATAGAAAGGAGATAATATTCAAGTCTAGGTGTTTAAAGAAGGATTTGGGCAGTAATGTTGGAATATTCCAAAATAAATATAATATTTGGGGTAGAAATATAATTATCACATTTATTCTTCTAATCAAAGAGATCGGGACGGTACTCCAATAGTTTATACTGGTTTGTAACTTGTCAATGGAGGGTTAAAATTTGTTTTGAAAAGCAAAGAAAAATTTATTTGTTAGAGGCATATTGAGAATAAGAGAAAAGACCTTGCTAAAAAATTCTGGGGCGTCATAATTTGGACCGTACACATTTATCAACATAATGGGGAGACCATATATCTCACCAGATAGAATAAAATAATAGCCTTCCCCATCAGTTCTCAGGCGTTTTGTTTAAATTGTACCCCTTTCCATACTAAAATAGAAAAATTAGATTGATTGATCTGCCCTATACTGTACATCTGCCTTTTATTTGTCTTTCGAGTCTGCTTTGAGATGCATTTCTTGCAAGAAAATTACATCTGAAAAGAGAGATTTTAGATGTGATTACATTTTACTTCTCTTAACAGGATAGTTTAATGACACCTTTTATGTTACTTTGAGTTATTGTTGCTTAAGCATTAATCCCGTCATCTGACCAACTAACTAGAATGTGATACAGATTTACACAAAAAAGGTAAATTAAATAAACTAATAGAGTAATATAATAAAATATCAAATAAGCAAACACGTTCAAAATAGTATCAAATGTTCAACTTCCAAAACTCACATCAAAACACAGTTCTACCAGAAAGACTTGGGAGATAGAATAATGTAACAAAGCATTAATTTATTGACAGCCCAGCAAGCGATTTATAAAGTTCTTTAGCGTAGGCCCCATCCATAGTTCATAATCCGAGGGTAGCAGATCTGCATTTCCTGCCTGAAGACGAAGGCAGGGGCGCAGCCGTCCCCCCCGGGAGGTATGGATAAGACCATCCTGGTGGTGGTGGAGATAATTGTCGCGTCAGCATCTGCGAACTCCAACATGTGAAAGTACCGATCTTTTATACAGCGAGTATAAGGACATGATTGGATAGATGTGAAGTAGGGGTGTAACGATTCACTCGTTTTCTCGATGCATCGATTACAAATCCAGACGATGCATATGCATCGATCTTGAAACATGTATTTTGAATCGTGAATCATTTATTTCAGTCAATATTCGATTTAAAATGCGAAGAATCGAATAATTTGCGATTCTATAGCGATTCAGTGCTTTAAAATATATAAACATTAAATGACTACATGCGCAAATTAAAGGAGGCGTTGTGCGTGATTTTGCGTCTTCCCAGCTCTCCTTCACAGATACTCGCTGCATTCTTTACCATCTTTCACTGGATTTCGCTCGGTCCCATATAGCTCTCATCTACAGATTTGAGTAGTCCATGTTTGAGCTGTCCTCGGGACAGCCACTGATGTTCACATGAGCAGATGACAGCTCTCTATCGAGAAAGCAAGTCTTGAGTCAAACCGCTAAAGCCATTGATAAAGCTGCCATGTCACTGCGCGGGTACTGCTATGAAACAACGCGTTTGTTGCGTGGAAACGTTGCCGTTATTTTCTTTAAGATAAGATACTGAAGTTTTACAGAAATGGGTCATACCCGTCCTGAGCAGTTGAAGTAAAACCCCACTTATTCAAGGGTGCGGATTTATTACATGAAAAGAGAAAACGCATAATAGGTGTCTAAAATGCAAACGCTTCCGATGAATAATGAATGGAATTTAACTTAATGTCGATAAACTGAATGTACGAAGGAAACTGCTGAAATAACTACAATATTAATTACACTGAAATAAGAGCGCGTGATTTATCCATCAATCAGATGCGCATTAAAGTTGCATTCGTAATCATTACTATAGCACAAGTGGACTCCCGGCGCATTTTCTTTCAGAATCATACGGAAAATGTTCAGTATAAAGAGAACAAAAGAGTATTCCATGAGGAATACTTACTATTCCATGAGGAAAAGTTAGTTAAGGTTTAGTTGGGAAAGTTCATGGTATTTTTAGTCTCACAATGGAAGGATGTTTAATGTACCAGGTACACTTTAAGGTTGTGTATCCATTAACACTATCCTACAACATAGTTAGCATGATGAACTAACAATACTTTAAGCCCTTTTAAATCTTGGCTTACATTTCTACAAATGCTAATTTATAGGCTTTGGAAACATTTTTTATAATAATAGGTTCATTAAAAACTAACATGAAATTGAGCGTCAGCGTCAGTTCTGGCAGGCCAAGTAGTCAAGTTGCTGCTAACGCTACTGGCCAACAACACGGGTCTCATCAGCGATCTGCTCAGCTGAGCTGCATCAGCTGTTCATCTCCCCCCGCTGCTAATGATTACTCTCAAATCAGGGTGCCTTATTTAAACTGATTCAGTTCGCTCCTAACTGCTTACTGCTCGCTCTCTCCAATATTGAAACAGGACTCGATGTATTCACTCTCTATTCATCTCTGAAAGTCTTCACGAAGCTAAGCTAAGTTCCTTTTTAATGCTCATTGTTAAAAGCTATTAGGATATGGGCACCATGCTGTTTGCTAATGCTATCCGTTTGCTTGGGCTTATCTAGTCGTTTTCATTTAAATGCTCTTGCTAGGCTTATGCGATCATATTGGCAATGTGCGTTACTTATCTGTTGTCTTTGGCAACTGCTCGCGTTGCACATGCTGTGCTTTTAGCACTATGCAGCACAGATCAAGCAGCTTGCAGTGATAGATAGTAGGGCTGGGTATTGACACAAATTTCACAATTCGATTTGCTCCTCTCCAGAGTTATTTTTTCTAGCTGACTAATGAGTGTATGGTCACTGGCTATCATGGATATGGACATTTATCTGAGGTAAATGTGACGTTATGACGTTTACATTATTGTTTTCACTTACGTCTTCCACGGTTGGAACACTGCGATTAAGCGATTCCATGTAACATGATACAGAATTCGAAAAGTTGTATTCTATCTTTTAAAACACTTTCAGATGCTCATGAATGTTTATTTCGCGCTGTAGTTTGTATTATTAAGTCAGAAGATAAGATGTGCCCGCGCTGCTGCTTCCCTTGAGCTGAGCCAGAGTAAACTCACGCCACAGCGCGGTTTGTTTTTGAATTTCGTAAGAAAATGGACGTAATTTGACATCTGAAACTTTGTTTCATATCAATAGTAACAAATTACAAAGATTATTGCGTTTATTTGATGGGATGCGCGCTACAATGTTCCACTCATTCATCAACTATGACTATTGCCTAATCGATTCTTGGGAGTAAGTAAAAGTCACTATTCAGTGAGTCAATTAAAAGAAGTCTCATCTGCTAAATCTTACTTATCTTTCTTCTGCTAGTTACATTGTCCCTGGATGTGCTTACTGGCTGCTTAATTCATCCTTCATATTTATCACAGGAGGTTGCTTTATGGTCTGTTTGGGGGAAATAGTTCAGCTCTCCTAGTCTAATTCATGTGAGCGTCCCCTAATGCTGCTGCTGTCCCCTGACTCCGCTTAATTCATGGTGGTCATGAATGGTCAGGAGACTCATCCATCCCCTAATGCTGCTGCTGTCCCCTGGCTCTCTGCTAAATTCATGGTGCTCATGAATGGTCAGGAGACTCATCTGAACTGAAAAATATTGCCCACTAATCGTATTTATTCATAAGTTTTCTAAGCATTTTAATAGTCTAATTCCATCTCTTGTCTTATCCACAAGAGGTTGCCAGGTATGGTTTGTTTGGGGGGAATAGTTCTGCTCTCCCAGTGCTAAACTGTGAGCGTTCCCTAATGCTGCTGCTGTCATGAAAGGTCAGAGGACTCCCTGAACAGAGCCATACCAGTGAATCGATGAATCGATTTGCTGCCTACCTAAAGATTCACAGCCCTAATGTGAAGGTAATAAGTAACGTGGTAATAAGTAACGTGGTAATTAAGTTTTCCTGGCAGAACTTATACTAAAGCTTTCATTTCTACCAGAAAGACTCGGGAGATAGAATGATGTAACAAAGCATTAATTTATTGACAGCCCAGCAAGCGATTATTTATAAAGTTCTTTAGCGTAGGCCCCGTCCGTAAATTCATAATCCGAGGGTAGCGGATCTGCATTTCCTGCCTGAAGACGAAGGCAGGGGCGCAGCCGACCCCCAAAAGTAGGTGGATTATGGATCCACCGGGATGGGGCCAGCTCACCCCCCAAAAAAATTGTAATGGAAAGTATACCCACCGGTCGTGAATCCTGTGGTTCCTGAAAATAGGAAAGGGAGTTACCATAAAATTGCATGATGAACGTTGGATGTGGATACCTCGTAGGCCTATAGCTTAATTAGACAAGAAAGCAACGTTGACCTGTAAAGTACTACATGGAGCCATGGAATTTTTATATATATATATATATATATATATATGCGCATTTAGCAGGGTTTTTTCCCCCGAAACTACTTACATAGAATTCGATGTACTTTACATGATTACCAGTTCCACTCCTAAGGACACCTCGAGACAAGGCCTCATTGGACCATACATAGACAGGCCTCATTGGACCAAACAGAACCGTGCCACATTGGGCCATACATAGATGGCCTCATTAGACCGCAAGAGCTAGCCACATTGGACCACACGGCCATGATTGACCAGAGACAAGGCCTCGATGAGCCACAACGGCCGCTAATGCCACATAAAAGACAAGGTAGAACTAGACGAGCACATAAAACGAAGGCCACCCAGCCCTTTTTTATTTTATTTTATGTCTTTATTATTAAGCAATGAATGCTACAAGGCCTTGGTAGACCACACAGAACCTATGCCCCGAAGGGCCACTGGCTAACCATAGGCATCTTTAAAGGACAAGACCAAGCCGCTAAGGCCACACATAGACAACAGCTACTGAGCCACACTGAACCTATGCCCCAAAGGGCCATGCGGCCAACCATAGGCATCTTTTTAAGGACAAGGCAACGATATGCCACTAGGCCAAAACACCCACACAGAGACGAGGCCCGCTGGGCCACAAGGCTGCTAAAGCCACACAGAGACGGACCACTCATAGACAAGGTTCTAGGCTACATAGAACCAATGCCATAACTGGCCACAAGATCACAGGACAAGGCCACATTAGGCTACACGGTCACAGTAGACCACACAGAACATAGAATAAGGTCGCGATACCATGAGCCCACACTGAGACAAGGTCGCACAGAGACAACGGCCACTAGGCCACACAGAACCAAGGCCGTTAAGGGCCACAAGGCCACGTTAGTCCAAACAAAGGACAAGGCAACATTGTGTCACAAGGCCTTGAGACCCACACAGAGACAAGGCCCGCTGGGCCTCAAGGCTGCTAATGCCAGACGGATACAAGGCCAACGAGACGAAGCCACTAGGCCACACAGAACCAATACCATAACTGGCCACAATACCACGGGACAAGGCCACATTAGGCTACACGGTCACAGTAGACCACACTGAACATTTATCATACTCTTGCATTGTCATATTTTTTTTTTTTCCAAGACCATAAAGGCCACACGGAACAAGACCACAATGGCTACTACGGACACAGAGACAAGGCCACATTGACACAAGGCCACTAGGCCACACAGATGATGACTCATTGGCCATTTATAGAACACATGCTAGAGACTATTGACAGAAAAATTTGAAAATGGGAGAGCATAACACCACCAGTAGTTGCTTCGAGAATGGTTTTTGAATCAGGTCTTATGTAGGATTCAAATGCTGAGGAAGACCATCTGCCCATGATCTTAATAGCTGACGTAGAGATTCCTCGTTCAGCTGCTGTAGTAGCTACCCCAATCCTGAAGGAATGCCCGATATAGAGAGAGGGGGATAGACCACCAATAGTTAAATGAGTCCGGAACCAGGCCTTAGAAAGAGGTACTCCGTTAGGTAATATGAATAGAGGGGTGTGATTTGAAGTTCTGGGGTGAATTTTAAACATAGATGTTAATGGACAATTTTTTATTGATTTTTAGGGTGACGCCAGAGCCTTGAGCGTCATTCTTACAGTGCTAAAGAAAGAGTAAAGAAATTAGGTGAGAAGCTTAAATAGAAATGAAAGACCACAGGCAGGATCGAAATATTACATTTCTGAGTTGAAATCCCCAGGACAGGCTTTTAGCAGAAGATGTATATATGGAAAAGAGATCATAGCGGAAAAGAGCAAGGTAATAGGCAGGCAAGCAATCTACGAATGAAAGAAATTTTAAATTACGATTTCCATAATTGTAGACGAGGAAGGAACCACCGGCCACGATCAAGATGGGAAATAGAGGAATCTGGAAGAAAAGCAAAATATAATAAACTGAGACCAAGCAGAAGTATAAGCTTTTAAGGTGGAGGGAGCCGTGCCTTCGGCAGGGAGATGGATCTGAGTTGGCTAAATGGCAAAGCCATCTAAAGCCTGAAACTAAAGCACGTAGCTAAGGCATTGCAGTGTCCAGGAATGTGCGTGACCTTAGTTATAAAATTAAGACAACTGATTGCCAGATAAACATCTCAGAAATGGCATAATCATCTGACAAGAAGATCTGCCTTAAAGGTGCATAGCGCCACTCTCTGAGTTTTTGCAGAGCTATGCCCCCCTATGGCAACAAGCAAAACTGCAACCAGAGGTGTGTTTTCTTTGTCTTACGTAGAGTTTGCGTTGGGGTTTGGAATGGACTACAAGCCGGTCTCTTTGAATCCATCTTCTACTTTTGTCGCTCGAGTTATCTTCGCTGATACGGAGAATGGCGGCGAATATACAAACCTGCCAGACATAGCCAGGTGAGCGCGAACGCGCATGACGTCACGCCCAGTCTCAAATTCCGACCCGAATCCCTCTTATTTATTTTACTGTACAGGATTATAGAGACAATCGCAGTGATCAGAGAAGGGCTCATTCAGCCCATCAGGCAATTGTTTATGCATGTATGGGTTAGAAAAACGGGTATTTTTAACATGAAATGTTGCACAATGCACCTTTAATGATGGCAACCTTGCTTCGTAAGCACAAGCAACATAATGATTAGCGACCACGTCAAACCCCAAAAGACGCTGGTGATGACTATAGGAACATTTTCGTGAAGCGCAGACGAAACGAAGCTTGAGTGAGCTTGGTAAATTCATCTGGCCTTTACTGATCCAGGTATCTTAGATCAGACATGCATCCTTCATCTAGCTGGATCAGGTCGCTTAAATTATCGAGTGGGCCAGCGTTAATAGACGAGAGATACATGCCCTGTGTTAGAAAATCGGCAGACTCAAGGGAATCCATTTGCAGCTTTATTTAGAGTAGTCAAACAGGCAGGGATCAACACCAGAAAACAGGGCAATCGAGAAAAGGCAGAGACAAACCAGATAACAAGCAATGGTCGGGGCAGGCGGCGAGAAGCAAGGTCCAGTAACAATCCAAGTCGAGGTAGGCAGAGAACGATCAGAAACGGGGTACACAGTCCAAGGTCAAGGCAATAAACAATCCACAGGGAGAAACACTCAGAATGACAGCCAGGAAAGTCAAGACTTTGCACTGGTGTGGTGCGTGGAAGTGGTTTATATGTGTGTGTGAGAATGAGATGCAGGTGTGTGTGTAATCAGCGCAGTGCAGGTGTATGGTGTAAAGTGTAATCAGTTCAGGGAGGTGCATGAAGGGAAATGTAGTCCGTAATCACCCAGTGAGTGCGTGGCTAATCGTGACACCCTGCCTTGAGGAATGATACTCATATCGAAATTTAGGTGAACGAACAGAGAAGCATATAATGCTTAGATACTTTTTTTTTTTTTTAAGGATGATGTGACTGAATTACGCACACATTAATATATCGAAATATAAAACAGGGTTTGATTTTTATCTTGCTGACCCCAACTTATGAACGGAAGTGAATCGGCCAGGCCATAGTTCATTTTGTACTATATATATATATTTTATTTATTTTTTATTTTTTTTAATAAACATATGTCATGGAAATTCTTAATACGAATATAACCAACTAAATCTGACTTCTTAATACGATACTGAAGTAAGGTGATGGCGTCCCGTCAAAAAGCTACTATCATTACCTCAATGATACTTGATGATCTGTTGTCTTCTGACCGTAGAATCCATTTCTCAGATGCACAGCATATGCCTGACATGGCTCCCAAGTGGCTCTTTGTAGAAATAGTTTTATTCATGGCTGGGAGATCACTGGCCACAACAACCAATTGAGTCTCTTGAATAGAAAGATACATGAACATGTAAATCATACGGTTGAGTAAAAACAATGTCACTCGAGTCTTATTCACTGTGATTAGTTCTGGTGATTGGTTTGTTATTATAAAACTAATGACATGTCTGTTAGTTCTACTGTGTTAAGCAATTTTTGGCTAAGTATATGTGGCCTTTGACCGGAGCATCCTTTTTTTCTGTACATTTAATGTGGAAATACCCATCACATAAAATATTTCTATCACACATATCAGTAGATTAAAGTAGTCACCAGGAAAGGTTGTGCGTTATAGCGACTGTACATATTTTCTAATATTGTATATCTTAATTTTAAGTATAAAAGGACCATAATAATATGAATTTTAAGTAAATATGGTGTAAAAATGTAATTTGCTGCCATTGTAGAGATATCTACTTCAGCATATGCATAACAGCCAATGACCAACTTGCTCTCTTTTAGCTCAGCTTCTTTCCTTTTCAGATGTTTATTTTTTTACATGTTTTTTTATAAATGTATACATTACCGAACACTGGTGAGTGAGCAGACGTTATGAGGAACGCGACCTGTGAAAATGGCATATGCATAAAAAGCCAGTTTAATATTCTGTTTCTCTTAAGATTATTTTATTTCTATTCAGTTATGCAGTTGTTAGTGAGTATTTTGCAAAGTGCCCATGTGTGCGTGGGATCGACAACGCTGATATTATTAGATTACCACTGCACTGTGGAATATCAGTAACGCGAATCTTTGCTTAATAGCTTAATAGAATAATAGCTTAATTTGCTTAATAGAAACTTTTTTTCAAACATTAAGGCGAGCTATCCGACCCTGCTGCGTTGCAGTATGTTGCGTTGCAGTCTGCAGATCAGCAGTTATTAGGAACACACCACGTCACCGTAGTCACCAATTTGAACTCTGCCGTTGGTGTAGGAAGCAGCAGAGTAGCCAAGATAAATACTTACCTGAATTAAGTTTATTCATGGTAGAGGGGACATATTAACAGTGGCTGGTGGAAGCGCCTACCAAAACCTGAAAAACCGACTTGAAAGCCTTGGATGTGGAGCTTTACCTTGAAAACCAGTGTGAGAAGATCGCCTCTCATGAATTGCAGAGATGTTGTTGTTCATGTCGGTGGGATTGGCGATCTGCGAAAAAATGGCACCCGTGCAGACAGCGAGGTTCTTTTTGCTGGACAAGTTGAGGATGGTTTTTCATTTCTCTTCCTGCTGGATTACTTTGGCTGAGCTGAAGATGTTGAGGCTTTTGATGTCGTGGAAATGGAAACTAATGGGTTATCCGGTGTTTTGGGCCTAGAAGGAGCAGGACTTCTCTTGATAGGCCTTGGCTGATCAAACTCTCCGAAGACCGCTGTGCCCATGGAGAGATGCAGCACTTAATGCGAAAACTGCGACGTGCAGTAGGAAAGACGGCGGGACGAATTTGTCGTCGGAACTTGATAATCATAAACAATATGTGTGTCCTGAAACATGTTGGTTGGCAACTGAACGAGAGCATGAATTGTCGCGTCAGCATCTGCGAACTCAAACTTGTATAAGTACCGATCTTTTATACAGTGAGTATAAGGACATGACTGGATAGATGTGAAGGTAATAAGTGACGTGGTAATTAAGTCTTCCAGGCAGAACTTATGCTAAAGCTTTCATCTCCGTAATAAGGAGTTTAATGGAAAAAATGCGTGTCGCTTTACCACAGCAGTTGGGTAGTACGGATTACTTTGGTCTTTAAAGACAATCTGTTGCATCCTGGCCACCTTTTGCATTATTTATTCTTTCTCATGAACATAATGCAAGTGCAGAATGAAGGCCCATGGCAGTTCATCAGCTACAGGATGAGACTGTCAGGGTTGTGTTGAGGGATGAGGCGAGGACTCAAATTCAGAGTAATGGGCTTTTTATTAATAATAAAAATAAAACAAAAACAAACAAAATCCAAAACTACCCCTTGGGGGAAAACAAGACAGGCAGCAAGACTTGGCAGGAAAAGGACACATGAGGGTACTTTAGATGACAAACTCACACAGGACTGCAAACACAAAGACAATAAATAGGGAGAGCAAACAAAGCAGCCAATGAGGGAGGATAGGTGGGGCAAATGAATAATCAATACATCAAAATATCAATAATCAGATGACAAGAAGGGCGGGGTAAGACAATAGACATGAGAGCACATGGCTAGCGAACACAATCGCCCCATGCCCTCAAACAGACGTTTAACCACATACTTAATGTTGTCGACCAGTTTACATACCTTGGGTCCACCATCAACGACAATCTCTTTAAGCTGAGATCAACAAGCACATTGGAAACAACCCATGGCCGACTTACCATTCGTGTCTGGGGGAATACTAAGCTGTCAACTTCTACCAAAATGGCAGTTTGTAACGCCTGCATTGTTACTCTACTGCAGGGGTTCTCAAAGTCTACATTCAAAGGTCCAAATCTGAATTTTCATCAATGTCAAAGGTCCGGAACTATTGGTTATTACAAAACTTATTTTTAATAAACATGCATAACAACCTCTCTGTCCAGTCATCTTTGAAAACTATTTTCTTCGTCAACTTTTCTTTTCCTGGACAATGACATCCTCCATTTCCATTCAAACGCTTGCTGCGGTGAAGTGTCGCGTCGCGCCCGATTACGTCAAAAGTCATGCTCACTGGATGTCATGGCAACTAAATCACGGATGAAAACTTTAAATATCTCGCCTTCGTTTTAATTTCGGACCATCTCAAAAAAGACATAAAAAACTAAAATTATTTTAACATGCGTTTATCAAAGTAGGAAATCGACACTTTTAATCCCTTACACACGATTAGTGCTCTTGAAATACGAAATGGAGGCGGGCCGGATTGAATTCCCTCCGGGTCCGGACTTTGAGAAGTACTGCTCTACTGTATAGTAGCGAAAGATGGACAACATATACCAACTGAGAATGAAGGCTTTCACTTGCGCTGCCTTCGTTGCATACTTTGCATATAGTGGGAGTGACAAAGTACCCAACACTTGGGTCTTTGCTGGTCTCCCCACCATGTACACATTGCTCAGATAGCATCAAGACAGAGTACTAAGAAGACATTGCAGCTAAAAGTAACAGGTGGCGTAGTGTCCTTTAGATACAGCTTAGATTTGGGCAAGAGCAGATCCTGACCTTAGCGGAGGAAAAGAGAGCCTGATAGAAAGGACGAATCTCCAAAGACATCGCCACAATTAGGCATACATGCATCCACTGTGGCAGAGTCTGTCTCTCCCACATCAGCCTGTTCTAGAGGTGTAATACATTTATCTGTGGGGTATTTTGAGCTGAAATTTCACAGACACATCCTGGGGAAACCAGAGACTATTATTACATCTTATGAAAAGGGTTATAATAGGTCCCCTTTAATGTGTAAATTGTTACTCCTGGTTATCTCCTGTGTATTACTCCTTGCGTATTAAATACTTTAATGTTAGTATCTGCATCAAGCGTGGATTACAACCACATTGTGATGTTAGAAAGTATTTCGTGTGACTTGTTTTTAATAAAAAAATATATATATACTGTAAAATAAAAATATTTTATTTATTGGTTGCATGATAGTGATTGTGTAAGTTGACGTGACTGTGTCATAAGTCTTATAAAATATCAGACCATTTGGCCGTTTTATGACTTGGCAAAGTTACATTGTTTAATTTCAAAATGTGTGACTCCCCAAAAACATTGATATTTATTAATAATTCATAGGCTGTGTACAGTGACAATTATTTAAAGTGTAATCAAAATATTAACTTGTATGTACTCTGTATTTCTGCGCTGTTTTTCATAACAAGTGTAAATAAGCTAATATGTCATCTGATGTTAGATATTTAGGTCTAAGTTTCTAGCACAGGAGTTGTTACTGTAGCTTAATCGCAGTGAATCTGCCTGTATGTGGAGCTGAATGTCCCCAATCGTAAAAGTAGATTATATCTTTATCTTATCATTATATATTTAACTCTTGATACATTGCTTTACCAAAGAGAACATTGTCATTTGCTCTTTGAATGCCTTTGATATTCAATTATTCATGTTTTGTAAAAAACGCCATGCAGGGCACATCAGGCATATGCATGATATTGATGATTTAAATAAGAAATCAAAGTGCATGCAATAATACGATCCGATTGAAGAGGGTTCGCAATTATAAATAATTGCTGGTCTGAAGACAATGTGGGTGGATGCATTCAAAGGATCATGAAATACAATCAGTCACAGCATAATGCATCATGTATTGCCGGAGCCTGGAATGGCCATTGTGGAAAAACAGTAGGGGAAAACGGAATAAGACGCACATGATAGACCAAACGAATGCTTGAGTCTGATCCCTGCATCTGGGGAATAATTTAGGATTTGTTTTGTGAATGTGTATAAGAGCTACGGTTAAAGATTTTCACTTTCAGGTTACAAAAAACACTTACATGTACATACTATAGTAATTACAATTATTGGGTAATAACTAGTTACTAACTTTGAACCCATGTTAAGTCAATGTAGTTACTTTATATTACTCAGTACATTCTTGGGAAAGTAAATTGTAAGTACATTGAAAGTGCGCATTAAGTAAAATATATTAACAGGGACAAACCAGGCAGGTGCTCAAACATTTTAGGGTATACATTTGTTGTATTGTTTCTTTTAATTTTGTATTAAATGGTAAGAGTAAGCCTCTGAAGAATCGTTTCGTGCTGAAACGGGCATAGTCTTCAATATGTAATTTGAAACAAGATGGGTTTTTATCAAAGCATAAACCAGTGTTAGACTTCACCATGAGCATAAAACACTTTTGCCAGTTTTAGTAGAATTCCTCTCGCTCGTAATTTAGGAAGACCAGTCACATTGGCAGGGGAAACAGAGCACCTCATAATATCCCTTTATTACATCAATCTGTCCGTATCATGTTTGATAAAGATGATATTATGCACTTTGTTTTCTTGATTTAGTAAAATAATAACATTTTCTCTGTGAAGAATGTGTTCAAGAATGTAATATAAATATCTGACAAGGACTTGCAATCAAAATAGTTTTTTATTCTTTAAAATAATTAAGAACGTTTAGATTAAGAATATTTAGAACATTAAACCATTAGGGTTCATGAATGTCTGCATAGCATACAAAAATACAGTGATCAAGTTGCAATGCACTGCACAAAATAAACGTTTAAATTAATTAATTATTAAATAAATTTTTTAAATTTTTTAACAAAGATTTACTTTGTTAAAAAAGAACTGATGTAACTAAATAATAAACCGTTTTGTCACAACTTAAATTGTTTAAGTAGAAATTTATTTTAATATAAAAAGTTTAGTTTAATCCATTTGAATTGGGACAACATCATTCATTTTGATTAATGTCAAGGAAGAATTAATTAAATTGGGTATCAGTTGCATGGGAAATGGTTTGGTTTTGTAATGAGCTGAGGAAAGCAGGCGAAGACGAGGATCTACGAAGTAACACATAAAACAGAGAACACAGAACTCGAAGTACAAAGGAACAAAACCAGGGGGATCACAGAAGCAACCATTACACTTACATCAACTGACAAAGTAACAAGTGAAACACAAGGGCTATAAATACACAGGGACAAACAAGCTTAACTAAGTAATTAGGAAACAAAATACACTTGGGAACAATTATGAACTAATCAACAGGAAAAAACAACAAAGGACTATAAAAACATGGCACAAAACAGGAAATAATAAAAGTCCACACAAGACAAGGGAAACACAAGACAGGAATCATGAAAGAGCCCCCCACTTAAGGAGCGGATTCCAGATGCTCCTCAGTAAACAACAGTCCAGGAGGGTGGTGGAGCGGTGGTGGTCTTGGGGGGGGATGGAGGGCCAGGTCCATGGAGAGGAAGAGGACCTGGAGACTGTGGCAGGATGGGAGGCCAGGGCGGAGCAGGTTGTGCAGGCGACCAGCCTCCCCCAAAATGATCTATATACCCAATTTCCTGAGTTCAAAATCATCTTATTTTATTTAAGGGAGAAGATGAGGGGACTGCTTTATTTGAACCTACACTGCCTCATCACAAGAAAGTGAAATATATTATTTGTAGAGAAGTAATGAAAGCTTTAAGTAAAGTCACTGTCATATAAATTCTGTGATCTCTTACTTCAGTCCCATTTGGCGCAACATATGTGCAACATATGTACAAAATCGTAAAGCGTTTTGCATAAATGTATTACTAAGCATCATACTTAAAATATTTAATGTCAGCTATTCTATTTCAGTACTAAAAGTAAAAAAAAAACATTATTAAGATAAAGAGTTGTATCTGTTAACTTCAGTTAATGTACTGTAAACTAACATGAATATGAACATATTTAAAGGGTAAGAAATGCAGTAAGAATATATTGTTCATTGTTAGTTCATGTTAGTCATTGCATTAACTAATGTTAACAAAGGAGACCTTATTGTAAAGTATAACCAATATAATAATAGTATATCAATGATACTAAAAGAACACTGATATACATTTTTTATACAAAATCAAGACTAACTAACTAAATAAATAAAAAAAACATGACCAACAGGTATAAGGAATGATGAAAAATGAGGGGGAAAGAGCTAACAGGAGCAATGACCATGGCATTTGAAATGGGCTCTATGATGTCACTTCCTCACCATGGGCTGTTATGCTTCTGCATGTTTGCATTTTGATTTTTTCATATTTTGTAATCCCTCTAGGCTGCATTAGTCACTTCATAGAGTGCCATGCACTGGTGCCGAATCTTACATAATACTCCCTTAACTGACAAACAGAGACACACATGCCAAACACACCCTGCAATCAGCCTATGGACACATTTGCTGGGAGCCACAGAGGGAAACTCATGGAACTATGCCTCGGGTTCTCATTCTCAACACACCTGCTGTCATCCTCTCTCCCTCCTTCAATTTCGGATTTCCAGTCTCTTTCTTACCCCATTTCCCTGTATGCCCTTCATCTCTACATGCTACACACGTGCGAGTAGATACTATAGCTAATAATTATTTAAAAATATCTAGTTTAAAACGTATGGCAAGTTCTTAGAAGTGCACTATAATTATTAGTTTCCTCTCTATGATATTAGTTCCATTAGTTTGTTTTCTGTATTTTGGTTTAACCACATATTATATGTCATGCACCCTTAAAAATAGTTCTGTCAGGACCACTATCGTCAAATACGATTGACAATTACCATACAGTTTGGATTGGCGGTATGGTTCCGTTCTGGGCCAGAACTCCCTGCGCATCCATGCAGCCTAGCATGCATAAGAGCAAGGGGAGCAGCAATAACCCCCCTTAGGGTAAACAGAACAGAACCAACATGAATGTATGCTGATATCATTCATTCAAGACTTTAAAGTACAACATAATTCGAGAATTTATTATGATACAAGGGGAAATCCAAATCCTGACTGGGTGAGAGGTGGAGCTGGGGATGGAGGAGAGTAATTCGCTCCTGAGAAACGCGACAGCTGCTGATAATACAGTGATAATACAGTGATAGGTTTCGTATTCCTATAGGTAGACGTGGATCAGCTGAGAGTCAGCTGATGCGACCTTGACTAACGTGACCTGCCAGAATTAACGCTACGCTTGATTTCTGTCATGACAACTCTCGGAGAGATTGGCATGGTAATGGTATGGCAATGTTAATGTATTTGGTCTTGGAGGAATCTGTTATGCTGCTGCAGAGCAAGTACAGAGACTTGCTACTGCCAATACATTTACAGACATTGCTTTGAGCATGTAAGACATGCTGCTGCTGCACATTTAAGAAACATAGAATAAACCCCATAGCAGATCTACACAGGTGGAGCTGGGGAAGGGGGAGGGTTTCTGAAAGCAGGCTGCAGACTACTGACAGCAAACGATGCCAGTATCTGAATGTTTGAGCGGCAAGCTCATTGGCTGCTTATGCCACAGTAACCAATCAGCTGATCTATGTAGATAATGATGTGATCGCTACCACATGAGATAAAGACTTATCAGCCTGCGCCATCTATAGTTTCATGACAGAACTTTGTATTTTACCCAAAAATGAAAATGACCCCATAATTTACTCACCTTCAAGCATCTCCACTCTGTGTGCGACTGACATAGGCCTATGTGTGTGCGCTTCAATGAAAACAGCACATTAATATAGAACGGTGATTCAACTGACTTCAACAGTATTATGGCACACCTTCCAGCAATCAGAAGTGAGTATTCAGACAGACCATGGTATAATTTTATAAATACAATTTATTAATATGTAGGATAATATAATTTTATCTCAAACAAATTATCATAACAAAGTGAGTTGAATCCAAAAAGCTCTAAACGCATTTTAGAATTCTCAAGACAGCATCAGTTAAGCCAGGGGTTCTCAACCTTTTGCAAGCTGGGCCCCCCCAAAGCTGGTTCATTGCAGTTGGGGCCCCAGTGCCCCCCGCCCAGATCCCCCATCCCCCCATCCCCCCGCCCCACTCTATCTTGCATAGATAGATAGATAGATAGATAGATAGATAGATAGATAGATAGATAGCCCTAGGCTATTATTTTTAGGCTCACATTATTATTATTATTATTATCATCATCATCAGTAGCGGTAGGTAGGCCTATTATCATTACTAGGCTATTGTTATAATTGGCAGTAGCACCAGACTTCTAATGTGAGCTTGCAGGCATTATTATTATTATTATAAGTAGTATAGGCCTATCATCATTACTAGGCTATTATAATTGTGAGGTTACATGCTTTTTTGTTGTTATTATTATTATTATCATCATCATCAGTAGGCCTATTCATTACTAGGTTATTGTTATAATTGGCAGTAGCACCAGACTTCTAATGTGAGCTTGCAGGCATTATTATTATTATTACTATTACTATTATTATGAGTAGTATAGGCCTATCATTATTACAAGGCTATTGCTATATAATTATGAGGTTACATGCTTTATTGTTGTTGTTATTATTATTATCATCAGTAGGCCTATTATCATTACTAGACTATTACTATATAATTAGGTGATGTTAATGTGAGACCTGAGCCTGCTTTGCCTTGCAAAGATCCTCAATTCTTGGCTCAATGTTTGATAAGCATAGCCTCAAATCATCCTCGATTTGTGCACGATTGCGGTATTTTGTTTTGAGTGCAGTCATTTTTGAGAATCCTGCCTCACACAAATATGTCGACGCGAAAGGAAGGATAATCTTCAAGGCGACGTCACAGAGTTCCGGGTATTCCTGCATCAATGCTGCCCAGAATGACGAAAGAGGACAGGAGCTAAAGAGTTCCTTCAGTCTACTGTCACTCTTCAGCTCAATAAGCTGTTCCTGCATATCAATTGATAGCTCGTTTGCTGTGCACACAAACGGATCTCGAACCCATGCAAAAGAGCGATAATCCTCTTTAAAGTACGTCGCAAATTGTTTTCTCATTGCTGACAGGTGCTCAGACGCTGATTGAAATAGAGAGGAGAAATCGTGTGACGTGTCTGCATCAGTTATAAAGTCTGTAAGGCAAGGGAACATGTCGCAGTTCCCTCGACTGATGCGGCCATGCCAGAGGTCTAGTTTTTGTGTGAAGGCGTGCACTTTGTCTGCAAGGAGCAAAATGTGAGTTTCGCGGCCTTGCAAAGACAGGTTGAGGCCATTCAAGCGGTCAAATATATCGACCAAATAGGACAGAGGCGCAAGCCACATAGTGTCATCCAGATGCTTCGCCAGATCTGATTTGATTTCTGTCAAAAACCACTTCACCTCCTCTCGCAGCTCATACAACCGCTGTAACACCCGCCCCCTGGAGAGCCAGCGAACTTCAGTGTGCAGAAGCAGCTGTTCGTGCCCTGACCCCATCTCCTGGCAGAGGACCCCAAACAAGCGAGAGTTTAGCGGCCGTGATTTGATTAGATTTATTATTTTCACGGATTGGTTCAGCACGGAGTCAAAGAGAACCGGCATTTTTTTAGCAGCTAGTGCTTCGCGATGGACCATGCAATGTGTCCATTTCACAAGTGGAGCTACTTGCTGAACGCGAGCAGCTAGGCCACGCTCACGCCCCGTCATTGCCTGCGCACCATCCGTGCATAGGCCAACGCATCGGTCCCAAGCCAAACCATTTTCGCGGATAAAAATGTCAAGGACATTGAAAATGGCTTCTCCTGTCGTGTGCGACTGAAGAGGCCGGCAAAACAGGACATCCTCCTCGATCGCCTTGTCCCGCAGATACCTGACATAGGTGAGGAGCTGTGCCTGCCCAGCAATATCAGTAGATTCGTCCAGCTGCAGCGCGTATAAGGACTCTTTTTTACGAACTCTATCAGTTGCTCTCTGATATCGTTGGACATGTCTACAATTCTCCTAGCGACTGTGTCATTGGACAGTGGTACTGCACCGAGTTTGGCTGCTGCACTATCGCCTATCATTATTCTGCACATGTCTTGCGCTGCCGGCAAAATGAGAGTCTCTGCGATTGTATGCAGTTTACCCAGTTTACCGATCCTTTTGGCCACTACATACGATGCCTCCAAACACTGTTTAGACACAGTGCTGTGCACTGAAATGGTTGCCTGTTGCTGATGGAGGCCGTCAAGCTTTCCTTTAAAATATTCGGCCGGTTTATTTTTAATGCCAGCATGCTTTGTTTCGAGGTGCCTTTTTAATTTGCAGGGCTTCATACTGTCATTTGCCAGCACCTCGGCACACACGACACACTGAGGTCTCAGATCAGCCGTGACTGTAAACCCAAACTGCAGGTATGCTTCATCGTACCTGCGAAGCTTTTTTGCAGCTGGTGGTGTGTCGGTTGGCTTGTTGGACCTCACAAGAAATTTCTCCATTTTAATTGGTTTTCAATAAAGTTTAGCTAAACTATAGGCAATATGTAACTGTGTGTGGTGTATGTTGAGAGACGTATCAGGGGCTAATCAGTCAGGACTTAGGCACGATCTTTCATTAAACCAAACAAAATAATTATTTCGCAGAAAATTCAGATTTTTATTTTAATACTTAACGATTGTAGTCCTCGTGCGTGTGTGTTTGTGTCTGAGTCGTTTGGGTAGTTAGCTAAGTAGCTACTGCCTAGCAGTTTAACAAAATTACTGGCTAGGGCTGAGATATGATCAAATCTTAAAAAAGAATGTTTCTGGGTTTAGTCTTTAAAAAGACTGTTGGGGTTTGTGTAATAAAGGCCTATGTAAATCGAGATTGATAACAGACTAGCGAGAGCTGGCACAAGCGAACTTGGCAAGAGACTAGACTAGAGTGAATGGAGAGCTATGTCGTGAGTCAATTTAAATGCAGTGATTTATTTTTGTGTGAGAGTGAGTGAACATTTACACCCCGCTCTGTAAGTCAGGGCGGGAACGGCGGCGGCCATGCGCATGCGCGATTCATTTGCAGCCTGGACGCAGAGGGGTGTGTGTCTCCTCTCTGCTCTGACTGCAGGCTGGGACTGCTGCGCGAGGTTACTGAGAGACTGACCGCCTGTGAGTGCCTTTGGACGGGAGAGGGGCTCATGGCAGCTCCCGCTGCTCGTTGAGCACAGTAGGCCTAACTGCAGAGTGATTCGTGCTTTCGAGTCTCCAAACACTACAAAAGTCTCCAAAAACACCAGTAAAAGTCGCTGGATTTGTCGCTTTTGACAACAAAAAAAGTCTCCAGGAGGATGTTTTATTGTTGTTTATTTATTAACAAACATAAATGTATTTAAACATGTTTGTGTGTGCGTGGTTGCGTGCGTGTGAGCATTTCACAAAAACTAAAAGAAAGCTTTAACTGTATATTCTGACTAGTTTATTCGTTTATATATATATACTGTATAACTACCAGCCTCTGAAACTTCCGTCCGTCATAAAATTAATTCGGGTGGTTCGATTTTCTGCATTTTTCGCATCCGTAGCAAATATTTTGAGGGGTTTTGACAATATTGAGAGACACCAAATGACGAATATGAAAAAAACTAATACGACAGTTTCGGACTCAAAATGTGGTGTTTTATATATTTATAACATTTGAATACAGTTCAGCAACATACATCACATGACCTGACGACCAAGAGAGCTGACAATTGACCATCACTTCATTTACCATCACCTCACGATTGAAAATAATGTGACCCTGATTTCATATGACAGTTCAACAAACAAGTTAATAATATTAAGTCACTTACATTTTAGACGAAATAATGACTGTTTTGGTCTATTTTAGCAGCGAAAATAAATCCGATGAATCCAAACAAAGATCACAGCATATCGCATCTCACGGCAACACTCAATCGTGTTTTGAATGATTCAGTGTTTTGAACGAATCGGTTGAGTCAAAAATACAATGACCCATTCACAAACATCTGTCTCAATCTTGATGAATCGGCCGTTTGAACGAATCATTTGAATGAACGACTCAATGACTCGCTTAATAAAACCGCTTATCACCTGCATTTGCGCTCACTATCGACAAACCAATCAAATTCAACTTTTTTTTTTTTTAAATCAGTCCAAACACATTTAAATTTTTATTCAGGAGTTATGTATATACAAAACGATACGTTTTTATGACAGTAGTTTAGTGATAATTTTTTTTTGATTGGTTTGATTTTTTGATTTTATTGGGGTTTTTTTCAGTTTTTTTTCCTCCCATCCTGTAGCCTACTCGCGCCCCCCCGGGAGAGTGTCCGCGCCCCCCCCGGGGGGGGCGCGCCCCACCGGTTGAGAACCACTGAGTTAAGCAATAGACAGTTTAAAAAGATTAAAGGGTAACTAAACCCTTAAACAATTTTTTTTAGTTAATGATCTGTAAGACTGGGGCTTTATTAATGCCGTTCATTGATTCAAGTATATTTTTTTACATTTGGGTATAAAGTTCTTTAATTCTACAATATATGGTGTAAAAACGTCTGAGTGCTGCCCTCTTCAGGTTGAACGGTGGCTACTACAGTTGAATTTTCCTATTGGATGTTGTGGTACTGTGTGACGTAAGCAGGCACCCGCTCAACACGCCCTTGCCTACAGAGAGAAGCGGGTCTCAGGTGCACGCCCCCCCCCATCCCCCCTATCCCCCCCTATCCCCCCCTATCCCCCCCATCCCCCCCATCCCCATCCCCCCCCTATCCCCCCCCAGGATGGAAACTTGGCTATAGAGATGCACTACTAGAATTTTCACTAGTTGCACTAATTGTACTTTCGCTTCAGCATTATTTACTTGATCTGTTTTTCTTTTTCTTTTTTACAATGCACACATCCTATTTTACCCAAGATGCACTTCCTCTGTGCCTCACTGCATCAGGTGTTGACAGTCACAGCAACCCATGCCAAAACACACCGTACACCTGGCAGGCGAATGTGACTCGGACTCACACCAAAGCGGTGAGTCACAACCGTGCCAGCGGCAGTCTCCCGGACAACCGAAAACATCTATCCCTGCGGTCTGTCAGAATCTGAACTCAAGTCTCTGGTTTAAGGGTTTCCAAAAAAAGAACTGCCGCATTTTTTTTTTTTTTTTTTTTTTTGCTGCTGCTGCTGCTGCTTTTTGCAATGTTCTGAACCTCTAGTGAGGCTCCATGTGTAACAAGCCTGCGCTATCATTCATCTGAAAGGCCAGTTCCACCATACATGCTCTAATCCACAAGAACTGCTCTCTGGCTAGACCGTTAACTGGACAGTAGATCCCCTGAGATAACAAGCTAAAATCCTGGGCAGTCAATGAAGTGGATATACTGTTCAGAATTTTCCAGTGTTTCTAAATATTTAATGACTCCATTATGTAATAATATGTGACTCTGGATCACAAAACCAGTCATAAGGCGTACGGGTATATTTGTGGCAATAGCAAACAATACATTATATGGGTCAAAATATCGATTTTTCTTTTATACCAAAAATCATTAGGATATTAAATAAAGATCATGTTCCATGAAGATATTTTGTAAATTTCCTACTGTAAATATATAACAAATGTATTTTTGTGAGTGAATGCAGCAAAATCGAGGACTTCATTTGGACAACTATAAAGGTGATTTTCTCAATGTTTCAATTTTTTTGCACCCTCAGATTCCAGATTTTCAAATAGTTGTATCTCAGCCAAATATTGTCCTATCCTAACAAACCATACATCAATGTAAAGCGTATTTATTCAGCTTTCATGTGATGTATACACTTCAATTTAATAAAAATTACCCTTATGGCTGGTTTTGTGGTCCAGGGTCACATATAATATTCTAGGTCTTTAGTCCAAAGCTATACTTTAAATAAACATTCCATGTTCAATACAAATTATGTAATGTTGTATACTTTCAAAATCCTGAGAACACTGGTGAAAATGCTTTTCATTTTATATTTCCATTTAAACAGTGTTTTTATTGCATGTTTTTATTTAATTACATATTTTATCTGCAAAAATAACCTGTGAATTGTCCAAACGTCCACTTATAAAAGTATTTGTTATGCCTTTGGTTTACAGACTTGCATTAGAAAAGAGAAACATTTTGTTTGATAATTTAAACAGCAATAATTAGATAAGGTCATTTTTTTAAGTCCTGGCTTAGCGAAGGCTTTTTTTTAAGTTAAAAAGTGACAAACCCCTTCGATGTGTCCAGGTGTTACATTTATGATGATGAAGACGAGTCGAAAGGCGTAGAGGATCTATTTGCAGTGTAAAACATTTATTAAATCAAACTAAAGAACTAAATACAAAACTAGAAAGAACACGAAGGCAAACGAAAGAGTGTTGTAAACACAATCAACACACAAGACAATGAACACACTGAACTGAAGGGCTGCGTCAGAAATCCCATACTCTCGAGTAGGTACTTATTTTGAATAAGTAATTATTTCACGACCGCTAAAAAAGTACAATGTATATAGTACGAATGTACTGTGTAGTATGAATGTATTCTTTCGCTTCGCTGCCAGTCATTGGGTCATCTGGGTACTTTTTGTACTGTGAATTCAGACATTCTTTTGTAACATACTTTCACATCCAAGTTTTTCACCTATACTATATAGTAGGGGGGTGTACAATTTTGGATGCTGCCAAGGACTTAACAGCAGTGTACTAATCAATCAGACAATGAATGACTACGACAACTAAAGGAAAAGAGGAAGAAAACACAGGAAACACTGGTAACAAACTAAAAGTCATTGAAAATGTCACTTACAAAACATGACACTTGGGAATACAGGGATGGGATGGAATACTGCACTTTTAGATTTTTTTTAGAGACTTTTAGACATTGTTAGTGGTGCTTGCTCCTTCAAACTTGACAGATTCATCAACTTAAAAACAAATAAATTACATTAAAAAAAGGGAAACAATCCAATGTAAGCATAATTATATATGTATTTTTTAAACGTTTAGGGTTGGTAAGATTTTTGAAAGCAGAGAGCTCATGCTCAACTGTATATTTGATTAAAAATATAGTACAAACAGTAATATTGTGAAATATTACTATATAAAATAACTTTTCTAATTGAAAACATTTTAAAATACAATTTTTTCCTTTGGTGCAAAGCTGAATTTTCAGCAACCATTACTCTAGACAAGAAATGCTTGTGCTCAAGAAATATTTCTTCTTATCATGTGGAAACTTTTTTTCCCCTGTAATCTTCACTGTAAAAAATTTGGAGTAGAATTTACTTGAAAAAAAGCTAGCTAACAATTCACTCAGAAAAGGCTAGTAAATTTACCAACATTTATTAGTAGCTTTAATTAGAAATGTTTACTTGGATTTTACAATAAAATTTTATTGACTCTTTGTCTGTAAATTTTACTTAAGGCTTATAAATCTATTATGAATTTATTTATTTTTTACATAAGAGTCCTAGTTATATTTTTTAGTTATCCTGAGTAACCTTTACTTTAAATATTATGTAAACATTACTTAACATCAGTAGTAATACATCACATTATATTTTCAATAACAAAAAAAAAGAGACCTTTTTTCCGTGAGTTTTATTTTAATTAAATTCTTGAAAAACAAATGCACAAAAATAAATGGACACATTCATTAAGATTAACTGCTGTTGGCCAAAAACATGGCCAAAATTGTTCAGCATCTTTATACTATCACAGATGTTTCAATATCTTTTTGCGTAGGTTAAAAGAGACCACAAACATTTTACGCGAGATGCTTTATTGATCTTACATACAACACTGTAATAAAACATAAAACTCTGCTTCTGTTTTCTTTAGCAGCACTGCATTATTTACATGACTGCATTACAAAGTTTCTGTTTAACAGTACAAACTTTGCTCTAATTTAAATTACGCAACTTTTTAGAGCATTCTCACTTGCTGAACAAATTATTAAATTCAAAAATTGTAAAATAAAATTTAAAAAATTAATAAAAAGTGGGGAAAAAAATTAAATGGCCAACTAGCAGGCTTATATTAGTGGCTTTCTATCCAAAGAGCTAACTTTTGGAGAAAACTTTAAAGCATCCAGCCCAAGAAAGATTTTTTGAAAGACTTCAAATGTGTTTCTCAGCTTTGGGGGATAGCTTAAGTTCAGGGAGTAAATGAAGCCCATGAGCAGAAGGCACGCATTTGTGAGATTCTTACATCCCAACAGCACCTCAGTTCCCTCAATGACGATGATGACATCAGCGATGTTGGCATCTTCCTCTCCTGCAGTGCTGCCCAGTACAATGATCTTCATTACATGTTTGGTGACGTTATCTTTAATCATGTCTCTGCTTACATCCTGTCAAAAACACAAATAAGAGCAAAATGGTTACAATGATGTACACTAAGTTGCATGTTCTCTTTAATTTTATGTGATAAGTGCCCCACACAGATTTGGTCTCACCATCATTAAATCTGTTATTACATGAAAAGGGAAGGGAGATTAAGACAGACTTAAGTCCAGAAGAACTGTCTGCAAGACACTTAAACTACCTGCAAAGCTACAGTACTGTAAAAAGGTTTAGGCACTTGTGTAAAAACTCTAAAGTGCCATAGCCTTTAAAATGCTTTCATAACCGAACAACCCCGGTGTGTTTGTCGCTGTCGTGCTAGCGTTGCAGGGAAAGATGAGACGTATACGGTGACGTAAGACCTGGCTCTGTGGTGGCTCTCTAGCCTGTGGAAAGGCAAACCGGTTCATCGAAAGCTTGTCAGTCGTTCCCTCTCCAAACCGGCAATAGCACCAGCTCTGAACTAGCACCCGGTTCATTCTGGTGGAAAAGGGGTATTAAAGAACCACTGAAGCACTAAGATTTGGTGCTATACAGCACTTAAAGTGCTTCCCCTGTGATTACAAGCTAAATAACCACTTTTAGTGCTATATAGCACCTTTTTTTGAGTTAAACTACAGCACAAAGATATAAAAGTAAAAAAAAAAAAAAAAATCTGGGCATGAAAATACTAACGTGCCTTAGACTTCGTCAGGACTGTACATATCCGAAGTCAAAACTAAATTTTAATTTATGCATTAATGTACCTGGTAGGCTTCAATGAGCTCTTCAGATGACTCTCCCAGGTAGGAAAGAAGGCAGCGAATCACAGCATCTCGCTTATCTTCAATTTGCTTTAAAAAAAAAAAAAAAGTAGCAGCGAATATTAACAGTGTACACTTCCATCTACATACAACTGCATATATATGAAGTCAGCAAGCAGCAGGATATAAGATGTGCAATATATACATTTACCTGGCAGAGTGAATCTAGCACACTTCGAATTTTGATGCCTGCATCCCCACCCTTCATTTTAAACAAATCCAGGAGCTTTGGAGTGTAGAGGTCCAGTTTTTGCAGAAAGGTTGGCTCCAGGGGAATTGTGGTTATCCTTTTTAACTCATTCTTGATCTAATACAAAGAAAATAAAATGTAACACATTTAAGATTTAGTGGTCAAATAAACACTTTTTTTGCCTCTGTAATAGTGTAGTCCACTGGAGGCAAGCGTTGCGAACCCAAGTGCAGTTTATTCAAATCAAAACAAACATGAAATAAAATGCATGCCATGGCAGAAACAAGACCACAAACTTACTCCAGAGGTTACAGCAACAATACTTGTCAAAGACACATGCAAACATGAGGGCTTAAATACACACACTAATGATAAGGCAAGACACACCTGTGAACAATGAACAGACCATTTACCAATGACAAGACACATGGCAGAATCACATGACAAACAGGGAAATCACATGACAGACATGAATCATGACATGAACAAAACCAAGACAAGACCAAATCGTGACAGCCAACCACACATGCAGACACACACACACACAAACTAAATTTTACAAAAAACATATGAATATGAAGTGCTGCTAGACCAGTGTTTACATCTTGCGAAGTGATATACTGTATATATATATATATATATATATATATATATATATATATATATATATATATATATATATATATATATATATATACACACACCATGTATGTGTGTGTAGTTGTATATGTGTGTGTAGTCCTATATCTATTGGAATCTGTGTCATACTGCAAGGTTAATCAGTGTTGTAGGCTGTAAGAATTATTGCCAACTTACCTTGCATGGAGCTTGAATAGTGAGTGCAATCTGTGAAAACATATTAGAAATGTTAATGTCAGAAATATATGTTTTACCAATTTTGAATAAATATACTGATCTTATTGATTTGAAATATGAACAGTTAATTTGTTTTGGAACAACTGCATTCAAGTAGCCTAAGCATCAACAATAAATGTTCAAGTATAGACAATATTGTTAACTGTAACGTTATAGGTTCAATATAATCTCTTTTTTAACTTGATTATATGCATCATATGCTTATCTATTTTATCGATAAAACAAAGCAGTGTATTTGATGTGGATTAATGGGGGATTAACAGTTTTCTCCGTCACGTTCAAAGTTAATGGCCCACCCATGCTGGGCTCGGGTAAGTTATCATTCCAGGCTCGTAACGTTAAATATGACTTCCGAGGCTGTAGGCCTAAGTTACATGTCCAATTTTAATTTTAATTGAAACTTTTATTTATAATTCAGATAACACGCAAGGTCACAATTATTTATTCACACAGATGAATAAACACACACCCTTGGACGCTTTCTATAGCTATTTGTCTCGACGCGTCGCCCCGCTCGCGTCCGGCAAAGTTCATTTTAAAATGTATTTAAGCACAATAAATTAAAACGAAACCTCAAGTAGCATATTGAATTAAACGTGACATTTTGAAGTAAAAAGACAAACTATGATTTGTTTGTAAAATTTACTTAAATCATGCTATCTTTATTTACAAGGTCAAAAAATCATTTTTTACAGTGTTTGATCAATAAAAGTTAAATAAATTTTATCAATAAAAAAACAGCATTTATTTGAAATAGAAATCTTTTGTAACATTATAAATGTATGAGTAAAAATATTCTTTTACTGTTATAGTGATTTTGCCACCCCTATTTTCCGCAATAAATGTAATGTAAACCTTGCAGGTAAAGAGCGCTAGACACAATGACCTTCTTTTTCTTCACCTTAATTACAGCTGTCACAATATAGTGTAGTAAAGGTCAGAGCAAAGTAAATGAATACAAATGAGAGAAGTGCTTAGTTAGCAGAAAGCTGGACACGGAGAGCTGTGGGCATTATCTAATCAACACAACGATTCTATTTAATGCCATGTGGGGATGATGACTGGGGACAAGATTCAAATCTGTGGGAAAGGCCTGTACACATGTTGGATCTTTTGCTACCTGTCACCCTCTTGCTCTGGAGCCCCGATCAGCTTACATGATGTGACAAACCCTCATATGGGGCGTCCTCTGCACTGCTGCAAACCATATTGTGTGTGTGCATGTGACGTCAGTGTGTGTTGTGTCACGGCCATCTCACTCACAGTGTCCAATGAACCATGGCCATGAACAAGTGCAAAGGGCTTTCAGTTAAAGCAAAACACAAAAACCCCTGCAAGACCTCATCATTATGTTTAACAATAAATGCAATTCAATATTACACCCAAAAGAACAATTTGCAATGCATCCATATACATGTTATTAATTCATCTCAGATGGAATATTTTATTTACATATAGAGGTCCAGAACTTACACAAGCAGAAATCATAGTTACTGTACATAGTGAAACATATAGGCTATTCTCTTATTGTATAATGCAATAATTTAAAGAAAATCGCTTTTTTTTAGTAATTTGTTAGCAAAGTCCTCCATAAACTGGAATTCTTTAATAATATAGTATGGAAATCAATATTTTTACATTTTCAGAAGAATTAAGATTAGGGTTTACAACTTCTGTAAAGAAAAATAAGGGACAATCGTGGTTCTTTATAGGAAAATAAGGGACAGAATTAGGGACACTCAAAATATTTGTAGGCTACTGTTCCACACAGTGCATGTCATTTCAGCATCTGCAGTTGTACAAAAGATGTATAAAAGGTTCTCAGACAAACACATTTGGGTCATTTTGTGTAAAAATCAACCAAATTTCAGAAACTTTCCTGGCTCAAATTTTTGGATTTGTTAAAAAAAAAAAAAAAAATCCGGAAGAAAGACAAACATAAATGAAGAAGAAATCCAAAATATTACATATGATGGATGTATATTTACAGAATAATTTACTGTTTTGTAAAATGGGTCAAAATTACAATTTTCACCTGGGATTTGGAGTCAGATTACAGGGGGGTTAAAATGACTTTAGAATAGCATCATTATTTTACTTTTACACAAAGATTGTTAGGTCTATTAGTTAAATCGGTTGACTTTAGCCATCTTTGTTTAATTATATGCCAGTGACATTTGAAAAATGGCAAAAAGCACTACTTTGTTTTTTTGCCCAAAGCTTGCATGCCTGCAACTCATATTAAATATATCTTAATACTCTTTTAGATTCTAATTCTTAACAAACTTTTCTTTTGGTTTCTTAATTTTCAAGGCCGAATATGATTAATTTTAACACCTAATATATTGGGATGTTAATGTAGCTCTATGAGTAAATTGATATGCATTTTTATTGGTTACACATTTTCTGAAGAACAAATAATGTTGAAATTAGAGCGTATGCCTGAAAAATGGGACAAACCAAGCCATACAGGACGCTTCATTGATGCCTTAAATACGGGACGATTCCATATTTTACGGAACGGTTGGCAACCCTAATTGCAATGCAACATTGCTAAGGTTGTCTTAGTGGTTGTTAGAACATGATATGCGATTAAGTCAATGACATATAAGAGTGTTCATGATAAAAAAGGAAAAAAATCATTGATGGTTATACCTACCTTGTTACAGTGTAATTATACATTTAAGTACTGAGTACTATTAATTAACAACATGTTCTAATTATCAGGTTAGGGTTTGGCTTAGGGTTAGTTGCATGTAATAAGAGTGTAACTGAAGTGTTAAGTTTTTGGGGAGTCACATCACATGACATTTTAATTCCTGAAATAATCTTTGCCTTGTCATAAAAACACCAGATTCTATCTAATTTTACAAGACTAATTGACTTGAACTTCTGTTATTTTTTCATGTTTATGCAGGTTGGTTAGACCACAAGACTTTGATTTAATGGACAATAAATCAAAATTTAATAGATAATTGTATTAATTATAACAATGTTTTGGTTGCACTTTATGTGACAATATCTACACTTACGTGTACATACAGTGTACTTACCTAAAAAAGTACTGGCTAATATAAGTTGACATTATAAAAATGGTCCTGCATAAACCGGTGTCTGAAGCATGTGTGCAAGTGCACCAATGAAATTGTTCTTTGAAGTAGTCAGATGATGACAGGTAACGACTAAACACTCACCTCCAAGCTAAAAGGCCCATATCGCCATACCGCCGACTCCCATGGGACCACTACAACTGCAAATGGCTGCCTCCGCCTACATCTCCCAACTGGAAGAGGGCAGGCTACTGCACCAACTCCAAGATCCAGGAAGGATCTCAAGGTGTGGTTTGTTGCTTCTTTTTACCCATGACCTCCCTGAGATCCATCCCAGACCTCATGTTGGCACACCGCTTCTCCGCTCGACTCCTTGGAGTGGGCCGACACTCTGGCCTTCTGACCCTCTCTCCAACTGCTGGAGCTTGGTTCAGGGTCAAAAGGCTTCTTTTGGGCCGAAGGACCAGGGCCACAGCAGGGAATGTTCTTATTGAATGCTGCCGACTGAACCTTAGCCTCTTTGAACCTACCGACTACAGTCTCAACTGCTGTGCCAAATAGGCCAGATGGTGAAACCAGGGCATCAAGGATAGTAATTTTATCTCTTTGCTGATCCCCGTGAGGTTCAGCCACAGATGCCACTCCATGGCAACCATGGCAGTTATAGAAGGGCCAATGACGCAGGCCATCTGCTTGGTGGCAAAGAGGGCTAAATATGTGGCCCTGCAGAGCTTAAGGTCTGTCTTGGGAGCCAGTATCTTTCCCTGGTCCAGATCCTTCAACAAATCTGCCTGGTAGGCCTGCAGCACTGCCATAGTGTGCAAGGCCCCAACGGCTTGGTCCACTGTTGCGTACACCTTATCCACCAGCTGTGGTGTTACATGGCTTAGAGGATCAGACTGGAACCTTCAAAGAAGATGCAACGCCTGGGGAGAGATGGCTCGCAAGCATCTTTTTAACCCGGGGCATCTTCTTGTACCCAAACTCGCTCAGTCCCCTTATATTTGCATAACTAGAGACTGGATATATAACAAAACGTGATGAGTATAGTGTTTTCCGTGATCTTGACACGAATGGAAACGGAAGACGCGTTTGTGACCTGACGGAAATTGCTCATTAAGTCTCCCAGGAACGATTTCCAGTTTTGTCCACCTCCAAGTCCATATTTAATCTGGCTGTGACGATAAACACTTCCAGCAACTCCTCATACGCAGGGATGTGGAACTAAGCGACCTAACCAAATGTTTCTGTCTAACCTTCAAATGCTTCTGACTCCTCTGAGGCCATTCTCAGGCAGACAGGAAGAAGCCGCAGAGCAGGCTTCCAAGTCCGTCCCAAGAACTCCCCAGCTAGCAGGTGAAGACTGAGAAAGGGGAATTCCCATCTCAGATCTTTCCGCTAACTCGACCTGCGATCCCCACAATCTTAATCTCCGAGCTGCCTCAGAAACCCCGGGGTACAGAAGTAAGGCTCCCATCATCATTACAGAAAGCTGACGGGAGCAGAGCTTTTTCAATGTAAAATGCTTGCAAAGACGGCAACCGCCTTGCTCCTCGTCCTCTGTCAGAAAGCATGTGCATGGAGGCACACATCTTTTAAATTGTTTTCTTGCCATAAGAACTCCTAACCGATGGTATCTGAAACAAACAATGACACACATCAAACAAAGCTGCTTCCTGAAGACAAAGAAGCTGATGAGGTATGTTTCTGGATCTATTTAAAGTCTCGCTGACTCGCTTACCGGTCATCACCTGACTACTTCAAAGGCCAATTTCCTTGGTGTGTTAGCACAAGTGCTTCAGACACTGGCTCACGCAGAAGCATTCCCAAAGCATCTATCTGATGCTGCATTGAGTCCATGCCTCTACCATTGGAGAATCCGTAACGGCCAACTTGGATCACATGTGACTTCGATAACCATTCACTGTCACAGTGTCTGGTTGTGTTCCCTTGTTTGTCACTAGAGGTCCTCGTTATCACGGTGTCCTTCACTATTGACTTCATTTCCCAGCATTCTGTCTGTCACTGTCACTCATCAGTTCATTGCACTCAGCTGTTCCCCGTCATCATTGTTCCTAGCTGTTCATTGTTAGTCTTGTTAGATCTGTGTATATATTCCCTGTCTGTGTTAGTATGTGTACGGATTCGTTGTTAGATGTCACCACTTCCTTGGTCGGTTTTCTTGTTGGTTTGTGTTTTGTTTTCATGTTTAGTTGGATTATTTGGATTTTGACCCCTGCCTGGAAGACTACGATTTGGATTACCCTTATATTAATAAACTGCTGCAAATTGGATCTTCTGTCCCGTGTGTGTCGTGACAGAACGAATCCGTCAACTCAGATCCAGCGGTATGTTTCTTAATATCTCCTACCTAGCTACCGAGCGGGAGAGAAGGGAGTTTTTTAAGGGGACCCGGTTGGTCAAGTTTCGCGGGTCCCGTGGAGGTCACAGTGGAGGATGTAGTCGGGAGATGATCCCTGTTCCGGTGGTCCCGGTTCCGGTGGTCCTGAGTTCACGTCACGTCTGCCCAGCGAAAGACTATTCACGTCACGTCTGCCCAGCGAGAGACTGTTCACGTCATGTCTGCCCAGCGAGAGACTGCTCACGTCACATCTGCCCAGCGAGAGACTGTTCACGTCACGTCTGCCCAGCGGGAGACTGTTCACGTCACGTCTGCCCAGTGAGAGACTGTTCACGTCACGTGTTCCCAGTCAGAGACTGTTCACGTTCCGTCTGCCTTCATGGACCTGGACTATCTGGAGTAGGACTAGCCAGTGTCTGTTCCAGGGCCGGAGCCAGTGTCTGTTCCAGGGCCGGAGGCAGAGCCAATGCCTGTTCCAGAGCCGGAGGCAGAGCCAATGCCTGTTCCAGAGCCGGGAGGCAGAGCCAATGCCTGTTCCAGAGCCGGAGGCAGAGCCAATGCCTGTTCCAGAGCCGGAGGCAGAGCCAATGCCTGTTCCAGAGCCGGAGGCAGAGCCAATACCCGTTCCAGAGCCGGAGGCAGAGCCAGTGCCGTCTGCCTTCATGGACCTGGACTATCTGGAGCGTCTGGCTCGGATCCTGGACATGTCCGTGTCTGCTGTTCCAGGGCCGGAGCCAGTGTCTGTTCCAGGGCCGGAGCCAGTGTCTGTTCCAGGGCCGGAGCCAGTGTCTGTTCCAGAGCCGGAGCCAGTGCCTGCTGTTCCAGAGCCGGAGGCAGAGCCAGTGCCTGTTCCAGAGCCGGAGGCAGAGCCAAGGCCTGTTCCAGAGCTGGAGCCAATGTCTGTTCCAGAGCCAGCGCCTGTTCCAGCGCCAGAGCCAGTGTTAGTTTCTGTGTTTGTGTCTGTCCTTGTGACCATTTCTGTTCTAGTGACTGTTCCTGAGCCGGTGTTTGCAGTTCCTGAGCCGGTGGCTGCTGCTCCAGAGGCAGAGCCGGAGACAGAGCCAGTGCCTGTTCCAGAGCCGGAGGCAGAGCCAATGCCTGTTCTAGAGCCGGAGGCAGAGCCAATGCCTGTTCCAGGCACTGGCAGAGCCAATGCCTGTTCCAGGCACTGGCAGAGCCAGTGCCAGTGCCTGTTCCAGAGCCGGAGGCAGAGCCAGTGCCTGTTCCAGAGCTGGAGCCAATGTCTGTTCCAAAGCCAGTGCCTGTTCCAGTGCCAGAGCCAGTTTTTGTTCCTGTGTTTGTGTCTGTTCTTGTGGATGTTACAGTTCTTATGGCTGTTCCTGAGCCGGTGTCTGTTCCTGAGCCGGTGTCTGTTCCTGAGCCGGTGTCTTTTCCTGAGCCGGTGTCTCGTCCTGAGCCGGTGTCTGGTCCTTAGAGGGCATCACCGCCTTGGCCGTCCGAGGGGTCTTCTCCGCCCTGGCCGCCCGAGGGGTCTTCACCGCCCTGGCCGCCCGAGGGTTCTTCACCGCCCTGGCCGCCCGAGGGGTCTTCACCGCCCTGGCCGCCCGAGGGCTCTTCACCGCCCTGGCCGCCGAGGGCTCTTCACCGCCCGGGCCGCCCTATGGGTCGTCTGCTTTGCCCTGGCCGCCCGATGGGTCGTCTGCTTCGCCCTGGTCGCCCGATGGGTCGTCTGCCTCGCCCTGGCCGCCCGATGGGTCGTCTGCTTCGCCCTGGCCGCCCGATGGACTGTCTGCTTCGCCCTGGCCGCCCGATGGACTGTCTACTTCGCCCTGGTCGCCGGCTAAGTTGTTATTTCCCGTTTTTGTTCCCCTTCATGGACCTGGCCCACCATCCCTCCCCCTGATCCTCCACCATTCCACCTCCCTCCTGAACTCTTGTTTTAGTGTTGTCGTGGAGCGTCTGGTAGCCACTCCGTAGAGGGGGGGTTATGTCACAGTGTCTGGTTGTGTTCCCTTGTTTGTCACTAGAGGTCCTCGTTATCACGGTGTCCTTCACTATTGACTTCATTTCCCAGCATTCTGTCTGTCACTGTCACTCATCAGTTCATTGCACTCAGCTGTTCCCCGTCATCATTGTTCCCAGCTGTTCATTGTTAGTCTTGTTAGATCTGTGTATATATTCCCTGTCTATGTTAGTATGTGTACGGATTCGTTGTTAGATGTCACCACTTCCTTGGTCGGTTTTCTTGTTGGTTTGTGTTTTGTTTTCATGTTTAGTTGGATTATTTGGATTTTGACCCCTGCCTGGAAGACTACGATTTGGATTACCCTTATATTAATAAACTGCTGCAAATTGGATCTTCTGTCCTGTGTGTGTCGTGGCATTCACAACAGTCTTCAATCACTGTTTTCGGATACCATAGAAATGGATGAGTAGTGCAGTAAACTGAATCCTACCTGTCACAAAACTGTCTGTGACTTCTCTCATATAAAAAAACCTTTCCGTAAACTAAAAATACATCAATCAAAAAACAAATGTTTAATGCCAAAAAATACAATTCTATTTAGTATTTTTACACTATGTAATTCATGTTTAATTGATGTCTTTTAAAACCAAGTATAAATCTCATCAAGTGAGTGTTTTTACACATTTTTATGTTAATTCCAAAATAATATCTCAAGGCAGTAACAATTTTAAACAATATATTTTATTTGCGATTCATTCTTCCTTAAACACAGGTCACAGACACGAAAATGTAGGCTACCTTTAATTTCACCAAGCTGATTGTTTACTGAAACCCCCCACAGTTATCATGTTTTCAGGCTTTTTCAAGTTTTATTTTGACGTGACATAAAGTTTTGATATGTAATTGGGGGAGACGTTAACTTACTTTTTAAGTAATCTTCCCATTACTGGCATAATTTTCTTTATTTAAGCAAACGAAAACAAGAGGCGGGATTTATCGCACAAACCAATCATATCCAATCATAACCGATTATATCCAATCATAGCGTAATGGAGGCATTGCTCCTCTCATGTGACTTTTCCCGATTCACTCTCAATTACCCTCCACTAATCCCAGTGCACGCTTTAGGGGGTCGGTTAAAACTCAATGTGCTCAGGGAAGGCAAGTCCACTGATAACCACTGATAACTTACACTCTTAAGTCCACTGATAACTTACACTGATAACCACTGTAAACTGGTCACTTTACCAGTGTTACTTTAGAAAAACTAGTGATTTATACACTTTTTTTAATGTCACATTTTATAATAATTGCATTGTTATATTTTTGTAATATCGATTATTTTCTCATTCAATTCTTTTGAGGAGACAATGCCTCCCTTGCCTTCTCGGAGAAAACTCCATATATACAATAATGTCTGTGTTGTAGAACCACATTTTAAGTACAAATATCTACAGGTATGTGGTTCAAATGACCATGGTGAGACAATGTTACTAGTAATGGTACTTCGGTTTCTGAAAACAGTTGTAATATTAACTGTAAAAGACTGTAAAATGCTACAGTAAAACCTGCTAATTGGTTAACAGTAAGTTCCTTTACTATGGGGAAAACTATAATGATGTAGCCTAACATTGCATGTACTTTTATAGTAAAATAATGGTAAATGTACTGCTTTTGGAAGAAAAAACAAAACAAATCATCTTACACTTTACATTGAAAAGCTTTAAACTGGCATTCTTAGAATTCTTTGTGTGACACTCCACATATCACACGCTCATGGAATAGATGCATTAACGATATCACTCACATACACCAAGCCAAAGCAGCCTTTCCCTCATGTCAACACACCTTTTCCAACACACCAATATCTCCATTGGGGTGGTTTGCAGTCCATGCCAGTCAAGGGCATCAAACATTTGCTTCGGATCTAATCAAATGACACCCAATCTCATTTGTAAAATGTCAATATGATATCTGGCACAATGGCAAGTGACAGACAGCCATCGACTACAGTGGGCAGTCAACTTTATAATGTAATAAAGCTTCAATTTGGCAAGAGTGATGGAAAGTGTTGCAATGGAGTCCACCTGGGGTGAGAGGTTAGCATAACACACACACACAACAATTTTTAATCTCACGGTAAACTGTCAGTGCAGGAGCACTCCCACATGGTTTATTTTTAGAACACATCCTTGTTTAAATGCTATGATCGAAAAACACACCCACCCTCAGGATATGACAGATGTTTTTTTCCTCCCTCTCTGCTGTATTTGGTGCAGCTGAACTTGTGTTACCTCTGTTGGAAAAGCCAATGAATTATGCTTTGTTCCAGAACCCAGTGAGCTGCTTGGCTGTCTGCTACCTACATAGGCAGCTGTCCTCTACAGGCAGCATCCTAACTCAAATGTAACCAATTGGGAACATTCCATGTAGGCAACAACTCAATTCATCATACATAAAGCTTAGAAGATTAGGCTCAATTGAATTCAATAGAATGAGTAGTAACGCTTTAGATTACAGCCCGCAAAGTACTGTGTAATTAAGACGAATTTACAGCTCTCGGTTATTATAGTGTACCTATAAACTACTTATGTTTAAGTATAAGAGAACAAAATGTAAAGTTTTGGGAATAAAGGGGTAACAACAAGGATCATTTACAAGTTATTTATATTGTAGCATAAGAACTAAGTATTATGTATACTAAAGTATTAGAACTAAGGGGTACTTTTTCTACTATTATGATACAAAAATCTTACATTTGGGAGCAATTTAACAAGAACATACACTATGTACCTTTTTGTAATATTAGTGTACCAATACATACAGTATAGGCTTTTTAAAAAATACAGGGTACATATCTGTGCATTTATACAGTATGTTCTCTCTTTTTTTGGTAACAAAGGTGCAGATGTTTTAGTTTGGGCTTATATGTTTAAAACAATAGAATTTCTTTTAAATACTGGGGAAATATACTCTTTTTCCATGTAGTTATAGGTTAAGTGGTGCTTGTTTCCCTCTTGTTCCATGTAATTACAAGGTAAGTGTGACATTGTGGGCTGTAAATTCAAGTGATGCTTGTTACCCTCTTGTTCCATGGAGTTACAGGGTAAGTGTGACATTGCGGCTGTAAATTAAAGTTGTGCTTGTTATTCTCTTGTTCCATGAAGTTACAGGGTAAATACAATAAAAATACATACACACAATCTAATATCACTGACTCGGAAACCTTTATTTGAAAAACAACTTATTTCAAAACGGTAGAATTCAAATGTTTCATCCAGTTCCTTTTGCTTGAAGATTGGATTGAAGATTGGATTCATCATGTCAGTATGGAGATGAAGCTGGTCATAACTCTGTGCAGAGGACTTGTCTGGTTCTTGTGGTCTTTGCTGAGGATCAGTGCTGATGGCTGTCATGTCGACGAGGCCTTCACAGGGGATTGTCTAGTTGACAGGATCTCTGCTGACATTCAGCGCTGTGTTGTAGTTGCATCTAGGCACAGGTCCACCTATGATCTAGATATGGACCATATACGGCTGACTACAGTAACCTCGGGATAAACAGAGAGACTAATATTATCTTAGATGCCATTCTTCTTACGATGTAACAAGTACATCAGGTGTTATGGGAAGTGTTCCCGGTTCCGGTTGACCTAATTTATGCAGAACCGGGCTAGTGTGGTCATACTTCCTGGTTCTAGTAAGAATTCTAGCTGCTGCGTTTTGGACAAGCTGGATTGTACAGGGCAACCACCCAGTAGAGCATTACAATAATCTAGCCTTGAGGTCAGGAACTCATTATCTAATTTTTCTGCATTTGTCATTGAGAGCATATGTGTAGTTTAGATTTATTTTTAAGATGGAAGAATGCTGTTTTATAGATGCTATAAATGTGGCTTTCAAATGCAAGATTGCTATCAAAGAGCACACCCAGGTTCCTAACTGATGCAAATACTTGACAGAGCAGCCATCAAGTGTTAGACACTATTCTAGGTTATCACATTTCCACTGATCTCATCACAAAGCATTGCCCTCTCTGTGAAAGACACTTGTGATGCTGCCTTACAATCCAATTAAATTTAGAAAGCATTGTTAAAGCCATGTTGGGAGCAAGCCCATGATGCCTTAAAATGCTGCCTTCCTGGTCGCCATAGACTGGATTATAACCAACACCCCAACACCATAGCAGACAGACCCAGAGGCACCCAGTGGACTGTGTTCTTCCAGCTGGAAGATCTTTACTTTGCTGACAATCTGCTCTTCTATCAACCAACCAGTACAACATGCAGGCTAAAACGGATAGGCTGAACAACTTTGCCAGACAAGTTGGACTCAGTATCAACACCTCTAAAACACAAGTGATGTGTGTCAACTCCATCACCACAGCACCCATTCTTGTTTAATGGGGAACCACTTGAGTTTGTGGAAGATTCCACCTATCTGGGCAGTCTCATCAGTAAGGACAGCAGGGCATCTAAAGATATTAACCCTCTGGGGACGGATTGGGCGGTACCACCCAAAATGGCATACTTTTACAAATGTGTAATTATCTTAAAAACTATTAATGATAGAGAGGTGCAGCCTTTTTTGCCGTCTTCCTCAGATTCCACTGAAAACAGTGATAACAAACTTACCCGGCTTGAATACACCCTTCCTTGTTGCGCAATACCACTACGTCAAAGGCCAATGAAATCGATGTTGTTTGGCAGATTCACGAGCAACAACCAATGGAAAAATTGCCGATGGAGGAATATTTTTCTTACCCAATCAGAGGAAGGTTACCATGACGTATTCTAGCAAATCGGAGGACTCTGTAGCCTTGCAAGGGGTGGTACTATATACTATTACGCAAACAGCGTTAAGTGGCAGAGACGACAGAAAGCGAACGGACGCGCCGTCGAGTATAAACAAGGCTTTACGGAGCGAGAGAGCACAGAGATATGAGAGAGAGACAGAACAATTATAATATATATATATACACATACAATTATAGCATTATTTATTGTTTTAGCACTTTTATGATGGCAAGCAGTAAACGATTTACGGTGGAACACGCTCTGGAACAATTACTGGAGAGTGACGAGGAGAAAGCATTGCTTAGAAAATTCTAAGCATTCCTAAGAAAAACGCCAGGGACTATTTGTAAATAAAGTAAAAATTTTCAGTGTTCTTTACACATTTTATTTAACAATTACACATGTCTGTCAAGCAAAGGCTTTGACAAATATATTTTTCATTCAAAAACTGTTCACTATATTGTTCACTATATTGTTCACTATATTGTTCACTATATTGTTGTGTAATGTGTGATTTTCAGAAATAAATGCCAAAAATCGAATTTCCGTTTTTGAAATTCTCTAGTTTATTGTACATTTTCACTCATACTTCCTTTATAAACATATTACATGCGTGCTTATGTTAGCTTAGGGTCTTCTGAATCCATAGATACCAAACACGTAGTGTTCCATTTCCATTACATATAGTTTATAAGCCCAAATGTAAAAATAGAGAAAACGGACCAAAAAGAGCTTAGTCCCCAGAGGTTTAAAGCAAGACTAGGAAAGGTCCAGGGTGCCTTTTCCCAACTCCGTTCTATATGGAGATCAAAAAAATGCAGCCTTAAAACAAAAATGCTCCAATATAACGGCAATGTAAAGTCTGTTCTGCTGTACGGTTCAGAGAACTGGCGAGTTATCAAAACTGACATGAGGAGAATGGAAGTGTTCCATATTGGATGCCTCCGACGAATATGCCAGATATTTTGGCCTAATAAGATCTCCAACAATGAACTGTACAAGCAAACGTGAAGCTGGAGCATCACCAAGGAGATTACACACAGACGCCTGAGATGCCTGGGACATGTGTTGAGGATGGAGCAGGACAGCATCACAAAAGTCGCCCTTAGATGCACACCACCTGGCAAAAGAAAACCTGAGAGGCCCAAAACCACCTGGCGCAGAACTGTGACACAAGAGCTGGAACAGATTAACCTGTCATGGGGAGAGGCCCAACATGCTGCCAGGGACCGAATGAAATGGGGAGTGCTCATTGAAGCCTTATGTCCCAAAGGGGATGAAGTGAAGTAATAGTAGTAGTATGTTGCCACAGTCACCAGCTCTGTCACCAGGCACTGTATCTGCACTACATTCCCCAAAATACTTCCTGACACTCACCTGCACGTAATTGCTAACCACATACTTGCACTGCATCTCCCTCATCTACAGTTCTGCTACTTAAGCACACACCTCACACCAGTTCAGCTTCCGGTCTCGTTTATAGACGTTGTTTGGACTATCTACCTGACTCCTGTGATTTTACTCCTATATCATTCCTTTCCAAGTTTCACCAGTCTGATCCATTCATGTCCCCTGGTCCTTCGTCTGTGTTCTAACCTACCGTTCCATCCAGGGAGGTGTGTGCTCCGTCTGCTTCAGCCATCCACGATCCCCTGCACCTGTAAGACAAAGACTTTCCATTACCATCCATCTCAAGTCAACAATAAATCTCATTGTCCTGTTCACTCACCTGTTTCCCGCCATCATGCTCTGTGCTGTCGAATAAAGAACCTGTGATTGCATTTCCCTGTTTCCGAATCTGTGTTCCGTAACATATGTAGGGAGGTTGATGATTTGAAAAAGAGCCATAGACCTAGTTTCACAGACATGGCTAAGATTAAGCCAGGATTAGGCCTTAGTTCAATTAGGACAGTAAATAGCTTTTAAAAATGTGCCTTAGAAAACCATTACTTGGGTGCATCAATGGCATTGACATATTTCAAGATTTGTCTGTGCAAGTTGATTTCAATTAACACAGCTTAATCATCCATTTTAGTCTGGGACTAGGCTTAAGCCTTGTCTGTGAAACTAGTCAATAGTGTTAACTTTTATTCATTAGAACTCATTTACATTTGAATTTGAATATATTTTTTCCAGTTAAGATTATTTATCAGTAAATGACAGGACATCTTTATCCTAGACCTTTTTAAAGCCTAAATTACTATTAACTAATAATTTATTTATGAAATTCAGATGAGACAAAGTTGAAATTTTGTATGTGCTGTCTTGGTGTTTTCAACCTCTCTTTGGAAATCCAATTCAACAAAATATTACGAATACAGTGAAATCAACCAATGAATTCAAGATTTAAAATACGTATTAATCCTTTGATTCCTAGATTTAGAGACTCTCTAAAGTTGTTTATATAAGGGTTAATGTTTTCTATGGTGCCATTATGTTAAAATGATACATTTCCATAGCTATCCAAACATAAAATTGTAACGTTTTGGTCATGTTTCATGTCTGTCATGTGATTCCCTGTCATAGTCATGTGATCCTGCCAAGTGTTCCCTTGTCTGATGTGCCATGTTGTCATTGGTTCATTGTTTCATTGTTTCATAGGTGTCTCTTGTCTTGTCATTAGTCCATGTGTATTTAAGCCCTCATGTTTGCCATGTGTCTTTGTCAAGTTTTATTTGTCTAACCACTGTCTGGTAAGCTCCATGTCCATGTCCATGTCCATGTCCATGTCCATGTCCATGTCTTTATTTCTGTTTGTTCACGTTATTCTGAATAAACTGCACATGGGTTATCTGCAACTTGCCTCCAGTGGACTTCATTACAAAAATGTACAACCGCATCTTGCTCACAAATACTGATAAGATAATGTCGATATTTAGATCAGTTATACATTTGTGTTCTCTTTAATCTCTAAATTGGCTACCATATAGCAAATTTCAACTGATGGATTGTTTAAATTGTCATTTGCTAAATACAGCTACTAAGATATTAAGATATTATAAACATTAACTTTATGATTTTCTATAAGATACTTCGAAACAATATGTATGTAAAAAGTGCTACAAATAAAATTGACTTGATAGAAAACAGAGATGATTTGTTTTTTGTGAGTCAATGTGGAATGTATAGCATATCACACTGAGTGTGCAAGTGTTTCTGTAGAATTTTCTATTTTTCCAGTGTCAGACCATTTGAACCTATATTACATGTTCATTACATTTACTATATAATATTATTGACAGTACTGTCCAAAAATATATATATATATATTTCAATTATTTTCAAGAGCATAAATCACAAATGTCTCCGGTTATCTACTGAAAACCATAAAATCCAATCATGGGTATAGCAGACAATCATAACAGGAATATAAGAGTGGGCTTTTCCTTTCTCCCTTATCTGTGGTTGGTGGAGGAAAAGCCTTGTGCAAATATTCCATTTGGGTTGGCAATTTGCTGGATGATTTTAATAGTAGCCAGACAGATTCATATTTTATGATGAGACTGGGGAGAGTTGTATCTGTAGGATTTTTTTTAACCTCAATCCCTTACATCTCTTAAATAAGCCGGTATGAGGGTGCAGGAGATTTTGCAATAATGACTTCAATAATTTTTCAGTTCTTTTCAAAGAACAGCGATATAAATCCACATTAAAGGGCCAACAACGGATAATCATCATCAATTTTTCTCTGCCAAAGATAAAATGCAGTCATGTGTTGCCAGACTTATGACATACAGCATAAAGTCAAGTCCTCATAGCAGCTTATTCTACTTTTTTAGACTGTTTGATTGACATGTAAAGAAACCAACCAGAGTTTATCACATTCTATACAAGTTGATTTAGTAGTGAGCTTATCTGAAAAGATATAACCTCTGACTGACACACAAGGGGTAAAAGTTGACCTCTATGGGTGCTGCACAGTGATAAATATAATTAACAATTAATTGATTAATTAACTGCATCGGCCAGTCAACATCCATGACTCGTCCTTTACTGTCCTCACTCTATCCTTCCAGAGCTCCTCCAAGAAACCCAATACAGTAGCAATAGTAGATTGCTGTAGAAGTATTTTATCTGACACACTTAATCTGTACCCTCTGAAAACCTAATAACAGCATATCATTGCAGGTGCTTTTACTTTTACTTTGCTATCCCTTTTAATCTATCATCTGTTCAACTGCATGCAACGTGCACCTGCGTACAATTCTGTCGCTACTGAATAAATTTAACCGATTTCTTTCTTGGTCTTCCATATTCTTAGCATTTCAACCATATGCTTTTTGTCTTTTCTCATACAGTAGCCTACCACAAACTAGAACAGGCTTGCTAACAAGTACATTGCAGTTACTACAATTTACTATCCCATTGCAGTTACTTAAGGGGCGCAATATGCTTTTATAAATAGATATAATTATGAAATCATATCATTTACTGTATGGTCTTGGTGTCTGAGTGAGAAAATAATTATTGTAAATTGACAGATGCCATCATTGAATGCATTTTGTGCCAAAGTAATGATAACCCACAGTTTAGCTCACTTAGACTAATGTTGTGACCACTGTGTAAAGAGTTTTGAAAAAACGACCTGAGTACTGAGAAATGTGTTCTAGCGATTGTAAACAACAACAACAACTGTAATATTGAAAAAAAAGATCCATGACATTTAGAATATAATATAATATGTTGCGCTCGTATTTACAGGGTGCTACTAAAAAAATATAGTAAAGTTCGTAAAATCACTACTTTCAGTTAGTTACTCCCCAACACTGCTGTCGACTGCCTTTGATACTTTGTGATTGTATTTACTTCGCTTGGTCAACCGACGAATCTGTGATGGCAGGACGTTTGCATCACGCTTGGCATGGCACTTGCATCAATTTTTGGGCCTAAATGATGCAGACAGATACACATGTACTCATTAAGTGCTATGCCAATTTCAAGTAATGAATTCAAACTAGCAAGGCTATGGAACATGGCCATGTTTAATTGTCTTTGTTGGCTAGGACGTTTTAAATTTAATTGAAGCCTAAGGCTAATTAACCTTATGACACAATACATTTCATCAGGAACATTAAGGATGATTGAATGATCTTTATATATTTTGGATTGTGCATATAGCTTCATTGCATATGCGCAATCCAGTCTCCACATGATAATGTGACAGATTCATGAGAATATGCGAATGCTGCATAAATGCATATGCTGTGAGTTAGTATATCTTTTTATAGGCTATATGGAAATAAATACTTAAGCGAATACCAGATGGAACCAAGCAAATCAAAATAATTGTAATAAAAGAAAAGTCCTGGTTGCGTATGCAACCCACCGTTCCCTGAAGGAGGGAACGGAGGTCGTAGTCGACGTCGACTGAATGGGGATCACGCCAGGGAGCCTATCATCTTTGAGTACTATTGAACGAGCCAATGTAATTGCCGTGCGTGATTCGCATCACACACTCCGCCCCCTCGGCGTGGGTATAAATACGGAAGTGGATGCACGCACTAGTTGCTTTTTCGCTGAGGAGCCGAGCGTAACCCAGAGTCAGTGGTGGTCCAGCGGTAGTGGCAAGGGGTTCCTCCTTCAGGGAACGGTGGGTTGCATACGCAACCAGGACGTTCCCTTTCAGTCGATAACGTCGGACGTAGTCGACTTCGACTGAATGGGGATAACCTTTGAAAACGGCACTAAAGCTGCCACCTTCCAGTGCCTAGACAAAAGCCTCCTGATGCCCCCGCAATTTTTAAGGTGGGGAAGGACAGGGCTTAGGTCAGGGAAGTCACTGATGTTCCTGCAGGACCACTGGGAAAGCGTTCCCGTACATTGGAAGGAAGGGACGCTGCAGAAGCCACATCCTACCCGAAGGGAGGTAATGTGGAGAATACACATATGAACTGGGCGGATGACCGGCAGTACGACATATGGAATGTCACTGGGGTGGCTCCAGCCTAAGACGGGGGGAGACTCACCGGACAGTGACGGCAGAGAGACTCTGCCGAGGGAAGACACGGGCTCGCCGTAGGGAGCCGTATCGTGGAAGAATACACATATGGGGTAGCTGTAGGGACCACAACATATGGACCCAGCCTAACACAGGTTCCACACTGCTTAAAAGTGGTAGGCCTAACAGCAGACATTCCACACGTCCGACGTCGGATGGGTGTGGAGGAACTCAGCAGGGTTCAAATTTAAGGGAACTCAACTGGAGTAGAAAGGCAAACGTATCCAGTCCATAGGAGGGGAATGGCGCGGCAAGCCGACACTTGAACCGGGCTCACGGTGAAACTGGCTTCATGAGAAGGGAGCCCACGGGAAGCAGCGGTTCAACTAAGTGTCGTCCAGCCCCCAACTCTAGAATCTGTTTAGCAAAGCATATCGTCAACGCCCAGGCGGAGCACTTTACACTCATCATAGAGGAGCTCAACACCTGAGTGGACATGTTGCATCTCGGAATTTTTGTCCCTGTGATAGCCACCTGAATCTCCAGGGGTAGAACGCGGGTGCCATCGTGCCCCGTCCCTGAAAAAAGTGTTCAGGGGAAGTCAGGAAGGCTGTCGATGGGAACCAGGTCTGGTTGGGCCAATAAGGGGCAACTATGAATACCTGCTCCCTCCTGACTTGGCACCGTAGGTGCAAGCAACGGGCACAAAAAGACAGGAGCACTGCTCAACACAACATGTGAAGATCACTGAGCTTCAGGAGCATCTCTGCTCAGCACTTGAGTGTGATAAGTTCACTGAGCTTCAGGAGCATTTCTGCTCAACACCTGAGTGTGATAAAATCACTGAGCTACAGGAGCATTTCTGCTCAACACTTGAGTGCGAAGAACTTCACTGAGCAACAGGAGCATTTCTGCTCAACACTGAGTGCGAAAAGGATTCACTGAGCTTCAGGAGCACTACAGCTCAACACCTGAGTGTGATGAATTCACTGAGCTACAGGAGCATTGCTGCTCAACACCTGAGTGCGATGAACTTCACTGAGTTTCAGGAGCATTTCTGCTCAACATGAAGTGTGATGAATTCACTGACTTGAGCAGGCGCAAGGCGACCATGAGTCGCAGTCGCTTTTAGGAGGCTACTGGGGAAATGCATTTCTGCGGGCCCCCGGGGCAGCTGAGAGCCAGTGCCTGTCCAAGGGTAGTCCGCTCGGACGGAAACACTGGCAGGAAGACGAAACCGGAGAGGCAACTGAGCGGCCCCGGAATGGTCATGACCCAGCTGGACCCAGGGGATGGAGTCTCCACTTGCCCTGGCTATAACTGTCGTGAGGCTCGTTGGCGGCACGATTGAGTAGAGCGGGAAGAGTGGAGCAAAGCGTCCTCAGAAGCTTCTGACTCCAAGGAGGAGGTGACGGGTGAGTTGTGACATGCATGGGAAGCTTGCGCAACGGTCGCAATGTCTAACAACTCGAGGCACGAATGCCCGTTTAGTCGAGGGTCGCCCAGGCCCCCGTTAAAACACGCCCTTTGTACATGGCCCCTCAGTTGAAGAGGATTTGGCAGCAAACCGGGATGTACTATAGTCAAACAGGGTGAGCTGCTCTGCCACGGTCAGCTCGGGACCCGATCGTGAAGCTAGCGCTGAAGCGGTCATCATATGGAGGAAGCCAATGGCTGCATTTACCATATGCCCCAGGAGCCTCTGAAAGTTATTTCAGTGGGACCCTTTCTCACTTCAACACCAGCTGAACACACTCTCATTGGAGAGACGTGTTGGACCGAGTCCATCTCCAAAACTGAAAAAGAGATACTCAAACCGTGGGCAAAATTACTCTCTCCCAGTTGACCTGAAGACCCAACGGGCTCTGGAGCACTCAAAGGGAAGGACTCTGTACTGATACTTCAACCCTCACACGCAACACACAGGATGGCCTGCGGCGCCGAAGGTAGAGATCTGAAGCACATCTTTCAGGTCGGAGCTGCAGACCAATCTTGGGCCAAAATGGTCACGACCCACGGCCTAGTAGCATGAAGAACGAGTTTACAACTGGCCTTCATACCGGCTGGAGGAGCTGCTATATCAAATCCTTTGCCAGCAGGATAAGATAAGCACGCACAAGTCAGGAGCACTGCTCAACACTAGGTGTGATGAATATCACTGGATTTTCAGGAGCACGTCTGCTCAACACCTAATGTGATGATTATCACTGACTTGAGCGGGATAGCCAAGCCTGAGGAGGGGCAGCAAAGTAGAGAGAGTGGTGTTAGTGTGCTGTGCAACACTTACCTGTCTCCACTAGCGGCAGGGGGCCCGTGAGAAGGCGGATGACCGGGTGCTCGAACGCACCAAGCTGCCTGCTGGCGACCAAGGAGGAGCTGAGGGGTGTAAGACTATACAGGGTCACACCCGCCAGACTGGCCCTCTTGGGACCCAGGAACAGATGAATTTGCTCTCTCTTTGAAGTGTGGGTACTGCTTGCTCCGCTTTTTTTTTTTTTTTTTTGGGGGGAGCCAGCGGCGAAACAGACACACACACAAACAAAGACTCCACCCGGCCCTCACCCGGGGGGAGGGAGTGATCGTGCCAACTCCAAGAGCATCTCATCCATCCCAGGGCGGCCCGCTCCGGAATGCTTTCGCTGTCACTTGCCACCTGGCTTGGCAGCGCCTGGAGCGGGCTGGGTGTCTCTACTGCGGCCGGCTCCATGCTGAGGCCTGGGTGGAGGCTGCTGCAGAGGCCCAGCAGGAGCGGTGGCCGGGGAACGCCCTCGGCGACGAGCAGGCAGAGGAGCTGCCACCGGTGGCGGGTGGAGGCAGCAGCTGGCCGCCGGGGCAGGATGTGCCGGATGACCTCCGTCTGCGCTTGAGCGGCAGAGAACTGTTGGATGCAGTTCTCTGCCGCGTCGCTGACTAGCCCAACCTGGGAAATTGGGGAGACCAGGAACCGAACCTTGTCCGCATCCGCCATATCAACCAGGCTGAGCCAACAATGGCGCTACCGGACCACTAAGGTGGACATCGCCAGACCGATCGCACACGTCACAACACTCGTGCCCCGGAGGGCGAGGTCGGGAGCGGTGCTCACCTATGAGCGCACGATCTGGGCTACCCTTGTGCATGCCATGGGTACCCTGGCCTGACAGACCAGTAGCAGCACCATGGCACGCAAAAGGAAGCGGCTTGCCCAGAGGCTTTGTAAACTCTGCCCTTCGGAACGGACGAGAATTCACAGGCCTTAGGTGGGGACGAGGATCCCCCCAAAAGGCAGCAGCCGCCAGACACAGGTGCACCTGTGTCATGACAGACCGCCCCAATGGAAGGACACCTCGCAACCCTTCACCGTTCCTCCATCAAGGGTAGTGAGGGGGAAAAGCTATTCAGGCAGTTTCTGGCAGAGAAAGATGCCGTTCACCACCTGATAAGCTCTCCATGTATTTCGGAAAAGAAAAGCACTGGGGCGGCGAGCTGAGAACCAGCGTGGCCCGCCCCGAGATACTAATCCTCCAACCGAGACTGAACGGGACACGGTGGAGTTTCCACTCGAGCCCGGCAGCCTCGGCGGCCCGTTTCAGCATAGCTGACATTTCTGGATCTGGCTCGGGCAATGTTACACTCCCAGAGGGAGATAACACAGCCGAGTCGTCATCTCCAGAGGCCAGCTCACCCACCGATGCTGCTATCGACATCTTATCCTCTGGGGGAACCCCCATTGCAACAGCTGATCGGTCCATTACAGAGGGACCAGCATGCTCAACAGGAATCCCATCGGCTGCGGTGTAATGGAGGAGTGAGGAGCCCACAGGGAATGGTTACCGGGCGAGACATCCATCACTATCCTCTGGTCACCCATCCCACACGGCACCCGGGGGTGGGGCATGGTAATGGGGACTCGCGCTTCGCGGACGAAGGCGAGTCTCGATCTCAACACCGCAAAAGTCATATTCCCGCAATGAAAACATGAGGCGTCCACAAAAGCTGCCCCAGCATGCCGAACATATAAGCACATATGCATACATATTTATATACATATAAACATACAGCTCAAACACGTGATGCAACAATTGTGACCGTCAGAGAGGAAAAGGGAACGATCGCATCCAGAAACGCACAGGTGGAATGACATCTTGAAAAAGACGCAAACGCACCCATGTTGCTCTTTCAGAAAATAGGACCGTCACCAGTGCCGGAGCACACAGGGGAATGACCGCGGCAACACTGAACAGAGAATTGAAACAGTGAAGTACTCACTTTTCCGCCCTCTAACCAGCCGTCAACACACACAAACATTTAGAATTTGTTGCTGTTAAAACAGCAGTTGAGAGCTCAAAGCTCGCGATCACCGCTGCACTCCCGCTGTAGAACACCAGCACTGGTAGAGTCATCCAAAAGAACACAGACACACTCGCTCATTGTAAACAACAGCACTCTCAGAGACATCAAACGATCGGCTCCGAAGCGAAAGGCGTGCGTGCCTTGCGTGCATCCACTTCCGTATTTATACCCGCGCCGCGGGGGCGGAGTGTGTGATGCGAATCACGCATGCCAATTACATTGGCTCGTTCAATAGTACTCGAAGATTATAGGCTCCCTGGCGTGATCCCCATTCAGTCGACGTCGACTACGTCCGACGTTATCAACTGAAAGGGAATAAGTATGGCTTAATAAGTGATTAAATACAAATATTTGTAAAAAAAAAAAAAAAAAATCCTATCCAGTAAATCACGAATGACTGGTCATGAAATTTCATTGGTTTAAAAAGAGTGGGATACCAAAACAATATTAATCTCTTAAAACTTTTGGAATCCTGAAATTTAATGTACAGGAACTCGTAATGTCGGGCCTTTGAACATTGGTTTGGACAGTGGAGAAAAAAGATTGAGAACCACTGCTCTGTACTTTCACTGTATGTCAACCATTGTCTGATTTGTTTCTGTTTTACTTCTCTGAAATAATGATATTAGAAACATCTGAGATAAGTTGATACTTAAAATCAACACAACTGGTCGGTATTCTCAGTGACAGCAATATCTTATACAAATTCAGTTGTTAATGTACAAATTAATGCATGCATGACAGTTCCATCTTTTTCTATCTTTTTTGGACTATATTTGTTTGGAACATTGCCAAAGTTATTCTGGTGGTGGTATTGGAAAGTGAGAAATGCATTGGCAGAACTTTAAAGAAATGTTAAAGTCTTCTAACAGTGTGCTTTATGCAAATGCGTTCCACAGGGGAAAAAAAGTGCGGGCCACACTGTGTGTGTCCTCTTTGATGCCAGCAGCCAATCACAGTACTGGAATAGAGAAGCGGATTGGATTATCTCCGCATCACTTCACTGGATTTCTCTTCGGACTATCAACCAGCAGACGATGCTCAGCCCGTTGCAGTCTCTTCGCTGCCAAGGCCTGCCATTCACCATCTTTTACCCACGATTCTGACCATCTTGCTTGACTATTCCCTGTTCATAAATAAACTGACTTTTCTGCATTTGCGACTAGATCCTGAGTTATTTCCTGAGAACAGAGTGTCATGTTCAAGGCTGTTCAAAGAGATTCCAGCTCCTTTCCCCACTGCATTGTATCCCTGCTCAACCAGTGGAAGACGTCACCGCCATCAAATGTCACTCGACCACGGGGATCATAAATCCCACTTTACCAAACCTCTTTCCAGAGACCTTGGCTTTGTTGTATATTATCAGCATATGATTTTCTAATTTACATTAGCTGTAATATAATATGTTTGTTGTATAATAAGGTTCTTCACCTTATTAGTTACAGAGTAACAACAATTTATCTATCCATAAGATAACTCTGCCATAGCCAGACCCAATTGAATTACTTGTATTTTATTCATCTTATGCAAGTTATTCATTTATCATTTAGGGTGTTATTACTCTTGTTTATCTTCCTTGTGTTGATAATGCAGAATAGGCTCTACAAGTTAATGATATCTCACAAATCCTTTAGATTGGTCAGATGACAAAGTCCCTAATTAATTTTATTTAGTCAACAATAATCTTTGATAGTTATTTCACTGTTAAGGTGAAATTCCTTAGCTGGAGCCCCGAGGTAGGAGGAGTAAGATGCCATCTAATGTTCTCACACTCACCTTAAGTGACATGACCAAAGCTCACAATACTAATTTGGTGCCACCTGTGAAACCTCAGTTATAGGTTAAAATCAATACACAGGACTTGATGTTGTTAATAAAGAACTGATTGAATTGTGAAAAGTAAGTGTTATGTACCAGAATGGAGTCAGGTGGTTGTAGAGAAGGGGTTGAAAAGTAAGAGGGTTTTGGGATGTCCAACGAAGCAGTTGCTCAAGGCTTATTACAACATTCATCTCAATGGCAGTAGTTTGGGTAGTGTATGATGATGCCATCTTTGCTCATGGGCAATCAGTTCCAGACTTTTTTGAGCCAGCTGAGCCATAAATGTGATGTGACTAATCACTCTTTGAAACAGATTTGTGTAACAGCTTCACTGCGAAATGAAATAGGCAGCCATCTCCTCTCTCATCTCACCTCTCATCTCCTCAGAAATAGCCAATGAGCTGCGGCTCAATATTCAAATACCGGTAGTGTTGCTGTTAGCAGTCCGCAGCACGCTTTCAGAAACCATCTGAAATCGCTGACGGTGTGCACATTTTAGCCTGGGACTAGCTTAAGCCTTGTCTGTGAAACTGTGGGACAATGTACAGATGCAAATTCTGTGACTTGTCTTGCCGCCAAAACAGGTCAAACTTTCCAACCCGATCTCATTAAATTGGTCTCTATAGCACGCATTGTAATTTATCATGCAATATATAGCACCGGTGTCATTACATCACTCACTGTGTTATTTTTATCTAAATACACAAAGGTGATTTAAGAAGAGATTTAAATAATTCTTCCAGAATTTGTACTTTAAAGGGTGACTAAACCCTAAAACAACTTTTTTTAGTTAATGATCTGTAAGACTAGGGCTTTATTAATGATGTTCATTGATTCGAGTAAATTCTTTGACATTTGGGTATAAAGTGTTTTAATTCTACAATATATGGTGTAAAAACGTCTGATCATGCTGCTATGGAAACAAATCGTAGTTGGTCAACCTCCGCGCCCTCCTGCATCGGTATCAGGCGTTGAAACTGTTGCACTGAGTGAACTAAGCCAAATGCATCTTCGCAGCAGTGAGTGGGTGGTTGTTTCGGAGATGTGACCTTAGGTTAGAGGTGTTTACATCGCTCGCGGTCACGTTTTTATTGCACAATTTACAAATTGCCTCATCAGTATTTACCGCCTCTCCCTTCTCATTAGGTCGGAACCCGAAATACTGCCAAATTGCAGAAGTCGTGTTCTTCTTCGAGGCCAGGTCACTCTGTGCGCGACTTGCCACCCCCCCCCCCCTCTTTTTCTCCTCCACACTGTCACGTGATGACAACCACACATAAGCATTTTTAGGCATTAAATAAATTATATTTAATATTTAATCCTTGTCTCCTATACAAGTGCATTGCATTTTTTTTTTTGTGATCAATTATTTATTTATTTTCTTACAATCATTATTTACACATTGGAGAGGAAACATCTTCACAAGAGAGAAATCGACTGATTATATCATCATTAAAAATATAACAGAGGCACAAAATGTTGCTTATTCTGATGCCAGTTTCTCTTCTCCTCCCCATATCCTACCCAGCCCAAACCCACCCTCCAGCCCTTAACTAGATTCGCTCAAGGTATTGAACAGAAAAAAAAAAAAAAAAAAAAAAACTCACACACACACATACACCTCTCAACCCTTTCCCATTGCCACCCGACCATCCTTCCTCCATCATTATGATATCCACAGAGATCCGCATAACATCATAGAACACAGAGTAGGACATTGGACAGTGAAAATATCAGGCGCAACCTGACTTCTTCCTTCATATTATAGAATCCACAAAGGTCAATACAATATTCCAAATAATAATCACAGAGCAGAACTGAACATTACATATTGTATACATTAGATGCAAATAAAAAAAAAAATAAAATAAAAAAAAAAGTCTGACCTTATCTACATCATTTCATTTATTTTCTCTAGTAGCTCTGACCAACAGTCAATATTAGCGGTTTTGGCATAATGTAAACGTGCTGTAGAGAGCTCTAATTGAGCAATTTCCCGGTAAGAAGAAAGCCATTTACTCATTAACAATGTATGTGGTGGTTTCCAGCGACAAACTATCATTTTTTTGGCGGCTGTCAAACCAGCCAAAAGAAGACGCCTATTGTTAATAGTTAGCTTTAAAGACGACGTATCATTGAGGAGAAACAAGCATGGTTTTAAATAAAAAATAAAATAAATAAAAATAATTAATGACGGTATTGAAACTGAATTCTAAATATCAGTGGCTGGCCACATGCTGTAGTAGTGGATGTGGAAGAGCAGAGAGAAAGGTATAGAATCACATTCACAGACAAGCAAACATGCATCAGCTTTACGACAGCTAAGATCTGTGGGACTGTGGTATTGCAAATGTCAGTAAGTGAACCATAACTCCATGTTTAATCCATTACACTGACAATCACCTGAGCGCTCCAGCTAGTATGAGGTTACGAGCAACATACTCCGCTGGAAGGGCTATAACACCATCCCAGCCACAGCATTTATAAATAGCCTGGCTTATGTAGCTCCCATCATAATGTCACCTCATATGGCTGCCGCTACATATTTTTCATAGTTTCTCACATAGTTTTTGCTTTATCTGATTTAATTTCTCAGTTAAAAGAATCAATGAATATAAACCAAAATAACATATCAAGTAGACTGATAACAGATAACACTACCATCTACATTGGGTTACACCCTACCTGACTGTTTGTTTACACAGCATGTGCATCCAAATTATTTTATAATGAATATAAATGATCCAATTCTTTACACATTGGCTGCAAACAAGCCATGGAAGTCAGGTCCATTATTTACTGAGGTGATTTATTAGATGATGTGAGGTTCAAAGAAATGCACAGTATATTGTACCCCATAGAAACTAACTCTAGCTAACAGAACTCAGAATGAAAATGAAATCAAAATAAACCGTATATATATATATATATATATATATATATATATATATATACATAGTCACTATTACTAAAAATAAGTGAGCAACATAAAAGTTTTAAGTACACTGAGGCTGAAATTTGCTTCCATAGGGATGCTCAGACAATGCAATGTTTTGATAGAACTTCAGAGCTACAGTGCTTACTCTGGGAATCAAACTACAATGGCATGTTGCCTTTAAATTTTAAGCTGGGAAACTAGAAAGCATTTTAACCTAGAAAAAAAGGTAGGTTGTGTTTCATTCTGCACTCTCTACAGCTGCGTTTGAACGCAAGAACATGTCCTTGCTAACCCCTAAAGCATCTCCTTCTTCTGTACAGGATCTGTTATATTTTCTCACTGTAATAGAACACTATTTGTCTCCTCAAATATCGTTTAGTAAAAGCATTTTAGTTGAATTAAAGCACTGCACTGAACACTTGAAACAATCAGAGAAAGAAATGACTATTTTCAGGTTCCTAGTAACTACTGAGTGCTGAAGATCAAGTGACCCACAAAAGATATGTTCTGTAGTGTTTTTAAAAGGTCTTTATCATACTTGCTTGAATATAATAACATTACATGAATCTGCGTGTCATTATAATGACTTGTTCAGCTCTCAACACCTACTTGACAAAGACCTCAGTTAGAAGAGCAGAAACTGCAGGCTAAAAGAAAAGTCACAATGGTCAAAGAAATTTCCATTCCTCTCCTCTCCTCTCTTCTCCTCTCCTCTCTTTTGCTCTCCTCTCTTCTCCTCTCTTCTGCTCTCCTCTCTTCTCCTCTCTTCTGCTCTCCTCTCCTCTTCTCTCCTCTCTTCTGCTCTCCTCTTCTCTCCTCTCTTCTCCTCTCTTCTGCTCTCCTCTCCCCTCCTCTCCTCTGCTCTCCTCTCTTCTCCTCTCTTCTGCTCTCCTCTCCTCTCCCCTCCTCTCCTCTCTTCTGCTCTCCTCTCCTCTCTTCTGCTCTCCTCTCCTCTTCTCTCCTCTCCTCTCCTCTCTTCTGCTTTCCTCTCCTCTCCTCTCTTCTCCTCTCTTCTGCTCTCCTCTCCTCTCTTCTGCTCTCCTCTCTTCTCCTCTCTTCTCCTCTCCTCTCCTCTCCTCTCCTCTTCTCTCCTCTCCTCTCTTCTGCTCTCCTCTCCTCTCCTCTCTTCTCCTCTCTTCTGCTCTCCTCTCCTCTCTTCTGCTCTCCTCTGCTCTCCTCTCCTCTCTTCTCCTCTCTTCTGCTCTCCTCTTCTCTCCTCTCCTCTCCTCTCCTCTCTTCTGCTCTCCTCTCATCTCCTCTCTTCTGCTCTCACTTCTCCTCTCTTCTCCTCTCTTCTGCTCTCCTCTCCTCTTCTCTCCTCTCCTCTCCTCTCTTCTGCTCTCCTCTCCTCTCTTCTGCTCTCCTCTCCTCTTCTCTCCTCTCTTCTCCTCTCTTCTGCTCTCCTCTCCTCTTCTCTCCTCTCCTCTCCTCTCCTCTCCTCTCTTCTGCTCTCATCTCCTCTCCCCACCTCTCCTCTCTTCTGCTCTCCTCTCTTCTCTTCTGCTCTCCTCTCCTCTCTTCTGCTCTCCTCTCCTCTTCTCTCCTCTCCTCTTCTCTCCTCTCCTCTCTTCTGCTCTCCTCTCATCTCCTCTCCTCACTTCTCCTCTCCTCTCCTCTCCTCTCTTCTCCTCTCTTCTGCTCTCCTCTCCTCTTCTCTCCTCTCCTCTTCTCTCCTCTCTTCTGCTCTCCTCTTCTCTCCTCTCCTCTCCTCTCTTCTGCTCTCCTCTCTTCTCCTCTCTTCTGCTCTCCTCTCCTCTCTTCTGCTCTCCTCTCCTCTCTTCTGCTCTCCGCTCCTCTCTTCTCCTCTCTTCTGCTCTCCTCTCTTCTGCTCTCCTCTCCTCTCTTCTCCTCTCCTCCCCTCTCCTCTCCTCTCTTCTCCTCTTTTGCTCCCCTCTCCTCTCTTCTGCTCTCCTCTCTTCTCCTCTCCTTTCCTCTCCTCTCTTCTCCTCTCCTCTCCTCTCCTCTCCTCTCTTCTCCTCTCTTCTGCTCTCCTCTCCTCTCTTCTCCTCTCTTCTGCCCTCCTCTCCTCTCTTCTCCTCTCTTCTGCTCTCCTCTCCTCTCTTCTGCTCTCCTCTCTTCTCCTCTCCTCTGCTCTCCTCTCCTCTCTTCTCCTCTCATCTCCTCTCCTCTCCTCTCTTCTCCTCTCTTCTGCTCTCCTCTCCTCTCTTCTGCTCTCCTCTCCTCTCTTCTGCTCTCCTCTCCTCCACATCAGCAGTATTGCTGAACGGGGTGAAGTGCAGTGACTAACTTTTGTTGACAGCTAATCAATAGAGGATAGTGTCTTTGAGCTTTTAGGGGCGGATATACTTGCACTAGGCTTAAAAAAGAATTATGCCTTTTTACTGAGGTGTCTGGCCAAAGGCACCATAAAACATGGCAAAGATGTGAACATGAGTCAAAACAATAGCTGAAATTTGTGACGCCATTTACACTTCGCGACATAAATGTGTCTCCGGCTCTCTGCAAAACGAATATAAATCCAATCTTCAATTCCTATGCTCAAATTTAAAAGAGTACATGTCAACGAAAGCAACAGATATGCGCTGCGTTTTATTTATCAACAACTAATATCAAAAATACAAAGATCTCCTCTTCTCTCCTCTCTTCTCCTCTCTTCTGCTCTCCTCTCCTCTTCTCTCCTCTCCTCTCCTCTCCTCTCTTCTGCTCTCCTCTCCTCTCCTCTCTTCTGCTCTCATCTCCTCTCCCCACCTCTCCTCTCTTCTGCTCTCCTCTCTTCTCTTCTGCTCTCCTCTCCTCTCTTCTGCTCTCCTCTCCTCTTCTCTCCTCTCCTCTCCTCTTCTCTCCTCTCCTCTCTTCTGCTCTCCTCTCATCTCCTCTCTTCTGCTCTCCTCTCCTCACTTCTCCTCTCCTCTCTTCTCCTCTCTTCTGCTCTCCTCTTCTCTCCTCTCCTCTCCTCTCCTCTCTTCTGCTCTCCTCTTCTCTCCTCTCCTCTCCTCTCTTCTGCTCTCCTCTCTTCTCCTCTCTTCTGCTCTCCTCTCCTCTCTTCTGCTCTCCTCTCCTCTCCTCTCTTCTGCTCTCCTCTCCTCTCTTCTCCTCTCTTCTGCTCTCCTCTCTTCTGCTCTCCTCTCCTCTCTTCTCCTCTCTTCTGCTCTCCTCTCCTCCCCTCTCCTCTCCTCTCTTCTCCTCTTTTGCTCCCCTCTCCTCTCTTCTGCTCTCCTCTCTTCTCCTCTCCTTTCCTCTCCTCTCTTCTCCTCTCCTCTCCTCTCCTCTCTTCTCCTCTCTTCTGCTCTCCTCTCCTCTCTTCTCCTCTCTTCTGCCCTCCTCTCCTCTCTTCTGCTCTCCTCTCCTCTCTTCTGCTCTCCTCTCTTCTCCTCTCTTCTGCTCTCCTCTCCTCTCTTCTCCTCTCATCTCCTCTCCTCTCTTCTCCTCTCCTCTGCTCTCCTCTCCTCTCTTCTGCTCTCCTCTCCTCCACATCAGCAGTATTGCTGAACGGGGTGAAGTGCAGTGACTAACTTTTGTTGACAGCTAATCAATAGAGGATAGTGTCTTTGAGCTTTTAGGGGCGGATATACTTGCACTAGGCTTAAAAAAGAATTATGCCTTTTTACTGAGGTGTCTGGCCAAAGGCACCATAAAACATGGCAAAGATGTGAACATGAGTCAAAACAATAGCTGAAATTTGTGACGCCATTTACACTTGGCGACATAAATGTGTCTCCGGCTCTCTGCAAAACGAATATAAATCCAATCTTCAATTCCTATGCTCAAATTTAAAAGAGTACATGTCAACGAAAGCAACAGATATGCGCTGCGTTTTATTTATCAACAACTAATATCAAAAATACAAAGATCGCAATAGGAGAAAGAGCGGCATCAGCACTGGTAAGATCATTTAGTCTCATTACTTTTAATGAATATGATTTTGTGTTGAGCGTCTGCGACTTGCTTTTTTGTTTCATTTGCGGTAGTTTGCGAGTTGGCTTGCTAAACGGATACTCAGCTACTCATCTGCGGCAAAGCGTGTTGCAGTAGCGCTGTCATAAATGGCAATAACATGTCATATAGGCTATTACACGCTCTAACACTTTTTTTATTTGAACAATTTGTGAGGAGTAAAATTTACATATGTGGTTTCAATAACCAGATGCATTTACACTACTTCGTCTGGAATGCGGCCCAGACCACCTCCTGATGTGGTTTGAGTAATCAGATTCAAATCAGTCTCGAATATGTTTAGGAGGGCATTTACAGCTATCAGACAGCTATCCGATCAAAGAAAACTCATGAAGTGACCAGGTGTAAACAGGCCCTCTATGTTTTAAAGTTTAAAAAAATGGCATTGTAACATAAAAAAAAAAAACTTTGAACATACTTTACAGAATGTGACTTAAGTGTTTTGAATCACATACATAGAGAATATTCTAATAGAATGTTTTTTGAGAAGAGAAGAACACCCTGGTAACCACCTAGCAACCACATAATAACACCCTAGTAACTGCATAGCGACGCCCTAGTAACCCCCCAGAATACCTTAGCAAAGATGTGTACTTAGTAATTGATATAACCCTGCTTTAAACCCTAATTTGAAAAATTGACATATGCCACATTGAACTTCACCTGTCGATACTCATAAGGATACCTGCCACAGAGCTCAACCCTACTTTAACCCCCAGTCAATGAACTGGGGAGGGCGACAGGTTTTCATTTGTCAAGCTCAACCTGTCATGATCCTGGTCCTTCTTTCTTTTTCTGTCTCCCTCTTGTGGTCATTCACATACACTCACACACACTTTTACGCACCTGTACTCACATTCACGCTCTCATTATCTCATCCCCTTCAGCTGATTCCACTCACCTCATCCTCTGCGTTGGTTTTCTCCAGCTGTTTCCTAATTTTCCCCTGATTGTTTCTCCTTCTTCTAGCTCTTCCTGTCCTTGGCTCTTTGTCAGATTATTCGATGTTGAAGCTCATGCTATACGCTCACTCTATTGATCCGTGTCCTGTCCTGTCCTGTCTGGCGGTGTGCTGATGCTCGATTACCTGCAAGTATTACCGTGTTATCTGCTTTCTGAATTCTGTTCAGTTCTGGACGCTGAGATCCTCTGCCTCGCCATAGACCTTCTGCTGGCGTCTCCTCTCTTCATGGGTCGCTCGAGGTCTCTCTGATTCTGCAGTCGCCAACCGCATCTGCACTGTTTGCTGTCCAGACGAGGGGATTTCTGTTCTCGTTAAGAGCCGTGTGGCCGATCCTGATTTCTCAAGTTTTTTTCCCCTGAACATGTGTCCTTTTGCTAAAGGGCAGCTGAATATAAATAAAGGACTGTTGATTGCCGCATCTCGCTGTTGAGTTCTCTTTCTACCATTCCTTAACAGAATAATCTGACCAACAGAATGGACTCAGCGAGTGGCAATCCTTTTCAAGCGGCCGTCGAGATGCAGGGCGGCTTGCTGGGCAGACACGAGGAGGACATTTCGTCTGCAAGACAGGCTGTCGAATCACTGGCTGCCCAAATGACGGATCTCTCTCAGCGGGTTCATCACTTGCGCAAGGAGCCGTCTTCTATTTCTGAGCCACGGATAAATAATCCGCCTGTTTATTCTGGTGAGCCCACTCAATGCCGTTCTTTTTTGACACAATGTGAGGTGTTTTTTCACTTCAGCCCTCTACGTATGCTACTGACCGGTCCAGGGTTGCCTATGTCATCTCACTCCTCACGGGCCTGGCACGGGAGTGGGGTGCGGCCAACTGGGAGGCTGAGACTAACTGTGTGTTTGATTTTCTCTCTTCAAGCAAGAAATGATTAGAGTTTTTGATCGCTCGGCTTATGGTGAAGAGGCTTCACGTTTACTCTCTACGCTTCGTCAGGGGAGACGTGCTGTTACTGATTTTTCCATCCAGTTCCGTACACTGTCAACGACCTGCGGGTGGAACACCCCAGCCCTGGTGGCGCGTTTTCTGGAGGCTCTTAATCCAGAGATCAAGGATGAGATTCTTGCATGTGAGGTACCAACCCAACTCGACGCGCTCATCGATCTGGCCATCCGGGTGGAGAGGCGTTTCGACTCACGTCGCAGAGCCCGCGGTTTGGAATCCGCCCTTTTTTCTCCTCCCGCGGTTACTCCTCCTCAGCTCTCTGGTCCGAGTCCTGAGCCTATGCAACTCGGAGGTCTTCGCATCTCTCTCAAGGAACGTGAGCGACATATTACGAACCGTCTTTGCATGTATTGTGCTGCTGCAGGTCATTTTGCCTCTGACTGTCCAGTAAAAGCCAGAGCTCGTCAGTAGGCGGAGGGTTACTGGCGAGCGCTATTTCATGGATCTCTCCGTCTAAATCCTGTACCACTCTACCTATTCATCTTCGCTGGTCGACTTCCTCTGTGTCCTGTACTGCCTTGGTCAACTCAGGTGCTGAGGGTAACTTCGTCGACGAGACATGGGCTCGTGAGCAAGGTATTCCTCTCATTGATTTAAAGAGCTCCACTCCTCTGTTCGCCCTTGATGGTAGTTCCCTTCCTAGGGTGCGGAGAGAGACTGTTCCCCTTACTCTCTCCGTCTCGGGGAACCACAATGAGACTGTTTCTTTTTTAATTTTTCATTCCCCATTTTCACCTGTGGTTTTAGGCCATCCTTGGCTTGTTCAACACAACCCCCATATTGACTGGTCAAACGGCAGCATATTTTCCTGGAAATTGTTGTGTCATGTTAAATGTTTAACCTCTGCTGTTCCCCCCGTGTGTTCTGTTTCTGTTTTCCAGGAGGAACCAGGTGATTTGTCAGGAGTGCCGGAGGAGTATCACGATTTGCGAGGGGTCTTTAGTCGTTCTCGGGCCACTTCTCTTCCCCCTCATCGTCAGTACGACTGTAGCATAGATCTTCTTCCGGGGACCACACCTCCTCGGGGTAGATTGTATTCGTTATCTTCTCCCGAACGTAATGCGCTCGAAGATTATCTATCAGATTCTCTTAATGCTGGTTTAATTGTTCCCTCATCGTCCCCTGCCGGCGCCGGCTTCTTCTTTGTTAAGAAGAAGGATGGCTCTTTGCGTCCTTGTATAGATTATCGAGGGCTGAACGAGATCACTGTCAAGAACCGATACCCCTTGCCACTGATGTCGTCAGCTTTTGAGATTTTACAAGGAGCAAAGATTTTCTCTAAACTCGATCTCCGTAACGCATATCATTTAGTTCGTATTAAGGAGTGGGACGAATGGAAGACCGCTTTTAACACACCCCTGGGGCACTTTGAATATAGGGTTCTTCCTTTCGGATTGGTCAACGCTCCCGCGGTTTTTCAAGCCCTCATTAACGACGTCCTCCGCGATATGCTCAACATTTTTGTTTTTGTCTATTTGGACGACATTCTGATTTTCTCTCCGTCGCTTCAGGTCCATGTCCAGCACGTCCGCCGAGTCCTTCAACGGCTGTTAGAGAATCGACTATGTCAAGGCAGAGAAGTGCTCGTTTCACGTGTCTTCAATTTCGTTTTTAGGTTCAATTGTCTCTGCAGAGGGGACCAGTATGGACCCAGGCAAGGTGTCGGCGGTTACTGATTGGCCACTTCCAGAGTCCCGCGTCGCGTTACAGCGGTTTCTCGGCTTTGCTAATTTTTATCGCCGTTTCATTAGAAATTTCAGCCAGGTTGCCGCGCCCCTCACTGCTCTCACTTCTATCAAATCCAACTTTAGATGGTCAGACGCCGCTCAAGAGGCGTTTGATCGCCTAAAGACCCTTTTTACTACTGCCCCGGTTCTTATCACTCCCGATGTCTCAAGACAATTTATCGTCGAGGTGGATGCTTCTGAGGTGGGGGTCGGGGCTGTACTCTCCCAGCGCTCCGCCGCTGATGGGAGAGTGCATCCCTGTGCCTTTTTCTCTCACCGTCTCTCGCCCGCTGAACGAAACTACGACGTTGGCAATCGAGAGTTACTCGCTATCCGCTTAGCTCTAGGAGAGTGGCGGCAATGGTTAGAGGGTTCCTCTGTTCCGTTTCTTGTTTGGACGGATCACCGTAATCTGGAGTATATCCGTTCCGCAAAGCGATTGAACGCCCGTCAGGCCCGTTGGGCTTTGTTTTTTACTCGCTTTGACTTCTCGATTTCTTACCGCCCTGGTTCTAAGAACGTTAAGCCCGACGCTCTCTCTCGTCTATTTGACTCTTCAACCACTCCTGCTAATCATGAGACTATTATCCCTTCTGGTCGTTTCGTGGGGACAGCCATTTGGGGAATTGAGAGACTGGTCAGAAGGACCCTCTCTCGAGTCACCGCTACTCCCGATTGTCCTAGGGACCTTCTCTTTGTCCCCGAGTCGGCACGTCAAGCGGTCCTTAAATGGGGTCACTCTTCCAAATTAGTCGCTCACCCGGATGTTCGGGGTTCGCTTGCCTCTATCCGTCAACGCTTCTGGTGGCCTACCTTAGAACACGAGACGCGCCGTTTTGTTGCCTCTTTCGTCGTATGTGCTCAGATGAAGTCTGGTAATTCCCCTCCGGCCAGTCTCCTTCGGCCCTTGCCTGTGCCTGCTCGTCCGTGGTCGCACATTGCGCTTGACTTTATCGTCGGGCTCCCCTCTTCTGCTGGGAATACAGTCATCTTAACCGTAGTCGATCGCTTTTCAAAGTCTGCGCACTTCATTTCGCTCCCTAAACTCCCCTCTGCTAAGGAGACCGGCCAAATTATGATTGACCATATCTTTAGGCTTCATGGTCTGCCCACCGATGTTGTGTCTGATAGGGGTCCGCAGTTTGCCTCGTTATTCTGGAAAGAATTCTGCCGCCTTATCGGGGCCACCGCCAGCCTTTTGGGGAAGCCAGGTTTTCATCCCCAAACTAATGGACAGGCCGAACGGGCCAATCAAAGTATCGCTCGCATTCTCCGTAGTCTGGTTTTTCGAAATCCCGCGTCTTGGTCTGAGCAGCTTGCTTGGGCTGAGTACGCTTATAACTCTCATCCGTCTTCCTCCACGGGTCTTTCGCCTTTCCACGGTTGCCTCGGTTACCAGCCTCCTCTGTTCTCCTCGCAGGAGACGGAGTCTAGATGTCCGTCCGTTCAGACCTTTATTGCTCGCTGTAAACGCACCTGGAGGAGAGTAAGATCAGCACTTTGTCGTTCTAAGAGACACATGAGAGCAGCGGCTAATAGACGTCGGGTTAAGAGTCCTCGTTACGTTCGTGGTCAGAGAGTGTGGCTTTCCACAGCCAATTTACCTCTCCAATCTGAGTCTCGTAAATTGGCACCCCGTTTCGTTGGTCCATTCCGCATTATCAAGATCATCAATCCTGTCACTGTCCGACTTCGCCTTTCGTCCAGTCTCCGTCGGGTCCACCCTGTTTTTCATGTCTCATGTATTAAACATGTCATTCGTCCTCCCTCACGTCCCTCTTGCCCCCCCGTTCAGGTTGAGGGCGCTCCTGTCTATAGAGTCAGCCGAATTTTGGACAGGCGCCGACGGGGTCGTGGGTACCAATATTTAGTTGACTGGGAGGGGTATGGTCCTGAGGAGAGAAGCTGGGTTCCCTCCCGGGACGTCTTGGACCCCTCGCTTATCGAGGATTTCCTTCGGTCTCATCGGTCTTCTGCCTCGGGAGCGCCAGGAGGCGCTCGTTGAGGGAGGGGTACTGTCATGATCCTGGTCCTTCTTTCTTTCTCTGTCTCCCTCTTGTGGTCATTCACATACACTCACACACACTTTTACGCACCTGTACTCACATTCACACTCTCATTATCTCATCCCCTTCAGCTGATTCCACTCACCTCATCCTCTGCGTTGGTTTTCACCAGCTGTTTCCTAATTTTCCCCTGATTGTTTCTCCTTCTTCTAGCTCTTCCTGTCCTTGGCTCTTTGTCAGATTATTCGATGTTGAAGCTCATGCTATACGCTCACTCTATTGATCCGTGTCCTGTCCTGTCCTGTCTGGCGGTGTGCTGATGCTCGATTAACTGCAAGTATTACCGTGTTATCTGCTTTCTGAATTCTGTTCAGTTCTGGACACTGAGATCCTCTGCCTCGCCATAGACCTTCTGCTGGCGTCTCCTCTCTTCACGGGTCGCTCGAGGTCTCTCTGATTCTGCAGTCGCCAACCGCATCTGCACTGTTTGCTGTCCAGACGAGGGGATTTCTGTTCTCGTTTAGAGCCGTGTGGCCGATCCTGATTTCTCAAGTTTTTTCCCCTGAACAAGTGTCCTTTTGCTAAAGGGCAGCTGAATATAAATAAAGGACTGTTGATTGCCGCATCTCGCTGTTGAGTTCTCTTTCTACCGTTCCTTAACACAACCTTACAAAAGTTCCTAAGGAGCATAGCCCTGCTTTAATCCCCAATCTGATAGGTTAGGGAGAGAGACAGATAGAGAGTGGGCTGTTTCTTGCGGCTTAGTCCACCTCAACTCTCACTGTCCAGCTCTAAACAAGCGAAAAACTGAAAAATTTGGGGAGGGTGACAGGTGAGAGAGTGGACATAGACCATTTTCAACTTCCCCTGTCCAACTCTATACTCATAAGAATAACTGCCAGGGAGCCCAACCCTACTTTAACCCCCAGTCAATGAACTGGGAAGGGTGGCAAATTTGTATCTGTCGAGCTTAACATTACAGATATTCCTTAGATATTCCTATTATAGCCTTGCTTTAATACTCAATCTGATAGATTGAGGAAGGCGGCAGATGAGAGAGTGGTCCACATCTTGCATGATTTCACGTGGCCTGATTTCATGAATCATGAATTACATTCAGGCTTTTTATTTACAAGTGTAAACCTTAAGAAGCCACACAGTAAACAATATTTAAAAAACCTTGGACAGGTTGTGTGAGATTCATCTATTTGCAAACTTTGTTTGTGTGCACTATTCAAACTATGTAATATTTTTAACACAATTGTATTAAAAGCCCAACTTGCATAGATGAATGAACAGAGACAATCAAAGATGTGATACATTCTCTGATAACAGAGAGCCTGACAAAGACACAGCATTGCTGGAGGACCCATGGTTTTGTCTAATGTCCTTGCAACAGGGTTACAAAGAAAGAATTAGTAATAAAAAACATGGCAGAGAAAGCTAAAAGTGCCCAAGGTCCTTCGAACATGCTGATAAACAGAATGGTAAAAAATGGGGAATAATGACTCAATGCCAGGCTTGTTATTTATATAAGCCAAACCTTAGGAAGCACAAGGCCAGCAGTAGACATCTTTTAGCAAGTGATAAAATAAGAGGAAAAGATATGTTTCCAATTTACAAAATGTTGTTTCTCTATATTTGGGGGGTCATTTTAAAAATAATCAAGATCACTAGTATCACTAGCATTAAGAGGAAATCGTCTTAACAGATACTAGTGAACTTGATTCTTTTTAAGATGACCCCCCCCCCTCCCCTCCCTCAAAATTCTGCCCATTTATTCACTAAACACTATACCAATAATGGTAATTTATCATCCCAGACTGTTAGAACATCAGCTAACAAAGCAATTTGCATGCTGTAACCACAATTAGATTTTAACTCTGCCTGCTTCGTCACAAAACAATTTGCAACGGTAAATTAGCCAACACAAAATGTGTCACTCAAAAATGGCTAGGACTTTGTTCTTACTTTTTCAATAACCTTTTTCAATACCCTACACCCCCCACTCGTAATATTAATGGATGAGATTCCCTTCTATATGTTTCTTGTTAAAGTTTGAAATTAGTTAAAAATAATTTGAAAATAATAACTTTAAAAGGTTAAAAAATTATTTGTTCTCAAAAATTATTCATATGCAAGTGCTTTGTCATTTGCTTTGCAAATATTTTATCTGTATTACAGAAAGAGGACTTATAAACACATTTCTGTAGAAGTTTTTGGCCCCTATCATACACTGGCGCTATGCAGAGCCAAGTGTTTTTTGCTAGTTTCAGCCCAACGCAGTTATCATTTTCACGTCCTGCGCCACGTTGTTTAAATAGCAAATGCATTTGTGCCCATTTGTGCGCCCATGGGCGAGCTGGTCTGAAAACGAGGTGTGTTCAGGGGCATTGTTGGCGCGTTGCTATTTTGAAGCAACTGAAATAGACTGCAATTTTTTTTTTTAATGTAACCAGTGGTTGAATGAAACAACACAGGATACAAAAATTACTTTTTGGGCTTTATTCTGGCTGCTGTCTCTATAAAGGACAGCGATCGAGAGGAGCAAATACTTAGAAACAAAAATAATAAAATGAAATAAAGTCTTTCACATTTCTTTGGTGCACTTGTTTGGTATAAAAGATGATTATGACCCAAACTGAATGAAATCAAATTGAAATGAAAAACATTGGAATAACGAAATAGACTAGTACAAATACAGAATTTAAATACAGTTATGAAATACGGTAGAGGCTAATAGTCAAATGAAAAACAGTACATTAGTCTACCATCAAACTTCACAGTTATCTGCATACAGTTTTAAAGAAAGAGAAATTAGTACACTGTTCACACAGCATTCAATACGTTTAAGTAGCTCTTAACCATATATTCAATGTTAAAATAACCCACTGTTTTCTAACATGCACATCCAATTTAAACATTCACAAACACTGGGCTTCAAATAAGAGGAACAATTTAATTAACATTTATTACAACACATACCCAGTCTTTGCACGTGTCCCACGCGTGATCAAACCAGATCCAGCTCACACATACACACACAGGCATCCTAAAAGGCGATCTATAAACATTTCCCAATGAGCACACACATATGTAATACGTAAATATAACATTTAAACATTTTGTTCACGGAAATGAAACTGTATATTTACCTCACAAAGCCTTAAATGGGTGTATATGAACAAAACCAGCAGCTCTCACGTGAAATCACTGCTCTCTCTTCGCTGAAAACTAGCGCATGCACACTACACGAGGCAATGCCGTAAAGTGAGCGTCGCAACACAATCTCTTAAAGGAACCACGACCAATTTATGTCTAGTGTCATATTTTGTGATACTCATCCCACTTGGCTACATTCTCCCCTGCTAAATGTCATTGTCCTCAATGACTAATACATGTTCTTCACTTCTTTGACAGCTTCTCTAAAGAACACACTGCCTAAACTTGTTAACACCTGAGAAAAGACTTCGGGGCTAAGTGACACTGCATTGCATACTGATCTCGGCTCATTAAAGGGGTTTGAGTGTAGACCAGCATTGGCCCTTTTTGTTCTTCTAGGCATTGGTACAGGCCTTCTCAGTACTGGTTCTTCCACTTCTAGAGCAGAGCTAGTATCAGGGGCAACCTGCTCAAGTACAGAATCTTTTTGTTCAGTGCTAGCTGAAACCAAGCTGGATTGATCTACCAGTGCTTCATCATTTCCTGCGGAACTTCCAATCTGTGTTGCCTCCGGCAAACTGGGGTAAGTGACTTCCTCTAAAACAACAAAATCAGGATCAGAATGCACTGCAACTGGCTCATGTTTAGAAACTCCTTTTGGCGGTGGTGTTGTAGGAGGATGGTTCTCCATCACTTCTGGCTCAGGAGCATAAGTGACGCAGGGCCGCAAGTCCGCTCTATGCAATCTCTTTATAGGGCCACCCTCAAGAGGCTCAACAGTGTGTGTGGTACCTTGCACATCTATTACCTTGTAAACGGTAGGACCCCATGAATCCTGTATCTTATTTCTACCCAAAGGTCGGTAGCGCAGATACACCTGCTGACCAACATTGATCACAGGACAATACACCTTGTCATTCAGAGGGGCTAACCTCTCAGTGGCCTTGTGTTCAGCATACTCTCTTGCCTTTTTGTGTGCCTCCTTCAATCGCTCCTGATGAACCACTAACCAGTCTTGTTTTTGGTCCACAGGTTGTTCATGACCTAGCAGGGTATCGACAGGAAGATGTGGATGGACTCCAAAAAGTAAGTAGTATGGTGAGTATCCAGTGGTTGCATGTGGCGTGACATTGTATGCATAAACCAACTCAGCAAGGTGTTCTGGCCAGCGCCTTTTCTTTTCAGGGGGAAGTGTGCGTAGCAAATCATGGAGCGTTCGATTAAAACGCTCGCACTGAGCATTACCCTGAGGCCGATAGGGTGTAGTGCGGGTTTTCTTCACACCATACATTTTACACAGCTCAGCAATCACTTCGCTTTCAAAATTCCTTCCCTGATCAGAATGCAATCTTTCAGGTACACCATACTTCATGAACCACTCCCTCAACAAGAGTTTAGCGGTAGTTTCAGCTCTCTGATCTCTAGTTGGGAATGCTTGTGTGAATTTTGTGAAGACGTCGGTCACGACTAACACACTTTCCCGACCATCAGAGGATGGTTCGAGCACAGTAAAATCAACTGCCACTACCTCAAGGGGTCTAGACGCTAGAAAGGGCTTCATCGGAGCGTGTATCCTGGGTTGGGGCATCTTTGTTAAGATGCATCTCTGACACTTTTTAATCCATTGCTCCACATCGTTGTACATACCCACCCAGAAGCATCGTGGTCTCAACAGACTAATGGTGCGCTCAATCCCCTGATGTCCCATGTTTTCATGCACACTTTCGAGGACAGGTTCTTTTAAACACTCAGGTAGTAGCAACTGTTTACATTCACCTTGATATTGATCCTTCACAATACGATAAAGCAAACCATCTTGCTCCTGGATACTTGTCCACTGCTTTATCAGAGATAAGGTGGATTTTGAAAGTCGAGATCTTTCAGCGTGGGAGGGCTTTCTCTTGATTTCCCAGAAGTTTCTGAAAGAACTGATGGTAGGATCATTCTTCTGGAAATCTACCAGCTCCTCTACTTTATAGCCCGGCATAGTATGCGTACTTCCCTGGCTGTCATTTCCTGCAACTTCTCCACAATTCAAGGCACGAATTTGTCTGACCCTACAACAGCTCTCACCAGCAATCACCAAGTCAGGCTGCAGGACGGTCCCTTTGTTGACTACATTACAAATAGCAACACGGTCGTCATACTCGTCAGGCATGGTAAGCTCCCCTGCTGAAGGGTGTCTATAGACAGAGCATCAGCAGCTGTATTGTGTCGGCCAGGGCGATATTTCACTTCAAAGTCAAAAACGGCTAATTGAGCGACCCACCTTTGCTCAATTGCACCGAGCTTGGCTGTTTTAAGATGGCACAAAGGGTTGTTATCAGTGATGACTACAAATTTGGAGCCCAGCAGATAACCACGAAACTTTTCCGAGATGGCCCATTTAAGGGCCAGCAGCTCCAGTTTCATGCTGCTGTAGTTCCGGTCATTCCTTTCCGCCTTCCGAAGTCTCCTACTAGCGAATGCAATGACCCTCTTACACTCGCCCTGTTGCTGGTATAGTATTGCTCCCAGGCCCTCATTACTCGCATCAGTCTCTAAGACGAACGGAAGAGTAAAATCTGCCTACCCCAGCACAGGAGCAGAGGTGAGCTTCTCTTTCAGGAGCTCAAATGCTAACTGGCACTCAGACGACCACAAAGCACTGAAATCCTTTCTCGCACTGCCAAACTGGGAAATACACAGATTCACTAAATCATGAAGGGGCCCAGCAATCCTAGAAAACCCCTCAATGAATTTTCTGTAGTAGCCACAGAACCCTAAGAACGAGCGTAGTTCCTTCACTGTGTTGGGGACTTTCCATTGCCTCACTGCCTCGATTTTCCCTGGATCGGTAGCAACACCTTCTGCTGAGATTCGATGACCCAAAAAGGTTACTTCTCGCTGCAGGAAGTGGCACTTCTCAGGCTTAACTTTAAGACCGGTTTCCTTCAACCTCTTAAAGACTATTTCCAATCTCCGCAAGTGCTCTGGAAAAGTGGCAGAATACACTAGTATATCATCCAAATACACTAGCATGATCTGAAAGATTAAGTCACCCATTGTGGTCTGCATCAAGCGCTGAAACGTTGATGGCCCATTACACACCCCAAAAGGCATACGGGAGTACTCAAAGATCCCAAATGGAGTTGTAAATGCATAGTCTTATGTCTTATGCCTGTCACGTTCGTGAACAGCAACCTGATGATATCCACTCGCCAGATCAATTGAAGAGAAGAATGTTGCTCCTTGAAGCGCGTCAAAACTCTCATCAATCCTAGGTAAAGGGAACGCATCTCGGCGGGTCTTAGCGTTGAGCTGCCTGTAATCAACACACAGCCTGAGGCTGCCATCCGTCTTCCTCACTAACACAATAGGGGAGGCATAAGCACTGGTGCTTTCTTGAATCACTCCCTTCTTGAGAATCTTACTGATGTGTTCTCTGACTTCTCTGTACTGTGTGGGTGGGATACGCCTATAAGGCTGTGTCACTGGGACATCGTCGGCCACATGAATTTCATGTTTCACCTTATTGGTAAAACCAAGGTCTTCATCCTCGAGTGCGCACACATCAGAATACTGCATTAACAAATCACTCAGCGCTGCCTGCTGCTCAATGGTGCCACCAATATGAAGCTTACTGAGGAACTCTTTCGTGCTGTTCTCCAACACCTGACTGTTTTTGGCATTAACCGTGATCTCCTCCATATCAGCTGAAACACGCTGGAACTTAACCTCATACATCTCATTTAACTTCATACTCTCAACATGAGTTCAAGTCCCAAGCCGGGTTCGGGCCTGTAACCAGATGTCTTCTGAGGAAAGATTTACCACTTGCACAGGAAACAATGATGTCCCTGATGACACCAGAGAAGGAACAACAATGAGTCCACCCGGTAATGGTGTGTTCATAGGCTCCAACAGGTAATCGGATGACCCATCATGAAGCACATCTTTCGCAACTTTGGCCATCACCGTGGCAACTGAAGAAGCCGGTACATGGACCACTTCTTTTTCAGCTATCCGTACTGCTATTCTCTTCTCTTGGCTATGGGCACTGTGCAACTGTTGAAATGCTTCTCTCCAATTTGATTGCAATTTCCCACCCAGCGTTGTATCAAACTCTGCATGGACCAGTCGCCTGCATCTGCTGATAACGTTCATGCCAATTAGTGCTGGTACTAGAGAGGAGTTCTGTGTGTCTCTGACAACAAGGAAGCCACATTCTGGAAGCACAATACCCATGGTTTTGACTTCCAACTCCAGGTAACCAAGATAAGGTATGTCCAAACCATTAGCTGCGGTCAGCTTCAACCAGCCTGCTGTTGAAAGTATATCTTTATCTTCACTGGATAGGTGTTCCCTGAAGAAACTCTCAGAAATAGTGCTGACTTGGCTCCCTGTATCCAGTAAACAAGCGACACTCACTCCATTGATACTGAGGTTAGCAACAGGACATTTTCCCACAGCACGCTCGAGTAGTCTGTCACGGTTAGTATCCATGTTAGTTGAGCCAATGGACTGCCCCCGAACTGCCTGGCTCACAGCAACCGAGGGTGGGCGTTTCCCGGCAGCACAGAGACAGTGGCATTCTCTGCCACAGCCTGTCTGTTTTTCCTCACGCACCTCCTAGCGATGTGCCCAACACCATTGCACCGGAAACATACTGGTTGGCCATCTTCTGTAAACCTTGGTTGCACTTTGGGTCTGGTTTGGTTCATAGGTTCTGACTTGCTGCCCTGTGCTGTGAGTTTCTCAACTGCTCTTGTAAGCTCCCCTATAGCCTTTCCTTGTTCTGCTACAATTTTTAAAACGTCTTCCAGATTAACTGATTTTGTTTCAGGTACATTAACAGCAGCACACTGAGCTTCCGCAGTCTCAGAAACGACATTTCGACTGCTGACCACTTTTGTGACACGAGACTTAGGATCTTCTAAAGACAACATGAGGGCTTCATCACGCACTTCAATAAGTGTAGACTCTGGCTTGTCTCTAACAAGCTTCCGAAGTTCTCTTCTGAGACTTGTGTCTCTAATGCCCTCAATGAATTGGTCGCGAATGGCCAAACTCACATTTACCATTGCATTTGGTGACTGTTTCAGGAATGAGTTCTGAATCTGTGACAACGCATGCGAGTATGCGCGGATACCCTCACCTTCCATTTGTTTCCGACTATAGAAGGTCTGCAATAGCTGAGATATGCTGCGTTTTTCTCGAAAAGCTGCTCTCAGATACTCAAAAAGGTCACATGTTTGGTTTGACTCATTCCCCATTCTTAATCTGACCTCCTCTAAAGCTGCACCTCTTAGGAGTGACAGGACAAAGTCCAACTGATCCTCTGTGGTCTGATTTCTGACCAGTAGGACCCTCTCTACTTCTTCAATAAACTCATCAACATTCCTCCCATCTTTGTTTAGATCACCACTAAATGGTTGTATCTGACGTTCTCTTGGTACATAAATATAAGACCTGGATGGCTCTCTGCTCAAATTAGCAATTGCTGCCCTAGTCTCTTCATGTTGGCGGCTAAGTTCTCTAATTTGTCCCTGCATGTCATGCATTCTACTTCCTGCACCCTGTGCATCATCATGCTCATGTGAAACTGAAACATCATCATCTGAATGTGACATTTTTTTTTTTTTTTAATTGACCAATTATCTCAGCTCCACAAAAAAAAAACGGTTGACAGAGCAAAATAATCTCTTAAAAAGTCTCTTAATCAGTTCGTCACTATTTTGGAAGCAAAAGGATATGTCTTCAACTCTTTGGATAATACTTCTGTATCTCCTTCAAACAGTCCCTTCATAGGTGTCTCCGCACACAGCACTCTGTGGATTCCGGTGGAAATGAAGCACTCTTCCTCTCCCTTCCCGCAGTATCGTCACCACCAGGTCACCTCCAGCCGACTTCTGTTCCCTGGACTTTTGCCTGGACCCCGGACGATAGCCTCCACTCCGTGTTCCACAGACACCTATCCTCACCTCTACCGTATTTCAAACCGAATAATAAAAAAATCTATAAGCTCCCAACAGCCAGATACCCCACTCCTGGTACCAAATTATGTAACCAGTGGTTGAATGAAACAACACAGGATACAAAAATTACTTTTTGGGCTTTATTCTGGCTGCTGTCTCTATAAAGGACAGCGATCGAGAGGAGCAAATACTTAGAAACAAAAATAATAAAATGAAATAAAGTCTTTCACATTTCTTTGGTGCACTTGTTTGGTACACTCTAAAAAATGCTGGGTTATTTAATCTACCCAACCGCTGGGTTAGGAAATGTTTTACCCATTATGGGTTATTTATATGGAATTTGGGTAACTTTGTTCAACTCATGCGTTGAGTCAAAATCCATCAACCCAACATATATCGTTTGACCCAGCAAGTGGGTTGTTTGTGCTTCGAACATCATCAGCACAGCACAGTCCACACACCGAGCGCTCGTCACAGCAGAGAACCTGACTGGTCGTCCAGCGAGGCAAATAAATAATAAAAGGTATGTGTACACTACATTTCTTATTCACATTGTATTGTGTTGCGTTACCTATTAAAGCAGTATCTTTATATTGTCGAGGCTAGTTGGTTGGTTTGGCTTTACTACGTAGTTAACGTTAGCCATTTAGCCGTTATCATGGAAGCACGGATAGCCTAACTTACACCTTAACTTATCCGTTTGGTCTTAATTATATTAATGAATTAATTAAACAAGTTCACAATGCCCATGGGCATATGGTCATGGTTGCAAGGCAAATTTGCCAGCTTGTTTCAAGCTAGCCAGGTGATTCACTCGTTTACTAGCCAACAGTCAGTTAGTTGCTTTGCTAGCTATATTATTTTAAATGGCTATAAACGAATGTGCTTGCTTTTGCTTAAGCTTTTAGGTGTTTGACTGATTAAAATATGTAAAAACAGTGAGATAATCTGATATGTCTGACTAAATGCATTTATTTAAGTTATGTGGTGACCCACAATAGATAAGAACAAATTCTTATTTAAAATGGCATCCTGGCAAACGACAAGGGCCACTTGAGTGAAGGGTTGATGTGACACGCCAAAGTATGCACATTTTGTGTAAAGGTGTTAACAGTTATACTTTAAGGGGGAAAAAAAAAATCGCAAAACAAACTTTAGGAAAAATTCTAAAGATAAGTGTTCTTGAATTGGTTTTCATTATTTTAGATTAATTAATATGATTGAGAGGATTTAATTTTTTTTGTTTCGTTTGTAATAAAGAAATAGTCATTCAGTTCCATACTTCATACCAGTTGGTGGCAGTAATGCACCATATCATTGTGTGCCAACCGCCAAAAAACTTTAAAAGAAGAAGAAGACTCTCAATTAGGAGGAGGAACTTGTGTGTGCACCTGCGCGCCATTACATCTGCTGAGCGTTTGCTGCGACGTGACAAAGATTTTTACTCATAATTTTTTTCCTGTTATTTTGCAGGTATTGTTGTTACAACTTGATAATATGCACACGAGATCTGTAATGCAAATGTATATGTTCATACCGCAGATAATTCGGGTAATGACGTTCGGGGTTGTGAATATGTTGATATATAATGCAGACTGTCCTCCATTTTGTGAACGCTGTAACACGAGGTGATTGTGAAGTGCGTTTACGGTTATTCGATTCAAATTGATTCCAGTTAAGGTTATAGTCTTCGTTATGAGTTTACTTCAAATTTGTGTTTGGTTTATTAAGTGATCTATTACATATAAAGATCGGATGCACTTATTTTGCAGAACTGTCAGTCTATCTGTCTATTTTGCCTTCTGCGCGGGGCCTGTGACATTAAGAGATATATAATATATATGTACTCTCTGAAAGCTATACTTTGAGCAGCCACAAATATTATTGTGCAGTAAGAACAATTTACATGTAACAGTTATACAATTTGTCATATGAATTGTAAAGAAAGAAGGATTTTGGGATGCTAAATAAAATAGGCTTAGCTGGTATCTTCAAATTGGATTATTGTTGCGTTTGCATGGTGACATGAATAGGTAATGCAATAGAAATTGTATTTTTGCTTAAGCTCTTTTTTTGTTTGTTTCAGATCAATGGACACCTTTGTCATAAACACTTTGACAGACTGGCAACTGACAGACCTTGTGGAAATATTTAAAGGTAAGAATTAAGAAATATTGGGATAGTTTTTTTCCATCCACAGCATATCAAGTCTTTGCTACTCAAGCCCTTTTCAGACATGAATTCTTATGAAATATAATTTCCTCTTTTTTTCGATATAGCTTCAATATTATGTCAAAGTGACTCCAATAAATGAATGTGGCAAATGTCTTTTGTAGGCTTTCAGTGCTTCATACTGTTTTGTAATAAAAAATAGGGGTGTAACGGTTCACAAAATTCACGGTTCGGTTCAATACGGTACACTTGTGTCATGGTTCGGTATGTTTTCAATACAGCAAAGAAATGCCAGAGAAATTTCCTTGAATTTTATTTTTTTTATATATATAATTTTTTTTAAATTAAGACTAACATCATAAAGTATGATATTTTTTTCTTTGAGCAAAGATGGAGCTACAATTGACTCTTCTTAAGAGCATATAAAAAAAAACAGCTCCTTGGAAAAAATGAAATGTAATATTTTGTAGTTATAAACAAATGTTTATTTTACTTCACATTAACATTTGATGCCTGCAATGTTATTCATAATGTTGAAATAAAACCAAAACATTACTTAAAAGCATTGTAGCCTACTATTCCTGACAAACTTCCAAAGTTACATTTAGTGTTACTACAGTAAATCCATGGTGAATGTTCCTGATCTGTGGACACCAGATAGTTCATTCATGGCACAATGTTTCTTCCTGGTTTCCACATCAGCGTTGTTTGATCCGTTAATAATGGAGAAATGTGAATTGTTTTTCACTAGATCTCACAGTGATGTTATTACTTCAGTGGCGAATTCAAATGCTTTCTTTACTGGATCTCTAGCGCTGTGTAGTATAAGATCGGCTCGCTCTGCTTTGGTCCAAACTGATAAACAGTCAGTCACGAGTAGCTCAGTTTTGTTACACTTACATTACGTTTGCCATTTCATGTTGTGGTCGCGGCAGCATCTCTTACATTATGAGCGCGCTTGTGACGCACTTACATCTGAAATAACCGTTATGTTTGAAAATGTGTACCTAACACAGAACCAAAAGCCTTGTACTAAACGTTTCATTACGAATACGCGTACAGTTACACCCCTAATAACAAATGATGGAATATGCATGTTTATTACTAAATCTTCAATTTTAATTACCCATACATTTTTGTTTTGTACTCAAAGATGAGTTTTGTTGTAAAAACAAAGATGTCTGTGTTTTCTATATCTTTCAGAGGAGGGGATTGATGAGGAGAGTTTTATTCTTTTGGATGAGCCTACCATCAACCAGTTAATCCCAAGAGCTGGCCCTCGGCTGAAGTTCCTCAAAAAATTTAGAGAACTTGTAAGATCAATGAAATGAGAAGCTCAATTCTTCAGTTTTAATTTCTTTGCGAAGATGGGTTATACTTGCTTTAAGTGCAAAAGGCTAATTTCAGGTGGTACCAATAGTCTTTTTATGCACTTACGTGCAGTACACCATGTGAAGTCCGCATCAACACATTTCCAGTGTAGTGAAAGTGGTTGTGGTAGGACATTTTATTACATGTGGTCTTTTAAAAGACACTTGGAAAAGGAGCATAAAGTAGGAAATACTCTTGATGACTCATTTGAAGCCCCACCTGTTGATGTACAGAATGTTGAAATGCTGAATGTTGAAATGCTGAATGTGGAAATGGAGCCAGCACAGGGAGATGAGGAGGATTGGGATGAATTAGAACCAGAGGGTATTACCAATCGGGTGGCCCTCTTTTTAGCCCACCTTAAATCCAAATCTTCTATGACGTACTCAAACATAAACTTTGTGGTTCAGCATACTTCCAGTTTAATTAGCAATATTGTCAGCAGACTGCAATCAAAGACTATGTCTTTATTCCGTCAGTTTGGTCTTGATCAAAGCCTAGAGGTAGAAGAGCTTGAGGTGGAGTTCACAGAAGCAGCTGAGCCTTTCAAAGGATTGGAGACAGATTATAAACAGATGCAGTATTTTGCTAAATCTGGAAACTTCATTCAGCCAGTTGAGGAGCTTCTGTCTGGAGTTTCATATGTTCAGCCAATCGCCTCTGCCACTGGCATTGTCCGACAAGTTGCAGTTCCTGATTCATATCACCGTATTCCGTTAAAGAGCCTTTTGACCAAGATTCTTGAAATTCCTGGGATTGTACAGGCCATGCTGGAATGGCAGCGCAGAGATGGTGATGCAATTCAGGATGTTTTTGATGGGGAATTTTGTAAAACACATCCATTGTTCCAGAATGAGGTTTCAATCCCACTTGTGATTTACCAAGATGATTGTGAGGTAGTAAATCCGCTTGGTTCTAAGACTGGGATTCACAAGTTAGGACTTATTTATTTCATCTTGAAGAGCTTGCCACCAGACCTGCTATCAAGTTTGCAGTCACATTTCCTTTTAGCAGTGTACAAATCTGATGACGTAGTGACCTATGGCCTTGATGCAATCCTGCGTCCTATCGTGGAAGAGATCAGGTGTCTAGAGAGTGATGGCATCTTTGTTAATACCCCCAACTATCAAGGTGTTGTCAAGTTCACGGTGGTCCAGGTAGTTGGAGACAATTTAGGCTTGCATAGCGTTCTTGGCTACATTGAAAGCTTTAGTGGAAACTATGTGTGTCGGTTCTGCAAAGCAGATAAAATGGGTGTGAGGTCTCTGACGCTGGAAGATCCTACTTTGTTGCGTGATCGCAATAGCTATGAGGCAGATTTGCGTAGAGCTGACTCCTACCAAACAGGCCTGAAAAGAGACAGTGTCTTGAACAACTTGTCTTTTTATCATGTATCAGACAATGTGGCAGTTGACATCATGCATGATGTACTGGAAGGGGTGGGGCCCTATGAAGTCAAACTTGTGTTGAATTCACTAATTGAGCAAAAGTATCTCACACTAGAAAAGCTCAATTACAGAATAACAAGCTTTGACTATGGATTTTGTGATAAGGGTAACAAACCTACTGTCATAAGCAATCTCAGAAACCCTGAAGCCCCCTTGCGGCAGTCAGCATCTCAAATGTGGTGCCTGCTTAGGTTATTGCCGACAATGATAGGTGACCTTATCCCTATGGATAACAAGCATTGGGAACTTCTACTCCTCCTACTCTTGTGCATGGAGTTCATCTTTTCTCCTTCGCTTACTGTAGCAGCAACACTATACCTAAGCAAAATCATTGAAGAGCATCACTCTCTCTTCCTGGAGCTCTATCCTCACCTACATTTACGGCCAAAACACCACTTCATGCTACATTACCCAGGAGTCATTCAAAAACTCGGACCGTTGAGGCAGTTCTGGGCGATGAGATTTGAAGCTCGACATGCATTTTTCAAACAGGTTAGCCATGTAACTGGTAACTTTAAAAACATTTGTAAAACCATGGCATTTCGCCATCAGATGATGCAGTGCTACAGTTTCCTGTGTGGAACTGTGTTGTGCCACAATACAGAAGTTGGTCCTGGGTACACTACATTTCTGGCCAACATTGAGGGATTTAAAGAGATCCAAAGTGGTCTAGAAGGTATTCCCCTTTTTAGTGAATTGTATGTCCCAGCCTGGGTAAAGTTTAAGGGAACTGAATATAGAGCAGGCATGACCGTATTCCTGTCCTATGATCCATATGGAGAGCCTCAGTTTGGTGTTATACTATCAGTTTTACTACTGGAGCAAACATCACATACACCAACAATAAGACTTGTTGTAAAGAAGTGGGAAACACAGTGGTTTGATAGGCATTTATTTGCGTACAGTGTGATTCCCACTCAAGTTTTGGCAGCTGTAGATGTGAGCGAGCTGCTTGATTACCATCCCATCCATGCTGTCAAGTCGCACAGAGAGGATGATGATAGTTTATACATTTCCCTGCGTTATAGGCTTTTTTAGATAATCAGCGGACTGCCACCAGGTGTGCGTGTATGACACTTGTAAATAGTATTTTGACTAGTTTATAGATGTTTAAAATGCATAGCTTGACATTGTCTGCCATATTAGTTTAGTTTTTAGCCGTACATGCTACGTAAAGTGTCCATTGCTTGAGGATGATCAGTAATGGACTAATGGAATGGGAAGAACTAATGGAATTACTTCTGGGATGGGAAGAACTACTGGAACTACTTCTGGGATGGGATGACGTTACCAAACTACTGGGATGTTCTTGAAATGACTACTGGGGTGTTATAAGTTGTACTGTAAGTATTTTTGTTTAATCACTTAACGTCTATCATCTGCTCCATGTACATTCTTAGTCACTGCCACATTTATGTTTTAGCAGTCACCTTTTTAAAGACACCTGCATGGTCCAAGAAAGGAAATGTCACCTTTTACAACTAAAAACTTGGCAGTTGGGTGATAAATTTGAGCAGTTTTGTGTCTGAAACCATGCACTCTTTTTCCAAATATATTGTAACAAATAATTGTTCGAAATATTGTCTCGAACCCTGGTCCCAATGCATGCTTCCTAACCGCAATGCCAAGAGGGGCAAGAGGTTAACCTCATTTACCAACCAGTTCACTACAGTATACATTCTATGAGAATGCCAGCCGGTAGGCTACACATGTCACACCATGCATGCAGTTTTTTGATGTGGTAAAGAAAATGCACAGTTTTATCTTGACCCACCCCCCATCCCATCTGTCACCTTGTTTCCTATCCATCCAGGAGTTTACATTACTGATGCTTAGCAAGCTATTCTAGGTGGCTGCCACTGTTTATTATATTGAACTGGATTTTCTGCATAGGTTGAACCTGCTGTTGTCCCTGCTATCCCACCTACAATCTCTGATGTCACACCAACTGCCACTCCTCCAAACCCCATGGAGGATCAAGCAGCAGCTGTGGTACCAGTAAATCAGCTGATGGAGACAATACACATCATTCCACAGTTTGTAAGTTCCACTTTAAGACTTGGGTGTCACTTTGTTTAATCAACAGTAGGCTGGGCAATTAATCAAAGCCAAAATATAGAAACAATTGAATGTATCTTGTGTATGTTGATTGATCAAGATACTTTTTTTTTCCCTCTTAAATTAGCAAATCCACCTGGATAAAAACTAATAATTTTCTTATCAGCTAAATTCATTTGATTAGCACCTTAAAGACTTATGTTGCTGTACAATAGTAGTGATTGAAAAGAGTGAAACACATTGTGATGCGATGTGAGCTAACTGTTCATTATTTGAAATCAAGGCAAAGGTTTGAAATAATGGTGATATCGATTTTGAATTCGTATCACCCTTCACTTCATAAAGTAAGAGATCTGCAATGTTGTCTCTTGTGTACATTTTTTCAGGATGTCCGGCAGGTTCTTACAGGCTTGCATGATGGCAAGGGAATTGTTGAGAGCCTTGATGAGGATAATGTCATCACAACAAGTCAGAGACGTCTCCTCGTCCGTATCTTGGTGTCGTACCTCACTGAGAAATTTGGAGAGAAGTAATTTATTTTTTTATATATAGAATTGGGTTCCTGTTTAATACGCCAACATTCACGTTTTGAAATTGAATTAACATATTTCAACATAAATAACAAGTACAACATGTACTTTCATTTTACTTAAATTAAAAAAGCTTTTTCTGTTTTACAGTCCTACATCAGAAACCAAAAAGGCACTAGCATTGGGTTTGGTTCAGTCGTTTTCCTGTTTGAAAGACTCATCAAGCAGTGGCAGCGTGAGTGTTTTTTGAAAAATGTCATTGAGATATTTATTTGGGTTGTCATGATCCTCAAACTGATTCAGCTTGCTGTTTTTTTTTTTTTTTTGTTGTTGTTGTTTTTTCCTCAAGGTTGCAATCCAATTTGATTCGCAATTTTAACTTTACTTGGTTAACTAGAGTCAGCCGAGGGCTAGGTTTTTGCTAGATTTCAAATTTAGATCTCCTGTTTTTGGCGAATCATCACCAAAGAATAGACACTAGGGTTCGTGTGAAAATTATTGTCCCGCAGGTCCTTGTAAATATATATAAATAATATAATAATTGGGAACTTGAGGCTTTAAATTTGGCTGGAAGTCACAACATCGACGCACTTGTTTTTGGCAACGGAGCGTGGAGCAGCATACATTGAGCGTAAAAGCTGAAACAGTTTGTTAAAGTACAGCTCACTCCTCCTTGAAACATATCTGTGCTGTTATGCACTAAGCAGCAGGAACAATAATTGATCTACTTCTCTGAGGACAGACAGACGTACAGACAAACCCTGTTCTAACCGTAACCCATGCTGTCAGTCAAACGTGCCTCATCTCTATTCCTTAAATTTTGATTTCGTGGCAGGAAATATGGTACACCCCAGGACGGAGCCACCGGCCAGCCACTGGATTCCTGGAGGAAAGGCTGCGGAACGTCAGGAAGAGGCTGAGATCAACCAGCAGGTCGCGGAGCACGGCACAGACAACATCACCACAAATGCCAGATAATGCTGCTCTTGCAAGGCCGGTCATACCAGGTAATTAATATATATATATATATATATATATATATATATATATATATATATATTTGAAGCGAAACATCCATATTTCAGTGACTGACAACTTTGTTGTTCTTTACAGAATGTACCATATCAGACGAACGTGCATCACAGTTTAAAGAATGGCTGAGAAACAATTCTCAGCCCCTCAGCCAGATAGAGCCCTATATGGAAAACACGGCAGTCTACAGGGCAAAGTGGATCAGAGACAACAGTTGGACTATTGATCAAATCCTTGAAGAGTTTCCTCACCTAATGACCAAAGGCATGGTAGGTATAGGGAAAAATGATCTTGCATATGAGGATACATTGTTTATAACGTATTTTAAGTGTGCCACGTTGAATTGGAATTAAAAAAATGTTTTCCATTTTATAGATTGCACAGGACTTTCTTGTCCTACATGGGGAAGCTGCATCCAAGCTTTTTGAAACTTGGCTGCCCGTTTATGCACAGAAGGTCCTGTACCTGGCAAGACAGGAGGAGAAGCTAACATTGCCCCTGGATGGTTTAACACCAGGTAATATATTGTCAGCAGATCTTGTAAATGCAGGGAATGCTATGGAATATGCAGGATATTTATGTGATTGCTGGTATTGTGAAATCAAAGGTATGCTATTTCACATCGTATTGACACCTATGTCTTCCTACAGATGGCGTTGGGGAACTCGCCCTGAGGCAGCTGCCAGGATTACTCCCCCCTACAACATACAAAGTTGGCCGTGGCCGCGGTGCGAAAGTAGTACGCCACACCAATTGTGAATGCAGCATGGCCTTCATCGATCATAAGGCTGTGAGTCCTCGAAGCACAAGTTTCTGAACAGGAAACTTTATTCATTTTATCAACATATCTGAGCTCAAGACTGCACGCACACATGCATATTCAGGTTTTATTATACTTTTGGGGACAGGCATCAAATATAGCCAGACAGTATTCGGAAAATAGCTGTTCTACAAGCTTAGAATTTGCTGAACTAAGTTGGTCAGTATCAAAGCATTGGCTTCTAGAACACCTCAGCAGTGCCACTGATTACCTCTGTACCACACTGCACTGATGCAGTAATTTGTTCTAAAACAGGCACCGACTAAGTATTGATTTCAGAAATTAACATTTATCAGAAAGTTGACAAAAGTTGAGCCGCACGCATTTTCTGAGAATGTTTATTTTAATGATAGATCATCAATCAATTTATGGCTTTTTAAGTCATTTGAGGTCTGAATCCTTTATTTTCTGTAATGTGAGCTATATGCTCTAACACTTGATAAATAAAGGTTTGGAATATTTCGTTATGCAATGTAGACTATTACAGTTACATTTTTTTACTAGTAGTCAGTAGACATTTGGTTCTTACTCACACTCTTGTATATCTAACTCTCTTGTATTTTCTTTTTTAGCCTGGAATAAACATGGTCGAGTACCTCCATGAGGCCAAGGCGTCCAAGCCATACCCCCACGTCCTGACGCTGGGTAATGACCGGAGTGCATCCCAGGCATTCGTAATAATATCTGGACAGGCCCTGGAGCAAGAAACACTTCTTCAGGCCATTGATGTCTGTTTTAAGGCATTTTTTGTCTTTGACATCGAATACCCAAAACAATGTGAGCATGTGTGGAAATTCGTGCAAAATGTGATCTATGAAATTCCAGGAGGGGAGTCAAAAATAGTTAAGTTTTTTAAAACTAGAATATTTGCTTGCAAGTAGCTTAATAGCAGCATTTAGGAATTTTAATTTGTTCAATATAGGCCTGTCGAGTGTTCATCCAGTTTAATCAAAATTATTGTTTTGCTCTGGATGTTCCAACCCAAGTGAACTGCGCCAGTTTCAGTATATTGTTGTGAACTGCGCCAGTTTCAGTATATTGTTGTGAACTGCGCCAGTTCCAGTATATTGTTGTGAACGGCACCAGTTCCAGTATATTGTTAGGAACTGCACCAGTTCCAGTATATTGTTAGGAACTGCACCAGTTCCAGTATATTGTTAGGAACTGCACCAGTTCCAGTATATTGTTAGGAACTGCACCAGTTCCAGTATATTGTTAGGAACTGCACCAGTTCCAGTATATTGTTAGGAACTGCACCAGTTCCAGTATATTGTTAGGAACTGCACCAGTTCCAGTATATTGTTAGGAACTGCACCAGTTCCAGTATATTGTTGTGAACTGCACCAGTTCCAGTATATTGTTGTGAACTGCACCAGTTCCAGTATATTGTTGTGAACTGCACCAGTTCCAGTATATTGTTGTGAACTGCGCCAGTTCCAGTATATTGTTGTGAACTGCGCCAGTTTCAGTATATTGTTGTGAACTGCACCAGTTCCAGTATATTGTTAGGAACTGCACCAGTTCCAGTATATTGTTGTGAACTGCGCCAGTTTCAGTATATTGTTAGGAACTGCACCAGTTCCAGTATATTGTCGATAATAATGTAATAAATTTTCAAAGATTCCATTGTTCTGTTTTTGTATTTTTTTTAAAGTGTTTATTGCATAATATATGCCTAAATCTCGCATGTATTCTGTTCTAGGTTTGTAGTTTAAGAGTTTTAAATGGGTAGTCAATTGCAATTTATTTTCTAAATTGTACTGTAATGTGTTAGACAATCTGGCATATGGGTTAATTTTACAGAGCATAATATGTAGTTAAATCAACCCTTAATTGTAATTAGTTTGACCCAGCATTTGGGTATGCTATATACCTAATATGTAGTTAAATCAACCCTTAATTGTAATTAGTTTGACCCAGCATCTGGGTACACTATATAACTAATATGTAGTTAAATCAACCCATAATTGTAATTAATTTGACCCAGCATCTGGGTACACTATATAACTAATACGTAGTTAAATCAACCAATAATTGTAATTAATTTGACCCAGCATTTGGGTAGACTATATAACTAATACGTAGTTAAATCAACCCATAATTGTAATTAATTTGACCCAGCATTTGGGTAGACTACATAACTAATACGTAGTTAAATCAACCCATAATTGTAATTAATTTGACCCAGCATTTGGGTACACTATATAAATAATACGTAGTTAAATCAACCCATAATTGTAATTAGTTTGACCCAGCATTTGAGTACACTATATAACTAATACGTAGTTAGATCAACCCATAATTGTAATTAGTTTGACCCAGCATTTTGGGTAGAATATTTAACTCATCTGTTGGGTTAAATATGACAGACCCATCTTGCTGGGTCAAATTAACTACTGCTGGTCTGGTGATATATTGATCCAGCGGTTGGGTTATAAAACAACCCAAGTTGTGTTATTTTTAACCCATCATTTTTAAGAGTGTATAAAAGATGATTATGACCCAAACTGAATGAAATCAAATTGAAATGAAAAACATTGGAATAACGAAATAGACTAGTACAAATACAGAATTTAAATACAGTTATGAAATACGGTAGAGGCTAATAGTCAAATGAAAAACAGTAAATTAGTCTACCATCAAACTTCACAGTTATCTGCATACAGTTTTAAAGAAAGAGAAATTAGTACACTGTTCACACAGCATTCAATACGTTTAAGTAGCTCTTAACCATATATTCAATGTTAAAATAACCCACTGTTTTCTAACATGCACATCCAATTTAAACATTCACAAACACTGGGCTTCAAATAAGAGGAACAATTTAATTAACATTTATTACAACACATACCCAGTCTTTGCACGTGTCCCACGCGTGATCAAACCAGATCCAGCTCACACATACACACACAGGCGTCCTAAAAGGCGATCTATAAACATTTACCAATGAGCACACACATATGTAATACGTAAATATAACATTTAAACATTTTGTTCACAGAAATGAAACTGTATATTTACCTCACAAAGCCTTAAATGGGTGTATATGAACAAAACCAGCAGCTCTCACGTGCAATCACTGCTCTCTCTTCGCTGAAAACTAGCGCATGCACACTACACGAGGCAATGCCGTAAAGTGAGCGTCGCAACACAATCTCTTAAAGGAACCACGACCAATTTACGTCTAGTGTCATATTTTGTGATACTCATCGCACTTGGCTACATTAAAGTCAGCAAACAGTGAAACAATAACCCCATCATTCACCACACAATTTATTCATTCTGCAGTGCATGCTGGGTAATCTCAAATCCTTTACATTTCATTGTGAAACTATTTGTTCAGACAGCTATGTTGGGAAAACATTTCGGAGATTCTATTGGTCTAACATTGGTAATTTTATGTATTTTAAACTCAAAATGTACTATAAACTGGTAAAACAAATGTGATTGTTGATTTTACAGTGGACGGTTAGAGAACGTTTATTCTCATTAATGTAGGGACATGTATGGGAACACCAGAGGTGGAAAAGCACTGCTATTAAAGGTTATCCATAACAAATTCAGCAACCAAATTTTACACATGGACCCTCAGGCTATAGTTTATGTCTATAGAGGATGTGTTACTATGAACATGAATTTATAATAGGTTATGACAAACATACAAAAATAAATTATACATTTTTTATTGCCGTGGGCATTCTGTTTCCATTCGAGTGTCCAGACCGCTGTGCTTAAAATAGCATGGATCACATGGGACATCTCTGTATTCTTTGTTAAAGATCACAGCTTTGGGTTCACACTTGTTAGGAGTGATAAGGGTTAATTCGAGACTGTCCTCCTCCGAAAAACGACCCCATATGTCGTTTGTACATGCAGCGTATTACGACCTATAGTGGCGTTTTAAAATGAAGCTCCCTCTAGCAGTCTTATAAATGAGAGTCTCGTTTATCAGGTGTGTAGTCATCAAATGACCTTGGACTGTCGTTACCAATAAATACAAAATGCGGCCGGCAAGAGAAAGGTATGACCCTGAACGCCGTAATCAATGTCTGTTTTTATTTTATTTAAAGATCTATTTAATTTATCGTTGTGACTGTCGGCAATTCATGTGCAAGTAAGTGTAGTTTGATGTTTTTTTTCTTTACAATCAGTTGCGAATGCCACTGAATTAATGTGATTTTACCACAGTATATTAGCTCGATCCTGCTAGTTAAAGCACAGTGCCCACAAATTGTACCATAGTAATTAGTTTTACTAAATAAGACAACGCCCAATGCTTTTAAGACTGTGGTTTTACTGTGGTATTTGTAGTTAAAACACAGTAACACAAATATACCTTGGATTTAACACAGTAACTGTAACGTTAGATTTACTGTGGTATTTGTAGTTAAAGCACAGTAACTTGCATGCTTTTACCACAGTAACTGTGTTTTTACTGTCTACTATTTGTAGTTAAAGCACAGTAACCACAGCACTTTACCATGGTTTTACCAGAGTAACTGTCGTTTTGCTGTGGTATTTGTAGTTGAAACAGTAAAAAAAAACACTTACCATGGTTTTACCACAGTAACCATAGTTTTACTGTGGTGTTTGTAGTTGAAACAGTAACACAACACTTACCATGGTTTTACCACAATAACCACATCACTGGCCATGCCTTTAATACCTTTTTGTAATGTAATTGTAATTCAATATTCTTTTTCTGTCTTGCAGTTACTTCAGATCACATACTCCTTTATCTCCATCTCCCACAACAACCTTTAATCCAACAGCTCTTTTAAGAGGCCATCTCTCGCAAAAACTGTCTCTCTCTCTCTCTCTCAGTTTTTTTTTAACTGTAATTAATTTACACATATTTTTGCTCTCTTTCTTTCTCTTCTTCATCATGGAATATTTTTAAAAATCTAAATTTGATCAATTCTGTCAGAAAGCTGCTATTAACAGAGAACTTGAACTCAAAGCTCCCAGTGCTGATCTTGAAGAAGCTGCCAGGGAGGCTGAACAAGTGCTTCAAATTAGGTAATGTTGAACACATTTAATTATAGCTGATTTGCTTTAATGAATGTATCCTTATTTTATGTTTTATTAACTTTCCTTAAAGTCCTTCCTCTCAAATAATTTGGTCACGGATCATTTTTAACACACTGTCTCAACATGTATATATTTCTCTTTGTTTCAGCTGAAGAGGAAGTGCTGTCAAGGGCTTGTTAAACCTGTCTTCGTGGAGAGGGATGAATTCGGCCATCTTGTGCGTTTATGGAGAAGGAAAAAAGCTGCAAAGGCAAATGTTTCCAATGGTATGTCTGTGTTGTTCTTAACCCTTGATTGAACATTACTGCAGTTACATTTTGCACAGCATTTGATGTTTCTTAAACTTTATTTTATATACTACACTACCCCATCAGTAAGAACCCACAATAAAGCGTCATGTCGAAGTAGTTATAGTTCATACAATTGACCATGTCAGCAAATTCATATGATATTGTACAAGTGCACTCGTACAAAATTCTATGACTTTTACTCCAGCTGCTGTCATTGACCATTTGCCTCAACTCTCTTGCAGATTGTGCCCATTGCAAGTAGTCGGACCGTTTATTTTAGAAAGTTCATATCAAGTCCATTGTATTCTTTATTAACCTTTACATATTGGCGCCGTCTCTTCTCGTATCAACAGTACATGATATCTTTCCACATGTTGATTTTTATTGACCACATCTGTTTAAGAAGCAAGAGTCTGGAAATGCTAGTTTAACAAGTTACGTGACGCATCAGATCTTCAAATAACTTGTCCTAATCAATCAATCACTTAAACGATTAGTTCACCCAAAAATGAAAATTCTGTCAGTAATTACTCACCCTCACCCTCATGTTGTTCCAACCCCGTAAGAATTTCATTCATCTTCAGAACACAAATTAAGATATTTTTGATTAAATCTGAGAGCTGTCTCACTCCTCCATAGAAGCTAAGGGATCGAAACTTGCCGGCCTAGAAAGTTAGAAAAGACGATGTTTAAAATAGTCCAAGTGACTACAGTGGCTCAACCTTGAGTTTATCCAGCGACGAGAATACTTTTTGTGCGCAAAAATAACGACTTATTCAACTCTTCATTTTCTTCTTTGTGGGTCTCTGAGTGAGTTCCCGCAGTGTAAAGGCCTCATTATGCTTCTGCGTCAACTCCACGGCGGAGCTACGCCGTCACTCCTACGGCGTCGTGGCCGTTTTATGGTTCTGCGTCAGGTTGCGTTGCATCGCGGTGCATCTGACCAATCACAGCCCTTGCAGTCTGCGTCGCCTCGACGTGTAGTTACAATTTTTTGGAGGTGCACGTCGAGCTACGGCGGAGGGGTCGGAGAGGGGTTCGCGTCGACGCAGAGGGGTCTGCGGTGGTACGCTGTCGATTCGACGCAGAAGCATAATCTGCGCTGATAGGGAGATAAATATCATGGTTAACAACCCTTTTTTATTTCTCTCAAATATCATAAGTCTTTATATGCTACTTTAGCTGTATTTATGCTGTATTATCCAGTAAAATGTTGTACATGGTGTTGGATAACAAAATATGGTGAATATTATTTATTAAGGATTGTGTTTGGTAAATACACAATTAGATTTTGTAATAAGACATAATAACCATGATTGTTTTAATTGAGACATGAACATTTGTCATATTAATGACATTTGGGACAATCATTTGCTAGAATGTTACCATTGTATATGTTTTAGGACTTAGATGCTGTGTCAAATACAGTAAATATGCCAAATTTCAGTTACATGAAGTGAAAGGCTGAAAGATGCATCACAAGAGACTGCATGGGCTATATTGTTATGGGCACTTCAGGCACACTGAGGATGATGTACCAGGGAAAGATCAACATGGATCCTGTACTATAAGCAGGATGAGCATTCAACTTTCTGATGTCCAGAACTTTTACATTATGATGTTTTGCAGTGCATTCATTTTTTGTTAAGACTTTTGAGTCATAAGTTACACACTGTGTGTACTTGGCCAATATGCCATTCAGTAAAACAATGTTGTACAATGAAGTGTCACAAGTGTATTGGTTGTTTAAATTGATGTCTTTGTTTATTGTCAACACTATTCTTATGCAATGTTTACATAATGATGTTGACCACTTTTTTAAAAAAATATATGAAAAGGTGGTATAAAGGCGTTTTAAAAAGTGCTTATAGTAAAATACCAAATTTTATTCTGCCTCTCAAATATGTCTTGTAGGTTTGCACAATGACCATGATTAGATATCCCTATGTTCAGTAAAGATAGTATTTATTGATATTTCTTTATTAAATGTTTTAAACTACATTACCCATAAGCCTCTATCATTATATCCATGGAACGCATTAGTCTTTGTTTGTAGTTCAGTTAACTTATACTTAGGGTTAGGGTTAGGATCTCGGTAAAGGGGTAATTTCTCACAACAAATCAACTCCACATTGTTAACTTTATGTATTACTGACGTAATTATAACAGCAAAACGTACTTTGCTACATTAAACGTTTAGTAATATGGGTTTAAAGATTGTCCAACCACAGCCAGTCCTGTAGGTGCCAAGGAAATGTCAAAGCCAATGACAACCCAGTTGAGCAGATGAGTCACACTTACTTGTCCATATATGGTCATTTATGACAGGATCTTGTGGTGAATAGACAAATTAAACATTTCTTTGTCCCCATTAAATATAAAACTAAAATGACAGATTGCATTGTGGGGTTAACCTGATACAACAATAGGTTACATGCAATAGAAAAATGTTGCAGTTAGATACTGTATGACAAATAAGTATTAAAATAATTAAAAAAAAGTTTCATTTGCTTACAAAAAACTACTCCTCTGATAATTATTCAAGCATTCAGTATTTAACCAAAGATAAGTTCAGCTACTATTCAAATGAAGTGCTTCTATAACATTTACAATGTATTAAAGGTATACATTTAATCACTTTTGTGTTTCCTGGAAATGGACCCTTTACCATTATTAGCTAGTATAAATATAGGAATAAAAAAAAAGCATAATGAATGGACACATTTTGTAGTCATTTCCCAATGTTTATTAATATGTCAAACTGTTTAAATACAAAGATAAGCACTCAGCACAGCATCCTCTGTCACACAGGTACTTCTCCAGTTTGCGCCATTATGTAGAAAAGAAAAAAATAGGTTGGTTATAAAAAAAAATTATCTGCATTGAGGTAATCAATTATAGTGAAAAATAGAAAACTCTTAAAAAAAAAAAATTACTGATTGATAAAGTCAGAGATATGTAACCGAAACCCCTTTAAAACAACATTAAATAGTATATAACATGTCATTTTGATTGGCATTTCAGATGGATGGAGAAAACTGAACTGGAATGATGTATGCTTATTACATGACTACCTACCAAATAAATCAATCATTTGACTCAAAATATTGATTTAAAAAGGAGTTTATTGATTTTGAAAATGATTGTGTTGCTTCCGCTAAAGAAAATAGTGTTTAGCGCTCCGTCTCTACGGTTAGAATCCATGGCAACGCTCTGTTTTTAATGGCAACGGTGTGTTATACTTAGGAGCGGTCTGTTATCAAGAAATAACACACCGCATTCTACATTAGAATTCAACCAAGCCATATAATATATATGTATATATATATATATATATATATATATATATATATATATATAAATAATTACACAATATTCAATTCAATAACATTAAGTTGACACAATTAAGGACATAATATTAAAAAGAAAGAAAATAGGTTATTTTTACATTACCACCCCCCCCCCCCCCTCTTTCTCTGTGTTGGCAAGTAGAATACAGTGGGAGGGATGGTGACAGGAGTGCTCACAGTAGAATCTGAGTGTTCACTATAGAAAAGAAATTATTACAAGTAGACATGGTCAGAGTGGAAATTAGCAATAAGAGTGAAGAAGGGCTGAGAGCAGATGTGCCACACAAGACGGAGAGCGATGTGGAAGCTTTTGGATGGGTTGGGTCTTAAAAGAGCCATTGGGTTTGATATTGTAGAGAGCTGATGGAGCAAGGACTAAGTAATTCGTGACAAATCCTGCAAGAAAGGACAAAAGAGAATTTTATTAAATCACATGATGAAGTATAAAAACATTGACAGCCAATCAGGATCTATCCAACTTTAAAAAGCTTAAGCACTTAAAATGGTAGACAACATTACCACAGCACGCACTTTAATAATAAACAGAACTTTATCGTCCGTTTGTTGTGGATGTTAAAATAGTTATCATTATAGTTATTGTCCTTGCTGTTATGAACAAACTTAAAGGGGTTAGTTCACCCAAAAATGACAACTCTGTCAGTAATTACTCACTCTCATGTTGTTCCAAGTTCCAACCCGTAAGACTTTCGTCAATCAACCATAAGTTTATCAAGCCACAAGAATACTTTTTGTGCACAAAAATAACGACTTTATTCAACTCTTCATTTTCTTCTGTGTGGGCCTCTGAGTGAGCCACATAGTGTAACAGCGCAGCGCTTCTGTGTTGTACGTTAAATCACATGTGGTAAAACCATGGCAAGTGTTGTGTTACTGTTTCAACTACAAATAATACCACAGTAAAACTATGGTTACTCTGGTAAAACCATGGCAAGTGCTGTGGTTACTGTGGTTTAACTACAAATAGATGACAGTAAAAACACAGACTGTGGTAAAATCATGGTAAATTACTGTGTTTTAATTACAAATACCACATTACAACAACTACAGTAACTGGTAAAAAAAAAACATGGTAAGTGTTGTGTTACTGTGCTTTAACTAAAGTAGTACACAATAAAAACACAGTTACTGTGGTAAAAGCATTGTAAGTGTTGTGGTTACCATGGTTACAGTTACGGTGGAAGAAGCATGGTATAACGTTACTGTGCTTTTACTACACATGACATGGCGGATCGACAGTTACTGGTAAAACATAGTAAATGTGTGGACTTTTTGCATGATACCTTTCCCAACACAGGCAAATTTCAATTTTTTAATGTCACAATGAAAACTAACTTTATAATGCTGGTGTCCGTTTGAATGAACGTCACACAGCTTGAAATATAAATACCGATTTGAAACACGACATCATTTCAATCATAAACACGGCACTATAGACGGGTGGAAACCCTACCTGTACGTGTGATGAAGTCATCAAAGAGATATATTTTTATAGCAATAAACTACTTTGAATAGCTGGGAGAGTTTGACGTAAACTGGTAACGTTAGCAGGTAGATAAAAAAAACCCATAATGCATTGAGGCGAAAGTCAAAGTTTATAATGCATTTCTCCATATCTCCAGCTGCCGGTAGGGGCGCAAATTTAGGAAACGCTCTTATGTGTCGTATTTGAAGGTAGTCACAAACGACCTAAATGGTCGTATGGGTTGGAGGACTTGTTGATTAATTCCTGAAGAGCAGGAATTGGAAAGTGACTTGTATTCCAAGTCACATCCTACACCCTACTGCGAGGGAAAAGTGGAAATGTGATTTAAGGATGAGCATCGCCCTCATGGTGGGATGCTCCATAATCTCCCAGGTTTTTTTGTTCATACCACTGTGATTTTATAATACCCCACACATGTTATTTTAGTAGTCCTGTTGTGTGCATGAGAGCTTGTGCATGTAAATCATAGGTTTAATGCTTGTTTTATCATTTGTTCTGTCCCTGTGGATCAGTGAATAAACAAAAGCATCAATCAATAGTGGCACTGCTGCATTGAAGTTTCAGTGCAATAGTTTGCAACAATAAGATTCAATATCAACATTAGTAAATGCTATCATAAACTAACAATCAACAATACTTTTATAGCAGGTATGTAGGTCACTGTTAAACTTATCATAAACTTTTTGTAAAGACGATAGATGCAATACATGTCTAATTAATAATTACACATTAGTTATATTTATTATATTATATTATATTTATTGTACATATTGCTATAAAGATGATATTTCACTGCAAAATAAAAAAATAAAATTGTGTAAAGAAGATAGTCTAGTTTGAGGACCTTTTTTTGTTTTCTCCCCCAACTTTTATTACTATATAATACAGTAACATTTAATATAACGTTAATTAAAGTAATAATTGACGATGGTCTGATGAATTATTAGAATAAAATGCACAACCAAGGTGGTAATGCTGACCTCGGGGTGCATTCTTTTTCAATTAATGAATAGCCCGAAGTCAATTATTCTGCTTATACTGCAGTTAACACACCTCAAAACATTGTTTAGATGATGTATTTCAAGACATTTGTCAGGTTTTTGTCCTTAAAATGTTCTTGTGTCATTTTAGAAGTCTCTTCTATGCTCTTCTACGTTATTTTAGAGCTAGTAACGGAGGCTTCAGCCACTGATAGCAGTGAAATGCAGTTATTAGAGAGAGAGAGAGAGATTAAGCTTATGTTTATTATTCAAGTCTGTGCTTCTCTCAACAGTGTTCGGCAGCAGCGTCTCTAATCATAGCGAAACTGTAAGTTTATCTGCTCCAAGAACAGTGCCGTTATTACCTCGCCAGTGAGGAATTCATATAGCTTTTAAGTTGTTAAACTATTTTACTGATAAAATCATCAGAGCAGCGCTGATAACACGTTTCTGTGCGAGTGTGTGTCCGTGCTGTATGTGTGTGCGTTTGAGTGGGAGAGAGAGCGGGAGAAAAAGAGTATGTGCTTTCCGTAAATAATAAAATATTTTTTTTTTGAATAATAATAATAATATAAAAATAATTTTGTGGCAAAAAACATGGAATAATTTGGTTCTTTTGCCGTTGTAGGCTGTAAGGACATTTAAAGTAACTGAGATCATTTGGTGAAGTGATCTTGAACTATAATGCTGTCGAGACCTGCCCGAGACTAGCTGTGCATTTCCCTGAAAATAATTGCACACCTTAGAACGTTCATTAACCAATCAGATTCAAGCATTCAACTGCCCCGTAGTATAAATATAAATATACCATTTACAGTAGTGGCCAAAAGTGATATATAGATTGAATATTTGCACATTATTTGCTTTTAATGACACTTCAGGTTATATTAAACAATCAAAATTTGAGAAGTACTGTATGTCATATTAGGGAAGAAGAGTACAATTAAATATGCAAAGGCACAGAAAAACAAAAAGCTAAAAAAGAAACAAAGCATACATTGACTACCATGTAATCAGTTATTAATATTTTGTTTATTCACCCTTGTTTTTCATTACAGCAGCCATTCTCCTGGGCATTGACTTTGTGCAAGTGTCATGCTTAACTTCTTTTCAATCCTGCTTAAATCCTTCCCTAATCTGAGCTTCATTGGAAGACCTGCATGACTTATCACAACTGAGGTTTATAATTTCCCAAAGGTTTTTAAAGATCAGGGGACTGAGGATGCCACTTAAAGATTTCAAAAAGCTGAAAATGAACACTTTCATTGTGGACAACTTTGTTGCATTCACTGTGTGTTTGGTTGGTGACCGTTCTCATGTTGGAAAATACACATTTGATCTCAAAACAGATCCTCCATACTTGGCTATATTTTGTTCAGCAGGATTCCCCGGTATTGGTCCATAATCAATGTGCCGGCAACTTTGTAGATCCTTTCAACGCCTGCTACAGACATGCATCCCTAACACCATTATGTTTCCCCTGCTGTGCACATGCATTTGGTATTAAAACACTCCAGTCATCTCCAATGAACTTACCTGACACCATCCAATGCTTGTTACATTTTGACTGCAGAACATGGCTCCAATCTTCCATACTCCCGTCGTTATGTTTTAGTAGATACAGCTAATAAATGCTTTCTTTACTGGTACACAACCTCTCAACCCAGCCTCTTGTAGCCGTTGGCTTACAGTTGGAGATGACATTGGAGGTTGGAGGTTTTATCCAGGGCTTTAGAAGCTGTTTTGAGGTGATCCCACGTTCAGGTGATTTTCATCCTCCTGTCGAAATGCTCACTAGTCTTCCCTGACCAGCCACAGCATTTTACATTCTGCATGATAGTGGCCTCACTGTACTTTGAAATAAGTCTGTGGACATTGTGACCTTTCACATCCTGCACATGAGCAATATCCAAAACCAGCTGACCAGATTTAGTCATTTAACAATATCTTCTTTGGTTGAAGAGACATTTTCACCTAAGCCCACAAAATAACAATAATAATATAATACAGCTAATACCTGCCACATAGTGATAGGATGGGAATAATGATTAAAAGCTGAGTATGACAACTTGGCCAAAAATAACATCCACAAAATTCGGTAAGTTTCATTGTGTTATGATAAATTGAAACGTGGAACGCGTACATTAGTTTTACAATCCAGGCACAACTTCACAACATACATATCAAATATTTATTTCAATATTTCATATATATATATATATATATATGAAATATTTATTTCAATATTTCATATATATATATATATATATATATATATATATATATATATACTGTATATATATATATATATATATATATATATATATATACTGTATATATATATGGGTGGTTCTTCAACTACAGGCACTTTTGGCCTTGTGAACTTGAGGGGGAAAAAAGTGTTCAAATCAAAATTGTCACAGTCTAACAGTTAAGTATAACTAGTCTAGTTTAATGATCCATAAGAGAACGCACTTGCATTATAAGGTGTTTTTTGACATATTTTCCGATCCGCACTGAACAAATGTCATTTCCATCACATGTAAATATTTGATTATATTGAAAATATTATGATATAGATCATTTCTTAACAGTGTAAGACCACTTTCACACATAGTATTACCAGTTTATACCTATATAGCAATTACCATAGATTTGTGGATAAAGTAAATTAATTGTCATGAGGCCAAAACACAAATCTTACATCCACCACAACCTGAAATATAATATTGGATTGGTTAGACACATTTAAGAAAAATAACTACTTGTGTTATTACATTAAGTCGACCATTATCCCATAAACTATACAGAAGTTTCTAATGAGTGATTAGAATTTTGTAAATATTTTTAAAAAAATTATGAGGGGGTGGAAATGACTGTGTGTTGTGGAAATGACAATGAATGGACGTCCATGTAGAAAAACAGAAGACATTTATTTGAAACTTTCTGAAGCAGACAATTCCATTTAACAAATCATTAATCTCATTAGTCATTAGTTTGTTTGGTTCAGTTTTGGTATAGGACTGAGACCTTTCTGAAGTTGACTTCCGCGACGTCTTAAAAAAATATATATTTGAATAAATACATTAGCATTGTACATTTCAATAAATAAAATATACATATGTAGCCACACAATCTATGAATTGCACCTTGTAAGCATAAATGTCATTTCCACCTCACCTTTGTCATTTCCACCCAAGAAGGAATGTGTTGGAAATTACGGTGGTGGAAATGACAATCCTGCAGTATTTTGTAAAAAAATCCAAACTAGTATTACAGATTAGCTATGAATTGGTAGCTAGCATTGCATGCATGCAAAATACATCTATTTATGTTAAAAAAATCTATTTATTTACAAACTCAATTGATGTTACGCTATGTTTGGAAATGACATACAATAAAAATATTTTCATTTCAAGCAATATGTACCTTGAGTTTTCTTCTCCAAGTTGGTGAAGAAATTAAAAATCTCCTCCATGTCAGACATGTGCTGTGATGTCATTGTTCATCTCCATAGAAACTACCCAAACAATCTTTCAAAAAAAAACTTTAAACAGGGACATTACAGCGTTGTGGTGGAAATTACGGCAATACTGTGGGACAACTACATTTTGTATATAAAATCACATTAATAGTTGTCTGACCTTAAATACCACAATTATGTTTTGATTATTTTACTGATACTGTATACAGTCATATAAAAAAAAATAGATAAATCATTTTTTTACACTTCTTTTTCATTATTGAAGATCAGAAGTCTGGGTGTGGGACAAGCACAAAACAGCAATATTTGCATCTGATGTTTAAAAAGGTGAACAAATCATCGTAGACTATCGGTAAAAAGTTCCTAAAGTACTTTCATTGTAAAGTTTACTATGAAAGTGTGAATTTTTCAAAATTAAATGTTTTTTATAAAATATGATCAAAGGACATGAAAGTGCCCATAGTCTAAGAATTGCCCATATATATATATATATACATATATATATATATATATATATATATATATATATATATACACATATATATATATATATATATATATATATATATATATATATATATATAAATAAGTACAAAGAAGCCAATGGAAACTGCAAACACACACACACACACACACAGACACACAGACGTAAAACTGTGACTTTTTCCTTCTTGGTTTTGCTTTTGTATCTTTGACTTTATAGAGCTTTATGTGGATATTTGGTTCCACTGCACACTGAATCGGAATCGTTTTCATAATTCGTGTAAATCATCACTAATAATTTAAATGACTGCTCGGCAGTAAATATCAGACATTCTCAAAAAAATCATAGCCATCTCGTCTTGACCAAGCCGCGACAAATGACACGCTCTGACAGCTTTCTCACATCAATCAGCTTTTTACGGCTTTCGGTCTGTGTCACGTTTATTGAGTCACCACAGAGCTCTCTATATTTGTGTCAGGTGGATCTTCTTGTAAATCATCGTTTTCCATCCGGATAAAATGGAGAGACACATGCGACTCATGCCAGGGCTGCTACCTAAGAAACTGGGTCAGCATTAACAAGGGCCATACTGCCTCACTCTGTACGTCCACCCTGACGCTGATCTGCAATGGCAGGTCGCTGTTACATAAACAATGAGGGCCAGTGTGGACAAACCAGTCAGCTTTAAATGTTTCAAGTTTGTTACCCTATGTTTGTGATGCCTCAAGTGCTCATATCTTAGTTTAACAGGTCACACACTATTTGTTGTGCTGTAGACCTCAGCTGACATTATAGCCTTTCAAATTGAAATCATCATGAAATAAAGGATTCACAAAATATGTTATAATGCACAAATAGTTTAGAATTCAATAAATGTTTCCCCCAATGTACTTAATTGTTATGCAAATAATGATTTTATCATCAATGGTTGGCAAAAACCTGTATATGTGTTAAAGTATATATATATATATATAAAGCCGCTTAAAAAGTTCACTTTCATAACTATGACTTTAACATACTTGTACGGTAAGTATACTTTGTAATACTGTCAAATGTAAAGTTTTGAAATATATTTTAAATCATTATGTTTTAAAAATGTACTTAATTGCAACTTCATTATGACAAATGTTTTACAAATATATCAGAATAAAACACCTGTTTCAATAGAAATTACATTAAAGTATATTTTAGTTTACCATACACGCTTGTCAGTACACCCGACAGTATACTTTACACCTTATCATAGACAATGTAAGTAATTATACAATTATATATGAACATGTACTTTATTATTTTTAAGTGGGTTAAAAAAAAAGCCTTTTTAAGAAAACTAATTGCGGTTACAGTTTAGTTTAGGGTCCAATTCTCACTATTAACTAACTATTAACTACGACTTTTGCCTCAATAATTACCTAATTACTGCTTATTGATAGTTAGGTTGTTTGTTAAGTTTAGGTATTGGGAAGGACTAAGGAATGTAGAATATGGTCATACAGAATAGGGCATTAATATGTGCTTTATGCAGTAAATAATAATAAACAGCCAATATCATAGTAATATGCATGCTAATAAGCAACTATAGTTAATAGTGAGAAATGGACCCTAAACGTGTTACCCTAATTGCTTTTAATATAAATTTAAACTATAATCCGTTTTCATGTAATCGAAAATAACATGCAATTAAGTATCAGAAAACATGACATATATATATATATATATATATATATACACACACACACACACTTAAAGGACAAACTTTTAAACAAACTTTTGCGTGTACTTGATTACTCATTCGTTGAATGAACGAAATGACTCGAAAAAAGATTCGTTCATTTTGATGAACGAGTTCGAACAGGAGAGTCATGAACGTGCATCACAGAACAGAGCAAGGCGAGCATTTGTGCTTATAAAACTTAAACTTTTTTATTTATTTTTGAAATGACCGATCGTTTCGCAAGATAAGACCCTTATTCATCGTCTGGTGTCGTTTAAAGCCATTTGAAGCTGCACTGAAACTGTCATTTGGACCTTGGACCGTTTGGTACCCCATTGAAGTCCATTATATGGAGAAAAATCCTAGAATGTTTTCATCAAAAACCTTAATTTCTTTTCGACTGAAGAAAGAAAGACATGGACATCTTGGATGACATGGGGGTGAGTAAATTATCAGCAAAAGTTTGTTTAAAAGTGAACTAATCCTTTAAGTGTGAACTGAGTGTCATGTCATGAAAGTAAACTAAGGATTTAAATACACAGAATAATCAACAGAACTAAGAACAGGTGAGGAACTAATGAGGAACAATAGAAACTAATAATGACCAGTTAACGAGTTTGTTTGCCTATAAAATCTTTAAAATGTATTAGGTTAAACTTATTTGGCTTGCTGTCCACTGATCAGGGGCTCGATGAAGCAGCTTCAACTCGAGCTCTGATAAACCCCCCCCCCCCACACACAGTGGCTAAACGTAGGATATGATTACGAAGGGCAAGGTACCTAAGATTCAGGTGGAGTATGGGGAGGTGGAGGGATGCTGGAACAGCTGATGCTAGAGAGAGGTAAGCGGCTGCTTATATACTCTGGCTGTTGATTGAAAAATTAGATTAGATCGCTCCTCCATTACTTATGTTTAGGAACTTCATGAAAACAACAGGCAAAACGGGAACAGGGAAAACGAAACCAAAACACTATGAAAATTAAACATAACAATGACACTTAATTTTTTTTTAAAGATTTGCTAATGAACAGAACCAATAATAATTGCACACTGTGCATATATGGTAAAGATTGTTTTTTTAAAACGCACTATATTAAAGGAATGTAGATGTCTACTAAATTTCACATTTGACATTTATTTAAAAGGCAGAAATGCTTCATTAATAAACAGCTGTTTCTCTCTCCATTGTTTTGACTATGTGAAACATGTATCAAAGGAAATTGTACTAATGAAAACAGGTTTAATTTTAGACATGATGTCTGAGTATTTGTCAGCCTCGCTTTGCATTCTTCACATGAGAGGAATATTGAAATGAAAAGAGCTAGACTGAAAGAGAATGAGGGGCAGACTGGCCTGGCTGAGTGACATCATGATGTTGTGTGACCTGGGAGGGCAAATCTTCAAACCTATATTTAGCTGTCTGTGATGCTGTCCAATGAAAACGCTGCCAGGGCCACGGGCTGAGCTAGCCGGCTGCTTGCTGGTCCGAGGCCCTCAAATGCTATTTCTGCAATGCTATTCTATATATTTTCCTTTGACACACGTGACCAACCACTGGCCTCTAGCTCTGGCTGGTCGGATTGACTCAATGAAGACGTGGGTGGGGTTTATGATTTTAGTCAAAAGGCTTTTTTTAGATGTTGGGGGGTAGTTCATTTTTGGAAACAGCTTTGACTAAACCAAAGGTATCTTCATATTTTATCTTGGTTTGGAAAGTGAGTGTCAAATTGAAGTGCCTATCAATGGACTAAATGACGTAATAAAGAGACATCTCTCCTACATGTTCGACAAATGGGCTCAGACGTTTTGACTGATCAAACAGATGCTTTGTACTTGATTACGTGATTTGAACGTGAACAGAAGATGAATGGTGCTGCTACTTTAATAACATGGCAGAGGCTTGCATATTTTGGCAGGACTTTAATGGAATATTTTCAGTACCATAAGCTTTAGCGTGGCAGATGCTGGATTAAATTAGAGACACATAACTCAATGGGCAGCATGACACAAATCAAGTTTTAGCAAGATTAATTCAGGAAGTATATCCGTTCTCGGATTTTGCAAATGAAAACAGCTTAGAGACATGATTTATTGGATGTTGAAATATTTTCTTGTTCCAGCTTTTACTATAAGACATTGGTTTATTGATTCCTCTGAAAAGTTTAAACATTGTGGCTTTATCCAAACATAGCAAACTTTTTAGCAACCCAACCTTCCCAGCATAGCAACACTGGGTCAACCAATCGCATGAGTTTAAAGGTGTCAGTATGTGAGATTGACAGCTAGCGGTTGAAATGGGTACTGCAGTCCAAATTCAAAATAATGTAGAGAGTTGTTCCCCCCCCCCCCTCCTGCTCAGACTCCACGCTCACGCGGGTTGCCAGATTGAGGACACGTGGAACGAGCGCAATTGACAGCTCCTTTATGGAGGGGCTAACTGTTTGTTTGACCAATGGTGGCATGTTCATGAAACCTGTTTAAGAACAGTCATTAGTTTTGTACACATTTGAGTTAGTGGCACAGCAATTAAACACTTATGGGCAGGCGCGACGCAAGTGTTTTTTGGCAGTTTCAGCCCGACGCAGTTATCTTTTTCACGTCCTGCGCCACATTGTTTAAATAGCAAATGCATTTGCGCCTATTTGTGCGCCCATGGGCTGCTGGTCTGAAAACCAGATGTGTTAAGGGTTTTTGAGGCAACTGAAATAGACTGCGCCATTGACCAACAGAAACCTGGTCTAAAGTCAATGGCGCAGTATTTTTTTTTTTGTTATTTAAAGGATGCATTAGTAATATGTGCCTATAGGCGGGTCCACAACGCGCGTACACTCTGCTTATTACACACACAGGGACGTGGTATGGAGCTAGAATTGTGTCTTTATTACATGCGAGAAAATAAATGATCTGAGAGAGAAAAAAAAGTTTGAGAGAAAAAGTTATCATACTGATAGCAAAAAAGCATTTCATGAGAGAAAAAAGAATATTTGAGAGAAAAAGTTTTCATACCAATAGCAAAAAATAATGTTAGACTAAAATAAGTTTTGAGAGAAAGTATTTTCTCATAGAACATAAAAAAATATAAATTTGAAATTTTTTAAATTATTTCTGAGAAAAAAAATCTCTCTCAAAATACTTTGAAAAAAAATCTCAAATATATATTTTTTGCTATCAGTGTGAAAACATTTTCTCTAAAAAAAAAGTGTTTCTCTCAAAATGCTTTTCTTTGCTCTCGATGCAATTTTTTGCTCTCGTGTCAGGATTTTGCTTTAGCTGTGAAAATTGCGTAATGGGCGGGGCCACGTTCTTTTTTTCCTATTGGAACATTCCTATTGGCCAGTCGGGTGAGCATCGTCTTGTCTTGGGAGTCGAACTGAATCATTACACCATTGTTCGGTTCACCTAGATAGATGCCTCCTCTGCCTTAGTTGAGCACGGACACTCCAATGTTTGAGTAAGATGATGACACACACAACTCGATGGGTAGCTGGCTGAGCAAGTTCAGCATCACTGAAGATTAAACATTAAAAAATAGCACTCATGCAAATTTACCTAGCATGATGGCTAATTAATAATTAGCTTTACTAGCGATTAGCAAGCTAATAATATAATACACATTCATTCATGAATATGAGTGCTATTTTTAATGTTTAATCTTCAGTGATGCTGAACTTGCTCAGCCAGCTAACATCCAGTTGTGTGTGTCATCATCTTACCCAAACATTGGAGTGTCCGTGCTAGGGTTGCCAACTTTCTGAATTAGAAATAAGGAACGGGGGGGGGGGGATTTTGGAAAAATAACCCCTGAAATTCATACATTTTATAGCACATTATAATGCAACCTATTAGGCAAAGTTGCATTATATATTTTTTTAGAATTTTATAAGTTGCACTAAAATTTGAATTACAAAGTAGGCCTAATCAATATACAAGACTTAACCACTCAGAAAGGCTATCATGATCATTTTGCCAAAAATTAACCATCTATTTGTTTAGTTCATAATACGTTTTATTTTTAACTGAAACAAATACAACATAACATTCAAAACTCATAAATATAAAGGCTATCATGATCATTTTGCCAAAAATGAACCATCTATTTGTTTAGTTCATAATATGTTTTATTTTTAACTTAAACAAATACAACATAACATTCAAAACTAATCGGCTTAGACTGCATTTGAAGAAAAATAAACACATCAGTTTTCTGTAGCCTTGTGCAAACTTATTCAATAGAATTAGACTTCTAGAATGTTTTTTCCAGTGCAAAAAAATTATATTTTTAATGTAGTAGTTTTTCTTATCATAGCCTACAAATGTCTCATTTTACTCGATTTACTGAAGCCTGTAAAACGCATTTGCAGCTGCACAGCCGTGTGTATATCTATGCTGCAGAGCGTCTGGCTCGCTCATAGGCTGTGCTGCGGCAGCTTCACATCCAATGGCGCGGGCGCCTCTGACGTGCGACCAATGAGCCAACTCTACGTCATTACACGTCAGAGCCCGTCAAGGGGGCGCCAAGTCCCCGAATTTGCCATTATAGCAGCGGGTCTTCGTTCATAGTCTGTCTGACATATATATTAGAAGGTATGCGTCAGTCATGGATTTACACTGAATTGATTTTCAAAAATACGGAACAAAGTGCGTTCCGTATCAGTTCAATACGGAACAAGCCTTTTATGTGTCAAATACGGAACGATTCCGTATTATACGGAACGGTTGGCAACCCTAGTCCGTGCTCAACTTAGAGCTTAGATCGGGCCCAAAAAATCAAGCCCGACCCTACCCGAGCCCTTGCACGTTGTGTCCGAGCCCGGCCCGGCCCGACACATTAACTATAATTATGAGCCCGAGCCCGATTTAAACCCGACCATTTTAATACGTGGGTCGTTATAACTGACGTTCTCAACTACTTTCTATGTTACTTTCTCCTCCTCCTCCTCTGTTCTGCACCTCCAAATACTTTCAAGTTAGCCTACGTGTCGCCATCATACACATCAGCATAAATGCTCCTGATAAATTATGTGTTATTAAAGCATTAACACACAAACCACTGTTATAACATAAAATCAAGCAGGCTACTGCGTGCATGGTTTGGCATGACTGAATGCGCGCAAAGTGCTCCCATAATAATTCCTAAAAAGCTGACATCAGTTCATCGCGATCTCACACATCTCTGTTATTATCAATGAAGCTGACTGCACAATGAATCTTTCATAATATATACACTTTGTTTGTTATAATTAGAGGATTTGCAAGCATACAGAATTCAGCTCTGAACAAAAAGTCAGTTTTGAGCAGTGAGGGGAGTCTATCTTAAATGCTTCTGATTGGCCATTGCGTTCAAGAAATCAACACATATGTTTGTGATTGGCTACATCGCTCAACGCTGCAAACATGTTATAAAACGAAACTCTGGCCTGTAAATCATTTGTATTTTGTTTTAGTTGTTCTTGTTGCTTTTCTGCAACAGATGAATAAAAATGTATTCGTTTTATATGTTTTATTCATAGATATTTCTAGTTTGCGGGAGTCCCACGAATCGTTTTATTGTCCCGGAACCCATACACACAGAGTGAGTGTATTACAGCCCGCGCCCGCGCTCGCGCTCGCACTCGGCCATCAAATCTAGTCCCGCGCCGCACTCTTTTGCGTTGGGAGTGCACGTCTCTAGATCAAAGGCCCGGCCCGGCCTGAGGATAGTGACGGGAAATATCGACCCGACCTCGGGCTCGGGCTCGGGCTCAGGCAGAGAATCTAAACTCTAAGGCAGAGGAGGCATCGATCTAGGTGAACCGAACAATGGTGTAATGATTCAGTTCGACTCCCAAGACAAGACGATGCTCACCCGACTGGCCAATAGGAATGTTCCAATAGGAAAAAAAGAACGTGGCCCCGCCCATTACACTATTTTCACAGCTAAAGCAAAATCCTGACACAAGAGCAAAAAATTGCATCGAGAGCAAAGAAAAGAGTTTTGAGAGAAACACTTTTTTTTTAGAGAAAATGTTTTCAAACTGATAGCAAAAAATATATATTTGCGATTTTTTTTCAAAGTATTTTGATAGAGATTTTTTTTCTCTCAAAACTTTTTTTAGTCTCAAATATTATTCTTTGCTATTGGTATGAAAACTTTTTCTCTCAAGTTTTCTTTTTTCTCTCATGAATAACTTGTGATAACTTTTTCTCTCAAACTTTTTTTTCTTTCTCTCAGATAATTTATTTTGAGAATTGACATTTATTATGTAATAAAGACACAATTCTAGCTCCATAGACGTGCATCAGCACACAGACTAGCAAAATGTTAAAAATAAAAGGATTACTATGTAAAAGATTAATATTGTGTACATAAAGATATGGTGAAATTTGGCTTGTCCTGTAGATGGTCTGCTTGAGCTTTAATCTCACGGACGATCAGATCCGTTTGCTCTCTGGAGACGCGTTCAGTTTTTCCGCTTGCAAATTCTGTCAATAACGAATCCGCCATGACGCGAGTGCAACTGGCTTTTAAAGGGAATGGGAAATGACACTCTTATTGGTTTATTGCATGTTACACCCAAAACACACCCGATACTCATTAAAAGAATAGAGACAACCCTTTTAGACCATGCGCCAGGTGCGCCGACCATTTTTCCCGTTGTTAAACTAGCAAAAGTGGATTCGGACACGCCCTAAGTGCACCAGTTTTAGACCATGCGCTTAGATCGTTAAAATAGGGCCCGTACATTTTACAGAAAAAAAAGGAAAGATAAACCTTTCCATCTACCATCACAAGTTACATAAACATGCTGTTTATCATTATAGTGCTTGATTCTATAAAACCTGTAGCTCTATGCAAGTAGAGGATTTAAAATCACTTTGCAAACAAGGTTATATTAAAGCAACGAGGCCACGTGTGACAGTGATTTTACCAGTACAGGTTGAGCTTGTAAAACTCTGCAAACTGTGGTAGAATCACTGAAGCACACATCCATCCATCCATCCATCCATCCATCCATCCATCACAGTATAAAGCGCATGGGCTTTAATGGTTTGTAAAACATTTACAAAAGTAACATGACAAAATAAACTAATGTTAAATAACTAAGCAATAAAGCAACTTCCAGTATATTAATCTAAATCTCAATTGGTTATAATTCATCTAAAATATAAGTCCCATCTAATAATAAACATACATATAAAGTTATAATCTGCAGTTTAAGGGCTTGGGCATGGGTAATAACTTTCTTAGTTGAAGTAAGGCTTTAAAGTGCAATTTGTAACTGACCACGATGGAAAAACTTACCAAGGGACATACTGCAATGATGTTGAGAGAAGAGTACAAATCATCCTTTAAATAAGCACAGATTTTTTAAGCAGCATAAACGTAGAGCTGATTGGATTTCATGATCATATCATGTGCAATATTTATTCATTATTGGGATAGATTTTAACTTTGATGACCTTAGAAATGTCTAAGATGTTGAATTGGTTATTAACATGAGAAATTGCATCGCATTACATCATGATAATGTCATATTGCTGTAACGCACGAGGATGGTGAAATGATGACTTCAATTTAGGGCAGAATTTGATATGGTTGCCCCAAAAGCTCTAGGAACTGATCTGTAATAACTGTGGCTATGCCATCTGAGTACATCATGATAGAGTTGTGCATCTTTCAGATTTGAATTGACAATTGCTTTTAAATTACTAAATTGGTTACTGAATTTGAATTAAAGCTAAAAAACAAGTATGATCAAATTTAATTTATTACGCAAAATGATTAATGAAGATTTGTGATGTGTTCCTTGTTTAAATCTGGACGCTATAACAAAATGAACAAACATTTCTATTATTTTTAAATGTATTTATTTAATAAAAGTTTGTTGCCTCAAACAGACAATTTCAAACATTTGACATGTTTTATGCAGAAAAAATATATATATTTATTGAAAACATAAATTTACTTAACCAAACACTTGAACAAACAGATTGATCTGGAAGCTTTAGCGTTAAGTTCTGCCAGGAAGACTTAATTGCTACGTCACTTATTACCTTCTCATCTATCCAATCGTGTCTAATAATTGCGGTATAAAAGACCGGTACTTACACGTTTGCTGATGCTGACACAGATGCTGACGCTTTCATTTACCTCCATCCTCCCCACCACCTCCAAGATGGTTCCTTCCCCTCCATCCTCCCCACCACCACCAGGATGGTCCCTTCCTATACCTCCCAGGGGTCGGCTGCGCCCCTGCCTTCATCTTCAGGCAGGAAATGCAGAGTCCGGACCTAAGGATTGCGAGCTATGGACGGGGCCTACGCCAAAGAACTTTATTGCTTGCTGGGCTATCAATAAATTTATTTATTGTTACAGTATTTATTCTTATCCAGCATTTCATATCCAGCTGTTGCTCTCAGGCAACATTGTACCATTGTGGAACACAAGTACCAAACCATTATATCATCAAGTCATCATATCAAAACATCACAATCATAATTGTTTCATTAAAAATCAGCAGAACCATATCCTAATACACACCTTATCTTTACAAGCATCCACATACACACACAAGTACCTGCATGTACACAAGCACATAAGCACAAAAGTCTCCTTCCTCACTAATGGCACCTCAAGTTTGTGAAAGAACAGAAAATCACATTTTGAGCACTGCACTTTTACAATGCCTAAACAACCTGGGTATTTGCATCGCCCCTTTCTTTAAGTCAGATTAAAGCGAGCCAGTGTTGATGGTTGTGGTTCTACTGGAGTTTTTGGACGCTTTTCAGGTTGTTCTTCCTATTTATCTCCAGCATTAAATCACAATATGTGCAGATATACAGTAGTATGTGAATATTCTTATAAATGCATTACAAAATCATCCAACAAGACATTTAGATGATTCTAATTCTTTTCCTTTAATAAAGTATACTTGTAGGTGATTATCTGGACTAAAATTAGTGAAAAATACACTTTTCATTGGAGAAAATATGGAGTCATGTGACATGCACAAAATGGACCCCTGTGGGTCATGTGACTAGGTTTTGTTTATTTTTTCATTTTCATTGATTAGTATTTGAGTTCTCCTCCCCTGAGATAGCAATGGCCTATTTGTTATTTAAAAATAATAAAAAATAAATAAACTAAAAGTGCATGGCTATGTTGCCTGGAGGCAATACAGTCCCATAGAGGGTTAATAATAGATTTTATTTTCAGTATGAATTACAATAAACATTTAATCATAAAGCCTATGAAGTATTTTCAGAAACATTAGATGATATTAATAATTAAACCTCTGTTTGAGGTCTGACAGATCCCAAAGCTGTTTTAATAGCTTGAAAAATATATATACATAACATATGATAATGGATTGTGTGAAGAATATAACTTGATAAAGTGCATCAACCATCCTCACTAAAATATTACATAAATGTTTGTGGTTTCAGAGAACATAGCTATAAAATATTAATAAATGCAATGATTTTCATGTTAAGATTCACTGACTGGTGCACACACTGCAAAGAGGCCATCTAAAAGTGGGTGGGTGGACCTCTATTTTTTTGCGTCCTTTTCATTATTTGAATGAAATTTGAACATTATAAAGTGTAAGCTATTAAATGTACACTTATGAGACAATTTTTGCTTATTTTACATAACCCAATTTATTTAAGCAAATCTATTTGCTAAATAAATGTATGGCTGAACCATTCTGTGACACAGCCCCCAGGGAGAAGAGAGGTTTAAGCTGCAGCAAAACACAACCACAAGAGAAGCGGGAGCAGGGTTAACAAAACATATATGTTATTTAGCCAAGAACACAGATGCTTCAAAAGGAATTAAATCCGGAATTTAGGATTTTCCCAGTCTGGCTTTGTTGCCTCTGTTTCAATGCTAGGCCACCTTAATGGGGGACAACGCTATCTCACGACCAATTCGTATGAATCGTCTGATCCTGAGTGATAGGTAGGTTTAGGGGAAGGTCATTCGAATGAATTCAAACGAATTGATTTAGCAAAAATCACTAAAATTTGTATGAGTGAGGTTGTCCGAATTCGTACAAATTACCCCCCCGCGTAAAACACGTACGAATTGCCGTGAGATCAGGTTGTGGGGGAAGACAGAACATAATAAAGGCAAGTCGTAAAAGATGATGTTGTAAGGTTAAGTCAAGGTTGACTTTTTACTTCTGAGCCGGTCTCTCTGTATAGGTCACCCTGGGCTTCAGCACCTCATCCGGGGGGAGTATGTAGCTGGGACCTGCTCCTTTGGGTCCTGGGCTCCTCCTTCCAATAGTGGATTGCCATAGTAAGGACAAACCCAGAAACATATAGCCTATCGTCGCTGTCGGGCAGAAACCTCATATCTCCATATTACGTTTTTTCCCCCCCACAAATCATTACTATTGTTCACCCTTTACGTCTGTCTGTGGGTTTCGTTAAAAAGAGTAAAAAGGAGTGTCTGTAAAACCTCATGACTACACTCGCCTCTTTCATGAATAAAGTGCTGCACACAGTTCGGACAGTATCTGCTTGTTTGCAATGCAAGGGTAAATAAAGAACTGTTTCTTTGAATACACACAGCTTTTTGTTATGGTATGGTTATTTGTTATGGTTTGTTACAGCGTATATATATATATATATATATACGCTGTAACAAACAAAGAATATTCGTTTTCTTTCAAATATTAATGATATGTAAGATGGCACTGGCTATGGCTCAACGACAATGCTAAACTAAGACACTCTTCTCTTTTCCTCAAATACATAAAACGTTAGCCATATATATATATATATATATATATGGCTAACGTTTTATGTATTTGAGGAAAAGAGAAGAGTGTCTTAGTTTAGCATTGTCGTTGAGCCATAGCCAGTGCCATCTTACATATCATTAAAATTTGAAAGAAAACGAATATTCTTTTAAGTTGGAATATGAATATGCGTTGATGTTTTAAATGTCACTGTGAGGGACCAAGCAGTCAAGTGTAAAGAATGCAGGATTTCCAAACAAAGAAAATTATTTATTAAATGCCAAACAAATTTACAAATTAAATTACTTGAAAACTGAAAATAAAGTAGGTCTAGGCCCGAAAAAAGGGTCAACTCAACAGAACCAAACTTAACAGTAATCAAACCAAACTAAAAAAAAAAAAAAAACATGACCTCCCAAATGACACACATGAGGAACTTATATACACAAAGGACTAGTTCATTACACATACACAGGGAATAACACAAACATCACTTAACACAATTAAGATTAATTAATTTCAGAATATGTAGAAATGGGTCATAAATATACCCAAAGAATTATAGTCAACAAAATATACATAGAATTATAATAACCAAACATACAATTAATCCTGCCCAACTTGAACAAAATGGCGCCAACTGCCACCAGCCGGTCCTTTATTGGAACGGACCTCCACAGGAGCGTAGCGACCCAGACAGCTCCAAACCTCCACTCTTCACGGAAAAAAGTTCAACTCAAAAGAAAGAAACGTTAACAATATACCAATAATAACTAAAGTGTGCACCCAAACTAGTAATTTATGGCAGAAAACAATTTGAAAATAAAACAGTGAAAATGAACCAAATCTGTGTCTGTCATTATCATAAAATATGTATATAGCGTGATCTGTATCCAAGGTATCTGCAACAAATGTTTAATCATGAAATACTAAAAATAACGTGTAAACAACCCAAAAAGAAGGATGCATGTGTTCTCAGTTACCGTCCTTTTGTGTGGCCACGTCATCGGCCATCACTGTCACCTATATTTGTGCTTGCATCTAAAATATATTTTATTGCATTAAATACATTAAAAAATGGTGAAAGAACAACAACAATACATTTCCAATGTGCTACAATCAATTTTAAATCTAATATTTATGTTTAAAATGATCTCAAATAAACGTGATAAACATTTTTATGGGAAATTATTAGTTAGGAATTATTAATGATTTATGTGTGTGTCACAAATCATGGTCATTGTGTGAAGTACATTACAATGCCTCTTCATTTTATTTTTTATGTAGCTCATTTCCTTGTATGGTTATGATAAATAGTCCTCTATGCAAATCTCTGAAGTATTATAATAAAGTTACAGCGCATGTGTTATATTTAGGTCAACCTGTGTGGGTGGTAATGTCTTATTTTTACTTTGACAATATTGTTTCAGAGCTGTTTATTTTTTGTTTATTTTTCTGCTGTTGCTAAGAATGTTTGTGCAACTGGCGTTTTAAATCATTTTTATTAATCAACTTTGCTATTATCACATTTATTGTGCCAGTATGTTAGTGCTGTAATTAAGTATTGTAAGAGCAATCTATTACATCAGTTTGACAATAAATTCACTTATTTTTCCCTTTCTTCAGATTATTTCATTTTATAAAACAAGCTTATTTCTCAATATTAATGCTGGTTACAGAGTCTTACAGAAGCACTCAGACGAAACACAGACTGTATAGGTGTAATGACTGACAACTACAGTGCAGGTCTACCGCCCTTCAGGCACAGTTCATTGGCTTCATTATATGGACAATATGTGCTGGAAAATAATTGGGCACTTCCAACAATCCTATCAACATGCCATCAAAACCAGATGGATAATGTTAGAAACTCTCTAACACATTGAAACCAGAGTAATTGTGTGGGAGAGCTAATCAATATTTTTGAATGGCACCAAAATAAAATGTCTTTGAATTATCTTCATTCTGTTTTTTTCTCAGAAGATGTGATTAATTGTGATAAACCCTACACAGCCAACTGTATCATATTTGCTACATACATTCTGTCATCTGATTGATAATTTATTATTTTTTTAAGCAATTAAAAGAATAACATAATATAAATAAATAATACAATAATTTTATTATAATTCTTAAGATTTCCTCTTTTGTGGTTCATGTCTTTTTGCTGTGAAATACTGATTATTAAAACATAAAGGTAAGAATATTGTTAGTAATATTATAAGATGAACGTTAACTGGACAAAAGCTAAGGTTTACTTGATACATGTTTTTTTAGAAAAATCATGTAGACAATTATGAGACATCAGACTTTTGAGGAACATTTATTTGTACATCTCTAAGTCTTAATTGTATTGTACTGTATTTGTACATCTATCACTCATCAATGTAAGACATACAGTATAGTATTATTGGTAGATGTAGAGTGAAAGCTAATATTTATATGCATTTTATGAGATTTTCATCTTAATTTTGGCCATAAAAGTATCAGCAACTGCACCGAATTGCATATTTTTTCTTTGGGCCTCTGAATAATGATTATTACTTTTTAACACATATAAGTACGGAAGCCATAAAAAAGCTATATATATATATATATATATATATATATATATATATATATATATATATATACAGGTTTTAATTAATCATGAAAATAATTTTCTTAAATATTTTTTTATCAATTGTTTATACCCCTTTTTTACTCTCTCATTTAAAAAATGTTTTAGGTGACATTCACACCGAACATGTTTTTTTTTTTAACTCAAGGCACTGGAACGGAAAAACACAAGGTGAGTTTTGTAGAAGTTGAACTTCTTTTAATTTGACATGCAAAAAGCTGCAAAATATGTGAGATTCAAATATAATGGTTAAAGTCACCCATCAAGCACATTTACACAGAAAAGCAGTGCAGTAGAATGCAAAATCAAGTAACCTATATGTTTCACTTGCATTTGAACTGCAAATTTCCTAGCGGCACTTGATTTGAAACTTGACTTGGGTGCAAGTAATCAATGCTCTCTTTCCAAAGCTCACACTGCCACTATGGGCTAGCATGCTATCATTATTGCACATAATTACTATTCAGAGTTTCAGAAACAGCAACAGTTGAGTGACTTTAGGAGGCATTTTCCAACACAGACTTCTTGAGGCCACATCAAATGTCCGTTCTGACATCATCCTCTATGATCTTACCCAACATACTGGCTGATGTGACCTTGAAAAAATTCCTAAATGGAAACATCGCTACACAGGCTATGGTCCAACAAATAACCAGCGAGCCATTGATTCCCGTTAGCAACAAGCAAAGGGACGGAGCCGGATACCCTAACTGACTCTTTTACCAACACACATACACTAACTCTCTGGCAGTTCGCTCAAATGCACTTTCCATCACTTGCAGGCATAGTAAATGCGATATGGCCTCCCCACCTCCCCGTCTCTTGCTAGCATCAGCCATGCTGGGCTTTTAAGGGCTCAGACATAGAGTAATTAAAAGTTCTGCCATGAGCACTGTGTGCAAAAATAAATTCTATGACTACCTACTTCCGTTGACAAATCAGAGTAAGCATTTTAACAACATTATGCTATACATTTTACAGATGGCAACCCTCGCTCCCAATTTTTTAAACTCTTCTTGAATGAATGAAGGATTAAAACACTGCATTATCGAAAGTGAAGCCCAGTGGCGACTTGTGCAACAGCTCATTGGACTTGGCTGAAATGTTTACAGAAGCGTCCACTTTGGTTTCGGACGCCTGTGGTTGGGGGTAATGGAAAGTGACACTATGTTGCCAGCTCTTGGCTGCAGGATATTTCACAGCAATCCCCACACACAGAAGTCCAATGTGCTCATCACTTTGGGGAGGTCTCGGTATGAATGTGACCACAGCAGCCAGTGACGATGTCACATTATGGAACAGCCGCTCTATCCATTGCACATATTACAATACATGACAACTCATATAGAGCATCACTGCTGCTGTTTTAACCAACTGACACTCGTAGTGTATGAGAAATGACATTGGTTGAGCACATGGTTTTAATTTTTAAACCAAATAAAACAAACAAGAAATGTCCATCCACCTGTGGGTTCCCATTAAAAAAGGCAGTCTATACAGGTGTTGTTTCTGACACTTCCAGATGTCCTCCTGGACCTCCTGGCCAATATTTTTAAAGGATACAGCATGGTTTCCCATGAATATAAACAGAATAGCAGCAGTGGTTCTCACATGTGGTTCTTAATGGGTCATACTGCAATTGTTGCACTTAGCGTGTACAGTTAGGTCCATATATATTTGGACACAAGCACAATTTATTATTTTAGCTGTTCACCAATACATATTTAAGTTACATATAATGAATATGGGCTTAAAGTGCACACTCTCAGCTATGTTCACATGCAAATTGGAGGAAGAGTTTAGGAATTACAGCTCTTGACAGTAGAGCTCGCCAAACATTTTAATTTTTTCACCCAGAATTTTCTGACTTTTGAATGTACCACTGCTATTGGCTCACAGCAGTGTCAGCCACTAGAGAACAGTCAGTGATTTGATAAATCTCTTTTCCTTATGAAACACTTTTTTCCTTAGAACAACTTTTAATTATTTATTGGTAGCCTGGGTTACCCGGTTTACCAATAACCATCAGTCAAGTCAAGTCACCTTCATTTATATAGCGCTTTTAACAATATTGGTTGTTTCAAAGCAGCTTTACAGTGATAATAGGAAATTAAAGTAACAGAGATTGTTTTGGCTTCACAGCACCTCTAGAATAAAGTTATTGTCCAGCTAAAGTTAGTTTTGATTGATTCATTTCCGTCGCAACGTTCATTAGTTATTAACTGCTGCTAACACGACACCGTTCTAACAGAAAACCCTTAATGCGATCCGGCCGCTCATTTGCATAAAACAGTGCCTGGTGGCTCGAGAACACAAACCATGAAATAGGTTCCAACGTACAAGCCTTGAAAAATTCATAATACAGAATTATTTATCGCTTCCGCGTAAACACGTGAACCTGAATTATCCTGACAATGTTTTATCTGTACAGAGGTAAAGGGAAGGAGCCCTTCACAGTGGAGAGACTAGTTGACACTTCAGGACTGTGTTGTCGTCGTATCCAGACGCAGGTCCTTCATCAGATCCGGATACGGCCTGGATCCGGCAGACTGCGGTAAACCTCGGGATAAACAGAGAGACTAATATTAGCGTAGACGCCATCCTTCTTATGATGTAACAAGTACATCAGGATTTATGGGAAGTGTTCCCGGTTCCGGCTGACCTAAACTATGCAGCCTAACATTGAATTATAGAAAGTGTTGGTGCTAAATAGGAAAAGGATCTACCACCTGCAGTTGATTTTGATATTCTAGGTATTATCAACTGGCCGGAGTTTTGAGATCGCAGTAGACGTGAAGCACTATAATGCGATAAGAGCTCGCTCAAGTACTGGGGAGCTAAACCATTTAGTGCTTTGTAAGTAACCAGCAATATTTTCAAATTTATAAGATGTTTAATAGGGAGCCAATGCATCTGGAACATGCATAGTGTGTGTTAATATTTATTTCACACAGACTGGATACTCAGAACATGTTTGTATCTGTTGCTGCCTCACAAGCTGTAAGACTAAGAGCATGGAATCTGTTGCTGTCTCTTCCTTCACAGGCCCAGAGACTCAAAATGGTGTATCAATTATTGTCTCACTGGAGTGTGTCTGTTAATGTCTACATTTTTGCTGTGGCCATCCCCAAGTCAGAATTCCCTTTCAAGGTGTGAAATTGATTTCATGTTCTTTGTCCTCTCAGCGCACCATGATTTTCCCAACATCTACTGGTACATGTTCACAGTCAGTCTTACCGATGTCTTGACCGCCTCTCCTATGTGTCACCTCCATGGAAGAGAGACATCGCACCCACCGTTACTGCATATCACCTTTCTATTTTCAACCCCTCCCCTGGAAGGTCATCAAAATGTGCTCCTCCAGTCACAATAACAGAGTGCAGGCTCCTAGTCTATAAATCCAGGGACACAGACACACTGAGGATGATGTATGAGTGCAGACGCAGTTCATAAGAACATGGGCGATTGTAACGCGTGCCTGGTGATTCATGGGTGTGCTTGTTTCTCCACGTGTCTGCATGCTGGGAGATAGAGGCACAGCTAAATCAAACCTTATTGGAATAGAATGTAGCAAATCCTTGAGGAGCTAGCTCAAAATAAACCTAGAAAAACATCCACTACAATAGACCTTGATTTAGACTCAACATTCATATCAAATTATTAATATATCACATGAAAATAACATAACCACCATTTGTAGTAATTGCAGCTTTAAAGGTGCCTTATGTCAAAAAATCAATTCATACTCCACATATTCCATACCAGATGGGGGCATTATACCTCCAGAAAGTTGGCCTACTCTAGTCTGTTTTTTAGTTTCAGGTTGTTAATATTCTAAAACCGTCAAATAGTCCGCTTTGTCCCGCCAAAGCCTATTTTGATCGGTGAGGGATGTCGAATAGAATGACTGCTTGACTCGCATTACGAGAGAGAGAGAGAGAGAGAGAGAGAGAGAGAGAGAGAGAGAGAGAGAGAGAGAGAGAGAGAGAGAGAGAAAAAGGTGAAACAATAAAAAAACATATGACCTTTTTCATTAACAATCACTACACTGCACTGCAAAGGAAAAAGTCAACTCTAATGGGCCATTTACACAACACCATTTTCAACTAGAAACATACAACTTTTTTTACGCTTTGGCCGCTCATTTATGCGACACCGGCGTTTTGGAGGGCCTGAAAAAGCAAAGCAAAGAAAAAGGCCTTGAAAACAATACCATTATCGTCTCCGCGTAAAAGACAAAAATGCAAATTTTTGAAAACAGTGACATCATGCGTATGCCTATTATGGGTTCAGTCTATAGGCACATAATGTTTCTTTACAAAGTTCACTGGGTCCCGAACCCGAGACTACCTGGAGGAGGTGGTCTGAGTTCGGTTGCTCCCGAACCGTGCTGCGGTTCGCGTGTATGTGAAAGCAACACGGACTCCGGTGCGCACTTGTTCAGGAAGTAAAGTATCCTGCGCATGCGTTTTAGCCGATTATGATGTATTTAGTTAAATAAAACACATGTAAGAGATGAAGATTTACCCTGGATATGAGCAAGAGTGAGTCTGCAGTGTATTCGCGTATAGTGCGTGCAATCAGGGCAACAAATTAATGGAAATCCACTGTCTCCTCAAAAGAGTCCATTTGCAAGCAGCAGAAAGACAGCTTATGCGACACACACACACATACATACATACATACTTAACCTGCGTTGTTACTCAGCTATGCATAATAGCACCAAATTAATAAAAAACACATTGACCTGCGTCTTGTTTTCTATCATGCGCCGTGCACGTTTGCAATGACGTAAGATCCACGCAAACGCACTAGAGTTCGGTAGAATCAAGTTGAGTGTGAAACCAGTCCAACGCTGCGGGGGGCGCCGGGAACAATCGCGCCTGGACTCGGACCGCAGCAAACGAGCCCAGTGTAAAAGCCCCCTCATCTGCAACAGCATTGCAAACTTTCATGAAGACCTGTTTGGTCATTAACTTTTAAATGGATCATTACGCAAATTGCAAACACATGAGGAGAGTCTCTGCCTGAAAGACCAACGAGTGGCAGATCGAGCTAACGTTATTACATTTCTCTGATATGGTAGGAAATTAAATTAAATTGAATGTGAGGATTTATAACTGTGACATGATGATTGACAAGGCAGTTTAAATGGTGACAGGATGCATGTAACTAAGCGACAGAGCGATCCGTTAAAGATGCAATTACGACTTAAAGGATTAGTTCACTTTTTAAAAAACTTTTGCTGATAATTTACTCACCCCCATGTCATCCAAGATGTCTATGTCTTTCTTTCTTCAGTCGAAAAGAAATTAAGGTTTTTGATGAAAACATTCCAGGATTTTTCTCCATATAATGGACTTCAATGGGAACCAGACGGTTCAAAGTCCAAATGAGCGTTTCAGTGCAGCTTCAAAGGGCTTTAAACGACACAAGACGATGAATAAGGGTCTTATCTAGCTTAACGATCGGTCATTTCAAAAATAAATAAAACACTTTAAGTTTTATAAGCACAATACTCGCCTTGCTCTGTTCTGTGATGCACGTTTGTAACGTCACGTAATACGCAATTACGTTGAAAAGGTCACGCTTTTCCTCTGTGTATTCCGGTTCAGAAAGGTGAAAAACTGCATCTCATCTTCTCCTCTAAATTCAAAATCGCCCGACATCGTTGTTTTACCTTTTAATTTCCTTTTTTTGTAAACGGCGTTTGACTTTGTTTGCGCGTTCAACTTGTAAACACTGACTCGGTACTTCCACAAACGTCAAGAAGCGTGACCTTTTTAACGTAATTGCGTATTACGTGACGTCACTAGCACGCATCACAGAACAGAGCAAGGCGAGCGTTTGTGCTTATAAAACTTAACGTTTTTTATTTCTTTTTGAAATGAGTGATCGTTTCGCAAGATAAGACCCTTATTCATCGTCTGGTGTCGTTTAAAGCCCTTTGAAGCTGCACTGAAACGCTCATTTGGACTTTGAACCGTCTGGTTCCCATTGAAGTCCATTATATGGAGAAAAATCCTGGAATGTTTTCATCAAAAACCTTAATTTCTTTTCGACTGAATAAAGAAAGACATAGACATCTTGGATGACATGGGGGTGAGTAAATTATCAGCAAAAGTTTTTTAAAAAGTGAACTAATCCTTTAAGTAGTTGCTTATGTCCCAAAGCTTGCCTAGTCTTCTGATACATACTCAAAAGTATGTATTTGTCCTTAGCATAAATGTACATACTTTCAGGGTGTAGTATAAGTAGGAGATATTGGGACGCAGCACAAGTCTCTCATTAGTAGATCCACCTGTGAGCAATTACACATTGAGAGCAAAACAAGAAAGAGAGAAACATACTGGAATATGTTGCACACCCTGCCAAACATCATTCAAGTCAAAATAAAAACACTTACACATAATACACAAAAAATCAACACAGATTATTCCTTCATTTCAGAGTGTGCAATTATTTGGTCCTTTTTGTGAACATTTAATTTGAAAAGTTCTGACTCCATTGCTGCTTTGCTTCCTGCATAAAATAAATGCCACAAAAACTAAACTGAAGCTACATTTGAAATCGCAGTAAAATATAATTAAAAGCTAATGACCTTTACTATCACTAACAACCTTAACAATCTTTATAAGCAGATGCTATTTTCCATCAGTCTCCTGATGACTAGCAAGTGTTCTGAGTTTCAGCATCCCTGTAGAGTTATAATTTAAACAATCAGTGCGCTGACATCTGCTCCTCACGGTATTCCATGAAGGTCAACATTTTTACAATTTTTTTTAACTTCAGAATTTGTAAGTAATCAGTCATTTAGCAGATGATTCTACAGTTAGCAGGTTATTAGAGGGAGAACCCTGAGGTTAAGTAGCTTGCTCAAGGGCACAATGGTGATAGCACATGGCTAGTGTCCACTGGCACACCCTTGGACTGCCTATAGAGTCTGTTCACTGACCACATGATGGATTCTGCACACACAGAATGAGCAAGCAATAGGCAAGTACAAAATCACATGGTACAATGAGGGCATTCTACAGCAGAGGAAAAGTTTAAGTTGTATTGTAGGAGCTTGCACTTTGAGAGAATAGGATGGATTATGTAATAACATTCACTTGCAGTTATAAACAAAGTGCTTTACAGGTATATATTTGATATAAAACATCCCAGGTTGGAGTAGTTCTGTAAACTTTTGATCGATTATATGTACAGTACCTATGACCGTTTTCTAAGCTACAAATAAGAAATACAGGTGGAGCCAGTTTCCAGGAATGGAAGACTGCCATCAATAACAATCCAATTAAACCCAAATCATCAGTGTTCTCTCTGAAAATACCTCCTATTCCTCTTTCTAAGCAGTAGCTATCACAAATGACCTAAAATATACATTATTGTTCAATCAGCATTAGACATAATTTAATAAATTATTGATCTGCTCAAGGTCTGTTTTATTCAAAAGAGAAAACTAATCATTTCCCAAAGGCTCACAGGCAAATGGCATTTCAATTATTTTTGTAGACTTGCTCTCAGAAGATGACATGGAGATTTGTCAATTTTTATTTTCCTTTTTAAAAGAAAACACAAAAGAAGAAAGAAAAACGGACCCAGTTGTAGGCATTCAGACTGATGATCAAACTATAACTACAGTTCAAGAGCTTGTTGTTTACAGTATAAAGGAAGGGATTTTTAACCCTCATCATTCAAAAAACCTGTGACTTTAATTTTTCTATGGAACACGAAGTTCAGCAGTATGATCACAAAACTCATTTCCATAAATTTACTACATATATAGTAACCAAGGGCTGCAAAAAGCCTCAAACAAGTGCTCCATACCACTTGTATTTAAAATATTCCAAGTCTTCTGAAATCATATGGTAGTTTTGTTTGAGGGACAGATTGACATTTAAGTCATTCAGGACAATAGCTTACTATTTAGAACTTACTAAGATATATTTGTGGCAACATGATTCAGTATAAGTAGTTGATTGGCTTTGTTATAGATCAATATTATAGGCCTATATAGTAAAGTAAAGTAAAGTAGACCCATGCTAAGGCAAAATCAGTTTTGTTTCTGTAAACCAACTGCTTAAAAATGGTACTTACAATGCCAAGGTTGTAGGTTTAAATTTGTTGAGGGATATGCAACATTCATGTTAGGGGTAACATCACATCCAAAGGAAATTTGTAAGCAAAGAGAGAAAAAAAGTGACTTAAACCACAACAGAAATAAATATTCAAGAGCAAACTGATATTAAAGGTGCCCTTCTTTATTATGCCCTTTTTAAAAGACTTGATTTTGTTTTTGGGGTCTACTAGAATAGGTTTTTATGCTTGTATGTTTAAAAAACATTATTGTTCACATATTTGTCATGGTTCTGTCACTTCAGTCTGTTTATTCTTGTCATTGTTGTCAGAATATACACACACTGGATAAGAAGGTAAGTTTAAATCCAACACTTTATTTGGTCACACAGCGGGGTAAACTCAAGCAGGTGCAGGAATAAATGAATGGCCTGGAGCAGAGTGCAGATGGATGGATAATACTTGAAATGTAATACTTGAAATGGGTGTTTGTTTGTGTTTGGAGCTCCGTCGAATTGATTCATTAATCTTGATTTTCTTCTTTACCACTCATTTATAAACAAGTACTTTCTATTTTTATATCGTGTGAACTTATCCTCGATACTATTCCCTATAAAAAACAATCGGATTGCTTTGATATCGCTACTCAGATCCAACTTTGCGAATCCCGACTTCTAGCCTTTTAGCCCGCTAGCATTTCACGCGTGGCCTCGCACCTATCGACCGTCTGATTTTACACCCGTTTCACTGAAAGGATACGGGTTATATCCAGCATTCCAGTCCTAAATTAGTAGTGATATTGGTAGTATCACTACTAATTTACTGTTCATCTGTTATAATGGCGAACATATCGGATGTGTGTCTAACGTTACCTCTGAGTGCAGGTGAGGACACATTCCAGCTGATTTCGGTACGATTGGAGCTGGAATCGGTGGAGAAACAGATCCGTGGTCTGCTGGAGAAGCAAGCCGAGCTGCGGGATCGGCGATCAGCGCTTGAATCGTCACGCGTCGATGCTCACAAGTCAGTGGTTAGTAACTTTTTGACTCCGACTTCGTCTACTCCGTGCGTTTCTCTGCCCAGGAGGACGCGATCATCTCTGGCTTCATTCACTCCGGCACCGACACAAAGCCATGGACCCTGGGTGATCCCACAGCAGAAGACACGAGCCAGGACCAGAGCAAGAACCTCTCCGCCACTCCCGGTCTTCGAGATCTCCACCCGGAACCGCTTCTCCCCTCTTCGCGAGTCGGAATGTGACGACGCCGTGATCATCGGCACTTCCATGGTCCGTCATGTCCGTGCTACCTCAGGTAAGGGTAAGGTGCGCACTCACTGCTTTCCTGGTGCTCGTGTTCTTGATGTCGCCGCGCAGGTTCCCGAGATCCTGAACGGTGACGAGCGCGTCGGAGCTGTGGTGCTGCACGCGGGAACGAACGACATCCGGCTGCGGCAGACGGAGGTTCTGAAGAAGGACTACAGGAGCCTGATCGAGACGGTACGCAGCACAGCGCCTGAGGCAACGATCATCGTGTCTGGACCGCTTCCCACGTACCGACTAGGACAAGAAAGGTTCAGTAGACTATTTGCTCTAAATGAATGGTTAATGTCATGGTGTAATGAACAGAAACTGCTCTTTGTAAATAATTGGAATCTGTTCTGGGAGCGACCTAGTCTCTACCGTGCTGATGGCCTGCACCCCAGCAGAATCGGAGCGGCTGTGCTGTCGGACAACATCTCCAAGACGTTACACACCATCTGACTAGTAAGTCAAAGTCCAAATCACAATCTCTGCTGTCCCAACTTAATTGATACAAGTAGTGTAGAACATTATATAGAAACTGTGTCTATTCCTCGTCTAGTGAGGCCAAACAATAAATCTAGTGTGGGATCTAGGAAAAATCTTATTGTAATTAAACCAGAAAATCTAAATATCAGTGAACAAAAACAATTTCTAAAACTAGGTCTTCTAAACATTAGATCGCTCACACCTAAGGCGGTTATTGTAAATGAAATGGTCACAGATAATAATTTCGATGTTCTGTGCCTTACTGAAACCTGGCTTAAACCAAATGATTATTTAGGTCTAAATGAGTCTACTCCGCCAGGATACTGTTATAAGCATGAGCCCCGTCCGATCGGTCGTGGCGGCGGTGTTGCAACAATCTATAGAGATATCCTTAATGTTACTCAGAAAACAGGTCACAGGTTTAATTCATTTGAAGTACTTGTGCTAAATGTTACGTTCTTAGATGTAAGAAAGAAATCCCTATTATCTCTAGCCTGGGCGACCATATATAGACCTCCAGGGCCCTATACTGATTTCCTAAAAGAGTTTGCAGACTTTCCCTCAGATCTATTGGTCAATGCCGATAAAGCAATAATTGTTGGAGATTTTAACATACACGTAGATAACACAAATGATGCGTTAGGGACTGCGTTTACAGATTTATTAAACTCCTTTGGGGTCAAGCAAAACGTCAGTGGTCCCACTCATCGTCTAAATCATACACTAGATTTAATTATATCATATGGAACCAATCCAACCGATATAGATATTATACCGCAAAGTGACGATCTCACTGATCATTGTATGGTAACTTGCATATTACGTACTGCTGAAATTTGTCATGTTGCGTCACGTTATCGACCAGGCAGAACAATCGTTCCAACCACTATAGATAGATTCTCAAATAGCTTACCTGATCTATCTCAGCTGCTCAGTGAACCCCAACAAACAGATGAACTAGAGGAAATGACTAGCAGTTTGAGCACCATTTTCTCTTGTACATTAGATATTGTTGCACCAATTAGATTAAAAAAGGTTAGAGAGAAAACTAAAGCACCATGGTACAATAGTACTACACATGTTATCAAGAGAGAAACTCGTAACTTAGAGCGTAAATGGAAACAAACTAATTTAGAGGTCTTTAGAATCGCGTGGAAAGACAGTATGTCACGTTATAAAAAGGCTCTAAAAGCAGCCAGGGCTGAGCATCTCCGCAAACTAATAGAAAATAACCAAAATAATCCAAGGTTTTTATTTAACACCGTGGCTAGACTAACAAATAAACAGACATCACCAGAGCAAAATATTCCGTTACAGTATAGTTGTAATGATTTTATGAATTACTTCAATGAGAAAATAGAAAGCATCCGAAATACAATTGTAAATGTACAATCCTCTATGGTGTCTTATGATTCAGCCTCAATTATCGCCCCTCAAGAGCAACTACACCGCTTTACAACTATAGGACAGGAAGAGCTAAATAAACTTATCTTTGCATCTAAACCAACAACATGTTTATTAGATCCAATACCCACTAAACTACTGAAAGAAGTGTTACCTGTAGTGGAAGAACCTCTTCTCAATATTATTAACTCGTCTTTATCTTTAGGTCATGTTCCAAAAATATTCAAGCTGGCAGTAATAAAACCGATTATTAAGAAACCGCAATTAGATCAAAATAACTTAGCAAATTACCGACCCATTTCAAATCTTCCATTTATGTCTAAAATACTAGAAAAAATTGTGTCCGCTCAATTGTGCTCTTTCTTGCAAGAAAATGATATCTATGAAAAATTTCAGTCAGGATTTAGACCGCATCATAGCACAGAAACCGCGCTAGTTAAAATTACAAATGATTTACTTTTAGCTTCTGACCAAGGCTGTATCTCAATACTAGCTCTAATCGATCTTAGCGCTGCGTTCGACACTATAGATCATAAAATACTCTTGGATCGACTACAAAACTACACTGGTGTTCAGGGACAGGCATTAAGCTGGTTTAGATCGTACTTATCGGACCGTTACCATTTTGTCTGTCTAAATGGGGAAAAATCAAAGATAACGTCAGTAGACTATGGAGTGCCGCAGGGATCGGTGTTAGGCCCTCTGCTATTCTCAATATATATGCTGCCACTTGGTAATATTATAAGAAAACATGGAATTAATTTCCACTGTTATGCTGATGACACTCAATTATATATTTCATCACGACCAGATGAAAACACTAACTTATCTAAATTGACAGAGTGTCTTAAAGATATAAAATGCTGGATGACGTGTAATTTCCTGCTGTTAAATCCAGATAAAACGGAGGTATTACTTATTGGTCCAAAAAACTACCCACAAAACCTCGTACAATACAACTTTAATTTAGAAGGATGTTCTGTTACCTTATCCACTACAGTAAAAGACCTGGGTGTTATACTAGACCGCAACTTGTCTTTCGAAAATCATATTTCATATGTTACAAGAACTGCTTTTTTCCACCTTAGAAACATTGCTAAATTACGTAACATACTTTCTGTTACTGATTCAGAAAAGTTAGTTCATGCATTCATGACCTCGAGACTAGATTACTGTAATGCTTTATTAGCTGGTTGTCCTGCATCCTCAATAAACAAGCTACAGTTAGTGCAAAATGCAGCCGCTAGAGTTCTTACTAGATCAAGAAAATATGATCATATAACACCGATTTTATCATCTCTGCACTGGTTACCTATTAAGTTCTGTATCAATTACAAAGTACTATTACTGACCTATAAAGCCCTAAATGGTTTAGCTCTTGTGTATTTAATGGACCTTCTATCACCCTACGATCCATCGCGTTCTTTAAGATCCCTAAATTCGAAGCTTCTGGTCATTCCCAGGATATCTAAGTCCACTAAAGGAGGGAGGGCGTTCTCACATTTAGCTCCTAAACTCTGGAATAGCCTTCCTGATACTGTTCGTTGCTCAGACTCGCTCTCCCAGTTCAAAACTAGATTAAAGACGCATCTCTTCAGCCAAGCATTCACATAATGCTTGCCTCTTATACTACTGTTCAATCAGATCGAATGCATTAATATTATGAACAGCAGCTACGCTAATTATTTCCGATCTGCTTTTCTGCTGTTATCTCGGGACGCTAGTCTCGAGGTAAATAGCGTTCTTCAGCTACAGTCTGTATCCAGCCTCTCACGGAGACTTCAGATGCCCCAACACCTGCGATGAGATGACTAAACGCCTGCGATGAGACGACTCGACGCCTGTGAAGAGACGACTCAACGCCGGCGATATGTTATGCCCTAAATTGATACATGATGATTAACTAACTGTATTTTCTACGTACATTTCTGAAATGCACTTTCTGTAAAGCTGCTTTGAAACAATATGTATTGTGAAAAGCGCTATACAAATAAATTTGAATTGAATTGAATTGAATTGAAATGTTTTACAGAAGTAGATGGAGAGATGGCCGGGAAGCACACACCTCAGCGGCTGACTGGCGAGTAGAACTCAGGATGGCAACGCAGGAGTAGGATAACTTCTCAGGGAGCAACAACAGGAGATAACAGGTAAGTTGAGCGGAGATCATTCACAGGAGAACTGGCGATATCTCATGGAGAGAGTCTGTATCCAAATCAAAGCCAGACAGTTGCTGTGTCCCAATGTGAAGGCTGCATCCTCCGAAGGCCGCGGACTTCGAAGGATGCAGCCTATTCGTCCTTCGAAGGACGCACCATGTAGCCTTCGCACGATTTCCTAATTGCGGATCCAGGTGTTCCCGATTACCGCTTCTGGCGCCAAGCAACGGTGCGAGAGTATGGTGCGAGAGTAGGCTACAGCTGCCATCCTGATAATTCATTTTATATAATTGAATAAACAGCTATGGATCCAGAATTGGCTATTGTAATTTTTTTGTTTGTTTTATATTTATTATGTTATTATATTATGTTTGTTTACTGGAGGACATGGTGAGGATGTCTCAGTCATGTATTTTCGGCTTTAATAGCCACATCATGGCCAGAGCTGGTTTGCTGCGTCCCAATTCAGAAGCTGCTTCCTGAATTGCCAGATTACACTTTAAACTGTTGAAGTATTGGGTGTTAACTTACGTAAATACTGTAATGAAAATAAAATAAAACATACATAGGCATATAAAGGTTCAAATTTTCACTTATATCTTAGTAGGCTAGTGTATTCTTTTTATTATGTAGCATAAATGGACAATAGCCTATAAATGATGAACATGAATATGGTAAATATATATTTCAACCCCTTACTATGGAAAAAAAAAAAAAAAAACAATCCGTGGCGACGGTTGTGCAATCCGTCCCTTCAGTTTATAAACTGTAGGCCTACTCACAATATTTTTTATGTGTAAACATAAATTTATAAAAACACACAATTTTATTTGGGTAAACTCACAATAGCAAAATTTTGTGCTTTTGTAAAATAAAAGAAAACAATCAGGCGTGCTTTCATGATCTCCGTGAGCGTGTCAGAAATGAACTGAAACAATAGCCTAGGCCTATATACAAAGCTTGAAATGTCCACTTTTCACAAATTTGAATATAATTTCCAGGTTCTAATTTGGCCTTAGAAAACCAGTAAAATCGAATTTTTTTTCCATAATAATTTGTGAATATTTCAAATATTTAATAAAGGGGAAAAAAGTCATATACAAAAATCTGAAAATACATCAATACTTTTTTTTTTTGCGCAGCATTTGGTGTGTACAGTTCAAATTCAAAATTTGGTGCTCAACTTTGCGTTTTAAAAATAGCCTAACAACCCTTCATTTTTCGTTTTTCAATTACGCGTTAAAAAAAGAAAAACGAGTGGACGCAAAAGTACACGGACCTTACATTATTAGATATTTCAAGTAATGTAGTTGTAGAAAAAGTTTGATAGTCTTGGGTCCGTGTACTTTTGCGTCCATTCGTTTTTGCACAAATAAAAGTAGTTGCGAATGATGTATTATTCTTTTCTGTATGACCAGAAATGACAGAGTAGCATATTTTAAGTTTTTTCCACTGTTGATAGAAAAATGCAAGTGTCCGCGCCCGCGCCTCCACACTCCACACAAACACAAATCTTGTGTTCATTTGTGATAATCTTAGCCCTGTATTATTGTTGTGTAACCTGTATTATGACTGACATTTGACGAATTGCTTTGTTATTTTTTGGATAAAAGCGTCTTCTAAATATGTAGCCTAAATGTAATAATAATAATAGGCTAATGATAATTATTATTATTTGCGTTTATAACTATAAATGAGTTCACTGAAGACAGTAATATGTTTATCATAAAATAATTTGTGAATGTTTTATTTGTATATAACCTAACATTTACAGTTTTGGAAATGTGTTTGTGTTATATATTTTTTTTATATGTGAAGTCTTTTTTTGTTGTTGCTTATTCTATTATACTAAGCTTTTTCCTCCCCAAAAATGGACTTTCAAGATACAAGTAAATGTCGTTTTTTAGAAGATTCAAGAAATTATCCATTTTAAAAAATGAAGTTTTAACACAATGCATCCAGCACCTAAACAGGAGGCCGGGTTGAATCATCCGGCACAGACTGGGGGAGAGACCACAAATCCGTGAGTAGCCTACAGTTTACAAACCCGTGGGAACGGATTGCGAAAGCGTGGGCACGGTTTATGAATTTGTGGGTACAGTTTGCAAAAACTGAAGACACGGTTTACAAATCTGAGAGCACGGATTAGGAACTCGTGGGCATGGTTTATTAATCCGTGGGCACGATTTGTTAAACCGAGGGAACAGTTTAAGAATTTGTGAGTACAGTTTATAAACTGAGGGGATGGATTGCAAAACCCTCGCCATGGATTGTTTTTTTCCCCCACAGGTGTGACTTCCCGGGCTCCACTACGGGAATATAAACCCAGTTGAATATAAAAAAAGTGCAGTTCAAATAATAGGCTTGTTTGAGATGAGCAAAATCTGCGCAGAACCGCTTACCGGTGATCAGCGCGTAATGCATGCCGGTTAGAAATGTGTCCGAGTGCGGTCCGCCTTGCTCTGATGTCATGCTGACGTGTGTCAAAAAGCTCTCGCGAGCGCAAGGCACACGTGTCGGATTCTGCAGTCGCGCGCAGTTGCTCTCCACCGACTGCGCTGATCAAAAGCATGATGGGAAATGACTTGCTGACGACACAGCTTAATGTTGATTGGTTTAAACAACCGTGATCTATTGTTCTCTTTTAAAATGTTTGATTTTAAAACTCGGATATCATGTTTTGTATATGTTATGTGTGAATATTCCCAAACTCTCGGACAGTGCGATCTCTATGGGTTATGCAATGTCATTTTATTTATAAAAAAAAACAAAAAAAAACAAACACATAGCCTATGTCTGTATTAAAGAAAAAATGATTGATAAACACTTATTTGGAATGGAATTAAATAGTAAGTACTTTGGGTGTCTTGTTAGTTATATTTATTTTCATATAAAAGCAACAGAACTTAAATTACATCCAGTTTATTGGCAACACTGTGCACGAGCGTGAATCCCGTCAATCACGCGATATCCATCATTGATCTCGCAGGTGTTAGATCCACTGCGAGAAGCGAGAACTGTCCGGCTTGCCTGCGCTTTTTTCACTCCTCCTCTCACTGCAGCCGCCTACACTCGACTACATTTCAGGCGAGGCAAGGCGCATCTCAAACAAGCCTATTACTCCCGCTCGTCATCGGTAGCTGTCACAGTTGCTAGGCGACAAGAACAATCGTCTGTCGTTTTTTTTAAATAAAAATGCTGTCGTCACCGGCGCGCAATGACTTATGGGGTAGGATCGGGTAGGATAGCCCGCGAAGGATCCATTTATGTATCCTTCCTTTCACGGGGAAACGAAGGGTGCATTTGGCGTCGCTTTTGAATCAGGGTAGCTTTCGTTGCGCCACAATGACGCAACCGGCCTTTGAATACGGCCTTCGAAGGATGCGAAATTGAATTGGGACAGCCTTCATCGCGCTGCGTTGACGCAATCGGCCTTCAAATGCGGCCTTCGAAGATGCAGCCTTTGAATTGGGACATCCTTCGTCGCGCCGCTGTGACGCAAGTGGCCTTCAAATGCGGCCAATCAGCCTTCAAATACAGCCTTCGAAGGACGCAGCCTTTACATTGGGACACAGCTAATAACTAAGCTGAGGTGTGCTGATTGAGCGCAGGTGTTCAGAATGCATCGTTTCATGGTGATGAGAGAGCCAGTGGCCTGTTGCAACAAAGCAGGTTTCAGTCGCTACCCAGGGGTGCGTTCACCAAAAACATTGTTAGCCAACTATGTTTGCAAATTCCATCATTATCAACATAGTTCAACGAGTCGTTCAACCATAGTTCCGACGAACATTCACAAACAGCATCACAAAGTTGTGTGGTTGGAACGACAGATCTCGACCTGTGGTTAGAAGCAGAGTTTCTTGTTTGCATGACATGTAGACTCAATAAATCCTCATCTTGAGCCAAATAAGCAAGCTGACATTCAATACATTCTTTTAGAATACATAGAAATGTCATTTAAGTTGGTTAAGAGTTTTAAAGCGTCGTTTTTGAAGAGTGCGAACGTGCTCCAGTACGTAAGAACGAGCCTATGAATCTGGAAATAAAGCAAAATAACTGAGAAAAATGAGAATTAGTCCTGAATTACTGTAATACATGTCTGTAATTTATAGTAAAAAGTATAGTATTAATTATGTCTCAAAAGATTCATTAAAGTGCCACTATTATGGCATTTGAAAGGTTCCTATTTTTGTTTTGGGATTCCCAAACAACAGGTTTTCATGCATGCAAGTACAAAAAACACTTTCATTGTCTTATAATATGCATTTATTTTTTACCTTTTTTGCTCAACGACTCCCAAAGAATTCGCTCATCGATTCATTTTTCCAAACCCCATGTTTTGACCTGTTGCCTGTATTTACGTTATTTAACATGTTAACCATAAACATGGATTAGATGTATGGATTGCCCCATTATTAAAAGTTGCATTTGGATCTCAACGTTCTTGTCTCAGAGCAGTTCGTAACAGAAAACTTCGCCATGCACAGATCCAGCTGCCGAATAAGGCCCAGACCCACCGTTGATCCAGCAGTTCAACTCATCCGTTTACAGCAAGGTAATAGACCACTCGAGGGCCACACCCGAGACTTTCTGAATATGGCTAGTCTCACAGACTTCCTTGATTTTGCACTCATTTACTTTTTTTGTTATGGACTAAATTAATTCTATCAAACAAGATTCATTCGTGATGGTCCTTGAGGTTCACTCATCGAATTCATGGATTGTGCTCTGTTGTTGGCTGGTTCCTCCTTCACTGTTGGGGAGGTTAAGGAGGCCTCTTCCTCTAAACGTTCTTTTGGGGAGGGCACCATACCTCAAGCTCAGATGGCCACCGAGCTTAGCCCACCACAGTCACCAGCATCTCTAGCCATAATGGTAGCTAGTCCTGTGTATCCAGTGCCTTCCCGTCCTGAGGTTACTGCACCAGAGCTTCTTCACGTCATGCCTGCCGAGCCTGAGCTTCTTCACGTCTTGCCTGCCGAATGATACAGCGCTGATAATGGCCACGGCTATTTTGTGTGTGTGGGCAGCACACATATCAACTCCATCCCATGACCCCTCGGCCAAGATGCCCGCGGCCATTCCAGAGTCTCGTCCCAAGATGGCTGCCTACGCTGTTCCAGAGTCTCGTCCCCTCAGCCGTTCCAGCGTCTCATCCCAAGATGGCCAACTCTGCCCTTGACCAGCCGGCGCCTCCCTGGCCCCCTGAAGCGTCGCATCCGCCCTGGCCGCCTGCACAGCCTGCTCCCCCTGGACCCCTGAAGCGTTGCATCATTCCTGGCCACCTGCACAGCCTGCTCCACCCTGGCCCCCTGCACTACCTCCGTCTCAGTCTTTCCCTCTCTCCACGGACCTGGCCCTCCATCCCGCCCCCTTTTCCACCTCTGCCCTGCCTTCCTCCTGGACTTTTCTATCCCTATTAGGAACGTCTGGAAGCCGCTCTTTAGGAGGGGGGCTATGTTACAATCACCAGTGAGAGTGCCCAGGATTACCATCAGAGGGCACTCCAACCCGGACTATTAACACACCTTCACAGACTCCATTCCCCATAATCCTTTGCCTGGACATAATAGCCATGATTACATACATACATTCATTAACCTCATTAGCTCTGCCTATAAAAGCCTGGTTCACCCTATCACTCACTGCGAAGTTTTGACAGTTGTTTATACTGCATCTGAGCATTTTCCAGGTCTTATGTCTCTTGGTTTTGGATTTTGGATTACCCTTTTGCCTGTGCTCCCTGCCTGCCTTTTATTATTTTTATTTTTTTTTATTTTTTTTGTTTGTTTGATTGATTGGACTGCTTGCTTGATTTGACTGCTTGCTTGTGTATGACCCTTGCCTGGATTTGGATTACGTATTTGGATTACCCTTTCAAAATAAATACTGCATTTGGATCCTCAACCTTTGTATCTCAGAGCTGTACGTGACAGTAATGACCCATAATAACTTTCAATAACAACTGGTCCACTGTTGGGCTATACTGCTGTGGTATCGTTGTAAAGATGAACTTTAACCACTGATTCTTCACATGCTCATCCTTGGGCAGTGGAAAAAATGGCTTTACCTTCACATTGTAGAGGACAGCGTCTTATCGACATGATGCTATCCAGTATCCACAGGAATCAGCTGCAGTGTTTGAGGGGGTTCAAGTTTTCCCTGGTGTCTGCGTGTGCAATAAGTGGGCGGGCAATGTGCCAATGTTTCGTCTTGATGTCCCAACGAAACGGCTTAGGATTTGTTTGAAAAATGATTAATTTAATTGACTCAGAATCGACTCTTACTTTTGAGAGACAATAACTTTATATGGTGCACTTTCAGATTTAAAACTTTGCAGGATGTTTTCATTCACTTAGAGCTATGTTACACACTACATGAAAAGTAATTTTCAAAAATCCATAATAGGGGCACTTTAAAAGAAGTTATTACTCCAAGTTCGTGACATCATTAACCTATGTGGTTGAACGACCAATTTGCGACAATATGGATTCGGGAAACAGTCGTGACTAGCTAGTTGATTTCTTCAACAATACATCGTACTATGGTAGTGAAGCAGTGAGTTACGTCATTGTATGGGAAACTCACCCCTGGTCTGTTCAAGATTAGTTTGAGCAAACTCTGTTTTTTCGGGCTTAAGAAGGTGGATTGGTTTTTAGCGGGTTTCATTGCTATGGTAACTTGCGCTACATGGCTAACCTGCTCCGGAGCAGGTTTCATTCTGGGTTAGAGATCGCAGACCAAAACTCCACCAATCAGTTGTTGTGTAAATGAACAGCCAAAACATATAAAAGTTTTACACTTTTCTTTGTTGAAAACGGTGTCGTGTAAACAGCCCCTAAAGCAGTTTTTAGTGAAAATGTTTTAGAGACAAAATTGCTGCTAATCTTTTGCTGCTAATTATTATATTTATATTATATGAATTATAATTATGTATAATTATTATATGACAATATTACACTTTTCTTTTAAATTAAAATAAATATAATACATGTATTAAAGGCCATGTTGCAGGTTAACCACCACTGTTGATTAATGGGTACATAAATCACTCAAGATATGTGTATCATTTTTAAAATGTCTCAAAAATGGTCTTAAAGACAATTTTTTTACGCTTCTGGTATAATTTTTTTTTTTTACGCAACTCTGTGATGACGTCACGTTGGGGAGAAGCGGAGGAAAGGGTGCCTCAGCCTAGTATTAGAACTATTGCGACTGACTGGGATGAGGAAGAGTTGGCAAGAAGAACTAACATGTATTATGGCCCGCAGCCGTATAATTTTGAACCTGCTAGACGTGAGAGGGCAAATGAAGAATTGCCAAAAACTGATGGCCGTCAAAGCCAATTAAATGCATGGTCCGAGGAGAATGAGTGGAGAGTTGGTGAAGTGTCCCGGTGAGTTGCTATCATTTAGCAACGCAGAAATGAACACTGGAGCTAGTCTACAAGCTATGGCAAGCCGTTTTAACTTACGAGCAGCAGTGCACAATAACGACACATATTTTTTTTTTACGGTCATTGAATAGCACCGAGTGAAAAATCAAAGTTTTCTTTATATCTAGTGGCAGTATATGATCATGACGTTAGTTCAGATAAGTACCGGTAACCTTTGTCATAGTGTCGTAGTACTGGTAATGTTTGTCTTTGTCATCTAGAAATAGAAAGCATCATGCTAGCTATTAGGGGTGGAATTATACATGTATTCGTATTGTGTGTGTGAGTGTGAGAGAGAGAGGTGCGATCGAACGGTGGAAACATAAAAACATCGTCATTTTGTTCATACAGGATATCGTTCAAACCGCAAAGTGTTTACTTATATTTGTGTACACTCGCAATAAAACACAACATTGTGCTTCTGTCACACTCAAAACTCTTGTCAAACTGTAACCTACAACTGTATATATTTCTATCTAGCTGCTAACGTTAGCTATATCTGCTAACGTTATGCTGTCTGCCTATCTCTCTCTATACTTGACTATCTATATATCTAGTCTGTCTATATATCTAGTCTATATATATATATCGTCTATCTATCTCTCTATATCTATGTATTTATCTATAATCTGAATACTCTCGTCTACTACTCGTCGCTCTCAACAAGGCGGGCAGCGGGCTTTGGTAAATTCTCTCCCCAAGGTGACGTAATGCAATGCATTGTGGGGGAAAGGAGAATCGTTGCAAACCGCTGTAAGATAGTACCTACTTTTTTCGTTTTGTGATACCCAACAACATAAAATACAATGGATAACAGTTTAAATGTTTATTACCAACAAGCAAATTGCACAAATTAGTTGAAAAATTAAACCTGCAACATGGCCTTTAACATATAAAGCTTTAAAGCAGATTAAGCTAATACGTGTTTTCTTTTTCAACTCTTAGTGAACCTATAAAATATTAGGCCTATTTCTTTGATTCACATGCACTGATATAGTAAGATATTTTCTTTCAGCAGCCTTCTCAAACTTTCACTGCAGCAGCAGTGTTTAATTCCTGCCTTGTAAATGCATTTAATTTCATGATTATTTTCAAAACGATCTCTTAATCTTCAGAAGAGAAGTGAATTACACCGTCTCTCTCACGAGAAGCCAAACTGACACTATCCATGTTCCATATGATTGGCTGTAGAGTCATTAAAAAAAGTAATTGTAGAATCACATTTCTGTAGGTTATCATTATTGAGTGTAATGAGTGAGTCGTTGAATCATTCACTCAACTGATTTGTTCTGAGAATTGTGAGATATGAACTCGCAATCGTGAGTTATAAAGTCCAAACTGCAAGATAAGCAAAATAATGTACATTACTGATAACAAAAATAAGAAGAAGCTAAACAAAATACAATATAATCATATGTAATGTGTCATTCAGGGACTTTTACTGTTTTCAACATGTTTCAACATTTTTATAGCCCTTTTTAAGCCTTTGTAGTATCTCATCAGAATATGAAGGATCTGTCAGGGGGAAAACTGGATCTAATGAGCTGGTATTCATGCCGTGTCCAGGCACCCCGCTGGACCATTTGTAAATCCGACTGGCTAATCATGCTCCCTTTTCATCTCACACTCACTGGGAATCCTGTCTGGGAGATACACCAGTATGTCTGGCATCAGTGACTCCAGCCTGTCATTATCTTTCTCATTATAGGCAAAAGTGCGGCACTGATCCTGGATCACCGGACGAATATTTCAGAGGCTTATTACAGGGAGATGGAAATCTATCTGGGACTTCAGTAACCATGATAGACTCACAATTTCCAAGCTCTGATCAATTACCGGTACAAATCATTTTTAATAGGTTATGCATGGTTGCTTTCAAGTAGATGTAAGACACTCTGAAACAATCAATAATGTCTCCAATAAAGCAATTCATTGCATTTGTCAAAGAGCCTTGTGTGTGAATGTATTACATTATCAAAACTGCCAATAATATAACCCTTTGCTGCATCATTCATTTTCAAATGTGCAGCAATACTGTACTTTTACAGTTTCATTTCTATATATAACTTCATTGACATTTTTATCCTAGGAAATAAATCTTAATCTTTTTTTTTTCTTGGCTTTTTTTCTTGGCTAATCAAGAAATCAAACAAATGCCAAATGCTCCATTTTCTAATTCCTTTACACATACTCTATATGCATACTTGCGTTACTAAGCTGCACCATTTTTTTTATTATTGAAAACCAATAATATAATAATAATATATATATAGTATTTGAAATTTTGATGAAAACATTTGAGGGTAAACGTTACAATACCAATATTACAGTGTTCAAACTCTAATAGCTTACAAAGGATTGCTACACAAAGGAACAAAGCTGGCCTCAAATCCTGTAATGACATAATTTTAAACGCGAGAATCTGCGAACCACCCTTTATCATGTCAGATGGTTCTACAAATCGTACTACACAGTCTTATCCCTGTCTGCTGTCAGATGGTGGTCATTGAGCTCTTATGACAGAAGTGGGCTCCTGATAGGACCAACAGAGCGAGAAGTAATGTCTGCAATAAAGAAGATGATTGGAGGTTGAAGGCCTCCAGATGATTGCATCACACACGTTCGGATGGTGAGGGTTCCCCTAAAGGGAGCGCTTACCCATGATTCTTTCTGACAATTCAGTCTGACTCAGTTCTACAGAGCCTCGCCGAATTGAAGGTATAAATTAAATGCAATCTGATCTATAATAAACCAGTCAAAGCTGATTAGAAGGGTACTTCTTAACCTAATTTGACTGAAATAAATAATGAAACAAATAAATTCTGACATATTGAATTGGAGTTGAATAATGCTCAGCCCACAATTCTGTCAGACTTATAGTAAACCTAAAATCTCAGCCACAGACCACCAAAGGAACCACGACTCAAATTGTTATGAACTGAGATTCTGATCTGTTCTATGGGTATGACTGACACCATAAAAAGTATTACAATGGTTGTATTGCAGTTTTAAGCCAAATAAATTAAAAATAAAGCTGATTCTTGCCATGATTTGAAAATGTATTCTATAAAAGAAAAACTGGATTTTTACAATGTTGGTGAAGCTACTTTTAAACTGCATTGCTTTCCAACCTTCAAGCTAATCATAATTTGAATTAGTAAAACTGCAGTCAATCTACTGTTTTGAAAATCAGTTAGCTAATTAGCTTAAGCTATAAGCTACAAACATAAAATATTGTAGAAATTTCATGGGGCAGTAATATTTTTATAAATAAATGTATGAATTCATAAAAAAATCAATGATGTAATTAATAATGTAGTCAGAACCATGTTTGCTGGCAAAAAAAAAAAAAAAACAATGTGGTGTTTTAAATGAATAAACTCAATAAGAGTGACTGTGTCAAACTTATACAGCTAATTGTTACTGAATACTACAAAAACATCCTACTGAAAAAAAGGTCATAGTCGTAAGGTCGGTGAGTTAATTTTCATAAAACTATCCAAACTGATTCACTTCAATGAATTCAACTTTCTGACTCAGTATCTCTATGTATAAAAGAGAGAAAGAGGACCATTTAGGCATTTCCAACTTTGCAAAAAGAGCTATTTAATATGAACTGAATGACTAGAAAGAAGCAGAATTTCCAAAGCTACAAAGAGAGACAGAGAGAAGACAGTTTAGGTGAGCTGTTTGATTATTCCCTCAGCGTTGTAGCTAATACAACTACAAAACTAAAATACTGTCATGCTCCTGAGTTAAAATTTAAGGTTTTTGTCTTTTATTATATGAATATGTTAGCCTTAAGTAAGCTATTGTGCTCTAAAACAATGACAGAATTTACATTTACAAGATAGTATCGTTCAAAATGTATTGTCTCTCACTTCCGCCAATATGGATCAATGATTTTGGGGACATCACTCTGCACTTCAGCTTCTCATCAAATTTCCTGTCCAATCAAATACTCTCTAGAATCTAAAGCGTCCCGCCCCCTACATTATAAATGGACGCTGAAGCTATGGCTGAAATAGGTCACTTGTTCAAACAATTACTATTTTCTATATGATGAATTGCACATAGTGTACTATATATGGGATAGGGAACGATTCAGATATGCTTTCCATTGGGGCGAATGAAGTCTGGTTTGACGTTAAGCCTTGTTTTATTTTCGCCTGGCTCCGCATCGCGAGATGTTCGCGGAGCCAGGCGAAAATAAAACAAGGCTTAACGTCAAACCAAACTGTTCACCTCCCCAAACGGACGAGGCATTTATACTTGATGTGCTCGCCGTTGTACTATTTTCTTAAACGTCAGGAGGTGATTAAATTGTTGTCTAAATCATCAGGAAGCAGCAGTGAAAAGTAAGGTACACAACACCAAGCTTCAGACACGCCCTCCATCAAGCATCAATGCCCTGTGTGAATGCAGCATAAACCAAACTTTAGTGTCACATGAACCCCTGCAGAGCGCACACAGTCTGCTCCGGTCCAGAGACACGATAGCCGATCATATGTGCGAGTCGACGCAGACCACAAAACATATCGGACCCATTTGAATTCTGCACAGAATACTGTATTTTAAAGCGATATGTGGAAGATTTAGGAGAAACAGCACTAGAAGAGATAACACCGGTGCCATGCAGCAACATAAATTACACACTTTTCAAACTGCACATCCTCAGCATGATTATGATCACTGTTTTGCTTTAGTAACAGTTTCCTATTAAATCTGAAAGGGGTATCTATTAGACTGTTGCTCGATGGCTGTGGCCGAGCTGTGATTTATTGGCTATTTTAAAAAGGGGAGGGTCTTCTCAATATGTTTCAGTGGAAATTATGTCAACACATTAAACAAAGATGCACGTTACAAGACACTTAAGTGGGCCTTTAAGTTAATAGTATCCGAGTTATGTTAAGTTTCATTGTGTTTTTTTTTTTTTCATGTGTTTTGGTTTCTTGTTTATCCTTTCAGTGTAGTGTTCTCCTTATTGTTAGTAGGAGCCAATGATTATGTTCATCTGTTTCCTATTTTAGTTCCCTTGTTAAACCTGTGTGTATATATGTAATGGGGTAGAAGAAGGACTACAAACTAGATGGACTACAACTCCAATGATTTAAGACACTATAAAGAGAAACCAAACTGTTTAGACTTCCTCTTAGAAGTGGTATATACCAGACTTAGACTAGGACGTACAGGACTAAACTCCACTTTACATATAGTAGGAAAGGGTAATGGTTTATGTACAGTGTGCCAAGACAGAAAAGATGTTAATCATATACTTTTTATTTGTAAGAAATATAATGATAATACAATAATCTGGCAGGAAATGGAAGGGGAGAACTCTATTCATTAAATTCTGGAAGAAAAGGGCATGACAAGGGAAAGACTTAAAGCTTTATTTATTTATCTTCATAATACTGGTTTAATGGAAATAGTTTAATTGCCCTTGTTTTTTGTTTGTTTTTTTCATTTATTTATTTTTGTTTTATTATTAATGGAATCCTAGACTCTAAGACGCTCATGGTATTACACACTCCTGTACAGTTGGTGGCGGTATACTACAAAATAGTAATCTGCCAAGAAACAGAAGAAGAAGAAGCAGTAGACTTCCTCTTTGTGGTACCATGGGTGCTTCTCATTTCTTATTTGTGCATCCTTGTTTCCTTTCCTCGCTTCCTTTCCTAGCGTCTCAGCTCCACCCCCTGTAGGTTGTGAGGGAAGGACGCAAGGAAGGAAAATGAGGACGGAGGAATCGAATGAAAGCTTTTTTAATACATTGGAATACTTGATCACTCGAGTGTCACTTAACAGCGTCATCAGCAGCGCTCAAAGGATCTGCCCTTATGTTGTTAAAGTTTGTTTATTTAAGAAATTCATAATAATAAATAATAATAAAGCACGATACCCTGTTGAAATATGTGTAATGTGTGGTTTATATAAACTGCAAAGGTAAAGTATAATTTAAAACAGATTGTGATCGATGTGAAGGGGGAGGAGAATTGATACGTGCGTCACGTTTAGTCGATAAAACTCTTCGCATAGGATACACCTGTGTATCCTCGCTCATGACTCCTCTGGCAGCATCCTCACTCCTCGATCCTCGACTCCTCGCGGTGCAATTAGAGTATTGAGATGTCCTTCAAGATGGCTGAGCTCGATCGGTTTCCGGGTCATAGGATGGAGGACAGAGGAACGAGGAGACGAGGAGGGATATTGAGAAGCACCCCATGTGTTAAGCATGAAAAGCTGTTTGGTGTCTTTCAAGGCTGTGTAATAGCAGTTGAAAAAACTAAGTTGATTAATGAGCAGCATATAACTGAATTGGGAAGTATTCGGATGGGAATGGTGTTGAATGGTGCCTCAGAGAATTAAGCAGATATATTTGAGAATACAGATGATGCATGATTGCCGTTTACTTTATTGAAAGCATTGGTGGCTTAATAGGTGTCTGAAGAGATGACTTCAATGTTGAATTGAGTCTTGTGTATGGAAGTGGCAAAGTAATTGATTTAATTTGTGAAATTGTTTTGTGTTTTGTTGTGTTGTGTTGTGTTGTGTTGTGTTGTGTTGTGTTGTGTTGTGTTGTGTTTTGTTTTGTTTTGTTGTGTTTTGTTTTGTTTGTTTCGGACCTACAACTGACGGTGGGGTTCCCATTTTCTTGTATATGGTTTACTCTGTTAAGGTTTGGGGAATAGATTGTAGTGGTTTGATTTACTTTACAATTGTGGAGGTTGGAGTGAATTTGTGTTTGGTGAACTTGTGAGTGTGCACACAGTTTCAGAGCAATTTCCATTGGATAGGATCGGGAACCCTGTTGTCTGTAACGGTTATAATTTTGTTTGTTTTCTCTCTTTGCCAGTTCTGATTACCCCATGTGATCCTTGTGAATATCGTGCAATAAACTTTGTTATCTTTGCAACGAAACACACTGTGGTTGTGGCCCTTTTGAGTTCTCATCTCTTGCGAGATGACGGAGTAACTTATACTCCATGTTTTGTTCAGTTCTCTGCTGGTTATTGTCTTTGCTTCTGTGTGGTTAACGTGTTTATTCTCCTGAGATTCTCCTGAGTATTTCTCTTCACAGTTAAAGACTATTTGAGCGTATTCCTGACTCCCTCGTGTTGGTTTAAACCATACAGCGTAGATAATTTTAGTTAGCTACTCCCCAACACTGGATGTTTAATCACAAGTAAAGCCTCTAAACATGAGCCTCCCAGACTACACTGATTCTTGAACCACAGTTTGATTCGCTACAACTGTTGGATAGGTTGTCAGTTCTTAATATAGCCCCTTACAGTATATATGATCCCCAGTCCCTTTGAAACTCAAGAGGCAATTTCTGTTGCGGTGGAAGAGGAGAAGTCCACTCCATTTATCATGAAAGAGGCTAATGAATCCTCACCCAATCAGACCCGAGAGAGAAGATAGTGTGCCCTAAGGTCACAACTGCAAGGTGATCCTCCATTATTCTCGTCATGAGCTCTTAATCATGCTAGGCTGTGTAGGTCGATCAATGGACTGTAGAACCATGACAAAAATGTGCCAACATGTGTGTGCATTCTGTGCCTCATAATAATGTTTACACTGTTTGTCATCTTGGCTTGTCCGTTGTTAACATAACTATATTTGTATTATCAGCAACACATTTTTATATAATCTACTGATAGTTTAAAACATTCATGCAATTTATATGGCTTACTTTTAGTGCATTCTTTATTCTGCATCCTCAAGGACCACTCACAGTCCATTCCACGTTCCAAAGAAGACTGTTTAACTTTGAATAAAATATTTTTTTTTTTTACATTCATTTGAAGTGAAAAGTAAAAGTCAAAACCTTGCAGGTGAGACGAAAATGTTTGCTTTTTTTGTACCTCAACACACTGTTATGGCAAATTGTAACTATTTTACGCTTTGGCAAACTGGTGGCTAATACGTATAGATTTGTACAAAATAATTTGTAATAATAAGAAACAATAGTATTTTTGTAAGATCTGCTCACGCTGCTTTCACATACAGTACTTTCGGAATTATCATAAATATTAGTTTCCTAGTTGAAAGTTTCACATGAACCGTCTGGGAAATTTAGAGATAATTTGTATACCTTTTTTATACCAAGTTGGAAGAGCCATAAAATTGAAACATGGCGGTTATAATTATTTATGGTAAATGTGTACAATAGCGCGGATAATGTTTGAATGGTTGTAAATTGGTAATATCCATTGGATATTGATTAAATATCTTCAATACATTTTGGATTTAATAAGGTTTCAAATAACAAAGCAAAGGCAACAAACTTATAATTATGACTTCAGAAGTGGGAAGTCAGTTTCTATAGCATGTGAAGGCAGCATTACTCCCCGCTGACGGTTAGGTACAGGGGTGGACCTTCATTTATGCCCCCCCCCCCCCCCCCAATAAAAATTGAATGTTTACATATGAATCTCATCATACAAATTCATTTGAAATTGCCACCTCGTAAAATTAAAACGTTTTCTCGTTCATTGGGTTTCCATGGTTCCTGATTAAGTTGCACACCTGTTTCTAGTTCTCTCTGTTCAGTGTTCGTCGTCGTCAATGTTAGATGTGAATTTGCATTGGTTGTTACTCCTGTGTTTTCTCCTGATTAATTAAAAACTACTTTGCATTCATTCAGCTTCTTGTCTTATAGTACTATAACGTGACACCCTTCTCTTGTCACTGATTAAAACATTTTCCACCACTAAATGAAACATAAAACACAAAACAAACTGTAGTTTGTTGTTGTACATGTTGGTATTTTCCTGACTAAGTTGGTTATTCTTTGTTAGAATAAGATGCAAAGCAGACCAGAATTGATGCTGATAAAAGTCAGCCTCACTTTTTAAAACTTACAAAAAAGAAGTTTATTCAAGTGTGCTTTTCGTATTCTACTTTTAAACTAAGTCTAATTCTTCAGTCTAGTTTTTATGTACTTCTCAGAAATATACTTATAATTACACTTAAGTATACTTGGTTTATACTGACAGAAAATTATATTTGGCCTATACTTGTACTCAATCTTTTGATTAAGATATACTTAGAAGTATAATTAAGTATGCTAAGTATACTTGGCTTGTAGTTGTTTACTATTTTTTACGGATTGATTACTCTTTTTTCACATAGTTTTTACACACTGTCTTATAAACTTACATTGTTCAAAAATATTGTTTTATAAACATAACATATCTGTTCATAATTCCGAGTACAGTATGTGAATTGTTGTGTTGTCCACTGATAGTGTACATAGGACTTTACTTCAAATCTACTTCAAGTACAGTTAAATGTATATTTCAAATATAAAAATTAATACCTCGGAACATAGTAGTATACTTAAAGTGCAAAAATAATATATAAATAATACTATTGTCACGTTTCAGTGTTTGTTTGTAATTTCATTAGTCACATGTCTTCCTTTGTTCTGTTTTCCCGCCAGACATTTGTTTCCTTGGTAACCCTCATTAGTTCATCTGTCTCACCTGTTAACACGTTAGTCCTGTCAGCTCTGTTTCATTTCCCTAATCTGTTTCCCTATGTATTTAAGACCTGTGTGTTGCCTTATTCATTGTCCGATCTCCTTCCTACTAAGTGTGTGTGAACCTTCTGCCTGTCTGTACCTTTTTATATTATATTGTGAGTAAAAGTTTGCATTGGAACTCTTTATTCTTCCTCGTCTTCTGCCTGCACCACACCATGACAACTAGAAGTATGATGTTAAGTTCACTTAAAGAGAACTCATATGTAGCCAACTAAATTAGTAGTGTGCTAAGAGTATACTTCAAACAAAAGAAATGTGCTACAAAAATTTTAGTAGTGCACTAGCACAAACTAACAAAACAGTACAAGCGAAAGCAGTACAAATGAAAAAATATAGTTGTGTACTTAACGTTTAATAGTATTACACTTAAAGTATACCTAAAATTATACTTTTATACACTAAAAAGTGTGCCAATTTAGTCCCAAGTAGTATTGAAATGATATTGATATTAGTGTACTACATAAAGTATACTTAAAAATATACTTGAACTTTACATAAGTATTTAAGTTTATATTAGTTTATAGTTAGGATTATTTAAATGTTTCTAACATGTTGATTTGAAAAGTTCAAAGTATTAGCTTAGAAATTGGTCATTTATAATATTCCTCTTGGTGCCATTTTTGCAAATCTTTAAAACTCTCATCTTCCACGATTATGATAATTACTGTTCTCCAAAGTGACTCATGACCAATTAGAGACTACACGGTCTACTTAGCCAGAGACAGTATTAATCTATATAAAAAATAATGAACTTACAGAGTCCTCTTAGCTTTCAGCAATACATGTTTCAGTCTCACAGGATTGGGTGTACATGGGGCCAGGGTGTTCTCACAGGGGCTCTTGCCAAGTACCTGCTAATTAATAACTCTCTGGTACTGAATCAAAGACCAGATAACTCCAGATATCTGCATAACCTAGTTTAATAAAGCATTAACTGGCTTTTGACCTGATCAGGAGAAGATCAGTACTCCTTTAACAAAATGAGTGAACTTGAATGTAAAATTTCGAAGAGGATCTCTATTATTCAGACCACAGCCCTTTAATTAGACATTGACACTGAGATTACAGAGTGAAAATGCTTAGAGTCTATTTTTACTTTTTCATCAGATCTTGATTCAAACCTCTGTGACCAGTGCATTTCCTCTAGTCAAAACACATTTGAGACATCACTGGATTAATTATGTTTTTCTCCCCATGACTCAGAGTGCATTAAGTAAGAGTGATGTGCACACGCTCTTCTCGCAGGCAGCACACTTGATGATATGATTAAGCTTTCCATAATTTAATGGTTCGTCAACAAGGAAAAATGTATAAAAAATGTCATATTTTCATTTTATCCATTGGCAAAAAAACCTTAATCTCTTTGAATGAATGACATGAATTAATCACATGCATTACACTTCTATAAAAAAATGACAAAATGTACAAAATTAATGATAACCTGTATAAGAAATACTGCAGGTTATAATTAAGGCTAGCTAACAGTAACTGTCAATTCTGTTTTCTATTATTTGTCCATATTTACTGTTGTCTTTTTAGTCCTTTTGAGTGTCTATGTGTCACTTTTGTTTCCTAAATTAAATGTGTTTTGTTTTCATCCATAGTCATGCGATTTGCCAAAAAGGACAATAAAATTGACTTTGACTTGGAACAGGCATGATATTTTAAGATCAGCCAACAGAGATGTGGACTAAAACCAAGCCATTGTGTTCTGTAACTCTATTTACACTATTAACCAATAATGCAGTGCAAGGTTTTTTGTTAGTTTTTTTTTTTGTTAATTTTTTAGACTAATTGTTATAATAATTATCATCAACAACAACAACAACAACTATAATAATGCACAATTCACTTTTCAATTGTGTAACACCCCGGCAATATTTTCAAAGTGTAGAGACTGTCCCTGCACTAAATTTGCTTGGGCTATGAGATTGGACAGATTTCAGATGTCATTGCTCTTCCTGATGAGATGAGAGCTGTGCGTTGGCAAACACACAGGCTCCCATAACCCTTTGAGTGTGCCCTCGTTGATTGGATGAGCACATTTTCTGAAGGGTAAAAGAGAGGCTGCTGCAAAAGTGTAATAGATTTAAAAAGCCAAGATCACACAGGGATCATCGCATAAAGGAAGTGATGGGACTGCCATTCACACCAAATTATTGCATTTAGGGACAAGCAACAGTGTTCAAATTGCACCAAAGAATTTGGGGGGCCTATATTGTATATGTATTCTGTATTATTACTTATATATTACATATTTACTTTAGGCTAGTCTTATTGTTTATTTTATTTAATCATTCATTTTATTAACTGAAAGACAAAAATAGCCTGGTAAAAATTGAAGTACAAAAATAAAAATTCTATGTTGCGTATGCAACCCAGTTCCCTGAGAAAGGGAATGATATGCTGAGTCATGGAGTTGATGCTATAGTGGGAACGCCATCAGCGTAACCGGTGTCTGAAGCATGTGTAAACACATGCCAATAATCACTGCCCAACAACAGTCCATATTGTCACAACCAGAGCACCAGTGTGTATAAAAGGGTGCCTGTGATACACTTAATCAACTGTTGTATTAAAGAAACGCACAGGCAATTCCGAGGCATGGCAATGATATGCAGCATCTTGTTCCCCTTCTTAGGGAACCGGGTTGCATATGCAACCTAGAAGTTGAGCTTCGACGCTGTGTCATGGAGTTGACGCTCTGGGAAACCAATACCCTCCAAGCCATGATGAGGGAATTGCCTGCCTCACTAAGCTGTGAATATGCAAAGACATAGTGAGCATAGCATAAATTGACTCTATGGAATACTCAGCCGGAATCAGAAGCATGTCAACCCCAGGGTGCATCAGATGTGACTCAGATATGGCGCTACTCTCTAAGTCAATATTCACAGACACTAGGGGAAATTCCTATGCTCCTATGCTCCATAGCAAGGGAAGACCTGACTATTACACCTTCCTCCCTCCCTTGTGGCCAGGCCTCAGCTTTATATGGCCCTAAGAGCACAGCTCTAAGGGAAAATTCCCAACATAGCCTCAGCTAAGCTAGGTATATCTTACTAGGGAGCAGCCTACCGAAGGGAGAGTCCTTCAGTGTTACCACACCACAGGGGAGCTCCCGTTCTACTTAAACACCCTTTGCGTAATTAAGGGAGAGCAGCTCATATTCCTGACTTGAATAAAGGCATTTCTCCAGCCCTCACTATAGTTAATGGCCAATATATAGAATGCTACAATAACTACTCGTCAGTTAGATCACTGATCAACTGGAGAGACCTATAGAATCACCCGTCCAAAGGGAAGCTTCGCTTGTGACATCCTGGACTGTCATTGACCACTGATTATTGGTGTGTGTTTGCATGTGCTTCAGACACCGGTTACACTGATGGCGTTCTCCCCATTGCATCAACTTCATGACGCAGAGTCAATTTTTCATTGTAGCTATTATTGTCGATTCATTGTAATGACAATTTGAAATGACAAGGAGATACATTTGGGTGACCCCCAGTCTGATTTTAGGGATATCTATATGACTGGAACCAGAGGGTCTCAACGTCATAATTCAAACACTGAATAGCAATGTGGGTGACTGACATTTTCATAACAGAAAAGGTTGTCTGGGCTGTGCCAAACATTGGCACGTGTGGTGCAGACAAATCAGGTTGTCTGGATGGAGCAGCATTGTAAGTTAAAGTCCTATAGCACAATTGCATGGCACTATGCCAATGTCATGGGTTCAATTCCCAGAACAACTGATAAATGTATTCTTTGAAGGGCCTCTTTGCCAAGTTTCTAAATTGCTTTGAATTAAAGCATCTGCTGGATGAATAATGATAATGTGAATAGCTGCGAAGCAGTTTTGCAGTTCAGCTTACATAAAAGGCAAGAATTATCTAAATGTATCATATGCATATTTATAAACCACTTCAACAACAAACAAACAATAAATACATGTCAGGGAATACCAGAATCTGAGACAGAGTTATTTTAACCCAAACAGGTATTTATTGACAGAGATGATATGCACATTTAAGCAGGTGAGTTATGAGACAGTCAGAGTAATGATGAGCAGATGAATAATGAATTTCTCTTTCCTTTTTACCAGGGTAACAGAGGACTGGTATAATGTTTTGAACAATTAAATTACAGGGGATTGCTGAAGTATTACAAGGAGATAACTGGAGATACACAAGGAGATCACTGGAGTATCACTAGAGATTCACAAGAATACTTTACAGGTAAGTAAAGCAGGTAAGTACCAACAGACATGGAGCAGTGGGAGATGGAGACACAGGCAAAGCTGGGGAGACAAAGAGCCAGGGTGACACAGCTGGTCTGGATGGCCAAGTCGGACTTGCTGGCTTAGGAAGAGGAGGTAGGAGATGGAGGCTGGGTGTACCAATATCGAAAGGAGGAGACATGTAGCCGGGCGGGACCAGCGAAGATGCACGAGAGAGACTTGGAGCTGGGCAGGACCAGTGGAGACGACGGAGACTTGGCTTAGGAATAGGAGGTAACCAAAGAGTCCAATATATTGATCATGCTCGTGGGAGGCAAATGGTCAGACACGATGACCGACTCCAGCTCCGGGGTGACCTTTCCCATTCACAGCTGGTCTTGACTTGTGTTGGGCTCAAGTTCTGGGTCTGCTGTGGGCTCTGGTTCTGTGACAATGGTGTGCTGGTTAAGGGACTGTCTTGGCTTGGGGTTTCTGGCATTAATTGGCTTTGGCTCAGTGTGAGGAGAGTAGAGAAGGACTAGGGAGGAGTTCCAAGGCAGGTAGTGTCTCTGAGATGAAGACTGACGGCACCAGGAAGACTGAAGTGGGCTGGGGAGGCTGAAACTGAAGGGCGATGGTGTCTTCTTCCACTTCGCCACAGTACATATTCTATATATTGTTCCAGGGTACAGGTGGTAGTTCCCACTATTAACTGTTGAAAGAGTTGATCATCCAAACCACTCCAGAAGATGGTTTTCAGAGTGTCGTCGCTCCAGGACACCCGGTGGGAAAGCTCGAGGAACTCCTCGACATTTTATTTTTGTAGTGTGTGGCCATCTTGTGAGAGGAAGAGGAGCAGGTCAGCAGGTGAATATGCTTTCGGGTTCATGATGTTGTAGGTCTGGTCTTTTGTCAGGGAATACCAGACTCGGAGACAGAGAGTTAGTTTAACCCAAACAGTTATTTATTGACAGAAGTGATTTGCAGGAAAGCAGGTGAGTTATTAAGCAGGCAGAGTAATGATGAACAGATGAAATGAATAACAATGTCTCTTTCCTTTAATACCAGGGTAATGGAGGACTGGTGGTGACTGGATCAGGAAGAGTGGAGTGAGCACACCTCTTTGCAGAGTATGGTGAGTAGACAGGTAAGTATAATGTTCCAAACAATAGCTTACAGATGGAATATCACAAGGAGACTTTACAGGTAAGTAGGTTTAGTCATCCATAATCCATAATGAAGACCAGACCAAGAGTGACTTTGAGGTGTGTGCTCTAATCCTGGTGTAGATTGGTGTGCTGAAACAGGTGCAGGTGATAGTCGAGTGAATGCAGGTGAGGGACAGGAGGGATGCTGGGAAATGTAGTTTCTGACTGGATGACTGGACTGTTGAAGATGCACAGATAGAGAACATACGTGACAATAAAATAAATTAGGGCTAAATTAGAAGGTTGTTACAATAAATACTGTATTTAAAATTTTACTCTGAAATCAATTCAGGCTATGTAATTTCCGTTTCTAACAACAGATTACTGCAGAAATAACCAGATAATGCTGAATTGTGGGATCCTTCAGTAGTGGAATACTTGCACGACCATTATTCTTGAATCATTTTATTCTGTACGCTTCAACAATGCATTTGGGTATTTATGACGATGTGTACTGTATTCAGAATTAATAGAGCTTTTAGCTCTATTTAGTGTTATTAGAAGTCACTATTATTGTGAAACCGCAAACGTCCACTGCAGTCAGCCGTACGAACAGGACAATGAAACAGCAACACAACGGGTATATAAAAAACAAAAAAGCAGCTGGCGCTCTGGGCCACATCTCATAGGTGAAATTTAGACTATAGTGAGCCTATATGCTACCTGCGCTCGCCATTTCACGCACACCCACGTTCCAGGGAAAGCAACAGGAAATAGGAACGGGTAACCCGTTACAACACAATAGAACGGAGAAGACTGACAATGCCACACTTAGACAGGCTTTTTATCATGCCACTAAAACATGACCCACCTCCATGATTGAGCCACACAGGTGTGCTCAATATCAGGCCGTGGTTTAACACCAGTGGGCGGGCCTTCAATTAACATACACAGAACCATTAAAAGTGGAAAACGTACTCGGTTACTAACGTAACCTCGGTTCTCTCTAGAGAGGGAAAACGCTCTGGGGAAAACCTCTTTTCCACGAGATAGTGAAGCCAAAAATTATCCTTCATTTTGAATTAATGTAAAACGCGTTGCAACAGCATGCAGACATAGGCAAGGCGGCTCGCGTGCCTATTGGCTGACCTGTGGCAACAGCAGCAGCCTATCGAGAGAGGCCCTGTGTGACGTGATACCCAATGGGGGTTGCTTCGCGCCCATTACATCACGTCCCGCCAGAATAGGCGTGGCCTTGGCCTATAAATATAGCTCGATTAGTTTGATACAACTGGTTTTCATCGCCAAAGCGAACCAGAGCTGTTGTATGCATGGCAAGATACGCAGTACTTGTTCCCTCTCTAGAGAGAACCGAGGTTACGTTAGTAACCGAGTACATTCTCTTACGAGAGTATCTCTCGTAAAGCGTAATATCTTACGCTATGGGGAACACAGTGCAAAATGCCGTGCGTACTGGGATCCAACACCAAAGTCCCAAGGGCAGTAGCCCGGGGCTCATATAGTGCATAATCACCATAGACTCACAGAGAGTCGGAGAAGAGAGGCTGCAAGCATCATTCCCCATAAAAAAGCATCCCATAGGAGCTAGTTATGTTAACAGTGTTTCACGCAGACAGGGTGAACGTGTTCAGCCTGAACTGGGTATGAGTACGGGTTATTCAACACCCATGGAGCTGTTCTATCGATCAGTGAGCGATGCACAAGCAAAAACTCAGCATTCTACACCGGCGCAGCGGGGCAGATAGTACTGAATTTCTAGACAGACAGCAGCTTGGCCTGTAAGGCGGGAACCTCTAGGTTATAAAACCTTATAAATGTAGATGTCGAGGCCCAGCCTGCCGCCATACAGATATCTTGCAAGGAAATCCCGCTAGACCACGCCAACGACGAGGCCACGCCTCTCGTGGAGTGCGCTCTGACACCCAAAGGACACTGCAGGCCCTTAGAAGTGTAAGCCAGCGCTATGGCATTGACTATCCATCTGGATAGGCTCTGTTTTGATGTGGCCAGTCCCTTGGAGCGTCCGCCAAACAAAACGAAGAGCTGCTCGGTCTGTCTGAAGACAGACGAGCGGGATACATAAGTTCTCAGTGCCCTGACGGGGCAAAGGAGACTCGCATCCTCCTCCTCATCATGAACCGGGAGGGCGCACAGGGAAATAACCTGGGACCTGAACGGTGTGTTGAGGGATTTGGGCACGTACCCGTGCCTTAGTTTGAGTATGACTTTTGAGTCATTAGGCCCAAACTCCATACATGATAAGCTTACTGAAAGCGCTTGTAAGTCCCTTATGCGCTTCACTAAAGCGAGAGCCAAAAGAAACACCGTTTTGAAAGACAGATGTTTCATGTCTGACAAGTGGATTGGCTCAAATGGGGCACCTTTCATGGCATCCAAAACCGTAGAAAGGTCCCACACAGGGACTGAGGGGGGTCTGGGAGGATTCAGCCTCCGAGCTCCCCTGAGGAATCGCACGACCAGGTCGTTTTTCCCCAGTGGTGGCCAGACGTCGGTTTTGCAAACGCCGCTATGGCCGCCACGTATACTTTGAGTGTGGATGGGGTTTTGCCCTTATTCAGCAGCTCCTGAAGGAAGGAGAGTACTTCCGTAACCCCGCAGTCTACGGGTGAAAAGCCCTGAGCTTGACACCAGGCAGAGAACACCGACCATTTCAAGGAATAGAGCCGTCTAGTAGACGGGGCTCTAGCCTGCGTGATCGTGTTTAACACTCCCTCCGGGAGATTAGCGGGTACCCGTTGATGGCCCATGCATGTAGGGACCATAAATCCGGGCGAGGATGCCAAATCGAGCCCTTTGCCTGAAAGAGGAGGTCTCTCCTCATTGGTATAGGCCACGGGGCAGTGCTGGTCAGCCGCATTAGGACTGGGAACTAAATCTGGTTACGAGCAGCACTGGGCATCCGTTTCCCCTGATTCGTTCCAGCACTCGGGGCAGGAGCGAGACGGGGGAAAGGCATAGAGGGGGCAGCGGGGCCATACGTGGGCCAGCGCATCCCTGCTCTTGGAGAAAAAGTTCGGACAGTGAGCGTTCTCTTGGGACGCGAACAGGTCCACCTGCGCTCTGCCGAATGTCTCCCACAGCAGTTGGATCGTCTGCGGGTGCAGCGATTCTCCTGCTGGGACATTGTTTCTGGACAGACTGTCTGGTCCCAGATTCAGGCGACCAGGCACATGCGCTGCTTTCAGCGAAAGCAGGTTGTGCTTAGCCCAGACCAGGAGGCGTTCTGTCAGCCTGTAAAGGTTTCGGGACCTGAGGCCGCCCTGGCGATTTATGTATGCCACCACTGACATGTTGTCTGAACGGACCAAGACGTGGTGACCTTTTATCTGGGGACAAAAGCGCCGTAGCGCGTTGTCGACTGCCAACAGTTCTAGGCAGTTTATGTGTAGAAGCTTCTCGCGTTCTGACCACTGGCCAAAGAACGGTCTGCCCTCGAGCAGCGCTCCCCATCCCGAGCTGGAGGCGTCCGTGGACACCACCTTCACACTCGAGGGATTCCCCGGACTCATGCCTGACTGATACCAGTCGGCTATTTTCCAAGGTTCCAGAGCCGAAACGCATTTCATGTCGACCTTGAGGCGAAACAGACCAGAGGTCCATGCCCGGGGTGAAACTCACGCTTTCAGCCAAAACTGCAGTGGGCGCATGTGAAGCAGGCCCAGCTGGAGTACCGAAGATGCTGAGGCCATGAGGCCCAGCATTTTCTGAAACCTTTTGAGCGGGACTATAGAGCCGCGGCGAAAGGATTTCGCGGCGCGCTGAATGTCCAGTCCGCGCTCAGGTGACGGACGCGCTGTCATAGACAGTGAGTCCAGCACTGTACCCAGAAAAGAAATTTTCTGGCTGGGAAACAGCGAACTCTTTGCCCAATTGACTGTGAGACCCAGATTCTCGAGATGCTCGAGTAATGTGGTTCTGTGTTCTATGAGCTCTGAGTGTGATCGAGCTAGAATCAGCCAATCGTCCAGGTAGTTCAAGACTCGCATGCCCTGAGGTCTCAGGGGTGCGAGAGCCGCGTCCATGCACTTCGTAAATGTACGGGGTGCTAAGGACAGGCTGAACGGCAGGACTGTGTATTGATATGCCTGGCCCTCGAAGGCGAATCTCAAGAATCGCCTGTGACACGACGCTATTTGTATTTGGAAATAGGCGTCTTTCAGATCTATTGACATAAACCAGTCTTCCTGGCGAACTTGCGCGAGGATTTTCCTGGTTGTCAGCATTCTGAACTGGCGCTTCACAAGCACTCTGTTCAGCTGTCGCAGATCTAGAATGGGTCTGAGACCCCCGTCTTTTTTCGGTACCAGAAAATATCTGCTGTATAGTGGGCACTGTGTCGTGGGCACATTCACTACATTTTTTGCACAATCGACATGAGTCGATTTTATTTGTGCTAGCCATGAACCGTGGCGGGCTGTGTCTGTGTGTGGGAATGGGCACTGAGACGTGGGCATTCTTACAACACTCATAACACCATCGGCCGTGGCCGGAACACCAGAAAATACACTCTTTATTGGATTTATCTGGGTAGCCGTAAAAACGGCTTTTGTGTGCAGGCAAGCGGGCAAGTGAACCGGCTTGTTGGCTGCTAAATACGCTGGAACAGTCACATCGCATGGAACTGGACGAGCGAAACGTTTCGGTGAAAATCCGGCCGCAGCTGGATTTGAACACCGTCGCTTTCCTAGGAAGGCTTTGGGACCTCGGGCTTGATCTCGATCCTCGGCCGGGGCCCGCGCTGAGGGGGGCGGGGTCCGGCAGAGCGAGAGCGCGGTCTCTGTTCTCGGGCCTGGCGGCGCTGAGAAGCGGCGGCAGGTGGTGCAGGCTGTGGCTGGGAGCTCCGGGCAGACGGCTGTTTCGAGCGACCTGCTGCGGAGCTAGAGCACGTCGGGAGGAAGTGCTTCATCGCCTGTGATGTCTTTTGAACCTCCTGGAATCTGTCCGCGAAGTCTTTGACGGCAGATCCGAAGAGGCCAGCTGACGAAATGGGCGCGTCGAGAAACACCGCGCGCTCCGAATCCGTAATCTCAGACAGCGTTAACCACAGTTGTCTCTCAGCCATGGTGAGAGAGGCCATGTTCCGCCCAATAGCCTGTGCAGCAGATTTTGAAGTGCGTAGAGCCAGTTTCGTAGCGCTCCTTAAATCCGCAATGCTGATCGATTCCGCGCCTTCCTCATCCATTTTACGGAGAAGGTCGGCCTGGAAGATCTGCAGGATGGCCATTGTGTGCAGTGCTGACACAGCTTGCCCGGCGGCGGTGTAAGCGCGATCGTGCATGGCCGACGTCACTCGGCAGGCTTTAGATGGCAACACCGTCTGAGCCCGCCATCCAGCAGAGGGCGGGCAAAGATGGGACGCTACCGCTGCTTCCACTGGAGGAAGAGAAAGGTACCCTCTATCTTTTGCACCGTCCACAGTGGAGAATGCAGCCGAGACGGAGGTACGCATCCTGGCCGAGAAGGGGGCGTTCCAAGACCTCGCGACTTCTTCGAGAAGCTCAGGAAGAAAAGGCGCGGGCCTGGATGTTGACGGCGCGTGGTCCTTCTTGAGGAAGCATCCGTCCAGCCGGTTGCGCACGGGCTGCGTGGGCGCCTCCCAGTCGAGGCCGAGGTTGTCGATGGCTTGAGAGAGCAGACGCATCAACTCAGACTCAATGCCAGCCCGTCTCCCAGAAGGCACGCGGACAGTGGGAGGGAGGTCCACGGAGCTCGCCCAATCCTCACTATCTGATGCCAGGATGGAACAAACCTTAGCTGTTTTGTCGACCTCAATGGCGGAAGCAGCGGCGGACGGCGGCCGCTGTCCGACGGTGAGCGACTCGAGCGATTCCGGCGAAGCTGGCGGGCGAACCGGCGAGCTTTGGCGGGCAGGGGAAGGCTCGGGGCCGCGCTGAGCACGGCGCTTTTTACGCTGCGGCGCTACAGCGGCCTGAAGTGCAGGCTCTGAAAAGGATGCCAGGCGAGTCCTCAGAGTCACCATAGGCATCAGCTCACAGTGAGGGCATCCGCCGTCGACGAGAGCCGCATGATCCTCACCCAGGCAGGAAACGCAGATGACATGACGGTCCCCGTCACTGAGTGTGGCTCGGCACGAGCCGCAGGATCTTTGCATCTTGAAAAAGACGCAGCTCTTTTAGGAGAGAGAATAAACAGAGAGAGTGTGAGTCGCAGCGGCGAACACACACTCTTAGCAGTGAAAAGGATTTATAACGCCGGAAAGCGTAGCAGGTACGGCGGCTGAAGGCGGCGAGGTGAAGGCCAGCGGCTTCAGACTCGAAGGATCGTCCCGCAGAAGGCTTACAGTCAGACGGCGCGGCTTCTCACTCCGGATCCAGCGATGCGTGAGCTTCGCTGAAGAGATGAAAATCAGTTGTATCAGCCTAATCGAGCTATATTTATAGGCCAAGGCCACACCTATTCTGGCGGGACGTGATGTAATGGGCGCGAAGCACCCCCATTGGGTATCACGTCACGCAGGGCCTCTCTCGATAGGCTGCTGCTGTTGCCACAGGTCAGCCAATAGGCACGCAAGCCGCCTTGCCTATGTCTGCATGCTGTCGCAACGCGTTTTACATTAATTCAAAATTAAGGATAATTTTTGGCTTCAATATATCTTGGAAAAGAGGTTTTCCCTAAAGCATAAGATATTACGCAGTACGAGAGATACTCTCATAAGAGAACTACTTCTAGTAAGACAAGACAAATATTAAAAATACTCAACCTGTCAGAAATGCATATTGCTATTTTTAAGGCATAGTGTCTACTTAGAAAATGTTAATACAAGCATGCCAAAAACTGTGACTGAAAAATACAGATTAATTTTGATCAGAAAGACCTTTTTATTTCTGTTTTGTGTAAAGGACTGTATGAGGTCTTATATTTACATAAATTGTGCATGCATCAACTATTTCCTTTAAAAAGAGTATAAAATATTCCTCCCGCTGCAAAACTCAAATAAATGGTCTTTGTTTGTAGGACTGTCAAGGCGGTTTATTCTCAAAGGTCAACTTAACTGACACTGCTGCTTTCTACAACACACTATTAACTTGTTGTATTCATTTATTTGGTGGTGGTGTTCTCTGCCTTCATCTCTGGCCTTGGACTGTGTCAGGGATGTATGCGTTGGCCGTTTGTTAGCAGAATATCTGTAAGCAGCATAAATGAGGGTGCTCATGCAACACATCATCAGAATGCTAAATCAAATCCGACACAGTGCTCAAAGAAACGCATTAAGCTTGAAGGGCCAGCTCATCACTTGTTAACAGAAGATTTATTATGATAGTCTATTATGATACTCAATGAGTGTGAAAATTGAAAAGTTGTTTCGTGGTTCACGAGATAAGCAAGGTAAGCAAAGCTAATGATGTCTGTGTCATTTTTAAATGCCCTGAAATAAAGAGAAGGACACTTCAAACTAAACTTTTCAACCTCTGGCTGACACTTTAATCTATAAAATGGCAAGAAATTATGATGATAATCCAAGAAGAGAGCTTCCAGTGTTCCCAGATGAGGCCCTTTAATGCTAATAATATTTAATAATATTATTACTTTTAATATACCTAAAATATAGCTAATTTATTATTATTAAAAAAATGCTAAAATGAAATAACAATGAACAATACTTCTAACAGCATTTATTAATCTAGGCATTTTTTAAATATAGTAATAGAGTAACATTTCAAGCTGTCAGGATCACCGTCATGCACTACATTCCCCAGAATCCTCCTTTGACACACCTGAATTCACTCTCTGCTAAATGACCAGTCACACCTGTTCCCAATCAGTCACCTCGTCACCAGCTCTATAAAACTCTCACGCACACCCCAGTCATTGTCAAGCCTCCAACAGGAGAAAACCATAACCACGATCCCCTGAAGTTTCCAAGTCTGCCAAGAAGATCCATCACGTAACTATATCCACCTCTGAAAATACTCACCTTTGTCTCCCTGCCTCCAGTATTCCTGCCTGGTTCCCCGTTTCCCGAATCCTGCCACCTAAGCCAAATGATCCACGTGCCCACCGAGATTTCCTTGTTCCTCCCTGGATCGGACACAGAACAGTATTCACTATCACTGTAAATAAACTCACGTTTGATTTCACTTATCTCCGCCTCTGGGTCTTGTATCCTGACAGAAGGCTTGACCATTACCGACAAAGATGAATTACGAACTCTGTGTTCCACAAGACGGCCGGTCTCTAGAAGATTATGCAGGGATTTATCTCCATCTTTTCCAGGACCGGAATTTGAATGAGGAAACTCTCACATGTGAGTTCTGGAGTGGGCTGGACGATATTCTCGCCCAGCAACTGCTGTTGGGAGATCTCCACCTCCCTTTGGTCGAATTCATAGACCGCACGCTGTGGGTGTGTGGGTCCTCATTCACCGTGGGAGATATCCAGCACGATCTCCACATTCAGCCAAAAATCCACGTCAGCCCCGCCAAGCCTGCTTTCCACGTTGGTCATCCCAAGCCTGCACGCCACATCACGGCAACCTTCAACCCAGCCATCAGGTCAGTTCATGGACTTCCAGGATCGATTTCCAGCCTGGCCGATCTCCCGCTGATGTCACTGCGTGGTTCCAGATGGGCCATCAAGCCAAAGTCTCGTCCCACAGAGCCTTCCCCGCTGATCCCGTTCAGTCCAGCGCCCTCTTGCTTTCGGAAACGGAGGAAGAGGAATTCATGCACCACACAGTGCCCAAAGACCAGTCCTGAGTTTCCTTCGCCACTGATTCAACCCAGCCCAGATCTTCACGTTGCGCCCACAGAGCCAGTCTTCGAGCGAGAGCCAGAGCCAGTCTTCGAGCGAGAGCCAGAGCCAGTCTTCGAGCGAGAGCCAGAGCCAGTCTTCGAGCGAGAGCCAGAGCCAGTCTTCGAGCGAGAGCCAGAGCCAGTCTTCGAGCGAGAGCCAGAGCCAGTCTTCGAGCGAGAGCCAGAGCCAGTCTTCGAGCGAGAGCCAGAGCCAGTCTTCGAGCGAGAGCCAGAGCCAGTCTTCGAGCGAGAGCCAGAGCCAGTCTTCGAGCGAGAGCCAGAGCCAGTCTTCGAGCGAGAGCCAGAGCCAGTCTTCAAGCAAGAGCCTGAGCCCGCCACACTTGAGTCTGCTCTGGAGGACACAGCGCTCTTTGTGGTGTCCATAGCTGTTTTGTGTGTGTGGGCAACACACACATCAGCTACAGCCCGTGAGTCCAGTTCCGAGTCCCATGATGTGCTGGTTCCGTCCAGTTCCGAGTCCCATGATGTGCTGGTTCCGTCCAGTTCCGAGTCCCATGATGTGCTGGTTCTGTCCAGTTCCGAGTCCCATGATGTGCTGGTTCCGTCCAGTTCCGAGTCCCATGATGTGCTGGTTCCGTCCAGTTCCGAGTCCCATGATGTGCTGGTTCCGTCCAGTTCCGAGTCCCATGATGTGCTGGTTCCGTCCAGTTCCGAGTCCCATGATGTGCTGGTTCCATCCAGATCAAAGTCCCATGATGTGCTGGTTACGTCCAGTTCCGAGTCCCATGATGTGCTGGTTCCGTCCAGTTCCGAGTCCCAGGTTGTGCTGGTTCCGTCCAGTTCCGAGTTCCATGATGTGCTGGTTCCGTCCAGTTCCGAGCCCGTTGATCCTGCGCCAGAGCCCGCTGATCCAGCGCCAGAGCCCGCTGATCCAGCGCCAGAGCCCGCTGATCCAGCGCCAGAGCCCGCTGATCCAGCGCCAGAGCCTGCTGATCCTGCGCCAGAGCCCACTGATCCTGCACCAGAGCCCACTGATCCACCGTTGGTCCTGCCCAGCCCAAGACCCGCGTTGCTTCCTGATCCCCCCTTTCCTGTTAATTTCCCCATTAAAATTTTGGGGGGGCGCCCACCCGAAGGATCCTCGCCGCCATGGCCACCCGAAGGATCCTCGCCGCCATGGCCACCCGAAGGGTCCTCGCCGCCATGGCCACCCGAAGGGTCCTCACCACCATGGCCACCCGAAGGGTCCTCACCACCATGGCCACCCGAAGGGTCCGTTCCGCCCTGGACGCCCGAGGGTCCCACAGCTCCGCCCTGGACGCCCGAGGGTCCGACAGCTCCGCCCTGGACGCCCGAGGGTCCGACAGCTCCGCCCTGGACGCCCGAGGGTCCTACAGCTCCGCCCTGGACGCCCGAGGGTCCCACAGCTCCGCCGCGGTCACGCCCACAGTCTGTTCCGTCACGGCCAAGCCCACAGTCTGTTCCGTCACGGCCAAGCCCACAGTCTGTTCCGTCACGGCCACGTCCACAGCCTGCTCCGCCGTGGCCACGCCCACAGTCTGTTCCGTCACGGCCACGTCCACAGCCTGCTCCGCCGTGGCCACGCCCACAGTCTGTTCCGTCACGGCCACGCCCACAGCCTGCTCCGCCGTGGCCACACCCGCAGCCGTGTCCACCTTGGTCCCACGAGCTGCCAGCTCCGCCCTGGAGGCTTCCTGTCCTGTGCAGCCACGCCCTCGTCAGCCTCCAGGGCGCCCACCCTCCCACCCCTTTGGATGTTATATGGCGCGAGGACGCGCCTTCGGAGAGGGGGGGGTACTGTCAGGATCACCGTCATGCACTACATTCCCCAGAATCCTCCTTTGACACACCTGAATTCACTCTCTGCTAAATGACCAGTCACACCTGTTCCCAATCAGTCACCTCGTCACCAGCTCTATAAAACTCTCACGCACACCCCAGTCATTGTCAAGCCTCCAACAGGAGAAAACCATTACCACGATCCCCTGAAGTTTCCAAGTCTGCCAAGAAGATCCATCACGTAACTATATCCACCTCTGAAAATACTCACCTTTGTCTCCCTGCCTCCAGTATTCCTGCCTGGTTCCCCGTTTCCCGAATCCTGCCACCTAAGCCAAATGATCCACGTGCCCACCGAGATTTCCTTGTTCCTCCCTGGATCGGACACAGAACAGTATTCACTATCACTGTAAATAAACTCACGTTTGATTTCACTTATCTCCGCCTCTGGGTCTTGTATCCTGACACAAGCTGAGTTGGTATATTATGAACAATTAAGAATTAACAGGAAACTAGTAATACATTAATTTATATATAAAGAAATGCTGTAAAATGTTGTTATTTATTTGTTCATGAAGCTCTAAAGATAACTAGTTGAACTGTATTGTAACATATATATTATAATAAATTGTGTAAAATATATTAGAAACATATCGAAATCTTAGATCACATGCTGGGAATTATAGTGGAAAGATGACAAATCCTGAATTTTAATAAAAATGTATTTCCATCATCCAAAACACTACTTAATTCATTGTCAAAAAACAAATGACAATTTTTTTCAGGGGGAGGGGGGTTATCTTCATAATTTATTTCTTCATTTCGAGGTATGTGCCTGTTGTAATACAGTATTTTTGCCCTAGATAGCTAAAAGTAGATTGATAAAAAAAAGATAAATAACAGACTCACAAAAAACTATAACAGATACACTTGTTGTATTAATTCTATTTATTGCTCCAGCCAGGAACCAGAAGGCTTTAGCTGTCAAATCAGTCACTGCTCATTGTACAGTGAATTTCAGATTCTTTTGTCCAACAAAATAAAGGTATCTCACTAGAATGACAGTGTCTCTGAACGATGGGTCGACTGCATGTTTCTCTGTCAGACTTGCACCAGACATTTCCCAGACAGCACAAATATCAATCTGTCATTCCTTGGAGAGCGGCAATCTTGATTCATTGAGCAGGTCACTTCAAGGGTCAGGGATGAGTTTAGACAGAAATCACAACAAGAACAGTGCAGCCGCAACAAGAAAAATCTTACATTATAATACAAAAAATAAAAGAAGTATAGAAATATGGCGAAGCCTTATGAGCAGTTAATGCCAGCCTTGCCCATATTTTACAAATAGTCAATTTATACCATATCACTTCCCTTTCAAACTCATTATGGCACTGGCTGCATCTGAGAGAGCATTTTATTTTTACATAACATGGCGTATTTGAGAAATGACAGCTAAACAATGACGACAACCCTTCCCCATTTCTCTACAACACAAGCCGCTAGGAGAAGCTTCGGATGAATGAAAGCCATGAATAAGCTCACTGAGATTACTTCATGTAAATAGAGGCCTCCTACTCATCCCTGCAGGCTTGAGCACTTACTTGGCAAGACTTTTCTAGAAGGCTGTTTTTACCTGTCACAACAACATGTGTGCCACACAAAGCCCCTTCATCAATTAGAGGCGTGATTATGGTAAGTCATGCACAAGTTTTGTTTATTCTTCACTCACACGAGGGGAAGTCATCCCCGCCGCCTGAATGCTTATATCTTTCTTATATCACGTCTGTCTTCCTGGCAAACTTGGTAGGCTTTTTCAAGGCCTGCGGTGGTGACTGTGCTTTAAGGATTTGGTTATTTGTCCACAGAGACAGAGAATGTTTCCAATCCAGTCAATTGTGAAAAAACAACATGTACAAAGCCTCCTGTGACAAAAAAGCTATTACAAACAAATTTGCCAGAGTTACGAAATTGTTTGCTTGTTTGAGTGACTGTGTGTGAATGGTGTTTAAAAGGAATAATTCATCCCAAAATTAAAACACTGTCATCATTTATTCACCCTCACGTCGTTTCTTCCATGAAACACAAACACGAACACCACTGGTGTATGTACTAAAGCAGGGTATTTCAAACTAAGCCGCAGGGGGCTAATGTAAAAAAAAAAAAATAATGTAATAAATAAATACAATATTAAAGCGATATCATACAAGCAAGAATGTGTTATAGCTGCAAATCACTTAAGTAAATGATTTAATGGCAGTCGCTTGTGTAAGGGGATTTACAGTCAAAGACCCAGAACCAGATATGATGAATGAAGACCCGGAGTCAGAATTATAATAAATTAAAGAAAAATTTTACTGAAGATAATTTGCAGTTTCATCAGGTAGAAGTCAGCTTCAAGATTCACAAGGAGTTTGTAGGCCGCCCCGCTGACAGTTACAAAGATCACAGCAAATATACCCTTCACCAATGTTTAAGCTACGTCATTGCTTCAAGTTGAATGATTCTCAATGGCTAAGAAATAGATTGTTTAAAAAAAAAATTTAAATTAATTTTCCACACATATACAGATAGACTGAAGCATATCTCCATTGATTATGCAGCTGAAACTCGGACCCTGAAGTTAGGCACGTCGTGACCTTCCAGCTCGCAGATTTGGGTTCCTGGGCGCCAGCCTGTCCAGAACAACAACTCAGTCAATCTCCAACAATGCAGCTGTTTCTTAACCTGTAACCAAGAAGACTAACAGACACACAGCTTTTTCAAGGTTGGATTTGGCCAGGCTATAAACAGGAAAGTCTTCTCAAAATATCAAGATAATACGTTCTTTCTCCCAAGGAGAGCATGGTTCGAATTACGTGGGAGCCAGTGGGAGCTGAGCTCCCATAGAGAGAGTATGAGCTCCCATAGAGAGAGTATGAGCTCCCATGAAAGCAGTAAAATCCTACACCTGTGTGGGCTCTAAAAATCATCAGCACCATCATTTTAAATTACAAATAAAGCACTTTTTCCTTCAATAATCGAGGCATATTTGTTAACCCTTTCGCACGTACGTTCACAGCGGTGTGATTAGAACAGTCAGTGCATCACGTGATTAACTGCTAAATTCAAAAGTGCTTTCGCGCATTGGCTGGCGCTGAGCCAGAGACAGATGCGCTCAATATATCACAACTATTCACTGTTTTCAACCACATAATGTTTATTTTAGGTTTCAGACATTTAAATACACAAAAGTAGCTACTAGCAAAAAAATGATTTGGGGGGACGCTAGGTAGGCCCCCACCAATATTTTAGCGAACTCCTTTCAGGGTTTTCCTGCATGGAATTATCCGGCTCTCAACAAAACTCGGCCTGTGGCCATTCTCAAACCGTATAGTTTGCCGATAATGCTGCGCGGGTCGGGCGAGACAAATAATAAAAAAAATTAGCCTACATTCAAATTAATCGAGGATGGATGACAGATAAATCATTATAATGTGTTGATTTTAATAAAGACACGGAACTCTTATCATGGTAAAACGAAATGAGCGTCACTCTTTTACTTTCGTTTTCAACAACGTAATTCTCTTTAGAGAAAATCAATCAAGGAAAACATATCAGGGCATTTACTACAGTTGTAATTTTTCAATGTAAATTATTTAATTTGATTAGTAACAGCCTACTGTCTTATTATTCTGATTTAATATATTGATCAAATTAAGGAATATTTTAAAAGAAAGATGGAGCATAGGCTACATAAAATTAGAGGGAAAAATTTTAAAGGTAAAAAAATTATTCTGATAAGAGTGTTTGCCAACAGTGATGTAATGAAACATTGACAATTTAACTTTGAAGGGAGTAAAAAGCCTCTGTTTAGGATATTAAGAAAATGCAATTTTGGCCAAAGAATAACTTTTAATTTAAATAAATGTTAATTTTAAATCAGCCTACTTCAGTGTGATATTTTACAATATTATCATGCTTAACATTGAGAATTTGAAAAATTGTAATGATGATCAGATGCAGATCTAAATCAAAGAATATCATATGTTTGGGCGGTTGGATTATTTTTAACAGGGGATTCGGGTGACTCAAAGTGCACCAGATTAATGAATTTATCTTTAAAATGTACAAAATTTTCTTCCTGGGGGGGCATGCCCCCAGACCCCCCTAGAGGTATCGAACTCCACCCAAATATTCGATACTCCTGTATTAATAAACATACGTTGAACTCAAAATAATGAACTGCAGTATTTAGCTATTTATTTATCACATACACCACGCCTGCTCATGGATTACTTTTTTTTTTACTTTTTTTAAAGAGACCCCCACAAAGATGAAATCATAATTCGAACCCTGAAGGAGAGGACAGTAAAGTAAAGTCTTTAACTACAAAATGGTCACTCAAACTATTGGTTCCTTGTGACTAATAGTCATCAGGGTACCCTAGAAAAACAGATGTATGTATTGACACATTGAAGACATTTCTCAAACACAAAACGAGTCCATATTTCATTTCTGGAAGCCGGGCTAAATGAGCAAGCACTGTTACTGCATCCAGATATCAAATACAGACATTAGAGAATACATGAAAAGGACATTTTAAATAATCACACTGGTAACTTCTATAACAAAGTAAAATCGCATAAGCTTAGAGAAGTCATTCAACTCATTTGATATTTAGAAGGAAAAATATTGATTAATACCTTGATTATAATCACTCATTACATACATTGAGCAGCAGTGGATTCCTGAATCCACCCTTTCACTTGTTTCATTCCTGAAAGAATCAGTTCAGTAAATGATTCAATGACTCAACTATAAAGATAGGCAATTTTATTTCAGGATTGTCAGTTTTATTCCTAAATTAATCAATGGTTTTAAATTAATCATTTAATCAATCAAGGAATAAATCATGATTATCTGAGGCTAAATACAAAACTCTGTCACCCATGACAAAACCATTGCTGTTATATCTGTAAATACGACTCTACGTGAGCTTACTTCACTTCTTTATTGTTCTCGTCACCTCGTTTCACATAACCAAACTGTGTGAAAAACATTCAAGCATTCACGTCACGTCCCGTTCTCAACCCTTAAAGTAACCAGCATTCATTCTATCTTAAGTAGAGTCAGCTATATTAACAGTGCATGTAGAAAACCCTGCTGAATTAGTGTTGATTGAATGGATAATAGCAGGGGTTGTAGCATTATCACGCGGGTTTCGCTGTGTAGGAGCTTGAACTGGAGCACACCGACAAATATGTTTCAGCTTTTGACAGCGTCGACATGTTTGCCCCTGTGCTGGACAGTCATGTGCACGTGATGAGTGTCTAATGGAGCTACAATTTCCACATCTGCGCTGGACTTGAGGGGTATGCATATTGTATGTCTGCACTCGAAGATATATCTGCCTCTGCCCCGTGAACTTGTGTGCATTCTTGTAACCTGTCCCCACTGCTTACACTTGATTCATGTGCCAGGTTTAATTTAGCAGCGCACTGGGAAGCAGAATCGATTTGAGAGGCCAGAATTACAGCTTTCTCTAAAGTGAGATCATCTTCCATTAGCAGCCGCTCCCGAACGAGTATATTGTTTGTTTTCTTGTATCATCTCATCTGAAGTACCAAAACAGCACGGTTTTGCCAGCCCTCTTAAATGAGCGACATATTGAGCAATCGACTCACCTGTGCACCTTCTGCGCTGTCAGAAACAGAAGCTGTTTCAGCAGGAAACTCTGTTTTTTCAAAGTGTCGATCTAACAGTGTCATCGCAGCAGCGCAAACATCTGCATCTCCAAGTGTGCGAAACACGCTGTCCTTTGGATCCGAGACAGTGAAGGAGTATGGCCATTTTTCGTTTCGTCGGGACAGCATCGAGGCCCAATTCTAACAGGTATGTTACAAAGCACTTTTCCATTGCTCCCATGGGATCACAGGCTCGCCGGGATAATGGGATGCTGGGATAAAAGGGGCTCGGGGGATATAACAACAGCATGGGAAAATCATCTGCCATTCTCATCGCTAATTGTTATATCTGTAAATACGACTCGAACTTGAGCTTACTTCACTACTTTATTGTTCTCGTCACCTCGTTTCACATCACCGAACTGTGTGAAAAAGCATTCACGTCACTTCCCTTTCCCAACCCTTAAAGTAACCAGCATTCATTCTATCTTATTAATGCAACAAACACATTACTTCAACTAAACATCAGATTATTAGACTAACTAAGCATGCAAAGATTGCTGTAGACCAGTGCTTCTCAAATCAGTCCTGGGAACTCCACTGCACATTTTATGTCTTCCTCAAAACATCTAATTCAATGCTGCATCCCAATACGGCTGCTTATACTATGCCCTAAAAGTATGTACTGTTTTGTGAAGAAAAAGTACATACTTTTCAGTGTGTATCAGAAGAGTAGACAAGCTTTGGGACATACTGTTTCACATTAATTGCATCCTTAACCGACGATCTATCACTTCATCATCTTGTCACAGTTAATATCCTCCACATTCAATTTAATTAAATTTCCTACCGTATTGGAGAGAAATGTAGAAGCACGTTGATCTGCCAGTCATGGGTCTTTCATGCAGAGACTCTCCTCATAGTATGTGTTTGCATAATGATGCATTTAGAATTAAGTTAACCGAACAGATCTTCATAAAAGTTCACAATGCTGTTGCAGATGAAATACAATGTGGATAACATTGAATACATATTTTTTCGTCAGGTTAGATACTGAATATTAATCACTCAAACAGCTTTATCTAAACCTCTCTACTTAGCTGTTGTTTTTTTAGCACTTTTTATTTGTGTTTGTAGTTCTAATTGAATCCTCGTCCAACACTCAATGGGTAATGGGCAATATTAGCCTATAGAGTGTGCATGGATCTGCACTTTTGATTCGAAAAAGTAGACCATCCCGGTATCTTTGAAATACTAATTTCAACATACTATGATTTGGTACACTAATTCTAATTTGGAATACTATTGAGGATGAATAGTGATTTGGGACACAGCACAAGTCTTGCAGTCTCTACTAATGAGCTTATGAGTTGAATCAGGTGTATATATGAGGGACACATCCATTGGTGTAGACCAGGGGTGTCGGAACTTGGTCCTGGAGGGCCACTGTCCTGCAGAGTTAAGCTCCAACTTGCCTTAACACACCGGCCTGGAAGTTTCTAGTATGACTAGTAAGACCTTGATTAGCTGGTTCAGGTTTGTTTCATTGGGGTTGGAGCTGAACTTTGCAGGACAGTGGCCCTCCAGGAGCAGGAACGGACACCCCTGCTGTAGACCATCTACAAATGTTAAATACACGGATAAAACTGTTTCTGTCTGGAAAAAAAACCCAGCAGAGATTTATTTTGTTGTTATTTTCAAAGCTTTCAACTGAACTTTTATTTAGTTCTTTATTTAGTTTTATCAAGTACACTCTATTTTTTTTTTTTTTTTGCAACAGCACATCAATGAATCATAAATCAATGAATCAGCACTCAGCACTGCTCCTCAAACTATGTTGTATAAACAAAGTTTTGAATTTGACATTATTACTGGTTGTTTTATTCTTCTTTCTAAAGAGTAGATGAAATGCAGTTTCATGGCAACCATAGCTTTATGTTTAACACATTTATAATATTTTAATTTTTCAATCTGTAGGTCTATGCATGAACATATATAGCTGCCTTTATATTTCAAGATGACAGTCTCTTACAAGGGAATCATCATATATAGGGGTCCATGGCATCAACAAGTTTGAGAAGCCCTGTCCTAACCCATTGTGATGTGCTAAATTTGAATATACTCCAGTGCTAATGAGATATGAGAGCAATGGCTGCTAAACTTCTTTTGTGCCCCACAGAATAAAGAAAGTCATATGAGTTTCAAACAACATGAGGGTGAGTCAATGATGACAGAGTTTTTATTTTTGGGTGAACCATTCCTATAAAGTATAACACAGATGAGAAGAAAAAAAAATATATAACTGTGCTCAGCCAAAGATCTTATTTATACGCTTCAGGAGTTTCTGGATGGCAAATTCGGTCAGCATACAGCTTAGGTTGCATTTCACAACTGCTGAGATTGGGGAAAAGATCCAGAGTGTGTTTGTACTATCATTTAGAAAATAATGTCCATGTTTCATTTCAGTTCATGAAAAATGAGTGTTCCTCTCTAATCATGATGTTCCTAGACGCTGCCCGATGAGAAACCAATGAGCACCGCAACAGCTTTCACATGGTTGTAAATAGGCCAGCATGGCTTAGCCTCAAGGAAACAGACGACCTACATTTTAAGGTTGGAAGAAGATACTATAAAAGCCTTTAGAAAGAATGTGAAAAATGAGGAGGCCAACAGGTTAAAGGCCACCAATGCCATGTGCACAATAAGTGCACTCAACGGTCCTCTAAACAGCAAGCTGTAAGGGCAAATGAAAGCGAAAGGAGCTCTGGGGCAAGTTTTATGCCACAAGATACGACTGGGTCATTTGTCCTTTTGAAGGAGTAAAGGAACAGGGCAAATTATGGAGACCATTTTTCAATGGAGCATGACATCAGTCATCCTTAATCTTTAACTCATCTCCTTTCCAAAGGCCCATTGAGCATAGATTCTTTTTTATTGGTAATTTATACCTGCAGTACTGATATAACATGTCAGAGCGTCTAATATCTGCTTCTAACAAATGAGACCACATGCTGCCTTCTTTACCAGTCATCATTCTCTTAAGAACATTTCTGGAAGCACAGAGCATCTGTCAGTGCCCTATAACCACTGATTTGTACATTTCTCTGTCTGTTCTCCCCTGTGGTTTCTAAAGAAATGCACTTCACTTCAAGTTGCTTTGAGGGCTTGACGCTGATGTTCTCTGACACTTTTGTTTTAAATCATTTTCACTTTTTAAACATCGTGCAACGCACGGAAGCAGAACGCAATCCGATTTGCTCTGTTCTAACAAAGCGATTGGGGAAAATGCAATGAAATAACATGGCAGAATTGCGGTCCTGACCCATTTGATTTTATTCATGACCAATATGCATGAAACCCATTTTAATTGGACTAATCACCATTATGAAATGCCAGATGGGTGATAAAGAGGACACAAAGGCAACAATGGAAAGTTGAAAGCTGGACCAAATGCTTCTGAATCTCTTTTTAAAGAGATTTCTCAAATTATAATTTTTTTTAGTTTTCTGGGTGCTTTATTCAACCAAAAGCTTTATTTATTTATTGCACAGTGTATTGACTGAATCATGAATCATTGCATTTAATGCTAAAAGGTTGCTAATGTTTACCAAAGCGAAAGCTGAATTGATTATGTCTCTATGGAAACAAAATGGCTGATGTTACATCTTTGGTTTTGTGCCTGAAAGGTGTCCTGCAGAACTATTTCCTTGTTAATTAGCATAAACAGTGGTGCTCCAACATTGACCTAATTAAATATGCAGGCAATGTTAACATTCAAACATTTGTATGAAGAAATAAGTCTACAACAGCTGGAAGGTTTAAGTTTTTACAACTGGTAGTTTATGTCACATGTCTTTCCTGTCTTGTGATGCACATGGGTGTTTTGGTATTTTGGGCCATGTGCTCTTGTCATTGTCTGGTCCCTCCCCCTTGTTATCTGATTATTGGTTTATTTGTCCCACCTGTCCTCCTTGTTACCCTCCTTTGTTTGCCTCCCTGTTTAGTCTACCTGTGTTTGCTGTTCTGTGCTCGTTCGTTGTTATTGTTACGTGTGTTAGCCGCGTGGAGTTCTGTGCCTGTCCTGTCCTGCCATATCTGTGTTGGATTAAGTTCTGAGACCTTGGATTTCTTTTGTTGGTTTGTTTGTTTTCTGTTTTATCTTTATTAAACCTCTTCATTTCACTCCGCACTTGAGTCCTCTTTTCCATTCTCCACTACCCACCGTGACAGAACGAACGAGCCAATATGTGGATTCAGCGGAGCGAACTTTGTCCTACGGAGAGGGAGAATGGGATTTCTTTATTTAAATATTTTTCCATGTGCGCTCAAAGGAATGAGGAGAGGAGGGCAGCAGAGTCTTCCCCACTGGTCTCATTTGGAATAAGGTCATCGTCACTGGATCCATCCAGCGTTGGGACTTCATCGATGGTTTTAGCCAGCCTCGAGTCTGCACACATCCGTCAGAAAGGACGGAGGAGGAGGAGGAGACCGTCGCCTGTCAATTCAGAGTCGGTTCATGTCATCGGTGCCCAGTCAGAGACTGTTCACGTCCCGTCTGCCCAGTCAGAAACTGTGCACGTTCCGTCTGCCCAGTCAGAAACTGTGCACGTTCCGTCTGCCCAGTCAGAGACTGTTCACGTCCCGTCTGCCCAGCCGGAGACTGTTCACGTTCCGTCTGCCCAGTCAGAGACTGTTCATGTTCCGTCTGCCCAGTCAGAGACTGTTCACGTTCCGTCTGCCCAGTCAGAGACTGTTCACGTTCCATCTGCCCAGTCAGAAACTGTTCAAGTCACGTCTGCCCAGCCGGAGACTGTTCACATTCCGTCTGCCCAGTCAGAGACTGTTCACGTTCCGTCTTCCCAGTCAGAGACTGTTCACGTTCCGTCTGCCCAGTCAGAGACTGTTCACGTTCCATCTGCCCAGTCAGAAACTTTTCACGTCACGTCTGCCCAGCCAGAGACTGTTCACGTCCCATCTGCCCAGTCTAAGACAGATCTAGAGATGCCCATTTGTGGGGCCGCCAAGGCAATGATGGACTATTTGGAGCATCTGGCTCAGATCCTGGACATGCATGTGTCTGCTGTTCCAGAGCCGGAGCCAATGTCTGCTGTTCCAGAGCCGGAGCCAGAGCCAGTGCCTGTTCCAGAGCCGGAGCCAGTGCCTGTTCCAGAGCCGGAGCCAGTGCCTGTTCCAGAGCCGGATCAAGAGCCAGTGCCTGTTCCAGAGCCGGAGCCGGAGCCAGTGTCTGTTCCTGAGCCGGAGCCAGTGTCTGTCCCTGAGCCGGAGCCAGTGTCTGTTCCTGAGCCGGAGCCAGTGTCTGTTCCTGAGCCTGTTCCAGTGTCCCCAGACAGGATGGCCGCCGCCGGGCCGGTGTCTGTCGCTGTTCCTGAGCCGGTGTCTATTGTTGTTCCTGAGCCGGTGTCTGTTGCTGTTCCTGAGCCGGTGTCTGTTGCTGTTCCTGAGCCGTGGTAGCCCTGGTCATCTCCGCCGTGGCCGCCCGAGGGGTCTTCACCGCCCTGGCCGCCCCAGGTTACGGCCGCCTGCACAGCCGGAACCGCCCTGGCCGGCCGAGGGGTCTTCACCACCCTGGCCGCCCGAGGGGTCTTCAGTTTCGCCCTGGCCGCCCGATGGACTGTCTGCTTTGCCCTGGGTGCCCGATGGAATGTCAGCTTCAGGGTCTCGGGTCTCGCCCGCCCAGGTTTATGGGGGACCGGTCCACTGTGGTGGGCCCCGAGCAGGTTCTGGTAATGGAACAAGAAGTGAAAACCCTGTTAGAGAAAGGGGCCATAGAATATGTACCTCCCTCCAACAGGGAAACCGGGTCCTACAGCTGGTATTTCATAGTTCCAAAGAAGGATGGGGGGTTGCATCCCATTTTGGATCCTCGAGTGCTAAACGAGTCCGTTAAAATGTTAACAGTGAGACAAATCGTGCCACAGATCAGATCCGAGAGTGGTTTGTCACGATAGATCTCAAGAACGCATACTTCCACATTTCCATATCACAGGAAGTTCCTGACGTTTGCTTTCGGGGGCAAAGCTTACCAATATCGAGTTCTTCGGCCTAGATGCTCCTCTCAGACTGGATGCTATGGTACAAACGTGGCCGAAGCTACGTTTGTATGCATTTTCACCGATCGCTCTGCTCCTGGGAGTTCTGGAGAGAGTTCGCAGGGACCAGGTTCGCCTACTTCTTATAGCCCCGTGGTGGCCAGGCAGAGTATGGTTCCCCGATCTAGTTCCCCGTTCCTCGACAGGCCTCCACTGGAGCTACCCATCAGGAGGGAGCTTCTGTCCCAAACAGGAGGCTCTATATTTCACCCACGACCAGAACTGTGGAACCTGTGGGCTTGGTCTCTGAGGGGGCCCAGCTTATAGGGACGGGTCCCTCAACTGAGGTTGTGGAGACCATTCTACATTCCAGAGCTCCCTCCACGAGGAAACTTTCTGCATTGAAGTGGAAAGTTTTCACTTCATGGTGTAGTGACCGTCAGTTGGACCCAGTTAACTGCCTGGTTGGTACAGTGCTGGAGTTCCTGCAGGAGCGGTTCACTGCAGGTCTATCCCCGTCCACTTTAAAGGTTTATGTGGCGGCCATTCATGGTGTAGTGACCGTCAGTTGGACCCAGTTAACTGCCCGGTTAGTACAGTGCTGGAGTTCCTGCAGGAGAGGTTCACTGCAGGTCTATCCCCGTCCACTTTAAAGGTTTATGTGGCGGCCATAGGTGCTTACCACCCTCCTTTGGGTGGAATGTCTTTGGGAAAAGACCCGTTGGTATCTCGTTTCCCACCGTGGTACTCTGAGGCTGAGGCCTGCAGCTCGTACCAGGGTGCCGACATGGGATCTGCCCATTGTCCTTCAAGGCCTTTCCCTGGCTCCCTTCGAGCCACTGGAGGAGGTAACGGCTAAGTTCCTGACTTTGAAAGCTTTGTTCCTCCTCGCTATCTCTTCTCTTAAAAGGATAGGAGATTTGCAAGCACTGTCGGTTGCTCCCTCGTGCTTGGAATTTGCACCTGGCATGGTTAAAGCGTTTCTTTAACCAGGCTATGGTTCCAAAGACCAGGCTATGTTCCAAAGGTCCGTGGCCAGATCAATTATGCTGCAGGCCTTTTGTCCTCCTCGGTTCCTTGGGTTCCTGACTGTGCTGCAACATATCCAAGGGGCATGGTTGGAGGTTATTCCTATGTACTGTGCGGGTGGGTGCTTCCTTACCCTCTGGTCGAAGTACATAGACTGGGTGGTTCTCCCGGAGCTGGTGCCCACCTCAGGTTCAACTTCCCTTTTGCCCTCCTGCGGAAGTGCGGACAAGCACTCATTCTCCTGGGAACAGGGACGCCAGCTTGACTCTTCTGTTGTAAATGGCCTTGTCCCGGTCCTGTCGTTGTTGAGTATGCCTGGTTACCGTCTGATAGGCATGGTTCAAAGCTTCCTGGTGCCTCGTCACTCATCCCGACAGGGTATGGGGCTCGGTTTCAGGTTTCAGGCCAGTTGCCCAGTCGACAGGCAGCCTGGAATACCTCCCAAACACAACATAGTGAGGGGTCATCCCGGTGGTGCTGTGGATGATGTTGTTGTATGCCTGGACAAGAGCATGGAGCCGGTTTGGCCACTGTGCTTGGCTGGTCTCATCCAGGGAGTTTAACAGCCCCAACAGGGTCTGATTGAACCTCTCACAAGCTCCATTCCCTTGGGGGTGATAGGCTGTGGTGCGGCTCTTCTGGCAACCGTAAAGTTGGCAAAGTTCCTTCATCAGTGATGACTCAAATTATGTCCCCCGGTCCGTCAGTATCTGTTCGGGACAGCAAAAGGTCTGGATTAAGTTGTTGTACAAGGCTTGAGCTGTTGTGTTGGCAGACTGGTCTCTCGTGGACACTGCAAGGGCATACTTTGAGAACAGGTCAGTTACAACTAGGATGTAGGGATACCTGTCCTCAGGCTGTGCCAGGGAAAGATAGTCTACCCCAACCATTCCAAATGGGTAACTAGTTAGGATGGATACAAGAAGAACCGCTACCTCTGGCCCAGCCTTGGCACAGACACATTGAGGGCAGATAGTCGTCCACTCCTTTACATCCTCAGTCATCCTTGGCCAATAGCAGCGCTGTCACAGGATGTTAAGGGTCCTTTCACTACTTGGGTGTCCCATCTCACCATGGTAAGTCTACCACACCTTCCTAGCTTCTTGCTCGGGGACTACCACTACCGTGGTAGTCTTACCATGTGCAGCAGTACCACGTGTCAGAGCATTCAATGGAGTGGCTATTGTGGAGAAGGCAGGTATAAACCGTCGATAATACCCTGCAAATCCAAGGAAGGATTTTACCTGCTTCACGGTCTGGGTAATTGGCCAGCCCCTTACCGCAGCAGTCTTTACTGGATCGGTTGCCACCCCATGCTCATTTACAACATGCCCTAGGTATGTCACTTTGCGCTGGAACAAGTGGCATTTTGCAGGTTGGAGTTTCAGCCCGTGGTTGTGGAGGCACTGAAATACATCTTCAAAGTGGCGCAGGTGACTACTAAAATCAGGGGAAAACACCACTACATTATCCAAATATATCAATAATGAATCATTTACTAAGTTGCCTAGGCAACGTTGCATTAGTATTTGGAATGTAGGAGGGGCATTGCATAATCCAAATGGCATCCTATTGAATTCATACAGCCCAAACAGAGTTGAGAATGCGGTCTTCTCTCTATCTATTGGGTACATTTCCACTTGCCAATATCCACTCGCAAGATCTAATGTAGAATACCATCTGGCAGATTTAAGTCAAGTGAAAGCCTCCTCAATACGGGGCAGCGAATAGGCATCTTTGTGGGTGAGAGCATTAAGTTTTCTGTAATCCATGCAGCATCTCCAGTTTCCGTCTTTTTTCTTCACAAGCACTATTGGGGCTGCCCAAGGGCTTGCGCTCTCTCTTAGCACGCCACTTGTCAGCATATTCTGTAACAAAGATCTCAGTTCTGCATACAAACTTGGGGGGATCGGACGGCACCGCTCGCGACTGGGAGGTGCTGAGCCGGTTGGTATTTGGTGTTTCACCACTCCTGTACAGCCAAAATCTTCATCAAATGCTCTTGACCACTTGTACAACAGGTTGGTCATATCCCTCTGTTGGTCTGGAGTCAGACCGTCTCCCTGTAGAGCCAGTCCTGGATGTGGTTCGGTTGTGTCCGTACCCCCCACCGTCCCAATGTGTCTCACCTCTACTTCCACCACATCCGCTGCCACACTGTTGAGGACAAGCTCTTGTTCCCCTTGGATATCAGTCGTAGCCATTTCAGTCACTTGAGCCAATGGCTTTCGCGGGGGGACCTCCACAGGGTACGGGTTAGGGTTGCACAGCCGCAATGGGACTTTTCCGTCATGCAGCACTGCCAGTGTGCGGCCCACACACCACTCTGGGTCACTATCAGGGAGGGGTTCTACGATCACATTACATGCCTGTTTGGGGGCACCTTCAGATACCTGTGTCCACACAAGCATCTCTGTCTGGGGTGGAATAACCACTGGTTGCTGGTGTAGTAATTTGGCCATGCCTTGGTAGGGGGGAGCGACGCTCTAGTGGAGATGCGATGACACTCTGTAAACGCTAGAACCCAAGCCTGGCCTTGGACCAGCGGTATGGTAATTTTAAAAGCAGCCAACCCTGGGTGGTTCCCTTGAGTGAGAGCAGACCAGACAGAATTAATAATATTAATACCAAGTATGCAATTATCTGGCCCCAAGCATTCAAAGAGAGAGATAGCCCTCTTTAATTTGAGGCAACATCGTATAACCACTTGCCTTCCGATGTCAAAGGCACAAAGAAACACCATGCATATGGTTTTGTTGTGGAGGTCTTGAAAGAGAGAGACCATCACTCAGGTCCCTCCTCTTGGCCACCGGACATCCTCTAGTTTTGAGCGTTTGGTGTTTAGGGGTCTTTTGTTCCTGTGACCAGTCCAGTTGTAACCTGGCCACTGCACAAGTCACCACCTTGAGTTTTTCCTCTTGTGCTTTATCATCACGGGAGGAACGCTCAGAGGCGGCACACTCGAAATCCATCTCGCCAGAAACAAGATATGCATTGTCCTCTGCCCAGAAAGAAGCGATGGATAGCGTTTCGAAATCAGACACGAGGACATTCCAATCTGGAGGGATGGAACCGTCTCTCGCTCCTCAGCCAGATCCACTCGTGTGCCCCACGATCTTAATGTGGGCGCTTACCCTTGAAAATATGTGAAACAGACATGAAGCACTTTAACAGTAAACAATTCACAGTACTCACACTCGCCATGCTCAAACACAAGGGCTGCATGCTCTTCTTCCAAACACTCAAAGCAAAACTCATGTGTATGGTACTCTGGGATGGGCCGTGAACAAGGAGGCACGCGTCGTTTGCGACATGATTTTTTTCTTTTTTTTCTCTTTCTTTCACACTTGAGAAATGTCTGCACACTGACAGCTGGAACTCTTCAAAAAAGTGGATAGACAGTGTATCACACACACACACAATGTGGTCTCTGAAGACAAAGAAACCTGAAGGGCGCACTTATTTCACATCTATTCATAGCCTCTCACAAGTGCGGATTCCATTGACGACATCGTCAGAGGTTATTCAAAGCCAAGTTCCTTGGTGTGTTTGCCACACATTATTCTCAGCAAACACAGAACGTTGGCACAACGTACCCAACCTTCTAACAACGTTTTAACAACATGGCCAAAAGGTTGCTATAACTACGTTGTGTGGTGAAGGTTGTTAACATTGAACCACCGTTCAGGGCAATCGTTTAAGGTCGTGCCGAGGGTGTCTGGACAACCACTGGACGACATATAAACTCGTCACTGCCCTGAAGAGCGAATCAGCCTTTTAAATTTCAACCGAACATTGGGCCGTCTTATTCTTCATCGAGCAAGGATACGTGAGTATTGTGTTTAATTTACCCCAGCTAAATAAGATACGCAATTATTCAAACACAACCTAAAACTTCCTTGTCTAATGTGACATTTATTTGTACTGTCTAACTGAAGGGACAGAATAACGTTAGCTGATAATTTATTCTTGTGTAAATTACATTTCTAGTGTATGCTAATGTTAACTATATTTATTTTATTCAGAACATCTTCTGGTCAGATATGACAAATATTTTAACTTTATGCCAAAATTTATAAGCCATTATGAAGCCAAAATGACTTTAATGATGAATAATTGACAGTTCAGCACTCCTTGAACAGACAACGACTTAAGTGTATACTTGTTACACATTCATGTTTTTTTTCCTTTTTTGAAAACGCACAGAGAAAAAAAAATGTTTGTAACCGCTTACACACCTGTTTATTTTTTCCTTTGATTTTTCTGCTATTTATGCTATCATGTCTGCTCATGCTAGTACTCCCTGTATAGTCCTGTCATGTGAAGCTCTGATTTGCTTTGTTCTCTGCAAAGTTTACCTGTGCCTGGTCATTAAATATTCTGATCTGCATTTGTTTTTTATGTTTTATTTATTATACTTAAAAGAAATTTGTGTATTCGTATATATAGTTTTTTTTTTTAATTAGCTAACCTTCTATGTAATTTTTACTCTTCAAAGTGTACACTTGCAGGTTTTGATTAGAATTAATCTACTCTTAGGCCCATAAATAATAAAAAAAAATTTAAAAAATGGTCAGAACGTCATCTCTCAGTTACTGAATGTTGCTGAACAACGTTGCTACAGCCCTGTTGCGTCTTAAAATTCTTCGTTCTTACAATGTTGCAAGCACATAGACAGCGACGTTGCCATAGCAGAAATTCAACGTGCCACAGAACTTGCCACAACGTAAATGTGTTTGCTGGGTTCACAACCGATCAAACAAAGATACTTTCCAATAGCGCTATGAGCGCAGCATTAAGAGTAGTCTTTGAAAGGGAACTTACATTTGTCAGAGCTTTTTAATGTCAGAGCATAACATGTCAGTGCTTTTTAGCAAATATTTAGTAAATATTAAGTCTCCTCCACTGACCAGTTTATAAGATATGATATTGTATGACATAAAACATATATAAACATAGCACTATAGTTTTATGTCATACAATAGTAACTATGATATTGTATGACATAGCACTATAAAAACTATAAAACATTGCACGTGTCCAAGGATTTTTCAATTCTTATTTTTTTTTTTTTTTTTTTTTCTAATTATTTCAGGTCTACAGGGTTTTCAGTCTGGCTTAGTCATCAATCCGATTATAAACATATTATTTGACTGTATATCTTATAACTGTAATTTTATATCTCAAAATGTGACTTTAGCTTTCAATTGCAAATTTCTTTCTTGTAATTGTAACTTTATAACTCACAATTTGACATATCTCGGAAATGTGACGGTAACATTTTACAGTAAGTTCCCATTAGGAACCATATGTCCATTAAATAGGACATTTAATATTCAACAATATTATTGATCTGCCTGCATTGACACCATTATATGAGAACTGAACTGAGCTGGATGATGACATCACTGTTTTCTCCAGAGCTGCTATATATATATATAAATTAACTAAATAATAACGTTTTTACAACAAAAATGAAACATCACTGAACTTACTTAAACTGGACTATGACATTATTTTCTTCTAGATCTGCTGTGCAGCAGAAACTTTATTGCATTATTTTCCTGTTCTCTCTCTAAAGCTGCTTTGAAACACTCTGTATTGTAAAAAGCACTATATAAATAAAGGTGACTTGACTTGACTAGTTAACTATCTTTAACTAACAATAAGCAACACATTGTTACAGTTTTTAATAATCTTTGTTGCCGTTAGTAAAAGTTCCACTATTCATAGTCAGTTCATGTCATATAAACAGATACAATGTTTAATTTTAATAATGTATTAGTAAATGTTGAAATTAACATAAACTATGATTAATAAATGCTTCAGAATCATAAAATCATTCATTGTTAATTCATGTTAACTAATGTAGTTAGAAGGGCAACACGTGTGAGTTTGCATCTTTTACAGGATGCCATTCCATTCGTGCGTTTCTGGGTGCGGTAGGGCTCTGTCCCCCTCTGACGGTCACGAGAGTTGTATCACGAGTCTGGGCTTAAAGCACGCTGAGGCAACTCTTGTGGATGAGTCATGTTCCCATTGCGGGTCGAGTGTTGAGGTTGAGACTCGCCTTCGTTCGCGAGGGTGGAGTCCCTATCCCCAGGCTATGGTGTTTCTTCTGGGTTACCTTCCCAGAAGAAGCCTGGAGTGCCGTCTGGGCTGGGTGACCTGAGGATTACAGTGATGAGTAATCCACCCGGCAAAGCCCCGTGGATCCCTCACTCCTCTTTCACACCGCAGCCGGTGGAGTTCCCAAATGAGCGTGCTGTTTCCCTCTGTGGTGGACCAACCAGCCGTTTCATTAGGGCCCCCTCCAGAGGACAGGATGTCCATCGCAGCATCGGAAGGGGAGCTGGGCTCTGGAGATGATGACTCGGCTGCCCTACCTCCCTCTGGGAGACTAGCATAGTCCGAGCCGGATCCAGAGATGACAGCAATGCTCAAAATGGCCGCCGAGGCGGTAGGGCTCGAGTAGAACCCTCCACCGTGTCCCGAACCTTCTCGGTTGGATGATTGGTTTCTTGGAGCGGGTGGGTCTGGTTCTCAGCCCGCCGCTCCGGTACCTTTCTTTCCTGAAGTGCATGAGGAGTTGACAAGGGCATGGACGGCACCTTTCTCTGCCAGAAATCGCCTGATTAGCTCCTCCCCCCTCACTACCCTTGATGGGGGAGCGGTGAAGGGTTACGAGGCTATCCCTCCAGTAGAGTGGTCTGTTGCGATGCATCTGTGTCCAGCGACCGCTACCTCGTGGAAGGGGGATCCTTGTCTCCCCTCTCCTCCGGAGCACGAAGGTTGCAGCTCGCGTAATCGGTCTGGCGATGTCCACCCTGGTGGTCCAGGAGCGCCATCTCTGGCTCAACCTAGCTGACATGAAAGAAGCGGACAAAGTTTGGTTCCTGGACACTCCCATTTCACAGGTTGGGCTATTCGGCGACACGGTAGAGAACTTTGCCCTGCAGTTTTCTGCTGCCCAGAAGCAGACGGAGGCCATCCGGCACATCCTGCCCCGAGGGCCTGCTGCTGCCTCCACCTGTCCGCCGGTGGCAGATCCTCCGCCTGCTCATCGCCGAGGGTGTCCACCTGCAGCTGCCTCCGCTCCCCGCTGGACCGTTGCAGCAGCCTCCACCCAGGTCTCAGCCTGGAGCCAGCCACTTCAGGCGCTGCCAAGCCAGGTGGCAGGCGACAGCGAAAGCGTTCCTGAGCGGGCCACCCACGGATGGAGGAATGCTCTTAGGAGAGATGGTCACCGATCCACTCCCTTCACTCGGTGGAGGGCCGGGTGAAGTTTTTGTTTTAAGTGTGTGTCTGTTTCTCCACTGGCTACCAAAAAAGTGGATACCCACATATTCAAAGAAAGAGCAATTTCTACATTCCTGGGCCCCAAGAGGGCTAGTCTGGCGGTGTGTGACCCTTCAAATCCTTGCACCCTTAAGCCTCCTCTTCTTCGCCAGCCGGCAGCCGATGCGGTTCGAGGACCCGGTCATCCGCCTTCTCACGCATCCCCTGCCGCTCAGTGGAGTCAGGTAAGTGTTGCACTGCACACTCAGACACCGCTTCGGGCCGCCCTCGGGCCTCTCGAGCCTCTCAAGCTGCGTCCCTGTCCTCCACCTCGCTGCCCCACCTCGGGTACGTCTGTGGTTCCCTGGCCTCTGGCCTGATTGTGGAAGCCTAAAATGCTTCCCAACCGGTCCAGCTTGCCCCAAACTGTACCATCAGACTCGGCTTGCCAAGTTCAGTGATATTCATCATACCTAGGTATGAGCAGACATGCTTCTAATAAATTAGTGATGTTATCACACCTAGGTGTTGAGCAATGCTCCCTTCTTGTGTGCGCACATCGCAGTCTACAGGCGAAGGACGCGATGCAGCCGCTATGAAGGTCGGCTTCTATAACCCCATACTTCGTTGTACCCTAGACAGGTTGGTCACGACCATCTTGGTTCTGTGTCAATTGAGACAGGCCCTTTTTCGAAAGCCTCCATTCAATTTGTTACACAGAGATGCATTTTCAAATGCTCCGTCCCCAAGATTGGTCTGCAGCGTTCGACCTGAGAGACATATTCTTCAGATCTCTATCCTTCCGCACCACAGGCCATTCTGAGTTCTTGCGTTTGAAAGGTGTGAAGTATCAGTACAAAGTCCTACCCTTCAAATGCTAATAGCCAGTTGGGTCCTCAGGTCAACTGGGAAAGAGTAAACTTGTCCCCGGGCTGAGGATCTTTTCTAGTTTGGAGATGGATTCGGTGTACCGCATCTTTGAAAAAGAGTGTGCGAATGGTTAGTGCTGTATAGAAGTGAGAAAGGGTCCCACTTAAACTCTTCAGAGGCTCATGGGGTATATGGTAGATGCAGCCGCTTGGCTTTCTCCATATGAAGACCGCTTCAGCACTGACTTTACGGCCGAATCCCGAGGTGGCCATGGCAGAGCGGCACACTCTGTGTGAAAGCACCCTGGCCTGCTACAAAACCCTCAGTCCATAAGAGACCTTTTGTTTCTCCGGCCCAACGGTCCCTAGAACAAGTATCCATCAATTCCGGCTGAGGGGCCACGTACAAAGGGCATGCAGTAACAGAGGTCTGGGCGGCCCTCGACTGCATTGGCATCCATTGCCTTGAGTTGCTTGCAGTTAATCTCGCTTTGAGACACCGCTACTCAGCGAATTTGTAATGGTCTGAAAAGACAACATTGCGACCGTTGCGCTACGCTTCCCTCGCATGTCACAACTCGCCTGCCACCTCCTCCTCGGAGACAGAAGCTTCTGAGGTCACTTCATTTCACTTATTTCTTATGGTCTGCTCAATTGTGCCGCTGACGAGCCTCACGACAGCCTATGGCCAGGGAGAGTGGAATCTCCGTCCCCAGGTGATCCAGCTGTTTGGAACCACTTCGGGGCCGCACAGTTACATCTGTTGCCTCTCCGGACTCGTCCCTCCGCCAGTTGTTCTTTTCTCCTGTCTGAGTGGACATCCCTCGACAGAGAAAAAACTTTGGCCACAGCTGGCCCAGGGGGCCCCCGCAGAAATGCGTTCTCCAGTGAGCCTTCTTGCACACAACTGTGCTAAAGTCAGGGAGGAGACACAGCAGGTCTTGCTAGTTGCCCCTTATTGGCCCAACAAGACCTCTTCTGGGCTCGACAGCCCTTCCTGACTCCTTCCTCGGAGTACATTCTCAGGGATGGGGCATGATGGCACCCGCATTTAGACCTTGGAGAGTTCCAGGTCTGGTTCTAAAAATAATGAGACGCGGAGGTTCTGGTTGCATGCTCCTTTAGAAGTGGAACCTATTCAATGAATTGAGTCTTCTCTCTGTGAGGAGATCCTGAAGGTGTTCGATCACTTCATTGGTACTTTACTTCTAATGGGTTGGAGTGAGGCTGTCTCCTCCACCTCAAAATGTTGTTGCCTCTGTATTGACGCACATCATGATGCAGTGGATACAAATCCGTGGGAAGCACGACTTGATCATCAGGTTCCTGAGGGGAGCAAGGAAAAATCCTTGTGCCCCTCTTATCTCTGGTGGTACTGCACTGCAGAGACCTCCCTTGAGCCCTGCAGGCAGTGAGTTAAAAATCCTGTTTTTAGAGAAACATTTCTCCTGCTTGCTTGGTCTCAGTCTAGAGGGTAGGGACTTGCACGCATTTTCGGTCAACGTATCGTGCCTGGAATTTGGGCCGGCTAACTCTCAAGATATTTGAGACCCCGGCCTGGATAGAAGGGCATGGTTCCTACCTCTCCTACGGGACCAGCCCTGACTTTTCTCTGTCCATCTGCAGTTATACGTGCTCAGAATGCAAAGCCTGGACCTCAGACCAGCTCTTGTCTGTTACGGAGACCAGCGGAAGGGAAGGCTTTTTCCAAGCAGGGGTTGGCCCACTACATGTGGTTGCCTTCATCTTGGTGATTTCCCAAGGTGTACGTGCCCACCTGGGTGTATTGCTCCCTCCTAGGCGTTGACACAGAGTGCCTCGCTGAACAGATGTTAAATAGAGTTGGGGGCTGGGCGACACCTATCACGTTCGCTAGAGAACTAGCCTATGTGTCGAACTGCTGCTTCCCGTGGGCTCCCTTCAAATGAAGCCAGTTTAACTGTAAGCCCGGTTCGAAGTGTCAGCTTGCTGCGCCATTCCCCTCCTATGGACTGGATATGTTCGCAATTCTTGCTCCAGTGAATTCCTCTTATTAGCCGAACCCTGTTGAGTTCCTCCATACCATTCGGCAACGATCCCATATGTGTATTCTTCCACGGTACGGCTCCCTGCGGCGAGCCTGTGTCTTCCCAGGCTCTGCCGTCACTGTTTGGTTGAGTCTAGCCCCGTCATAGGCTGGAGCCACCCCAGTGACATTCCATATGTTGTACTGCCCGGTCATCCGCCCAGTCCATGTGTGTATTCTCCACATGTTTCCTCCATTCGGGCAGGATGTGGCTTCTGCAGCGTATTGTGGAACAGCAGTGACTCCCGTGGCCTAAGCCCTTTCGCTTCTCTGCCTCAAATAATGGCAGAAGGCTTTTGTCTAGCCACTTGAAGGTGGCAGCACTAGTGGCGTTTTAATTGGGATCCCAATCAGTCGACACGTCGACTACGTCGAACGTGAGCGACTGATAGGGAATGTCTCGGTTACGTATGTAACCCTCGTTCCTATATGTAACCGAGACGTTTCTCCCTATAGATGCCTATATAGATAAGGCTGGGTTCTCTCCTTCAGTGTTAGAATGTGGGATTTTTTCAATGTCATGTGAAAATTATTTTAAAAAAATAAAGACGTATGATCTGAGGTCTGTAGAATGAAATGTGCGAGAAAAAAAAAAAAAAAAAAAAAACACAACCCCAAGTAAAAATAGTGATCATACATTCATTAACCATTTCAGTTGTATCCGACTATTGGTGATTCAATGGGCCATCTCTTGCTATTCGCGAGAGACTGTTCATGAATTTTCTTGCCGATGATTTTTCTGGTGTAGGTCGCCAGGTCTTTCCCCAACCTTCCCCATTACATGGCTTGGGACACAAACACGCACACACACACACACACACGTACACACACACACACACACACACACACCTACGGGCAATTAAGCAAAATATAGTACTAGTGAGCCGTAAAGATGTTTTCTTTCAAAGCATGTGATTTCTGTGAAATGGGGAATGGAATTTTAATGGCAAACAAAAGAAACGCAATGCCTCTCTTACCATAATTATTAAACAAAAATATTTTTGTGCAGTGCCTGCAGTACAGTAGGTTCCCTTTCAAATCGTTTAAAGGGATCACCTAAAAAAATCCAACCATTTACTACTGTCACATCCCAGGCCTAGTTCTGCAGTGGAGGTTGAGGCTGCTAGCTGTGCCGCAAACTGTCAGCAAAGAGATGTAAAGGGGTTGCTAGAGGTATTCCTGTAAATATTTCACTGGCCTCCTAGGGCTGAGAGACGGAGGCTCAGCACCGGTAATGGTATGCCGTGGCGGGAGGCTACTGGCAGAAGTAGAGCAGAATAATGGAAACAGATTGGGTTCCCGGATCAATTCCCAGTTGGCTCCCCATCAGCTGCGGCAATTATTCATGCCACCGACAAAAGATAACAGCGAGTTAAAAATAAAGCCACGACAGGGAGCGTAGGATCACCTTAATTACAAACAACAGGAAAAAAATGCTCTGGGAGATACCAGCCCCTCCCAAACATGCCCAGTGACTGTGTCAACCTGCGTGTGGTGCTGTGTGTGTGTTCAGTGGTCCATTAGTAGTTATTTGCGTTAGGGTGTTACAGGGTTAATGAGAAAGATTCTGTAGAGTACAAACCCTTTGTGTATTTTGTTTGGATCGATTTGGGTGTTTAAGGTGAAAACCTCTTGTGTTAAGCTGAGCCTCGGAGTATTACCTAGGGTCCCAAAGCCTGTACTTATCACACAGCTAAAAATAACGGAATTAAACAAGTTCAATTCTCCTCATGTAGGTAATTATATTCATAACTGAGGAAAAATAGTTCAAGATAAGAACTTCGGATGAATGCTGCAATGGTTTCCCAAGGAAAATTGGAATCCTACTTTTTTATAGCTCAGAGGACTTAAAGTAACTGTTCACCCTAAAAATTGTATTTATTTTTTCATTTTCTCTCCATCATGTTGTTCAAACCCCATCTGACATTCTTTCAATCTTTCATTTCTTTCATTTAAGATTTGCCATATGCTTCGGTACCCACTTATTTTATTAGAAATATGGGTTAAGATTAACATGAAGGTGAGTAAATGATGACGTAATTTCAATATCATTTCAAAATGGTGAAAGTTTGTCTCACATATTCAATCTCTATATTCTTTTGGAGACATACAAATAATTGTTAACTTTTGTATTGCAGACAGATTTACCAATAATTATAGCCATTCACTTAAATGAGAAACATTTTAAATGAGCAAAGAATTTGAATCTTAGCCTTTTATCCTTTGATGATTCATATTGCAAAAAAAAAAAAAAACTGAGCATGACTGTCCTAAATAATGATAAGTATTCTTATTAAAATATTTATGATGAATTCTGTTTTTATTGTTATATAATAAGTTTTGAGCTATTTTGTATTATTATTATTTTTAAATAAAACAGAAAAATAAGAAATATACACATAAAAATGCATTTGTCAAACTCTGATTTTGGCAAATCTGAACAAAATCTGTGATATTGCTGTAACTGTAACTGTAGAAGAGACACAAAAATGAGAATCTCATTAAATCAGATTTCAGATTTCAAGCTTCAATCATTAATGCTGCAACTTGTTCTTGTTAGAGTCAGTTTGCAAAAAAATCTGGCATTTGAAACTTAGTGTTCAATCTTTCTGCTGTTATGGCATATATCTGACATTGTGTCTGCAATAAAACCGGGTAGAATCATTCTTAGTTAGTAATGTGAGCAGGAGTTTTACTTCCCCAATAATACATTCACTTCCACTCAGCGTAGCTGCTTCCGCACTTGAGAAGGCATTCTTTCCTGTTAGTCGCTCGCTTACGTGTTAAAAACTTAATGGAAAGAAATGTCATTCTCAAAGGTGACATCCTGACAGTTTCCTAACATATTACATTCAGACTGGGTGGCCTAGATGCTTGATTCTTTTTCACACAGCTGAGGGAGCCATCACAGCTAATAAGTAATAGATTCTCTATTGATTTTTGAAAAAATGGCTGTTTGCAGCTTTCATGCCTGAGTGGATGAGTATGGAGGTGAAGAAAAGAGAGAGGGCCAATTATAGACAAAAGGAGTGATAAAGTGATATAAATAAGGGGAAATAGTGGGAAAATGAAGTCAGTTGGATTTAATGGGTGAATTAGAATTCAGACCATATTTCACAGCATGACTCCAATCGTAAGTTGGATATTTTCTGCTTATCTTACAAAAAAACACTAGCACAATAACAAATATCTGGAACATGTTCACGTTCCCTGACTTAATATGATCCTTATTTATCGCTCCATGCTTTGTGTCCTTAATCCTGAGCTTCGCCAGGAATGGCATCTCCACAAAGGCAGTGAGATGTGAGTCTTAAGTTATTCATTAAGGAATCCCTCCAAAATAAGTAGCAGGTTTGCCTCTGGCTATGTTCTTGATGTGATACGATTTAAGTAGAGAACGATATGGGAATACATTTTAACAGCCTAGAGAGAGCAAAACTGGGCAGATTAAATATACCAAAAGCATGTGCAGTAGAACCAAAAGCAACACAAATACTAAACACCATTATGGTAACACACATGACACCAATTCATGTAACATAAAACCCTAATGTAGCCTACATAACGGATAAGAAACAACTAAGAAGAAACATACATCAAATGTGAAGTGTCACACAGGGGATTCTGGGAATGTCAGTTTACGTTTTTTTCACTGTAAATTATACAATGACGTTCTTATTCACTTCCAAAAACTGTACATTTAAATGTAAGGTTTGATCTATTACAGTTATTCACCGTATATAGTAAGGAAACTTACTGTAAACCAATTAACAGGTTTTTAGCTTTTTTACCTTTAAAATCAGAATATTTTTTTTTTACAGTGTATAAATGCATTCAAACAAATCAACCCTAATAGACATGTGAATTGCAGATAGGACTGAAAAGCAGGTCTATATTCTATAATTAAGTTATGCCCTCAGTGTGCTTTATTAAATTACTTCATGTGTATAGAAGGAGCGTGTGTACGGCTTAGCTTCCCCTGGCCACACATTTTCTCACTCAAACCACTAACTGCTGCTGCTTCTGATTGCTTTTAGAGGGAAGAGCTGCCCATTTAACTGTTGGTCTAGGATCATTTTTTTATTATTATTAAATAGTAGCAAAGAGCCTATTGGCACTCTTGAAAGTGTCAAAGATTTCAATTTACAACTTTTTGCAGCATTGAGTAATGTAGCCAATCACATACATCTGTTGATTTCTTAAACGAATTGTCTATCAGACGTTTAAGTCAGAATCCATTCACTGCTCAAAATTGAGTTTTTGTCCAGTGCTGAGTTCTGCACGCTCGCAAATCCTCTCATTATAAGTTAACTTATAACAAAGTGTAGCCATTTGGTGTATTCAACTTGAAGCTGCGCAGTGCCGCTTCAAGTTGAACACACCTACTATGTAACTTATTGTGAGTTTGCTGGGAAATAATGTGAGTGAAACCTTTTTAATAATTATAAAGCGAGCACTCTTTGCATGCTTTTTAGGCGATATATAACATATTCAGAATTTGAATAAAACATTTGTTTTGTTGCTTTAGGTAAAGCAATGGTTTGTTATTATTTGAATTGGGTGATTGGCGATGAGTGACTCCTGCGCGACGCACCGGTCTCGTATCTCTCACGGAGGAGCGGAAGCATAAAAGGAGGAGCGACGACGGTGAAGGACGAGAGAGGACAGGCCTGGACTTTGCGTTGTGTTTTGTTGATGTTTTATTATGTGTGTGCGCGCGGCAGTCAGCCGTGAGGGGCTGCCGTCTTTACTTTCATTTTGTATTTATTCATTTATTAAAATACATTGAATGTCCCGCCTCATTCTTCCCATAACAACAACGAACTTTGTAACGGTTTGCTTTTCTGTTCAAATTATAGTGATTTGCGTACTTAGCCGCTAGCATAACAAGTAATATTTAGGTAACACTTTATTTCGATAGTCCTCTTAAGACATTCTACTAACTATAAGTAACTTTGCAGCTACATGTCAACTAACTGTCATTAGAGTATTAGTAGACTTTCTACTTAATATCTGATAACACTTTATTCTGAAGTTCCCCAACAGACATTCTACTGACTATAAATAACTAGGCAACTACAAGTCAACTTATTCTCCTAACCCGAACCCTAACACCTAACCATAACCTAACAGTCTACTGACAGTCTACTACACTCTACTAATACTCTAATGACAGTTAGTTAACATGTAGTTGAAAAGTTACTTATAGTTAGTAGAATGTCTAAAGTGACTATCGAAATAAAGTGTAACCAATATGGATTGGGAGATTTTATGCAGGGATGTTCAGCTTGTTGCTTGACTTGACTTATTCCCTAGCTGGCGTGGGGCCGGAGCCCGTACACTGCAATGGGTGCCGCAGGATTTTGAATCTCATTCACTACACGCCTTCATGCAGATCAATCAGCGGCCAAGGCCTTGGCATCCGTGCGGGTGAAGCGTTGGTTTCTTAGGCCGTCATCGATTTGCTTCAGCCAGGTTTTCTTCAGCGCGGCACAATGAACTATTATTAAATAACATTTTATTAAAACCTGCAAAAAACTTTTTAAATAAATAAATTTTACTATAGTTTATTGTGCACGCAGATTATAGTTAAAGTTTTTAAAGTCCCCCTGTGCGGAAAATCAATCATGTGTTTTTTAAAAAAAAATGCTTTAAGACAAACCATGTGTAAATTGAAGGATCAGCGAATGAAACTGTGACCACAAAAACCATTAACTTAAGTGAATGGAAGGCAATAATCAGCAATATCTGTTCACACAAATAACTGTATTTCAATAATTCATATAACATGACACTGAGTTGTTAAAAAGAAATGTGTGGTGACATCATTGCTTGATGATGTAAGGAACCGATGGATAATGTTTTTTTTACCGGTTCATTAAAACGTACTGTCTGAAAGAATGAATGACTTCCCATCACTATGCTTGGCTATACTATTTCATTTAAATACATTCTTTTTACATGCTTTTCATGTTTTTAAGGAGGAGGCGCATCTAGCCTTACCTTGGAGTTGGTTCAGCCTCCGCCTATGTACATGTGATGTTAGTGAGAGTAGAGTATAATACATGAAATATGCCATCATTCATTGGACAATCTGCTTCTGGTGAAGGAATACTTCTTGGGACCTACAACATACTAATGTGGAATACTACAACATGAAGCATTGCAACAACATGTAACGCAAAAGCTGGATTAAACAGCAGAGGATTGACCCCATGTGGATCGCAGTTTAACCTCTGTCTTTGATTATATTAAATGTCAGGAGATGTGACACGAAATCTGTGACAGCCACATGGGCTACATATTACTGAAGATCATCCAATACGAGACACTATATCTTTTTTGGGGGGGTGTCAAAGGTGCTCAGTGTTGATTCTGTCTTCTCGAGGACATGAACTTCACGGTTTTCTAAATCTATCTGTAATCCACATCACACTGCTGCAGAAAACAAGTCCCTTACCTCTTTTCATCCCACATAGACATTAAATCACAATTCTAACCCTATCATTCAAAAGCTGTTCTTTGTCTGTTTGTGTTGGAACAATGTATGTTCACATTATTAATGCATCAGGAGCTCAGTAATTATGTGTATAATGATTATAATCATAACTAACTCTGAGAGAGAGGTATCATTTTTGTAGGAATTGCAATATTGATGTAAAATTGTAAATGCACATATATATAATGTGTCAAAGATTACTTTTTTTTTCAAATGTATGCTTATGCCTGTGAGCTTTTTGCATTTTTTGCATAGTAAAATAAACATGTAGCTGCAGTTTGCTTTTTTTTTTTTTTTGACAAATCATTTTGTTAGATAGACATGCACTTTAACCAAGTTTAGTGTTTTGTTCTTTCCACATCAAAAAACAACAAAACAACAACAACAATTAAAATCTTTTAACACATTTTTTATAATGTTTGACATAAGTGTAAAGATGTCAATTTTCCTATAGGCCGGACATCACGGAGTTGTATGGACCACTTTCATTGTAGTTGTATGGAAAAGAGCAACTAGGACATTATTCAAAATATCTCCTTCTGTGTTCCATAGAAAATAGTTGTATAGTCAAAAAAACTAAAAATCATTCAAATGAAGTCACTATTCACATGTTAGGAGTCTCACTCAATCTGTTTGTTGCAGGTGTTTTTTTTTTTTTACCACAGCGACTCACATAACTTGCTTGGAAACACTTGCTAACCTAGACATTGTCGCCATCACTTCCAAATGATGTTGATAAATAACTATTTACCTTGTCTTAGTATATATATATATATATATATATATATATATATATATATATATATATATATATATATTCATTCAAATGTCATTGTTTGCAGTAGCCACACAGACTATAACCAATTCCAATGGGTCCCCTAAAACATGACCATAGTCTATGTGAACCTTTGTGTGATAGTAAACATGATCAGGGATGATCTGAGTAAGATGCTGCTCTCTGCTGACTGCAGTGTGGTACTGTGCCTCAGCTGACCTTGCACTGCAACTGGATACCATCAGTTCTGAAGCGTTTTTGAGTGGCACATATGAGCGATTGATCCTGCCGAGCTCTGGGCTGTTTAAAGGGTTCAGTTAAAACAGACACAAGCATTGTTGCACGTGAGCAACAGGACATTAGCATGTGCCTGTGAGACGGATGGATTGTTTTTTTTGTCATGGTATCGGTTGCAAACTTCGCAATGTGGATTTTGCAGACTAGACTGTAACTATGCAAAAGTGCTCAAAAGATGTTTTTAAATGTTCTCATCTTGGCTACTTGCTGGCTACAGCTAATGATTCAGCATTGCCTCAGAGATGTCCCTGATAAACCCCCAAGAATGGAATCAGAATGCAATACAATACAAGCTCCATACTGTATACGGTACTCCCTAGTGTTTTTTTTTAAGGCAAGACACCACAAACAAAAACATTGTTTTTTTTTAAGCACTGGCCAATTTTAGATTTTCATAATGTTTTGCTTCAGACCAATGGAAAGAAGATCCAAAATACACTTTTAATTGTTCATTATTTCTGTAGATTTCTATTACAATACATATCTTTAAAGGCTGTTTTCTCAAAATGTTTTTTCTCCCTCATGCACTGAGACAGAAAAATCTCCACTTCAATAGCACTAACATAAACCAAACTTTCCGATTTTATTCCTATCAATATTTTAAAGTGCAGTTTTTTATATAGTTCCTATATCATTTACCTGACTTTACACAACACTTTATTCCTAGAAACAGTGAAACTGTATTTATATTTTTGTTCTGGCTGTTGACAGTATTTTCTGATTTTATGGAATGATAAAAAAGAAAACTTTTGATTCTAAAATTAAAAAAAAGAAAAACAACAACAACAACAAACAAACAAAAAATATGTTGAACCTTTATCCAGTTTTCAATGTTCAGTTCTGGAAATGTATGCAAATTAATTTAATTAGACAATGCATCTGCTTATTTAAAATGTTTGTAATTCTTAATGTATAATCGATGAACTGGGGAAGTATGGTGATATTTTCTTTTTTACCCTATTCACCTGGGTGTCTTGCCTTAATGTGAAAAGGTGTTTTTTTTTTTATTGTTTTATATATTTTTTTTACAATAATTAAAAAAAGATGAATTTTATAGATGGTTCATCAAAGAAAGAAAAAAAATACAGCTGAAATGTTATTCCTCACACTGGAAATAAAAGGTCAAGTGAAGCACACTGCATTGTGGGATATAATATTCTGTGCAGTGTGAGGATATACAGCACGTTTAAACAAATAGGTCAACCTGATTTTCCATGCATGCAGACAATTTGCCCACAGCACACAAAATACATTCTGTATTTCTCATATAGATAAGAAAATAGTGTGTCAATAGTACAGATAAAACGGTAATCATATTATTCTGAACTTAGCTCATGTCCAAGTCTAATAAACAAGAGGATTTGTTTTAAATAGTTTTCCGACAGCTGCTCAATATTGCTGGTATACTGCCATCTGTTGGCCAACTTGACCTTAAACCTTAAACAGCGTCATAAACTCATAGGCTCTGTTGCCCAAAGCTTGTTTTCCCCCTCTTGATGACTCATACTGACATGCACAATGCAAGAAATCTGATTAAGTTATCTTCCGCAAGACAAGCTGTAGTGTATGTAGCAGCTAAATCTGTGATTCCCAACACACACAGTCATGTAGACTCATTTTTCTGATGAATTTAGAATTCCTCAGGAGAATTGACTCGAAATTGTCTTACACTGGCATATCCGCTCTAGTTTCACTTCGAAGGCAAGCAGTGCGGCTGAAGTTTCCGCCAGCCAGGAGTCATAAAGGAATTAGCCATTTCGATTTTTGTTAGCTGAGGCTATTCCATCTCTATGGCACATGAAACATGTTGTGTGTCATTCTGCATACCTCAGCCAGAGCAAGATGCTGCATTGTTCGCTCACTGAGCTGGTCTGCGCTCATGTTATGTAAGCTGAATAGATGTCTGCTTCTGTCTCCCCCAGTGCCCTTCCCGCAAGAGGCAGACACGTTCAGTGGCAGCTGCATTGATTTGAAGTGCCGCGGGCAGCTGGGGGATCACAACAAGTTCAGTGGCTGTTTGGGGACATGACGACGGAAGACATCTTAACAAAAGTTCGGGCAAGCATGCTGCTTCCTTTACAAAACAACTGAACTCTGTGCCAGAAACATGCCGTTCTGCTGAGTTGTGCTGTCAGATCCACGTATGACGCATCACCTGGCACACACTGTACAAAAATTATGGTAATTTCACTGGTAAAATACTGTTAATTGGTTAATAAGCAACCTTAATCTATAACGTGAAAAACTGCAATGGAATTAATGGGACGTTTTTCAATTTAAAAAGTTGTGAAAAAGAACAAGTCATCTTTTCATGTACAGTGAGAAAACGTAAATGGACATTCCTTTTTTGTACATGGGGTGTTTAGGGTGTTACAAGGTGTTTAGTATTTGTGTGTAAAAAGTTTGTGTACTATAAAAAGGTATGGCTACCACAGCTTATTCTTTTTTTACTATAAATGTATTTTCTTCTCTCTTTTTTTTAGTGCAACATGCATCTAAAACACTTCTTTTAAGATTTAAACCCCTATAATAACTAATTATTTGATAATTAATATGGCCATGAAAACATTCAATCATACTTCAGTATGAAATGAGTCCACCCTGGTAATTTGGAAAACCAATAGCAGTCATATCTATTTAAATGCTAATTTTCAGTGCACTTTTTCCTTGAGTAAGCTGTTTGACTAATTAAGTCTAGTGACTGGAATAGGCAAGCAATCGACAAGCTAGTCAAGACCAAAAATATATTATACCAAGCCGACCCATATCTATATATGTCTGTTTTCTTTCAGGATTCCCAGATGTGTGTTGGGGACAGGAAGGGAATTGACCCAATGAGAGATAAATGGCTGACACCCCAAATAGCCAATCAAATGACTGCACTGTTGCTATCTGTCATTTTTTCTGACAATTTTAAAGCATACTGAACTTTCATACACACTCTTGTTTTGGAAAATTCCTATGGTGAACAGGTGTTGTTATTGCACATGTAATTCACTGTAAAAAATGATCAGTTGACTGAAACCCGTTGCCTTACAATTATTAAGTAAATAAACTTCATGCTTAATGTAAAATAAATAAGTTATGTGGAATCGTCAAGTTCATATAACTTCATTTTTTTACATTAAAAATTAAATTCATTCATACAGTGGCTTGAATACAGCTCTTCAACAATGAGCATGTTTTTGATTTCTAAATTAAAATGTATTTTATATATATATATATATATATATATATATATTTTTTTTTTTTTTAGATGGCCATAAAGTCACAAATGTCAGGGTGATTCAACTTTCTGATATCATATAAAAAGAAAAGAAATGTCTTTCTTATACATTGACACACACACCAGCCACTTTATTGTTCACCTGTTCAACTGCTCGTCAATGCAATTATCTAATCAGCCAATCACATGGCAGCAACTCAATGCATTAAGGCATGTAGACATGGTCAAGACTATCTGCTGAAGTTCAAACTCAGCATTAGAATGGGGAAGAAAGGAGATTTAAGTGACTTTGTACATGGTGTTAATGCCAGATGGGCTAGTCTGAGTGTTTCAGAAATTGAAGATCTATTGGCATTTTTACACACAGCCATATCTAGAGTTTACAGAGAAAGGTCAGAAAAAAAGAAAATATCCAGTGAGCGGCAGTTCTGTGTGTGAAAATGCATTGATGCCAGAGGTCAGAGGAGAGCGGCCAGGACTGCGTTTCCCAAAAGCATTGTAGGCCTAAGTAGATCGTAGGACCATGCCACCAATGGTCTCTACGATCAACTTCTCACAATGCATTTGAGAAACGATAGAAAGGCAACAGTAACTCAAATAACCACTCTTTACATCCGAAGTCTGCAGAAGAGCATCCCTGACGCACAACACATCCTACCCATAGACTGTAAAAAAAGATGGACGACGGCCCTTCATTCTCTTCCATTGGCGAGAAGTGAAGCCGCCATTGTCCCGATATGGCGCTGACATCTTGGGACTTGAGTCTGCGCAGTTGCGATTTCGGGACCACACATGCGCAGTAGTGAGCAGGAAGTAAAGCCGCGAAATCAACGTCCCGCTCTGGTCCCGCCCTCACTCTCGCTGAATCAATCGTAAGCACACGCCTCTGCTGCAGAACAAACCATTATGTCGGTGCAGGGGCGCAGATGGCACTAGGGACGGGGGGGACATGACCCCCCCCCCCCCAGATTCATAGTGACCCGATCCGTCCCCCGCCCTCACTATCCCTACGAAAGGCGACAAAAATCGGTAAAACAGAGGATTAACCAGTGTTTTCGCTATGTACATTAGCCAAAGTAGTGTCCCGGCCCGCCGTTGCTTCAGAATCGGGTCGGGGCAGACGCAGGCTGACACACAATAATAATCTACACCGGTCACCATTACTTTGTTTGTACCCACGTTCTCAGTACACGCTGTTCTGTTGTCAATAAACACACGATGCCATCATACCACCGACGTTTACTCTCTCTGTGTGTGTGCTACGACTCCTGAGTGACGTCGCTGGGGTCCTATGAGGAGCTGGTAGCTGCCTCAATCGTGCCTGTAGGGGCGGACCGGTAACCATAGTGATCATATACCATCTATGACAGAGCTGAGTCTGTGATTTTCTGAACTGAAAAAAATCGACTGTATAAATGCCACATAAAGGCAATGAAGAGACAAAAAACAATCACCTCGTTTTTTCAAAAACCAAACAATGTAAGTATCCTATGCCTGTTGACTTTTCCAGATGTGGCAGATTAGATTTGTTAAGGGGAATAGCTAGTCTGACAATAATGGCAAGAAGGCTTTTGCACTTAGTAAACACAGCAAAATGTGGAGACCATAACTATGTATTTAGGTGAGAGGACAGAGGCAAATAATGAATGAACACAAAAAGAATGGTTGGATAAATCAAACAATTTATCGTCGTCAGAAAATAATGTTTTATCTTATCATTTAACCCATCGTACTGTATAAATTGACTGAGGTATGTTTACTGTCGTGTAAGCCACTATAAAAATAATTATAAGTAAATTTGTGTGGTGCAAGGTTTATGCAAACAACAAATAAATGCCTACATAAACTTTTGACATCCTCTTATAGCAGGAAATCATGTTTTTTTTATTGTATGGACTGGAGCAACGGAGGATATAGATTCTTAAATTATGGGCTATGAAAAACATTTCTTAATATGTCATACATCATTTGAAAGATATTTATAATCTATAAATTGCAACAAACTTGTAATTAACACTTACATTTAAAATTGAGTTCTTCTTAGACATTTTTGAAATAGTTTTAGCCATTAATTCTCAGGAATATGTTGTATTTCACATTGTTGTGAAATTCTATAGAGGTATAGAGGGTTAACTGAAATGATAAGATTTAAAACGTTGTCCTCCTGGCCTGCAGGCAATTTCTGATGACAGTAAGGCAGGCCCTAGTCCGGAGGTCTTCGATCCTGCTCCTGGAGGGCCACAGCTGCAGAGTTTAGTTCCAACCTGCTTCAGCACACCTGCCTTTGTATATTCAAGCGATCCTGATGAGCTGTGTGTTTCAGGTGTGTTTGATTAGGGTTGGAACTAAACTCTGCAGGACAGTGGCCCTCCAGGAGGAGGATTTAAGACCTTTGCCCTAGTCAGTCAAGTGAGGATCTGCAGGAGGGCAGCCACAAAAAATACTTTGCTGAAGACATGAAGTTTTGGTGGGTGATTGGCATACTAGTCAAATAACAGTCTGATCATGCATTGCTAGTTGTGATCAGGTAGGCCTTTGTTTACCTTTGTTCATTGTTGTTTATCCATGATTTCAAATAAGAACCCCCCAATGGCTTTTTAGTGCAAATCATTAGCCCAAATTACACAAAGTAACTACTTGAGCACTAGTCAAAGCCCAAATTACGCAAAATAACAAATTGAGTTTAAATAATTTGCTGACAGCTTGGTCCCCCCCAGTTAAAAAATCCTATCTGCGCCACTGTGTCGGTGTGAAATAATTAATTATAGAAATGTAGATATTAAATTTAAAGCTCCAATCTCCTCAGTCCTCAAAAGATCCCGAAAAAAAGTCTGTTGTTGCTTCAGTGACTACTTTGCTCAAAGAACCTGTCAATCACAGCTGTCAATCATGTACGCCACAGCGCTGTTTTTATAGCATCAAATAACTAACTAAAAACAAACTTATTTTAAAGCTGCAGTCCGTAGCTTTTCCTCTTTGTCGCCATCTCTGTTCGAAATCTGTAATTGCAGTTTTTCGCGGAATTATAAACTTTACGTGAGTTGTACAACGGCACGAAACAGCGCGGATGAACACAATGTTTTGAGGAGACTGCACGTCTGTCAGTCGGCCCGCCGGTGTGGATATTGCCATTTAGAATCACACAATCTACTTTTTGGAAGTACAGTATGACCAACATAAGAATTTTCACCGGAAAATGTCATCTGAACAAGTAAGTAACATCCACTTTTGTTCTGATCAACTAAGGGGGAAAAAAGCATAACATCTTACGACAGGAAAATTTTCACTTTACCGATCCGATTCAGCTCCAATGCTTGGCAACGGAGAAGGCGGGTTTGGTTTTCTTGGAGTAGAAGTGAATTGCTCCCCCTCATAGCTAGCACAAAATAATTAATATTTACCATAATAGCAAAACGAAAAAAGCCACAACAAAGGAAACTCCGTAACTGTGTGAATTAAGTGAACAAGTGCTACTGTTACACGATTGAACTATTGAAAATTCTGACCTGTCCAGCAGAAAAAAGCCGTCTCTGCGTCAGTTTTGAACCCCTTCAAATCACGGAGTTCACGCCACCTTTCAAAAGCCCTGCCGATGTTTATCCTTGTTTTCGCGTAGGCCCGGTTGCAGTCTCTTTTAACCACTCCGAAGTCCAAATTCTTTTGGGTTTTACAACTGGTGAATCTCCAGTTGCACTGGTGATTGTCGTTTGAACCTTTCTGGATCCGCCATAAGTTTAATTATTTAAAGTGCTGTGAGAAAAGGCTAAAAATTTCCACCTCCAACATCCTCACACGCAATATAGCCTACTAGCCGAAACACCTTCTCTATGTGTACAGATGTGACGTAATGACGCAAAGACATGCTCGAATTTCCCGCGGAAATCCACCAGAACCACTGGAATTAAAATCATTATTACAAGCTAACCGTTTTGAATCGAGCTAAGGCAAGAAGATATTTTTGAACACTGGTTAGTTATGTTTTTTATTATTATTATTATTTTGGATAATTTTTAACCCAAAAAAGTTACGGACTGGAGCTTTAAAAACAAACACTTGAAATTACATCAGCGTGATGAAAACTACAGTAAATGACAGAAACTATCTTTGGAAAAAAGATATGTGAAGTGTAATTTAATTGTTTAGTTCATCTCAAGTCCCATTGAATAACATGGGGAGGCGAGGTTTATGAGCTATACTAGGACCGGTCACCGGGGGGCGATCGAGACGTTTTGGCTTCACTTTTCAGGGCTTGTGCCGCACGCTTGATCCTACCTTGCACTTTGCTAAGTTTCTTCACTTTGCTAAGATGCATTCTGTAAGTTTTTCATGGTGTGATGAGTCAGAGCTGAGGTTGAATATAACGCAAACGAGAGAGATGGTGATTGATGTCAGAAAAAATGCTCCAACCCAGTGTTTATTCAGGATAAAGATGTTGACAGTAGAAGAGTAGAAGGAACTATTTTAGATACAACCCTAAAGTTTCAGCAAAATACAGAGGTTATTCTTAAGAATGCACATCAGAAAATGTTTGTTCTGAGGAAATTTAACTCCTTTAGTGTTAAAAAGCCTGTACTGTATATATTTTATAATACCTTTATTGAGTGCGTTGGTTTCCGGCACTTTCTCTAAAGAATAAGAATCGCCTCCAAAGTATAGTTAAGTCGTGCTCAAAAATGACTGGTGTTCCTTTGCGGAGCTTAACATAATTTTATGAGCAGCAAGCTTTAAGGAAAGGAGTATTATGAGTGATGAAACACTCTCCCTGTCTATGAATTTTGAGTCACTGCCCTCGGGCAGACGTTTATGAAGTATCAAGTGTCTAACAAATCAATACAAGTTCACTTTTGTACCAAAAGCCATTTTTATTTGTAATGCGAGGTTTTTTTTTACTAAAGTTTCTTGAGGTGTAAATTATTTATTTTTTTGTGAATTTTATTATAAAGCATGGTGCATTGAAATGTTGTAATATGTAGATATGTGTATGTGGAATATGATTGTTTTTAATGTGTTTATTTTAGTTTGTGATGTGATGTGATGCCACTGCCGAAGTATAATTGCCCCTTGTGAGATTAATAAAGTGGTTAACTTAACTTAACTTAACTTACCTTGAAGCGGACGAGCTACAGCAGCAGAAGACACACCTGTGACACTCCTGTCAGCTGAGAACAGCAAAACGAGGCTACAATTCACACAAGCTCACCAAAATTTAGCAAAAGAAGACTGGAAAAATGATGCCTGGCCTGGTGAGTCTTGATTTCTGCTGCGACATTCAGATGGTAAGGGCAGAATTTGGCATAAACAACATAAAAGCATGGATCCATCCTGCCTTGTATCAACGGTTCAGGCTGCTGGTGGTGTAATGGTGTGTGCGATACTTTCTTGGCACACTTTGTGCAAATTAAGCATAATTTAAAAGCCAAGCCGACCGATATTGTTGCTGATCATGTCCATCCCTTTATAACCACAGTGTATCATTTTCTGAAAGCTACTTCCAGAAGGATAACGTGCCATGTCACAAAGCTCAAATCATCTCAAACTGGTTTATTGAACATGACAATGAATTCACTATACTGAAGTCTCAGTCACCAGGGGCCTCATTTATAAACGTTGCGTACGCACAAAAGAAGGCGTACGCCGCTCTCTACGCAATAATTGGTATTTATAAAAAGCAAACTTGACGGTAAAATGTGCGGTCCTTCACGCAAGGACCCAGGCGTACGCACAAAAACGGGTGAAATGAGAAATGGCGACACCGTCGGCAGATGGAAGAAACACGTGAAAGTGTGTGAAACTGTAGACCGTTGTGTAAAATAAATGGCAATACTGCCTCTCATAAATAACACGAAGACTTCACAAAGCCAGTCTTACAATTAACAGCCTACACGAACAGCCGTTTGATCGATCTGCAACAGAAATGCAAATTAACACATATTTGCAAAAAGAAAAGTGAAATATGTTCTGCAATAATATTGGCATATTATACAATTCATCCTCATAAATAAGATGGTAAACAGAACAAAATAATGTACAAAACGGATGGATGGATGGATGGATGGATGGATGGATGGATTATTTGTCCACTGGGGAAAGTTGTTTTCATAGTAAAAATGTCTTTTTTAAATGTCGGTGTCCCCTCTCCCCCACCCGTGGCAGACACACTCTGGCGAGAGAGCGCTAGACGCTTTTTTGCCTCGACTTTGATGTCCGACCATTTCTTTTTTATTTCGGCCACAGTCCGAGATTGTGAGGCTACAGCATTTACGGCGTCTGCAACCTTTTGCCACTCAAATGCCTTTTTGTCATAGTAATGCACACACTGTGCCCTCCAAACAACATTTTTCTCCTCTTTTCCACCTCGCCAACGATAACTTCTACTTCACATTGAGTGAAGTTACGTTTTTTGGATTTCCTCTCTGTGTTTGTCATGATTTCGCAATCGATGAATATTAACTTGTGGGCGTTTCACGGACTATTTATGGGCAACTATGGGCGTGACATGAAGCCGCAAAAGCTGCGCTACATTTAGAATTGATTGCGATTTATTAAGGGAAAAATGCGTTGGATGTGCGTGCGCACGGTTTTATAAATCCGAATATTTCTGTGCGTACGCACGTCCTATGTTTCATCCGTACGCCACTTCTGACGCAAATCCTACGCAAAGTTTTATAAATGAGGCCCCAGATCTCAATCCAATAGAGCACATTTGATATGTGAAGGAACGGGAGATTCGCATCATGGATGTGTAGCCGACAAATCTGCAGCAACTGTGTGATGCGATCATGTCAATATGGAAGAAAATCTCTGAGGAATGTTCCCAGCACCTTGTTGAATCTATGCCACAAAGAATTAAGGCAGTTCTGAAGGCAAGAGGAGGTCAAACTCAGTACTAGCAAGGTGTACCTTATAAAGTGGCCGGTGATATATCCAAAAGTATTAAAGTAAAATATGAAAAAAAAAAAAAATTATTGACAAGGCAAGGGTAGTTCTGATTGTAAAATGTCATGTGATGCGTCTCTCAAAAACTGAAATTAAGAGTATTATGAAGGCAAGGCAAGTTTATTTATAGCATTTCATACACTATGGCAATTCAAAGTTCTTTACAGAAAGGAATTAAAATAATCACAAAATAGAAGTAAGGAAAATTAAAACAGTTATAAAGGTAATTAAAAGAGATATATGGTACAGTAAAAATTAATTAAAAGAGTAAAAAGATGATACATAGATAAACTTCTCATCTGGCAAAACACCGGTGTATCATATTTTTCACAACTCCAGGTTTTACTGTGAGATTTTCCCATGCTGATTACACTGTGTCTGTGGTGTTCTTTCAGCGCGCCTAAGAAATCTATTGGACGTCTCCGATGGACTCGATTTCCCCCTAAAATCGGACAGGAGCTCTAGGACTTACTCACGGAGAAACCTCGGGTTCACTGCCTCATCAGTCCGCACCCTAAAAACCCAAAATATATTAATTAATATATTTGTTTTAACTTGATATATACACTCACCTAAAGGATTATTAGGAACACCTGTTCAATTTCTCATTAATGCAATTTTCTAATCAACCAATCACATGGCAGTTGCTTCAATGCATTTAGGGGTGTGGTCCTGGTCAAGACAATCTCCTGAACTCCAAACTGAATGTCAGAATGGGAAAGAAAGGTGATTTAAAGGGGTCAACTAGCTTTTTAAAAAATGTTATATTGTTGTCTGAGGTCAACTTATGACGTTCGCTTGGTTTTTACATTCAAAAACATCAAAATGAATAAGTAATAGGCTATTTTCTACCCTAGTTTTGAGCCTCGCTCAAAAACGCTCGGTTTTTATGGGCATCTCGCATTGAAGACTTGGAAGTAAACGCCCACTGCTGTGAGTGGATAACAGTTTTGCATATTATAAGGAGTTTCAACTCACTCGTCAGTAACGATTAGACTGATACACATGTACACATAATTATTAGATATCAAACGATCTGTAACAATGCAATACTAGCCTATCAGATTATTATTATTTTTTAAATAAAAATATTACTCACATAAGTGTGTAGCACCATTCCTGTCGGATCCAATATAGAAGGCACAGCACCGTTTTCTAATCTTAATCGGTCTGCAAATCCAGTCTCGACCTGTGTCTTGTTTACAAAACAATCCTCAGTGAAATGAAGCGAACAAACGGACAATGTTTTAACCACATCAGCTGGAACGTCATTAAAAATAAAGTTTAACCAAGCATTCCTATTGGAATCCAGAGGAAGCTTATGCAGCGACTGTCTTCTTCCACAACCAGGCACTGCACAATATTTTGTAAATGTCATGTTTATTGCTCGGTAGCTCGATCCGGTTTGTCATCACGAGGTAGGCCCATGTTATTTAGCTATGCGTGTAATGCGCGAATTGGTGGGCGGGGCTAAAGTAGCCGTGTTGAAGTAGGCGTTGATCTTCTTCAGCGGGGGTGGTGTTTTATCCTCTTTGACGTCATAGTTCCCCACTTTGAAAAACGAGTCGTTTGCTGAGCCTGGTGTCAATAAAAGCATTTATTGGACTAACAAGGACGTTTTCAGTTCTGAAATTTACAGGATATTCTTATAATATGATGACCTCTTAGATGTCAAAAGCTCAAGGAAAATTTGATTTCTCAGTTCATCACCCCTTTAAGCATGGTTGTTGGTGACAGACGGGCCGGTCTGAGTATTTCACAATCTGCTCAGTTACTGTGATTTTCACGCACAACCATTTCTAGGGTTTACAAAGAATGTTGTGAAAAGGGAAAAACATCCAGTATGCGGCAGTCCTGTGGGCGAAAATGCCTTGTTGATGCTAGAGGTCAGAGGAGAATGGGCTGACTGATTCAAGCTGATAGAAGAGCAACTTTGACTGAAATAACCACTCGTTACAACCGAGGTATGCAGCAAAGCATTTGTGAAGCCACAACACGCACAACCTTGAGGCGGATGGGCTACAATAGCAGAAGACCCCACCGGATACCACTCATCTCTACTACAAATAGGAAAAAGAGGCTATAATTTGCAAGAGCTCACCAAAATTGGACAGTTGAAGACTGGAAAAATGTTGCCTGGTCTGATGAGTCTCGATTTCTGTTGAGACATTCAGATGGTAGAGTCAGAATTTGGCGTAAACAGAATGAGAACATGGATCCATCATGCCTCGTTACCACTGTACAGGCTGGTGGTGCTGGTGTAATGGTGTGGGGGATGTTTTCTTGGCACACTTTAGGCCCCTTAGTGCCAATTGGGCATCGTTTAAATGCCACGGCCTACCTGAGCATTGTTTCTGACCATGTCCAAACCCTATTATGGCCACCATGTACCCATCCTCTGATGGCTACTTCCAGCAGGATAATGAAGAAAACACAACCATACAAGGACGACGACCAACAAACACTGAGGGAAAACACAAGGCTTAAAAGAACTGAGACTAATGGGAAAATTAACTGAACACAGTTGAAGAAACTGAACACAAACGAGGAGCGGGAAAAACTAACAGGACTAAACCAAAATCACAAAGACAGGGGGGAAACAAGATCACAGAACATAACTAAACACATAGAAAGCGTGACAGAACCTCCCCCTCCCCGAAGGCGCGTCCTCGCGCCGTATAACATCCAACAGGGTGGGAGGGTGGGCACCCTGGAGGCTGACGAGGGCATGGTGGTGCAGGGACGGGAAGCCTCCAGGGCGGAGCTGGTAGCTCGGGGAACCAGGGTGGAACAGGCTGTGGACGTGGCCATGGCGGAGCAGGCTGTGGGTGTGGCCACGGCGGAGCAGGCTGTGGGCGCGGCCAGGGCGGAGCAGGCTTTGGGCGCGGCCAGGGCGGAGCTGTCGGACCCTCGGGCGGCCATGGCGGTGAGGACCCTTCGGGCGGCCATGGCGGTGAGGACCCTTCAGGTGGCCATGGCGGTGAGGACCCTTCGGGTGGGCGCCCCCCCAAAATTTTAATGGGGAAATTGACAGGAAAGGGGGGATCCGGCAGCAACGAGGGTCTTGGGCTGGGCAGGACCAGCGGTGAAGAGGGCTTTGAGCTAAGCAGGACCAGCGGCAAAAGAAACTCTGGGCTGGACAGGACTGGCGCAGGATCAGTGGGCTCTGGCGCATCTGGTGCAGGATCAGTGGGCTCTGGTGCATCTGGTGCAGGATCAGTGGGCTCTGGTGCAGGATCAGTGGGCTCTGGTGCAGGATCAGTGGGCTCTGGCGCAGGATCAGTGGGCTTTGGCGCATCTGGTGCAGGATCAACGGGCTCTGGCGCAGGATCAACGGGCTCTGGCGCAGGACTGGACGGGACCAGCACATCATGGGACTCGGAACTGGACGGGACCAGCACATCATGGGACTCGGAACTGGACGGGGCCAGCACATCATGGGACTCGGAACTGGACGGGGCCAGCACATCATGGGACTCGGAACTGGACGGGGCCAGCACATCATGGGACTCGGAACTGGACGGGGCCAGCACATCATGGGACTCGGAACTGGACGGGGCCAGCACATCATGGGACTCGGAACTGGACGGGGCCAGCACATCATGGGACTCGGAACTGGACGGGGCCAGCACATCATGGGACTCGGAACTGGACGGGGCCAGCACATCATGGGACTCGGAACTGGATGGGGCCAGCCCATCATGGGACTCGGAACTGGACGGGGCCAGCCCATCATGGGACTCGGAACTGGACGGGGCCAGCACATCATGGGACTCGGAACTGGACGGGGCCAGCGGCGAAGGAAACTCTGGGCTGGACGGGACCAGCGGCGAAGGAAACTCTGGGCTGGACGGGACCAGAGGCGAAGGAAACTCTGGGCTGGACGGGACCAGCGGCGAAGGAAACTCTGGACTGGAGGTGGAAGTAAGACCTGGGACTGAAGACCGGAGAGGGAAAACTGATTTTAACGCTGATCGCACTGATTGGAGCACCGGATCCGCCATTTTTGTCCCCAGGTCCCTACTGCTAGAAACCAGCTTGCGGGCCACACGAGAGTCTCAGGCTGAACAGCAGGCTCTGGCTCTTGCGGGCAGGCGATGGGCTCAGGCTCTGGCGGGCAGGCGATGGGCTCAGGCGCTGGAGGGCTTGGAACTGATTGGAGTGGGAGATCTTCTACGAGGTAGTTGGATCCACATGCCCACAGCGTATGATCCACAAATTCCAAGAAGGACATATTTAGGTCCTTTACCAGAAGTATCTGGGCTAACGGGTCCTTCGGTCCGCCCCAGAAACTCTGTGTAAGTTCTTCCTCCTCCAAAGTCACATCATCATAGAGACCTAAATAAAGCCCCGCATATTCCTCAAGTGAGCGCTGTTGTTGGAAGAGGATGGGTGTTACCATTGTGCTCACCTCCTTGTTCTTCCTCCTTCGGCTCATTTTCGTTTTTTTGTAATGGTTGGTCGTTCTGTCAGGTTGTGTGCAGGTTGCCGAAGACGAGGACACGGGAATAGCAGTATAGTTGCTTTATTTACAAACTTAACTTTCTGCAACATACAGGAACAAAAGAACAAAACTCCAGGACTTCAGAAAACACAACCATACAAGGACGACGACCAACAAACACTGAGGGAAAACACAAGGCTTAAAAGAACTGGGACTAATGGGAAAATTAACTGAACACAGGTGAAGAAACTGAACACAAACGAGGAGCGAGAAAAACTAACAGGACTAAACCAAAATCACAAAGACAGGGGGGAAACAAGATCACAGAACATAACTAAACACATAGAAAATATGACAATAATCCTTTAGGTTAGTGTGTATATTTAAAAGCTTTTTGGAAATAATGATTAAGGTTGTGCATTCACATTTCTTCAATGTGTAAGGAAAATACTTATCGTTGATGGCTAGGGATACACCACATGACATTATAAGTGTCATCAAATATAAAGTATAAAAGTTTCTCAAAACCATAAATGTTTGTTAATAGAAATATGTAGCTTCTTTATCATTGACCCTGATTGCAGATTCATTTTCAGTTGTAAGTTATTGGATTATGACCATTAAAGGTTCCCTTTATTTCGATAGTCCACTTTAGACATTCCACTAACTATAAGTAACTTTGCAACAACATGTCAACTAACTCTCATCAGAGTATTAGTAGAGTGTAGTAGACTGTCAGTAGACTGTTAGGTTAGGGTTAGGTGTTAGGGTTCGGGTTAGGAGAACAAGTTGACTTTTAGTTGCCAAGATATTTATAGTCAGTAGAATGTCTGTTGGGGAACAACAAAATAAAGTGTTAGCAGATATTAAGCAGACAGTCTACAAATACTCTAATGAGAGTTAGTTGACATGTAGCTGCAAAGTTACTTATAGTTAGTAGAATGTCTTAAGAGGACTATCAAAACAAAGTGTTACCTAATTAAATTCTCTAAACATTTAATGATTTGTTTATTTTAAAAGGTTGACTGGGAATGTCTAATGAGATATCATACATAAGAACATCATGAGGAAGTGCACACACCCAGTCAATTTGATGTGTATCTTACACTGGTGTTGTTCTCCCTGTAACCAGCAGAGGAGGTCTAAATCAAGAAAAACATGGATTCAACAAGATCAAACAAGGGCAATGTGTTCCCCTATACCCAACTGTACTGTATCACTAGTCATGATCATTAATGTGGGGATAAATTATATGACGAATCGCATACAGGGTGAAATTGTAGAGTGTAGAAATTGGCTTAGTGTAGACTGTTAACAGGCATATTTGTTTCAATCATTTTGTCAGTGGTAAATACTGTATCACTAAACGCATTTAAAACTTAGCCTAGAAAATCGTGACCTTAACAACCAAAAAGTTGACTGGCACTATTACTCAGTTCTTATGCTCTGTTCAGACTACTTTTTATGACTTAAAATAAATGTTTCAATTGCAATGATGCATGTGAAAAAAATTAGTCAAGTTCTAAATTAACCTGTTTTTTTTTTTTCTTCACTGTTTTAATGTTTCTCTGACCTAATGGAAACCCAGCAAACAAATATTTCCAAGGTTTAATGCCTTTTCCCCATATAAATCTTTTTAAGAAATGTGCCCCAGTTAATTTGACTCCTGTTTTTTTTTTAAACATAGAAAATAATTGATAACCCCCACCACCACTCTGTCCGTAACCACATTATACTTAAAGCATTTATATTTAAAAATGGCAAAAATAGGAGAAAATGTATTTGAAAAAATAAAAAAATAAACAGAAAATTAGAAAACCTATTGAACAGTCATTTAAAAAAGTGTGTTTGAGTCACTCTCAAAAATAATGTGGTAAATAACTTTCCAGACATTGAAGAATGCTTAATAGTATTCTATAATAAATAGCTATAATAAACTCAAAAGTATTTGTGAAATATTAATCTGTTACTACAATGTTAAGTAGGCTACATTTTCAAGCTACTTTAAAATGGCCTTGGTGTCTCTCAGACCTCAAACAATACAGAGGTTAAATCTTGAAATGACTCTTTCTGACTTTACGTCAAAGATAAAGAATGAAACCGGCTACAATTACCCAAATATACTTGAGGTATTAAGTTCAGAACAACTTGACAGCTTTGTGAATTTAGCCCTCAGAGAGTCTCTTGACACCACAGGAACAGGATCAGGCAAATCGGCCAGTTTCACTGCCCTCTCGTAAGTGTCTCAAAGTCGACATTATAAAACACATCCGTGAACACTTTAGCGGTTCTGTGTTTGATTAGCATGACTGGGTCCGTCTTTTGATTAAAGGAAGCTCGTGAGTAAAGTGCTGACCATAAACGATTTCCTCATTGCATCGAAGTTACGCGGAAGCAGTAAAACGGGCCCTTTAACATCCACATTTATAGAGCCACAACATAATGAACAAGCCATAACAAGGCAATAAAGAAGTGAAACAGAACTAATCCAATACATTTTATAATAACAGCATAATCAAACATTACTACTTTATATCATGTTGAATAGATCAGTATTTAATCAATGATCATTTAGTTAGAAATGCAATACATTCTACTTTAGCTGTATTTTCATATTTATGCTGATCTGTTAAGCATCACATTATGTTTGGTTCATGAAAATTAATATAAAGTGTTAGCAACTGTTTTGTTTTTTTCGTTGCAGAATATTGCTTCACTAACTTTTTTAAATAACTCATATTCCTACATAATTCATTATGCGAGGATGTATTAGCTTAGAAAGGCTCATTCATGGGGGGGGGAAACTGTAAAAATAACTTTTATCTAGTTTAAAAAAGGTGGAGGTGAACGTCACGGAAAATGAATAAAAGTGAAAAAGGTGAATAGAATAGAACTTGCTAATGCAATTAACACTCTCTCATACATTTCTCAAACATGAAACGTAAATATCAACTGAATTAAACCAATGCTTTTGTGTTTGCTCGCCAATTGCCATTTACTGTACATGTCAGATTGCAGTCCATTATAATTACAGTATAAATGTATATAAAATGTTGCATAAAAAATAAATGTCTACATTTTAGTTTCAAACTGCATATGCCATACTCACTGTCAAATTTGTTTCTAGGTTGCATGTGAACACAAAGTGTAGAAAAAAGGTTTGTAATCTTTTGATGTAAAATTTACCTTGACGGTCAAAGCTTTAAAAATTTCATACCAATGCATTTCTCGTATATAAAATCGTTCACCTAGCCATTTCATTTGTTTCACACACCATGAGCTTTTGGTGAAATCCGTGTCCATCAATTATAGCTACAGGTATGACAACAATCTCTAGATAAGTAAAAACAATGCGTAATGAACACATTTTAACAGGATACAAACCCCCCATCAAATGTAGTAGAATTTAAACAATATTTTGTACACTAAATAATTAGTTTGACAATATATTACATAAAGATGTATAACACAAATATACACAAAAGGTTTGGCAACCGAATTATCCATCCACAGGGTAAAATTTGATCTTTCAGTCAGTGAAAAGTGAGGTAAAATGTCCCGATTTTCAGTGAAGGCACATTATGACATATTTAATTTTTTGGTTGTTGCTTTTTTCGGACACCCAGTGATTGTAAACAATGTCTTTCTGGTCTTTTTGTACATCCACAGAGCACTACTAGTCCATATCGCAGCACTTCCTCATGCGAGGTGATACATGCTGTACCCTAAAGGAGTTCCATAGAGTCCCATTGGAGCAACAGGCAATAAAGGCCTGTGGAAGGGGTACGACTGGCCATAGAGTGAGACCGCCGAATGAAGCTGGGTCCCGAGAGGAAGAGGCAGACTGAAGTTGGGGTGCAGGGCAGGTTTGGCGCTCAGTTTGAGCTTCTCCAGCTCGGCCTCTTGCAGACGCTTGGCCTTGGCCCGTCGGTTCTGGAACCAGATCTTCACCTGGGTCTCTGTGAGGGTGAGGGAGCTGGAGAATTCGGCTCGTTCTGCGATGGACAAGTACTGTTTCTGCCGAAACTTACGCTCCAAGGCCAAGAGCTGTGAGGTGGTGAACGGCGTACGGGGTTTGCGGTTGGTCTTGTGCTTGCGGAGAGGACAGGCACTTTCCTGACCTGTGGTTAAAAAAAAATAATAATAATTTTAAACATTAGTGTAACACAATGTAATTCCTTGTTCATTTTAGGTTGGTCAAAAACATTGATTTTAAACTGATTTTAAGCCTTCACTGAAAAAAAAAGTCCCTGCCTTAAATCAGGGCTCGACATTAAAGCTTGTCCGGGACAAGTGGATTTTTTGAAGGGACAAGTAAAAGAGAATTTTACTTGCCCGACCGGACAAGTAGCCTGATTAGAACAACAAAAATAGAATAACAAAAATAAACAAATAACTAAGGAATTACTAATCCGAGAGAATGATTCTGATTTCATTACATTTATTGTAAGTTGCGATCGATTGTGGATAATGTAAGTTATTACTGACGGTAAGGTTGCGCTGTTGATGCTCGCGCAGCCTCTCGAGGAGAAATCTACACAAATGAGCGCAGCACACACACACACAGTTAACAACATACTGCCAATAAAAAATCTAAATGTGGAGTTTTATATTTTTAACATATGTTAAGCAACCTCAATTATTTTCCTGAAAACCATCACGATTGAAAATGTGTCATTGATTTCCTGCAATAGTTCAATAAACAGTTAAAATTAAGTCACTTACATTTTAGATGCAATATTGCCTGTTTGTGTTCTGTTTCAGCAGCGAAAATAGTTCAAAACAAAAATCACAGCAGAACCACGGCGCATCTCACAGGAACACTCAGCCTCTTTTCATTACTGAATGATTCAGCATTTTGAACGAATCGGTTGAGTCAAAGATTCAATGACCCATTCATAAACATCTGTCTCATTCTTGGATGAATCAGCCGTTTGAACGAATCGTTTGATTGAATGAATCAATGACTCACTCATTAAGACGGTCGCCTGCCACCACATACTGGCGGTTTAGTGTTATGTTTAAAAGTAGTATCATTCTTTCCAACGTTTCTTATTTGTATATTTAAATCAATTTCATAACATTAATTTATGCAATTGTAATTTTTCAGTGTAAATGATTTAATTTGATCAGCCCTACCTAGGGTAACAGCCCTATAGTGTCTTATTATTCGTAATAATTGAATGTATTGATCAAATTTAGGAATTTAAAATGAAAGATACATTTAATACGATTGGGGGAGGAGATGCCCTTTAAAGGTGCAGATATTACAATATGCCGATTTAAATATCAAATCTGATTGAACACTGAGGAGAATATTGCTTCAGAATAAATTAACACACACAAAAAAAAAAAAAAAAAAAAAAAAATCCGGACAAGCAACTTTTTTACTCGGACAAGTGAATGACAGATTTACTTGTCCGAAGGACAAGCACATGATAAGGCTTAATGTCGAGCCCTGTTAAATTTTTAAGTACAATCAACTTAGATGTTTAAGTCATTTCAACTTTAATTAGATTAAACTGACTTAAAAAATAGTTGAATCTTGTATAACTTCAAAATAAGTTAAGCAATTTTCATTTTTTTTATGAGTTAAAGCAACGTAAAACAAATATTTTCATATTCTAATGATCATATACTTTTTTTACAGTGTGCATAATGCATGCACGCAAATGTGTAATTTATTTTAATTCTTTTTGTGTTTTACTTGATAGTTTTAATAATTATTATTAGGTATTTAGGGGGTGGAGAAAAAGTAAAAATTAAAATAATGCTATTATTAACAGGCTTTGTTATATTAGTAAACATGAGTAAATACATTAATCGACACGTTCATATTCTGCTTAATAATTACAAACAAAAAGTGTTTCATTTATTTTAATTTATAATAACGCTGTGTTCTTAATTAAATCTGAGTTTTCTGCTTGAGGCTTCATATGTTCAGAGCAGTGGGCCCTCATGGATCTCTAGTTTCCATGAAATTTATCTTTCACACAGTCTCTATAAAACATGCATTCGCTTTAGTTGCAAGATGCCTAATGAGAAATAACCAGCAGCTAAATATGTTACATTTATAAAACCCCTAAAACAGTCTGTGGAGAAAATATCCTCTTTTTATCTCTTATAAGTTTATAAGTAATTTTCAAACAAAATTAGCTTAGTTGCGAAATAATTTTTACGACAATTGTTGACTTAATATATAGCCTAAATCAATAATTATCGTAAAAAAATATCTTGCAACTAAGCTAATTTTGTTAGAAAATTAAGTTTAAAGCATAAGCAGTTAGTTCTGAAAGTGAAATTGCTTACGAGTTTGAGAGAACCGGGAGTTTATAACCCATGAAGTGCAGTCATCCGGCTCAGGGGACTCGGATTTGACGGGTGAGGTCTGTATAAAGTGCTTTGGTATTCGAGCCGAACCACAAGAATCCCTGATCTCAGTCTTCGCAAACTGACTGGAAACATCCTCGCGTCTTCTTTCAAAGTCCTTCCTGGGTTTGTGGCTCGATATAAGAGACTCCACGCTGAATGGATGGCTTGACACTGGAGTTTTGCGCGGCTCCATGTCCCGACCTCCTCCGTCTGATTCCTTCAAGCTCGCGGTCGCGGACATCATCCTCCTCGCGATGAGGCTCTGGACGCGCGACCTTCACAATCACTCTGAGGTCTCATGCAAAAATCATGAAGCCTTTGATGCCTTGAAGCACGCGGTCCTAACAGAACTTTCATCCAATCAGAGCGCTGCCAAATTAAGGCTCCCGCTTTGTTGCTTACAGCAGGTCAAGGCAACGGTAAAACTTTTAGCCAATGAGAACGCTGCTGAATTAGGGAATTCTTTCGATTGGCTTATTGAGTGTTGTAAGAAAGTGTCCGTCATTATGATTGCCAAAATGACAGCGACCGATTAAGAGAAAGATTCTGCGATTTTGGTAATGCCATGCCATGGATAAATAGGACAGAAAAATAACAATGTACAGTAATTATTATGAATGGCACATCTTTGTGACTTGGATGATAAATACTATTAGAGTTTCCATTATAAATATGACAGATTGTTTCCCAAAATTAGTAATACAGCAGCTAACTTTATACAGTTTGTTTTATATGTTGTGGCGTGTAAGTATGATATACAGTACCGGTCAAAAGTTTGGAAAAAATACTATTTTTAATGTCTTTGAACGGCTTCTTATGCTCATCAAGCCTGCCTTTATTTGATCAATTTATAATAATGTTTTTTCTATTTTAATATACTTTATATATATATATAAAATTTCTGTGATGCAAAGCTGAATTTTCAGCATTATTACTCCTGTCTACAGAGTCACATGATCCTTCAGAAATCATTCTATGCTGATTTATTATCAATGTTGGAAACAGCTGTGCTGTTTAATATTTTTTTTTATAACCTGTGATACTTTTTCAGGATTCTTTGATGAAAAAAAGTTATAAAGAACAGCATTTTCTAAAAATAGAAATATTTCCTAACAATATAAATCTTTACTATCACTTTTTATCAATTTACACATCCTTTTTTTTAAAAGAAAGAAAAAGATTACTGACCCCAAACTTTTTAACTGCAGTGTATATTGTTACAAAAGATTTCTGTTTTTAAATAAATGCTGTTCTTTTGAACTTTTTATTCATTAAAGAATAAAGTAAAGAAAAAAGTATCACAGGTTATAAAACAACATTGAAAATGAATCATCATATTAAAATGATTTCAGAAGGATCATGTGACACTGAAGACCGGAGTAATGATACTGAAAATTCAGCTTTGCATCACAGAAATACATTATATTTTAAAGTATATTAAAATAGAAAACCATTATTTTAAATTGTAATAATATTTCACACTATTATTGTTTTTCTGTATTTTGATCAAATAAGCAGAAGACATTTCAAAAACATTGTAAATAGTAATTAGTAAATAGTTTCTAAACTTTTGACCTGTACTGTGTGCAATATATATATATATATATATATATATATATATATATATATATATATATATATATATATATATATATAATATATTTGTGTGGGTTTCTGTTTTATCAGTTCACACCAGGAATGTTGTGTTTAAGTATGTTAAAAACAGTTTAACATTTTGTTCTGCTCTGTGGTCTGCTTCTGCTTTAATGCAAGTGTCTTCTGTGAATGTCCCATTGTATCTCACTTCACACAATACTTTACAAACCAGGACACTACACTATTAATGACGTATAACAGCAGCCCAGACAAGAAACAGTGCTTGAGGCATTACAATGCAATGTATCATTACTATCCAATGTATAAAGTGAAGTGTGATTATTTGCTAAAAAGCTCTTTTGCTGTTTGTTGTCTGCTAGTTTCTTTGCGTGCCATATAATCTCCTTTTTTTGGTGTGGGGGGGGTATTTGTTCCTGGCTACTGTGGTAAGTGTCTAACGAAAGCATTAGGGTGTTGACTCATCAAACACAAGAGTTATTTTCAAAGTATCACAAATGACTGTTTTGAGAGTGAGAGAGAGAGAGAGAAAGAGAGAGAGAGAGAGAGAGAGAGAGAGAGAGAGAGAGAGAGAGGGAGAGGAAATGTATCTATCATGAAATTTATGTCTGGACACTGAGGCTGTTCAGTAATAAGGCATTAAACAGAGATGGATTGCTTTTGGTCTCGTCTTAAATGGGGGAATTGTTTGTAACCATGACACTTAGGATACTTGGGCAATCACATTTAAAATAAACATCCCCCTTCTTCTCCTGTAATGAATAGGAGCAGCAATCAGCTGCTAGTTGGACTGGTCTTTATGTGTGTTTGTATGTGCACTAATGCTGCAGGGTGAGATTCTGCTAGCTTGTCGTTCCCAGGAGCCTCAGCGCGTTTATTAAGCAGGGTGATTTCACAGACAATCTGAGGTTTGCGAAGGCGCCAGTGAGCGGGGAGATGAAAGGCGCCTCTCCTCGGGGGAGAAACTGTGGCAGTTTAGCGGCTCCACTCAGGAGGAGTTGCCTCCCTCTACACACACACACACATACACACGCAAACACACAACGCATGCACACACTCACCCGCCACGCCCCTGCCCTCGGGCAGCTTGTCAAGCACAATCCGACTCTTTGCGTAGATGGACTGAGAAAGACTGCTGAACTGTAGTGATAGATGAGAGGGATGTACGTTTGCAGTTGAGTATCATGGGAGCTGACAGGAGACATATGAGAAATACTCACCGTGAGACAGAGAAGAAAGCAATGTTATGCTTTAAATATTGCGTTCCGACGAATCAACCTTTTGGATAAGCCTTTTTGAAATTGACCAACACATCCTCTTTCCTTCCTGCCTGATCTCTTTGACCTTTGGAAATAAACAGAGACAGTTTTGTCAGAGAGTACTGAAATGTCAAAAAGATTGCTCCTGGTTTTTCTGGTATGTTTGGACACACCTTGAGCATTGTAATTATGGGCTCAGCTTTGCAGTGCAGGAATGCTTGTGTTGGCATTTACATTTCTTCAATCTAACAATCTGTTTACACGTCTATTTGCCCTGCTTTACGCACGCTATGATCCACTAAATCAAACTTGTCGGCTGGCCATATCATTTCTTGATCTTTCTTTACTCAATAGGGATTTCTGTCAACTGAACGTGATAGAGATTAGTAAATGTTATCTATTGGTTAGAATTGCATAGTTCAAAACCAATATGATATTCTGCCAACTTTAGATCACCATTGGTCAGTAACATAAACAGTTTAAATCGAATACTCCCAGGACAAGTATAAGGGTCATAGGTCAAGTCACCTTTATTTATATAGAGCTTTTTTACAATACAGATTGTTTCAAAGCATCTTTACAGTGATAACAGGTTTATTAATCATAGTTCATGTTAATTTCAACATTTACTAATACATTATTAAAATCAAACATTGTATCTGTTTATATGACATGAATGAACTATGAATAATTGAACTTTTACTAATGGCAACAAAGATTATTAAAAACTGTAACAAATGTGTTGCTTATCGTTATTTGATGTTAGTTAACTAGTCAAATCAAGTCACCATTATTTATATAGTGTTTTTTACAATACAGATTGTTTCAAAGCAGCTTTATAGAGATAACTGCAACAAAGTTTGTTTCTGCTGTACAGCAGATCTAGAAGAAAATAACATCATAGTCCAGCTCAAGTAAGTTCAGTGATGGTTCATTTTTTGTTTTCTCCATAAGGGATAAAGTAAGAAGGTGCAATGTGAATCTCCTCTTTTTTTGAGGAGAGCAATTCATGTATTGTCTTTGAACTCAGATAACGTAGTGAATAAAGGATCACAAGCCTTGTCACTAATTAGACTGCATGACAGGACTTGGCACAGGTGACAGCAACTGTCATCACTTTGTTTTTATTAGTACCTTATTAGGCTTCCGGAGCCTTCTCTTATGAGCAAACATTTGCTGTAATGAGAGAAAATTACTACCCACCAAAGGAGGATGGCGCCAGCTTCAATTAGCTCAAGGGAGGAAGGTATTACTTAGAGGCAAATAAATTATCATGTAATATAAAAAATGATTCACTCAACATGATAAGTCCCCTGTTGTGTAAGTCTACCTTATGTTGATTCAAATACTTGCTGACTAAATATTTTTTTTAAGAACTGAAAATGTAACTGTTGCTTTAAACAGACGGTTTGTTTCTTCTTGTAACGTTTTGAAACTGTATAATGAATTAGATTTTTTTTTTCTTACTGGGAGTTTACAGACACAGTATATTAAGGCATAATTTCTAAATCTTAGCTTTACATGGAATTTAAGGCATTATTTCTGCATTGTGAAAAGTGCTGAGTAAATATTTAAAACATTGACTTGATATCCAAACAAATCTTGCAATATGTTTCAATATATGTGTAACAATATATCGTGTTACAATGTATTGCAGTACAAAAATGCATAAATATGTATTGTGGATAGTGACAATATGTGTTGTGTATAATTCACCCAAAATTAAAATTTCTGTGTGAGAAAAAATGGGGTGGAATATTTGTGGGTCCTGATAATGCCAAAAATCTTATGTTACCAGTAAAAAGTGGCCTACATTATATTAAATATATCTAGCCAGTGACAGAGTGCAAGCATGTTCGTCTAAAATAATTCTGTATTTTCAGCTTCAGAATCATGAATATTTTTATTCTGGTGTCACCATTGTCCCGTACATTGCGTTACCTGCACTGAGTCCAAGCCTATTCATTTCCACCCTCAATGTATTTCCAAATTTAGCATTTTAACCAACTGTACATTTTTGTTAACCTTTTACCATATGTCCTGGAGTATCGCAATAATATTGTATCGTGAGTTCAGTATCGTGATATGTATCGAATCGTGACATGAGGGTATCGTTACAACCCTAGTTTCTAATATACTGCTTTTTATTTACTGGATACATCCTCGTACCTTCTTTCAAAGTCCTTACTGGGTTTGTGGCTAGATTTAAGAGATTCCACGCTGAATGGATGGCTTGTGTTATATTATATTTTGTAATTTTGTATAGGCTCCAGCACCCCCGCAACACAACGGGCAATTTGCAAAATGTTTAGATGGATTGATTTTTTTTTTTTTTTTTTATCAAGAAAAGCAGTTTTAAGATACATGGTCATATGGTCATAATCAGTGTATCTCCACACTGATTGTAAATAATTGCAAAGTAATGACTTAAAAAGACTTTTAAGCTCTATGTACAACGCATCCCTACAGAGAAGGACCAAACAAACACTGTTATGGCTGGCCTCCTCCTGGTTCTGGGTCCTCCTATTGGATCCCTGGAGATGTGCCGCCATGCCAGATCTCTGAACCGATGAAGCCATTAGGGTTCATGACTCACCCACCTTCATGACTAAAGTTTCCGTGTAAACGCCCACAAGTAAATGAAGGGGCCCTTTCGCGACCTCTCATTTCTCACAGACAGTGACTGAGCAATGCACGGAAGCCTTGATTTACGAGGATGGCTTACAACACTAAAGACAGGCTTTTAATTTAGGTCGAGGCCCTAGCTTGGCGTAATTGTTTTTTAAATGTAGGGAATGGTACAAAAAATATCGGTTGCCACAGCAAAGCGTGTAGGAGGATTACCCCTGGAGATATCCACTCAAGTTCTTCCATCACCTTAAGTTGGACTCATTGTTGACCTGAATGGTGTCGGTTCACCTCGAAGAACTCTTCAGAATAGCAAGTGGTTTCTAAATTTGGACGCTGTAGGCATTAGAATGCAATCAACGAAACAGACTGAGACTGTTACTCACAACTGCAGTCACAATAAACCCTCTAGACCCAAACACAAACAGGGCACGCCATGTCACCCGACACCTGGACAGCGGGTGTCCCCTTCATTAATGCGATCCTTCCTGCCCCCCAGCCCAAGCAGACGTTTGCCTCCGACCCCAACAACATTTAATGAGAGAGAGACGCCAGGCACAGTGGGGCAAGTCAGAGTGGGAGGGACTCCCCCCTGTCCCCGCGCCTGAATGGACCCTCAATAGGAGCAGACTGCCACAGGGGTCTGTTCGGAACCCTCCGCCCACAAGTTCAAATGTCAGTGCCCCGGCATGCGCCCTCAGAAAAAAAAGAAAGAAAGAACTTTAGTGGTTTGCTGCCTGTCGTCTAATTGACTGGCAGGTCTGCAAATGAGCAATTCTCTGCTTGTTTTGGTGGACAGTTTCCTCTTAACCAAGGATTGACAGCAATGAATTGTTATTCTACATTATTCTAATTTTTTGCAAACTTGTAGCATTATTTAGAAAATCTCTTGCTGCGTTAGAGGTGAAAAAACTAAGGAAACATTGACTGATTTGTTATGTTTTTGTCCAATCATTGAATCAGAGAAGTAGCCACTTAGCCATGACAGTCTGAGAGTTGAATAATTGAGTATATTAGATGTGACAGGTCAGCTTGAGTGTGTTTGTTGTGCGGTTTGGTGTAAGTGAGTGGTGACAGTGTGTCGTGTTAGCAGAGGGAGTCGCTCCGGGACGGTCAGGTTGATTTCATTAAGGTGATGGGACACATGTGCCCCCTTTTTCATCTGCTCTTCGGCCCCCTGCTACTCAGAGTCTTTCAAGTCCCGCTGTCTCCCGATCTGAAGATAATTGTTCACTGTAATACTAGTCAGGAAATGAGCTGATCAACTCCAGATGGATGGATAAGGGGAAGGGGAACGACAGAAAGGAAAAGAGAGACAGCAAGAGAGAGAGAGAGGAAGAGACAGGGCACTAGAGCTTTGTCTCTGTAAGTCATACATGAAATATTAATGTTGATACTCTGAAAACCCTTGATACCACTTGGCTTTAAAAGCTAAGACAAAGAATTCATTACTTTAAAATTGGCTTGCAGTCCACAACATAGATTCTCATATCAATACTATGAATTCTGATTGGATGAGCCATTGTAAAATGCTGATAATCATAGCGCACACATTCTGTAACAAAATACCAAATTGCTTTATTACTTGCCAACAGTAAACATCCGACAGTTAGACAAAACAGACAAACTTTTTTTGTTATATGACACTCACATCATGTTTTTCATGCCTTCAAATTTTATTCAATGATGTTTATATATTGATTATGTTGTTTGACCCTTATCCCAGGTCCAATGTTAAACTATTAATTTCAAAGAGTGAAATAAAAATAACCCATTTCACTATACAGTTTATTTTTTTCAAAAAAGGTAAATATAATTTATGAATAGAATATTTTAATTGTGCATCATTTCCAATCAAGCTGTAATTACATCTTTTTATGCATAAAGTGTGAAATTAGATGTCATAAAATGCTAGCTGTGAAATCAGCTTTAGCAAGACAAATGAGTATTACATTCCAAAAATGCTTAAAATGTAATTTAATATAAAATATGCGGGTTTTTTTACCACCATTTTATCGTTCACCATTTGAAAATTGTTAGTTTTTAATTGCAAAAGTAATAGAACACCTCTCCTCAACAAACCTTATCCCACTCTGACCTCCAAATCTAACCCTGACCATTCCTTAAAAATATAGTTTTAAGAAAAATACACCAGACAGATAAATGCAATGACAGTCATTTTTTTTATTGCAAAAATATCAAATAACAGTACCAAAGTAGATCAAATGACGATGTGTTGGATTTGCTGTCCCCTCTGGCAGTTATACAATATTGTGTAAGGTAAGGAGTAGAATTTTAGTTGTTAATTGCTGCAAATCATATGACCTCTGTGAAGGTGTGCATATCTCATTCAAACATACACTACCTGAAACATGATGCGTGTCAAAATTGGGGATGCATGCAATGAGCTGGGTCTCAACGGATTTGTTTGAGCTGGATGTGGGAATATTTTCTGGTCCACCCCCTCACTGGTTCAGTCCAGTCATCTTCATCTCTGCTGTTTCCACGCCAGTTCCAAGTCTTCGTCATCATCTGTTTTGTCACCCAGCTTCCCTCTCCCTCCTCCTCTGCCAAGGCCATCCAGTTCTTTAGCCCCGCTTCCGTTGCTTCCCTTCGAGCCCATTGCTCCACCTCGGCCTGTCAACCAGTCGGCTCTGCATTGGCTCCTCCCTCCCTCGGCTCCTCCTGGGACTGTCGTCTTTATGGCTACACCAGGTTCCCTCATCCCTCCGGCTCCGCCTTGGTCAGTCGTCGCTCTGTCTGCGCTATGGACATGAGAGCTTTCAGCAGCGTTTTGTCTCTTCACCCCTTTGGCTCCGTCGGGCTTCACCTTGGTTCTCAGTCACACCAGCTTCGCCTTAGTTCTCCGGCACCTTGGCTCCACCTCGGCCATTCGTCACCAAGGCTCTGCCTTGGCCTCCAGGTGTCGCCAGGTCTCAGTGGTGTCGCCAGGTCTCAGTGTCTCTTTGGATCTGCCTGGGTCTTCTAATCTCCTGCCTCCACCGCTGGTGGTCAGACCGCTGACTCCACGCTGGCTACTCCCTCCATTGGTTACGCCATGGGCCTTCATCCTGTCTCTACTCTGGCTCTTCCCTCCATCGTCTCCACCTTAGTTTTCCCTGCCAGGCCCTCCAGGGTCAAGTCTTTCTCCAGATCCTCATCCACCTCTGAAACCCCTTCCCTCCCTCTGTTGGACTTTTGCAACATGAGGATGTGCTTTCAAGGCGAGGGGTGTAATGTAACAATTATGTCCTGTTTAGTTTAATTTTTTGTCACTGTCTAGTTCATTGTTTGTTACCATAGTTTCTTGCTCCTGTTCCTTGTTCTATTGATTACATTCTCTGTGTATTTAAGCCCTTAGTTTCCTCAGTTTAGTGTTCATCATCATCAATGTTTAATAGAGCATACATGGATGACATGACAACCATGACTACAACAGTAGCCTGCACTAATCGGTTATTGGGTAAGTTAACCGATAACATTGAATGGGCACGAATGCAATTTAAGCCCTCTAAATGAAGGAGCATCTCGATAATTAAAGGCAAGGTGGTAGATAAAACATTATTCATTAATGGTGAGGCAATACCAACAGTTTCTGAGAAGCCAGTGAAGAGTCTTGGGAGATGGTACGATGGGGATTTAAAGGACACAGTTTGAGTGGGAGAAGTTAGACGACAAGCAGTGGAAGGGTTGAAGAGCATAAACAGCTGCGCTCTACCAGGGAAACTAAAACTCTGGTGCTTTCAGTTTGGTCTACTGCCGAGGTTACTGTGGCCACTGACTGTGTACGAGGTTTATTTGACAACAGTGGATAAGCTGGAAGCGTTAATAAGTTCATATATCAGGAAATGGTTGGGAGTTCCACGCTGCCTCAGCAGAGTGGGACTTTATAGTAAAGGAAAATTGCAGCTGCCAGTCTCGAGGAGTTTAAGTGCGCCAAGGTCAGACTGGAAATTACCTTAGTAGAGTCACGCGACAAATGTGTAAGGGAGGCAGCACCTGTGTTAAAAACTGGTAGAAAGTGGTCAGCAAAGAAATCTGTGGAAGAGGCAAAGGCTGCCCTTCAAATTGGTGATATCATGGGGCAGGTACAGCATGGAAGAGGGGGTTTTGTGCTCAGTTTAGCTCCTCCTAAATGGCACAAGGCAGCCCCAGCTCAAAGGAGGAAGCTCGTAGTCAACGAGGTGCGAAAGTAGGAGGAGAGGATGAGGTGTATAAAGGCCATTTCCCAGGCCAAGCAGGGAGAGTGGATGAGATGGGAGAGTGTGGAACAACGCAAGATGGGCTGGCAAGACCTTTGGTCAATGGAAGAGAGTAGGATCAGTTTCCTTATCAGGTCAACATATGATGTTCTCCCATCACCGCAGAACCTAAACCTCTGGGTAGGAGAGGATCCCTCTTGTCCTTTTTTGTTTATCGCCTGCCACATTAAGGCACATTTTGACAGGATGTAAGGTGGCTCTTAGCCAAGGTCGGTTTACTTGGGGCCATGACCAAGTACTCCGATGTTTGGCTTTAGCATTGGAAGACAAGCGTAACATGACCAATAAGTTGCCACCTGTTCTAGCAAAACATTACACACAGAAGACAATATTCCTCCGCCCAGGCGAGCAACCACCAAGAAAAGGTGTTAAAACCAATTCTCGCCCAGGACAACTGGAAGCTGCTAGGGACTGGAAAATGCTGGCTGATCTTGATCAACGGCTTATTTTTCCACCTGAGATTGCCACCACTAACCTCCGACCAGATATTGTTTTGTGGTCTGGATCAGCACGCATTGTTCAACTGATAGAGTTAACAGTGCCATGGGAGGATGCTGTAGATGAGGCTTATGAGAGGAAGAAACTGCGGTATGCTCAGCTGGCCACTGAAGCAGAACAGCGAGGATGGAGAGTCCGGGTTTATCCAGTGGAAGTTGGTTGTCGAGGATTTGTGGCACACTCCACAACCCGGTTCCTCAGAGACGTCGGATTCAGTGGCCAAGAGTTGCGTCGCACAGTAAAGAACTTATCTGAAGCAGCAGAGAGGAGCAGCAACTGGCTGTGTTTGAGACGGAAAGAGTCTGGCTGGCTGTGTACAGGCCGCCATGCTACGGTTTAAAAAAATTCTTGATAATTTGAAAAGTCTGTTGGTTTATTTGCATAGTTTGCATAGTAATTACAGTTATTACGTTCCTGTGTATTTTGCGTGAATGAGGATTGGCGTTTGGACAGATATTGTGTTTTGCGGTAGTATGCCATATGGAACCGTTGCCACTGACCGCTTTAACGTCCGCAGTGGGGCTCGACAGCCTTAGTCAAACGGGTTGGCGCGTATGGTCAGGTTGTGGAGAGGTTGTGAGAGATTGTGGTTAGGTCACATGTGAACTACGAGGAAGGAGCAACCTCAGCAGCAGGAGGGATGTAAAGGTCAGTAAGCTGGGCTGAGTTGAGTGGGGGACGGAGGGGGGTGACTCTGGGACGACAGAGTCACTGTCGAGCCCTCTTGAGGTGTCGTGGGCTAGTCGACGAAACACTGAGGACGGAAGGTGCCCACTTGAAGACCCTAGAGATGTCCCCTACTCTGCTCAATCCAGACGGTTGTCATGAGGGGACCGCACTGTGGTTGCAGCCGTTGTGTGTGCAAATACGCTATTAACACCAGACAGAAGGAGATTCACATCACCATTTGGAAAGAAGCGTAAATGGATGGAGAAGCATAGGTTACTGTAAAGCCCCTACTTTACAGTAAAGTAGAACTAAAGTCTTAGTTGGTGCTTATCTTGGCGAAAGCCGAGTACAAATCAGCATGAAGTTTTTCATGAATCGGCATGAATCTTTTTCGTGTAATGGAAATCATAATGTGGTTTAGTTTGTTTATTCTCTATGTTCATTAAAGTCTCTAGTATCCTGTTATTCCTGTGTTTTGCTCTTCTTTGGATCTAATTGCACAGCGTACACATGACAGCAAGAGCTAATGAGCATTTGATATCACTGATGTAAAACCATTGTCATAATTTTGAATTTGTAATGAGTGCAGGGTTTGACAGTAAATCACTACTGGGGATGGAGATAAAGATTGTTAATAAAGGTTTGAATTCTGTTCCTCACAACAACAAAAAAAAACAACGACAATAATTTGGATTCTCAATATTTGGATAACAGTACACAGATAAAATGAATTGCTTTAATTATGGTTTATGTTGCCTTTTTGGTTACAGAAATCTTAAAGAGCAGTTTTGTTTAACATTATATAATCCTTTGAAAAGAGTTAGCACAAGAAGTCACACAAAACAAAATTAAATGTTATCATTTCAAATTATGCAAATGAGTGGACTGCCTGAAATAAGTGAACAAATGTGATTGAAAACATATAATCTGAACAATCATAAATACAATAGTATCAAATTAATTCCATACATTTAAAATTCACAGTATATAAAAATTGTAAACACCTGTACGTCAATAAAGTTGTTCATACATAAATCATGCCTATTTTAGATGCTGCAATAAGACAATAATGTGCATTTTATTGTCATGCAAATATAAGTAAATATACATGTTGAACCAAAAGCTTTTTATATAAAATACACACCAATACTAATAAAATCACATTGACGAACCACACAATTTGAAGAATGATTCATGTTCATAGTACAAACACTGTGGGTTACATGATGAACTTTAATACTGTTCAAATCTCCAACCCTAGTATTTGATATAGTAATAGTCATACTTGCCTTAGCAAAGACCACTAATTAGTTTCAGCTATGTATTTAATGCTTCCAGGTCAAATATGAGCCATAATAAACGGAGCTTATACAAGCATTATGTGCACAGTATAGCTGAGGTTTGGGGAAGGAAACTATATCCCTCCAAAGTATAACAACACAATTTGTGTAATCAGCTTCATTTACTGTAATAAGCCATCGAAGGGCAGATGGCTTCAGTGGTAGAAATAGAAATCAAAGGAGCTTCAGATTGAGCTATAATTACATGTACACTAACACAAGCCATTGCATAAAGTAGATACGGTTTGACTTGACAGTTTGTTGTGTAAGTTGGTTAAATAAACCGGTTGTTGCTCGAGGAAAAAATGAAAAGGGGGTTTGAAAAGCAATTTTATGCATGGTTCTGATATAACAAATGTTCAGTTGATTCGGATAATCAGCACAAGTATAACATAGATAAACATTAAGAAATTATTAAAGATAGTATTCAAATTGTGTTTGGATATATGCAATAGCACAATAAGCTTAAAAACAATTAATAATTTCATAAACAATGACTTTGTGACAGAACTGTTCACTCCAATTGTTAAAGGGTTAGTTCACCCAAAAATGAAAATTCTGTCAGTATTTACTCTCCCTCATGTTGTTCAACCCCATAAGACCTTCGTTCATCTTCGGAACACGAATTAAGATATTTTTGATTAAATCCGAGAGCTGTCTCACTCCTCTATAGGCTTCTTAAGGGATTGAAACTTGTTCCCCGAAAAGTTATTAAAGACATCGTTAAAATAGTCCAGCTGACTACAGTAGCTCAATCTTAAGTTTATCAAACGACGAGAATACTTTTTGTGCGCAAAAAACCCCTAAAATAACGACTTATTCAGTTCACTAGTGTAACAGCGTAAGCTTCTGTTGTTATACGTAACACACATCACCCACATGACCAGCGTCGGCCAATAGTGAGCCTACGTGTGACGTAGCTCTACGCAATCACACTACGTTAACTGACAGTTCTCAGATTTAATCAAAAATATCTTAATTCGTGTTCCGAAGATGAACGAAGGTCTTACGGGGTTGAACAACATGAGGGATAGTAAATACTGACAGAATTTTAATTTTTGGGTGAACTATCCCTTTAATAAATGTATGATTTATTGAACATGAGTGTCTCTTATTTAAAAATAAATAAAAAAACAGCGAGAGGCCATTATATTTTAGAGTGGATACGAGAGTTTCAGGCCTATACTAAAAAAATGTTTTGTCAGTTCTACTTAGAAAATGTACTTCATGTGGTACCATCTACAATAACTGGTTTTGTTGAAATGAAATACATGATTTAAGATGACTGATTACAACTGAATTCAACCAACCTGAAAAAACATGGTTTTACTGAAGCATAACTGTCTGTAACCTGATTTGTCCAGCAAGGCAAAAATACTTAATAAGTTTGATATAATCAAGGGGCAAAAAAAATTTTTTTTGAGTGTATGTTTGTTTTATAATGTCAATTGTGATTTTCACTGTGATGTAACATAATGCGTATAATAACCTCAAATCCCTATTTCTCATTGAAGTAAAATTCAACGATCAGCAAGGAACAGCCAAACACAAACCTTTTCTTCTTCTTTGTCCTTCAGAGCAGATGTCCTGAGTCACCACTATACTGCCCTCTGTAGGTATGGTGCAGTCGTGTGTGCATCTGTCCATCCTGAGCGTTATTGGAAATTGTATAATGGGTCAATGTAACTCAATTAAGTTAAAACAGTATTCCCTTGTTTTATGTGACACAAACCTGATTGAATTAGGTTACAACAACACAATTACAATTTATAGGTAGAATCAGGTAGAAATACATGCACATTTCAATGTCAATTTTTACAGTGTAGAAGAATACCCCTTACCTGGTAAAAACCCTATAACATGGCTTCTTGTTACTTATTGCTTTTGAACACCAACCAGGCTGAATAGCACAGTATTTTTATAGATATATAATGAATAGTTTAAGCAAAACTCTAAAAGGCTGCTTTGGTTTAAATATTGCGGTTACCACTACATGCCGTTTTAACTCCACAAAGAAACAACAGTGAAGTGTACATAATTACATATTTTATTGGAAGCTCTTAGATGTCTCGAGTCAATAGATTGCAAAATTCCAAAAAACTATATACATGCCGGTTTAACTCCACAAAAAACAACAGTGAAGTGTGCATAATAACATATTTCATTGGAAGCTCTCGGATGCATCCTGGCACACTCTCGAGTCAATAGATTGCAAAATTCCCAAAAAACTATATACACATTTAAGCATGCAAAATGCCAGCAGTTCCTGTATGTGAAGCAAATGTCAAACGGTCTGCAAAAGACTGACAATACTCCCGTTATTATTATGTTCCTGTTTTGCTTTTCGGGCTCTCACGTTCTGTCTCTGATGTGTCAACACAACACGCAGTGGCTAGGAACAAACAATCTAAGTAAATATATACAGATAGATAGACAAAAGATTGATATAGATTGATAGAATGAGAGAGGGAAAACTGCAGAGAGACACCAAGTCTAGACCTCCTATTTGGGGCCACTCCCTGTTTGCTTTGTTCAGTGCTATGTCTGCGCAGGTAATTACCCTTGATCACAGCATCCGGGGAGGGAGACGGGAACCAAAGGGGTCGGGGCCGGAGCCGGCGGAACAGTTCTCTTTGGTGCTGCTATGATAATGTCAAAAAGGAAATTGCCAATAAATTTAATGACATCACTTCTTTTTAATGAGGCATGCTGTCTTTTTGATGCCTGTCGTGATAAAGACTCCAATGAAGCTGCAAGCATGCATATCCAAATCAGGGCTAGATAAACTTCATAGTTGGAGCTCCTTTTTGGGCAAAGAGAGTTGGGCCAGTTCTGGCCAGTCCTGCTTTATCATATGGAAAATACCATTGCGATACTGTTCTAATTATATAGGTATGGAAGGGCGTAATGAGCAGTTTGTTCAGGCAAACTGTTTCAGGTAGCCTGTAATTGTGATGCCAGTTCTTTTTTTTGGTTTGATGTGGTTGACTCATAATGCTGATGCATTGTAGGTATCCGAGTCAAGATCGCATTTGAACATATCTAAGCGTGACAACAATCACTGCATCAGGGCTGGGTTATTAGGAGTACAAAAAAGAGCTTACCAGAAGATTTTTTTTTTCTTTCTTCTGCTTTACACAAAAGAAGATTTTTGAAGAATATTGGTAAATAGTTTATGGGCCACATTTACTATGGAAAAATACCTATGGAGGTAAATAGGACCCATCAACTGTTTGGCTCCCCATATTCTTCAAAATATCTTCTTTTGTGTACAGCAGAAGAAGTAAATTCATACAGGTTTGTAATAACTTGAGGGCGAGTAAATGAGGACAGAATGTTTGGGTGAACTATCCCTTTAAGCTCACTTGTGGCATCATGTTTGTTTTTACTAACAAATAAGTAAAAAATAAATAACTGCTGGAAAAAATAGACTTGTCCCTCTGGGTTACAGTGGCACTTGCAATGGAAGTGAATAAGAGCAATCCTTAAACACTAGAATAACCACTGTGTAGACAGACAATAGCCTCAATTGTTGTGTGCGTGTGCGTGTGTGTATGTGTGTGTGTGTGTGGAGTGTGTGTCAGTCCTAAATTAGTAGTGATATTGGTAGTATCACTACTAATTTACTGTTCATCTGTTATAATGGCGAATATATCGGATGTGTGTCTAACGCTACCTCTGAGTGCAGGTGAGGACACATTCGAGCTGCATTTGGTGCTGTTGGAGCTGGAGTCCGTGGAGAAGCAGATCCGTGGTCTGCTAGAGAGGCAAGCCGAGCTGCGAGATCGGCGATCAGCGCTTGAAACATCACGCGCCGATGCTCACAAGTCAGTGGTTAGTAACTTTGGACTCCGACTTCGTCTACTCCGTGCGTTTCTCTGCCCAGGAGGACGCGATCATCTCTGGCTTCATTCACTCCGGCACCGACACAAAGCCATGGCCCCTGGGTGATCCCTCAGCGGAAGACACGAGCCAGGACCAGACCAAGAACCTCTCCACCTCTCCCGGTCTTCGAGATCTCCACCCGGAACCGCTTCTCCCCTCTTCGCGAGTCGGAACGTGACGACGCCGTGATCATCGGCAGTTCCATCGTCCGTCATGTCCACGCTACCTCAGGTAAGGGTAATGTGCGCACTCACTGCTTTCCTGGTGCTCGTGTTCTAGATGTCGCTGCACATGTTCCCGAGATCCTGAACGGTGACGAGCGCGTCGGAGCTGTGGTGCTGCACGCGGGAACGAACGACATCCGGCTGCGGCAGACGGAGGTTCTGAAGAAGGACTACAGGAGCCTGATCGAGACGGTACGCAGCACAACGCCTGAGGCAACGATCATCGTGTCTGGACCGCTTCCCACGTACCGACTAGGACAAGAAAGGTTCAGTAGACTATTTGCTCTAAATGAATGGTTAATATCATGGTGTAATGAACAGAAACTGCTCTTTATAAATAATTGGAATCTGTTCTGGGAGCGACCTAGGCTCTACCGTGCTGATGGCCTGCACCCCAGCAGAATCGGAGCGGCTGTGCTGTCGGACAACATCTCCAAGACGTTACACACCATCTGACTAGTAAGTCAAAGTCCAAATCACAATCTCTGCTGTCCCAACTTAATTGATACAAGTAGTGTAGAACATTATATAGAAACTGTGTCTATTCCTCGTCTAGTGAGGCCAAACAATAAATCTAGTTTAGGATCTAGAAAAAATCTTATTGTAATTAAACCAGAAAATCTAAATCTCAGTGAACAAAAATAATTTCTAAAACTAGGTCTTCTAAACATTAGATCGCTCACACCTAAGGCGGTCATTGTAAATGAAATGGTCACAGATAATAATTTCGATGTTCTGTGCCTTACTGAAACCTGGCTTAAACCAAATGATTATTTCGGTCTAAATGAGTCTACTCCACCAGGATACTGTTATAAGCATGAGCCCCGTCCGATCGGTCGTGGCGGCGGTGTTGCAACAATCTATAGAGATATCCTTAATGTTACTCAGAAAACAGGTCACAGGTTTAATTCGTTCGAAGTACTTGTGCTAAATGTTACGCTCTTAGAGGTAAGAAAGAAATCCCTATTATCTCTAGCCTTGGCGACCGTATATAGACCTCCAGGGCCCTATACTGATTTCCTAAAAGAGTTTGCAGACTTTCTCTCAGATCTATTGGTCAATGCCGATAAAGCAATAATTGTTGGAGATTTTAACATACACGTAGATAACACAAATGATGCGTTAGGGGCTGCGTTTACAGATTTATTAAACTCATTTGGGGTCAAGCAAAACGTCAGTGGTCCCACTCATCGTCTAAATCATACACTAGATTTAATTATATCATATGGAACCAATCCAACCGATATAGATATTATAGCGCAAAGTGACGATCTCACTGATCATTGTATGGTAACGTGCATATTACGTACTGCTGAAATTTGCCATGTTGCGCCACGTTATCGACCAGGCAGAACAATCGTTCCAACCACTATAGATAGATTCACAAATAGCTTACCTGATCTATCTCAGCTGCTCAGTGAACCCCAACAAACAGATGAACTAGAGGAAATGACTAGCAGTTTGAGCACCATTTTCTCTAGTACATTAGATATTGTTGCACCAATTAGATTAAAAAAGGTTAGAGAGAAAACTAAAGCACCATGGTACAATAGTACTACACATGTTATCAAGAGAGAAACTCGTAACTTAGAGCGTAAATGGAAACAAACTAATTTAGAGGTCTTTAGAATCGCGTGGAAAGACAGTATGTCACGTTATAAAAAGGCTCTAAAAGCAGCCAGGGCTGAGCATCTCCGCAAACTAATAGAAAATAACCAAAATAATCCAAGGTTTTTATTTAACACCGTGGCTAGACTAACAAATAAACAGACATCACCAGAGCAAAATATTCCGTTACAGTATAGTTGTAATGATTTTATGAATTACTTCAATGAGAAAATAGAAAGCATCCGAAATACAATTGTAAATGTAAAATCCTCTATGGTGTCTTATGATTCAGCCACAATTATCGCCCCTCAAGAACAACTACACCGCTTTACAACTATAGGACAGGAAGAGCTAAATAAACTTATCTTTGCAGCGAAACCAACAACATGTTTATTAGACCCAATACCCACTAAACTACTGAAAGAAGTGTTACCTGTAGTGGAAGAGCCTCTTCTCAATATTATTAACTCGTCTTTATCTTTAGGTCATGTTCCAAAAATATTTAAGCTGGCAGTAATAAAACCTATTATTAAGAAACCGCAATTAGATCAAAATAACTTAGCAAATTACAGACCCATTTCAAATCTTTCATTTATATCTAAAATACTAGAAAAAATTGTGTCCGCTCAATTGTGCTCTTTCTTGCAAGAAAATGATATCTATGAAAAATTTCAGTCAGGATTCAGACCGCATCATAGCACAGAAACTGCGCTAGTTAAAATTACAAATGATTTACTTTTAGCTTCTGACCAAGGCTGTATCTCAATACTAGTTCTACTCGATCTTAGCGCTGCGTTCGACACTATAGATCATAAAATACTCTTGGATCGACTACAAAACTACACTGGTGTTCAGGGACAGGCATTAAGCTGGTTTAGATCGTACTTATCAGACCGTTACCATTTTGTCTGTTTAAATGGGGAAAAATCGAAGATAACGTCAGTAGACTATGGAGTGCCGCAAGGATCGGTGTTAGGCCCTCTGCTATTCTCAATATATATGCTGCCACTGGGTAATATTATAAGAAAACATGGAATTAATTTCCACTGTTATGCTGATGACACTCAATTATATATTTCATCAAGACCAGATGAAAACACTAACTTATCTAAATTGACAGAGTGTCTTAAAGATATAAAATGCTGGATGACGTGTAATTTCCTGCTATTAAATTCAGATAAAACGGAGGTATTACTTATTGGTCCCATAAACTACCCACAAAACCTCGTACAATACAACTTTAATTTAGAAGGATGTCCAGTTACTTTATCCACTACAGTAAAAGACCTGGGTGTTATACTAGACCGCAACTTGTCTTTCGAAAATCATATTTCATATGTTACAAGAACAGCCTTTTTCCACCTTAGAAATATTGCTAAGCTACGTAACATGCTATCTGTTTCTGATGCAGAAAAGTTAGTTCATGCATTCATGACCTCAAGACTAGATTACTGTAACGCTTTATTAGCTGGTTGTCCTACATCCTCAATAAACAAGCTACAGTTAGTGCAAAATGCAGCTGCTAGAGTTCTTACTAGGTCAAGAAAATATGATCATATAACACCAATTTTATCATCTCTGCACTGGTTACCTATTAAGTTCCGTATCAATTACAAAGTACTATTACTGACGTATAAAGCCCTAAATGGTCTAGCTCCTGTATATTTAATGGACCTTCTATCGCCCTACAATCCATCGCGTTCTTTAAGATCCCTAAATTCGAGGCTTCTGGTCATTCCTAGGATATCCAGATCCACTAAAGGAGGGAGGGCGTTCTCGCATTTAGCTCCTAAACTCTGGAATAGCCTTCCTGATACTGTTCGTTGCTCAGACTCGCTCTCCCAGTACAAAACTAGATTAAAGACGCATCTCTTCAGCCAAGCATTCACATAATGCTTGCCTCTTATACTACTGTTGAATCAGATCGAATGCATTAATATTATGAACAGCAGCTACGCTAATTATTTCCCATCTGCTTTTCTGCTGTTATCTCGGGACGCTAGTCCCGAGGTAAATAGCGTTCTTCAGCTACAGTCTGTATCCAGCCTCTCACGGAGACTTCAGAGTCCCCAACACCTGCGATGAGACGACTCGACGCCTGTGAAGAGACGACTCAACGCCGGCGATATGTTATGCCCTAAATTAATACATGATGATTAACTAACTGTATTTTTTACGTACATTTCTGAAATGCACTTTCTGTAAAGCTGCTTTGAAACAATATGTATTGTGAAAAGCGCTATACAAATAAATTTGAATTGAATTGAATTGGAGTGAAATAAATAAATAGGCTTAATGTTCATTATAAAGTGCAAAATCAACAAGGCAGACTGCAAATCTGGGTTAAATTTTTAAATGAACTCTGGTCAGTGAGCCCTATACTTAAAATGATCTGTATAATAAAATTGCTTAAATTGACCGTTGGCTTTCTGACTTTTGTCTGCTGTTTGCGCTTGAGACACATTATGAACGCATTGAATGGGATTTCTCTATTTATTTTCTTGCAAAAAAAAATAAAAATTGTGTGTGTGTTACAACTTTTCTATATCTGTCATAGTTAAGTTTGGTTCTATGGACTTATTTTGATGTGCTGTTCTGTTCCCTTTCGAGAGGTCTCTCCTATTGCGTAAGTAGCTTACGCTATGGGAAAACTCCTTTTCTCGAGAATATTGAAGTCTTTATGTGAAACGCATTGCAGCTGCACAGCTGACAGCAATGAACGAAGGAGCTCGGTCATTGGCTGTGCTGCGGCATCTTGCTCGAACCAATGACGGGGCGACTCTGAATGCGCGACCAATGAGCGCGCTTCGCGCCCGCGCGCGTCAGAGCCCGCCAAGATGGGCGTGGCCAAGAGCTATATATTGGGCGCCCCGTCATGAGAGTTCTTTAGATTTAATCTCCTTCAGCGAACACCTTTTTCGCTGGATCCTCCAGATTATTGAAGCTTCGCCGCCGTCGAAAAGCATACCAGCGGGATTGCTACGAGGACGTCGGCACCTTCAGCCGCCTTCAAACGCCATCCTACTGAGCCATCCGGCGTGCTACACACGCAAGTATTTTTACATCTGTTCGCCCCGCGACACTTGTAAAAGAGCAATTTTCTGAGGCGTTGCTTCAAATGCCTTCCTGCGCGTCGTGCAGAGACCTTCTCCCGGACGGGGATCGTCACATCATCTGCGCTCGCTGCCTGGGCCGGGACCACGCAGAAGCTGCTTTGACCAAGGGCGGATTCCCGGAATGTGATGACCTGGGTCTCTCCACACTACGGGCTCGCCTCGCCGCTTTCGCCGTGAGCGAGCCCATCGCCGCCACCCCTCTGTTTGAGCCGCGCACTAAGAAAAAGCGCCGCTCACAGAGGCTTCCTGAACCTGAGCTCAGTGACGTCACGCCGAGCCAGTCTCCGCGTGCTTCACCGCCGCTCTTGCCTTCCCCACCGCCGGTTCAGTTCACCCAGCCGGACCCACACCCCTCTAGCAGAGCGGTGGGCCTTGTGACTTTCGGCGCGTCCGAGGACGATGGGGGAATGGATGACAGCTTGTCCATCGACGCTGCATCGGACGACTGGCCGGGCTCCACTCTCGACCCCGCCCCGTCGACGCTAGCTAGCGCGAGCGGGGGCTTCACCATGGATACCGAGATTATCCGTGTCCTCTCTATGGCCGTGGAAGACCTCGGGCTCGATTGGTCTTCTCCCGAAGAACCAACCCGGAGCCGACTGGATGAGTGGTTTCTGCAGGGGCGCCAGCAGGCCCTTCGGCAAAGGCCTTCTCCCTTCTTCCCGGAAGTTCACGACGAACTCACCAAGTCGTGGAAAGCCCCCCACTCTGCGCGCCTAAAGCCTTCTTTTTCTTCTTCGCTCTCCTCTGTGGACGGCGCGAAGGAAAGAGGCTACGAGGGAACGCCGCCCCTCGAGGAGGCCGTGGCCAATCATCTCTGCCCGCCCTCCACCACCGGATGGAAAGCCAAAGCTTCCCACCCCTCGAAGCCCGGCCGCACTACTTCTGCTCTCGCCGGTCGCGCCTACGCCGCCGCCGGCCAAGCTGCATCAGCGCTTCACTCAATGGCGGTACTTCAAGTGTTCCAAGCCAAGCTTCTCCGCTCTATGGACGAGTCTGGCCCTGAACCCGAAGCCTTTAGGGACCTACGCAGCGCAACTGATATAGCTCTGCGAGCCACGAAGGCCACCGCCCAGTCTATTGGCCGTGCCATGGCTAATTTGACTGTTCTCGAGCGCCATCTGTGGTTAACTCTGACGGAGATGAAGGACGCGGATAAGGCGCCATTTCTCGACGCGCCTATCTCCACCAGCGGGCTGTTTGGACCGGCGGTTAAGGGTTTCGCCGAACGCTTAACTGAGGCCCAGAACGCTTCACAAGCTATGCGTCATTTCCTGCCCAAGCGCTCCAGCTCATCGCAGAGCAGACAGAGACCGCCACAGCCGCAGCGGGCTAGAACAGCTCCCACCGCCTCTCAGCCCGCGCCTCAGGCTGACGCTCGACGCCGCTCGCGCTCTCACAACCGCAAGCCGCCTTCTGAGCGACGGGGTCCTCGGCCCAAGATTGTGCTGAACCCTGAGCCTCGAAAGCCGTCCTAGCCACAGGAATGAGAAGAGAGAGTGCGTGTCTCGCAAAAGCTGGACCACTCTCTCTGCAAAAGCTCAAACATTACCCAGTCCCCTTACAGGTGGCTGGATATGTCCATACAGCAGTCAATGGGCCAGTCACAGAGCTCGCTCACCTGCAAACAAATGCCGTTTTTACGGCGACGCACAGAAAACACAAAAAGAGTCTTTTTCTGCCTGTGTCACTAAGGGTTCACATGTCCACAAAGTGTGCATTCCCAGATACTGTCAAAACAGTGCCAAATTCATTCCCAGCTCAGGCTGCGCGCCCCATGAATGTAGATCATGTGCCTACGGTCATGTACGCACCACTACACACAAGCACTGTTCACACAGTTATAAATTCATCCCCAGTAAAAGCGGGAAACATTATAAAAGTGACGCGTGTGCCTATCACTGTTTATGCACCCCCACTTATAAACACTGTCCTTACAGTGTCAAACACAACCCCAGCTCAGGCTGCGAGTTTTACAGACACAGCTCACGCTGTTATAATCACACACGAGCCCATTCACTCAGCTGCTCAGCGCGCGCCCGCGCCTCTGAGAGCTACGAGCTCAGGCGATTCGCTGGCCGGGTCCCTACGTCACAGCGGCCCGCCCCTAGCCTGTATTCAGCCCATATCTGTACACGCAGCGGCTTGGGAAAACATTCCAGTTATGGCGAAATGGGTATTGAATATAGTAAAGCACGGATACTCGCTCCAGTTCGCTCGCAGACCACCACGTTTTACGACTGTGGTCGAGACGAAAGTGAGAAAGGAGTGTTCACATGTTCTACGCACCGAGGTGCGCAAACTAATAGAAAAGGGCGCTGTGGAAACTGTTTCCCCCTCTCTGAGCGAGGCAGGTTTTAACTGCCGCTATTTTCTCGTCCCGAAAAAGGATGGCGGTCTCCGCCCCATCCTAGATCTCAGACACCTGAACAAAGCACTAATGATTCGCTCGTTCAGAATGTTAACAACCAAGCATATCCTCGTGCAAGTACGCCCAGGAGATTGATTTCTCTCAGTGGATCTGAAAGATGCTTACTTTCACATTCCAATAGCGCCTCATCACAGGCCGTTTCTGAGATTCGCTTTCGAGGGACAGTCATACCAGTACACAGTACTTCCGTTCGGCCTGTCCCTGGCTCCCCGTACATTCACGAAATGTATGGATGCAGCACTTTCCCCCCTAAGGCGAAGGGGAGTGTGAATACTGAATTATCTCGACGATTGGCTGGTTCTAGCACAATCAGAAATAACACACAGATCTTGGATTATCAGCCATTTAGAATGCCTGGGTCTAAGAATCAATTTTGCAAAAAGCACACTATCTCCCAGCCAGAGGATTTCTTTCCTGGGAAGGTTCTAGACTCGATGCAAATGACAGCGCGTCTCTCATCAGAGCGCGCGCTCACCATCCGGCGCCTTGCAACATCATTCAGGGCGGGCGTGCGCGCCCCCGTCAAGCGGTTTTAGAGGATGCTCGGTCTCATGGCCTCAGCATCGGCCGTACTCCAGCTAGGATTGTTGCATATGCGCCCTCTCCAACGCTGGCTCAAGAGCCGCATCCCTACTCACTCGTGGCGTTCGGGCCACTTTTTAATCAGAGGGAACCACGGCTGTATAAAAGCCCTGACGCACTGGAAAGCCGCCGACTGGTACCAGTCAGGCGTGAGTCTGGGTGTGAACACAAGGAGAAAGATGATAACGACAGATGCCTCCAAAATAGGTTGGGGGGCCCTTTACGAGGGCAGGCCTGTCTCCGGCTTTTGGTCAAACCCGGAGAAGCGCCTACACATAAACTGTCTGGAAATGAAAGCAGTCGCTTTGGCTCTCAGAGCCCTGCTCCCACATCTAAAAAACGAACATGTCCTGGTCCGAACGGACAACATGACGGTAGTGTCGTACATAAATCGCCAGGGTGGACTCAGGTCGAGCTCCATGCATTCAATGGCCAGGAGACTCATTTTATGGTCCCAGCACAACTTGTGCTCGCTGAGAGCAGCGCATGTGCCAGGCGCCCTGAACCAGGGGGCAGACATGCTATCCAGAGACAAGATTCTCCCAGGAGAATGGGCTCTCAACCCGCTGACGATTCAGTGGTTATGGAAAACCTTTGGCAAAGCGGAGATCGACCTCTTCGCCTCCAAGGAGAACGCGCACTGCTCTCTTTTCTTCACTTCATTTCATCCCCGTCCCGATCTGTGGGCCCTTCATGCATGGAAACAGTTTCAATCCCCAGTTCCGATCACGAGCGGGGTTCAGCGGGTTACCAGGAACCTCACGAGCGTAGCACTAAATACCATCGCTGAGGCGCGGGCGCCCTCCACGAGACGCTTATATGCCCAGAAATGGAAAGTGTTCAGTGACTGGTGTAATGCCAAGGGCCTGAACCCTGAAACATGCGAGATTACGAACGTACTCACTTTTCTGCAAGGGCTTCTGGAGGCGGGCCGCACCCCCTCCACGCTCAAAGTATATGTGGCGGCCATCACAGCGTCACACGACCCTGTAATGGAATGTCCATTGGGAAGAAACGACCAAATTATTCATTTCCTAAGGGGCGCTAGGAGGATGAACCCTTCACGCCCCCCCTCAGTGCCGATCTGGGACCTAGCTACTGTCCTAGACGCTCTTAAAGGGCCCCCGTTCGAACCACTCCGAACCGTGCACGTTGAACAGCTCTCGCTCAAGACTGCGCTCTTGCTGGCACTCGCCTCGGTCAAGAGAGTGGGCGACCTGCACGCGCTTTCAACAAGCGCTGCCTGCCTAGAATTCGGACCTAACGACTGCAGGGTCGTCCTTAGACCGAAACATGGTTATATTCCTAAAGTGCTCACCACCCCCTTCAGAGCACAGGTTATCCCCCTAACTTCGCTATCGTCTCCAGCAGACGAACACGACGCTAATCTACTCTGCCCCGTTAGGGCTCTCAGAGTGTATTTGGAGCGTTCTGCCCTATTCAGACAGACAGAACAACTGTTTGTATGCTTTGGCGGCCGTACGAAAGGTTCCGCAGTTTCAAAGCAGAGAATCTCTCACTGGATAGTTGAAGCTATAGCGCTGGCTTATGAAGCTAAGGGACTTCAATGCCCCTGGGGAGTCAAAGCACACTCCACCAGGAGTGTGGCTTCTTCCTGGGCATGGTCGAGCGGGATACCGATCGAGGATATTTGTCCGGCGGCAGGCTGGGCCTCACCGTCCACATTTATCAGGTTGTACAACCTACAGGTCCCGACATTGCATTCCAATATACTATCAGCATGATGCTAGTTGAACTACGAGTTCGTATCTAGATTATGTATGTGCTTGTGTCACACTGAGCGCCTTCTAGCCGCTCTGTATTTTTTTTCCCACATATAAAGCTCGCCTCTGCCGGCTAGTTGGATGATAACTTTGCTTTTCAGCTCAGGCACCTGCCTCTGGCTATCATAAGGCGAAGTTCAGCACGCACGGCGTTTAGCATGGTGTTCCCATAGCGTAAGCTACTTACGCAATAGGAGAGACCTCTCGAAAGGGAACGACTCGGTTACTAACGTAACCTTGGTTCCCTGAGAGGAGGGAACGAGTATTGCGTAAGCTGCTGTGCTTGTGCTTGGTTAGTTCGCTTCAGTCGCTTTAACCTAAAGAACTCTCATGACGGGGCGCCCAATATATAACTCTTGGCCACGCCCATCTTGGCGGGCTCTGACGCGCGCGGGCGTGAAGCGCGCTCATTCAGAGTCGCCCCGTCATTGGTTCGAGCAAGTTGCCGCAGCACAGCCAATGACCGAGCTCCTTCGTTCATTGCTGTCAGCTGTGCAGCTGCAATGCGTTTTACATAAAGACTTCAATATTCTCGAGAAAAGGAGCTTTCCCAAAGAGTAAGCTACTTACGCAATACTCGTTCCCTCCTCTCAGGGAACCGAGGTTACGTTAGTAACCGAGTCGTTTTCTTAGTTCCTGTCTTCTTGCTCTGTTTAGTTTCGGTTTCCTTAGGGTACGTTTACACGACAACGATAAGCTTAAAACGGTCGTGAGAGAGCGGTGCGAGGCCGGTGGCGTGATTGATAATGAGCGACTCCTGCGCGACGCACCGGTCTCGTATCTCTCATGGAGGAGCGGAAGCATAAAAGGAGGAGCGACGGCAGTGAAGAACGAGAGAGGACAGGCCAGGATTTATGTTGTTTTATTTTATTATGTGACAGCAGTCATCCGTGAGGGAGTGCTGTCTTTACCTTCATTTTGTATTTGTTTATTTATTTTGTTATTAAAGTATTTAAATGTTCGCCGGTTCTCGCTTCCGTTGCAATGCTGTATTCTGCTGCCAGGCCATTAGATGCCAATGAAACACTGTGGACTGAATACGTAATACACATGTGCATCAAAGATGTACATCAAAGATTTATCAAATAATTCAAAGATTCACGGTTGTATTGTTTACACAGAGACTGTTTTCAAAAACTTGGACTTTATAACCTGTTTTTGAAAGTTTGACCTGTTTTCAGGCACCCAAAACACCGTTGTCATGTAAATGAATGGCCAAAACAGATAAAAAGTTTTACGTTTTTAGTCGAAAACGGTGTTGTGTAAACAGCCCCTATACATTTCTGATTATGTCCCAGTTTGTTTTTATGGTTACTTATTTTTTTTTATTTTTTTTTTTTTTTTTTATTTAGCAGTCAGACATACATACAAACCAACATAGTGCAGTAGTGAGCAATCTTGTAAATCCATAATTCCAGAAGTGACATAAAAGTGATTTAAGTGTTTGGTCTAAGTGTGTATGTGAGCGGGAGTGAGTGTGGGTATGTGTATGTGTATGTGTATGTGTGTGTATGCGTAAACAAAGTAACCATTTATTATCTATTACCATTGTCACTACCATCACCACCCCACTCCCCACTAGCATCATATTGGCAATATTGTGTTGGTCGATTTTTATTTCCATCCTTCCTCCTATGTAACAATTACCATTGTCAATCCCGTACAAAATAAAAGATAGTATAATAAGATAATATAAGATAACCTTCCCCCACATCTCATCAGTCCCTATCTTTTCCTATTTTTTCTTTTTTTTTTTTTTTTATGGTTACTTATAATTATCAGCTGTATCTTATTTAGTTCATTGTTATCTCCTGCATATTTCAGTTCAGTCCTCATATGTGCTGTTTATTTATTGTGTTCTTCTTACGATCTCCTGTGTTTATCATTAAAATATTCCTAGTTTGTGCATGTTGCTTTCAACACACAGGTTTCATTACGCAAATCTTTTTTTGTAAATATATCATCTATAAGCATCATCTGAATCAAAGACATCGTCTGCTTAATGTCCTTGATTTTATTGTTGCCATTAGTTTCTTAAGCAAAATCTCGTGGCAGTTTGTAACTATTTTGTTTTAGGGAACTGGTTGTTAATTGATATGAATTTGTATGTGTACGTTCTCATTCTTTTTGTACAATCTGCATGTTAAGAGATGGGGTAAGGGGTGGAGATTTCTAAAAATTGCTCATATTTGTACAAATCACAAAATAGCTATGTAAAAATTGTTTTCTCATGAGATTGAGTTGGAAATCCCTGCTTTGGTATGTTTATTGTGCAGCTGACATTTGGTCTTTAAAGTTCTGAACCGGTTTCAGTGTTGCACATAATGTAATTGTTATTTCGCATACTGTTTATTTTTTTTTTTTTTTATCATAGATTGAATAAATCGTATTATTTTATGGCAAAGTGGGCTAAACCCCAGAAGTCTAAAGTGCCATCATGGCCACAAGACATGAAAAATATCTAACTTAATTTTAGTGTGAAAAACAAATAAAATCACACCTATACTGGTTTCCTATAAAGTAAAGTGTAAACATTTGACTTTCTTGCCATGACAACATATTGAACAACTCTAAGCCAAAAAAAAAAGAAAGAAAGAAAAGAAAATAGGTTTTAACAGAAGAATTAATGTACTTTAGGTGCTTCAAATTTCTGAATGAAAATTCTCCAAAATTTGCCCCATTCACAATAAACTCAAGTTCTGCTTTGCTTTAAAAAAAAAGAAAGAAAAGATAACAAGGAATGAGTCAAAATTATTTGTGTGGTTATCAAAATTATGCCATAGATTATTCTGTTTGCTTAACTTAATGGACTGTGCTGTTCTTCTTTTACTTTTTTTTTCTAACTTTTCACTAACTTTTCTAAACGTTCTGAACAAACAGACTCTTATCTGCTAAACACTAAATGCTGCACAAAGAAACTTCTAACTCTTAAACTGTAATCTCGGGATCACAGCAATTTGAAATTTGAATATGAACCGAAGATGTGAGATGACATCTTTACACATTAGTGAACACTTATCTAAGCTAGTAACCTCATATTTACCTGCTTTCAAAAGTGTGTTTGCCTTGGGTGAAACACATCCCAATTATAAAACTATTTGAAACCGCAGTAGGCCTCCAGTAGAAACATTCAGCTCTGCAATGCTATTTCTGTCAGAGTTTTATCCATATGAATAATCCCTTGTTGGATGGCAACACTAAAAAACTCAAGCAAAGCTGTCAACAATAAATAACCCATTCTTTTCTTCCAAAAAACACCTCTCGGTCCTTCTCAAACCCCTTCATTTGACGGTGCAGCTTTGTCACCCTGTGTTTAGCAGATTAACCTTGATGGTGCCCTGGGCACTGCTCGCTCCATGACTCTTCGCTGGAACAGAGGAGCGATGTTTCGCAATGCGTGGCGCCGCAGCGGACCCTCGTGGGTATTAGAGGGCTGAACGTTTGGCCCCGAGCCCGACAATTATCCCATCTCTCAGCTAGCGTTAGAGTCCCAGCGCAGTTTGACCCTTGCTTAGCACCTACGAACACTGAAATATAAATCAATTCGTGACCTTGTTCATCGTGTCGTGCAGAAGAATGCTAAAGTTGATTTAAAGAGGGGTTCGCCCCTTTGTTAAAACAAGAGTTAACATCATCATCTTGGTGAGAAGTGCAAAGGTTTGTCATTAAACCCTCGGAAGCAGGTGTGTTGATGACAGCTTCTGCATAGACATTAGGATCATTCCACTTAAGCTTTTGATACCAACGAAGGAAGAACAGCTAACAGCCAAACCCTTGGTGCAAACAAAACTGAATTATATTTAGCGTAGGCCTAAATTCTGCAAGGTCGCTAATATTCCTTATTAGCTCAAAAACGTAAATTTTGGGTAAATGACATGATGTTCGTTGAATGAAGGTCCGGATCTATTAATTTATTCCAAAATATTTTAAAAATGCATTTTTATTCCATGATGAATACACTCTGAGAAATGCTGGGTTGTTTCAACCCAACTTTGAGTCAAATATGGACAAACACAGCCGTTTAACCCAACGTTTTGGTTTGTTCATTCTTGACCCAAAATTGAGTTAAAACAACCCACCACATGATGAGTGTATTCATCATAGAATTAGAATAAAATGCACTTTTATAAAAATATTTTTAATAAACTAATAGATCCGGACCTTAATTTATAAAAATATATTTTAAATATGAAAATATAAAAAAAGGAATATTAGCGACCTTGCAGAATTTAGGCCTACACTAAATGTATTCAGTTTTGTTTGCACCAAGGGTTTGGCTGTTATTACAATTCGTTTTGATTTCTGTGAGGCATAAATCCAGAAATATCAAGGTGGTTCATACAACTGTTTGATTATTTCTACACATTATAAATGAAATTCTTGAAAAAAAAACCTTTAGAATAGAGTAGAATCTCACGTCATTTTAATCCGTTTTGTTAACAAAATGCTGGTGCACAGTATGATTTAAGGGTCCTTTATGACTGTTGCTTGTGAGACTATACGAACATGATCCCTGCTGTAAGCCATGTCACACTGTAAGATCTCAGTTGTCATTCATGTCAGACTGTACGGCAGTCAAGATTCATTAAACTAGGAGGCACGCCAGAAGACTCGTCGAGTTTTATATCATCTGGAGAGATTTGGACATTTGAAAAATACCTCCTGTAGCATTTTCTTCTCATTGTGAATGCAAAACATGAATAAATATATCATCGGAACTTTAATAGCAGTAATCCTGGTAATTAGCTGGAGGTGTTGCCTTCTTTTCTTGGCATTTTTAATGCATTAGCCAGCAATTAGTGAAAGAGAAAAATTACTGCTACAAGCATAACAGAAAATTGTGAGGAATGCACAGTGTTTAAATATACTGTATATTAAAATGCAATGCAGGCTAATCAGGTCAATTGTGTTATACGCTGTATTGTGAGTATCTTGCACAAACACACACACACACACACACACACACACACACACACATACAATATATACAGCCGAAATATATAAACTGAAATTATATATACAGGTATATTCAAAATTAGCATATTGTGATAAAGTTCATTATTTTCCATAATGTAATGATACAAATTAAACTTTCATGTATTTTAGATTCATTGCACACCAACTGAAATATTTCAGGTCTTTTATTGTTTTAATACTGATGATTTTGGCATACAGCTCATGAAAACCCAAAATTCCTGTTTTAAAAAATTAGCATATTTCATCCGACCAATAAAAGAAGTGTTTTTAATACAAAAAAAAAAAGTCAACCTTCAAATAAATTATGTTCAGTTATGCACTCAATAGTCAATACTTGGTTGGGAATCATTTTGCAGAAATGACTGCTTCAATGCGGCGTGGCATGGAGGCAATCAGCCTGTGGCACTGCTGAGGTGTTATGGAGGCCCAGGATGCTTCGATAGCGGCCTTAAGCTCATCCAGAGTGTTGGGTCTTGCGTCTCTCAACTTTCTCTTCACAATATCCCACAGATTCTCTATGGGGTTCAGGTCAGGAGAGTTGGCAGGCCAATTGAGCACAGTAATACCATGGTCAGTAAACCATTTACCAGTGGTTTTGGCACTGTGAGCAGGTGCCAGGTCGTGCTGAAAAATGAAATCTTCATCTCCATAAAGCTTTTCAGCAGATGGAAGCATGAAGTGCTCCAAAATCTCCTGATAGCTAGCTGCATTGACCCTGCCCTTGATAAAACACAGTGCACCAACACCAGCAGCTGACATGGCACCCCAGACCATCACTGACTGTGGGTACTTGACACTGGACTTCAGGCATTTTGGCATTTCCTTCTCCCCAGTCTTCCTCCAGACTCTGGCACCTTGATTTCCGAATGACATGCAAAACTGAGCAACAGTCCAGTGCTGCTTCTCTGTAGCCCAGGTCAGGCGCTTCTGCCGCTGTTTCTGGTTCAAAAGTGGCTTGACCTGGGGAATGCGGCACCTGTAGCCCATTTCCTGCACACGCCTGTGCACGGTGGCTCTGGATGTTTCTACTCCAGACTCAGTCCACTGCTTCCGCAGGTCCCCCAAGGTCTGGAATCGGTCCTTCTCCACAATCTTCCTCAGGGTCCGGTCACCTCTTCTCGTTGTGCAGCGTTTTTTGCCACACTTTTTCCTTCCCACAGACTTCCCACTGAGGTGCCTTGATACAGCACTCTGGGAACAGCCTATTTGTGCAGAAATTTCTTTCTGTGTCTTACCCTCTTGCTTGAGGGTGTCAATGATGGCCTTCTGGACAGCAGTCTTACCCATGATTGCGGTTTTGAGTAATGAAACAGGCTGGGAGTTTTTAAAAGCCTCAGGAATCTTTTGCAGGTGTTTAGAGTTAATTAGTTGATTCAGATGATTAGGTTAATAGCTCGTTTAGAGAACCTTTTTCATGATATGCTAATTTTTTTAGATAGGAATTTTGGGTTTTCATGAGCTGTATGCCAAAATCATCAGTATTAAAACAATAAAAGACCTGAAATATTTCAGTTGGTGTGCAATGAATCTAAAATATATGAAAGTTTAATTTTTATCATTACATTATGGAACATAATTAACTTTATCACAATATGCTAATTTTTTGAGAAGGACCTGTATATATATTTAGAAATTAAGAAATTATAGAAATTATAGAAATTATAATTATAGAAATTATATATATACACTTCTTTCCAAGAAAAACATCAAGAATAGACAAAAATTCTGCAGGAAGTACAAGGATTGGAGAGCAGAAGACTGGTTATTTTCTCTGATGAACCCCCCTTCTGACTGTTTTGGGACATCTGGAAAATCGATTGTCCGGAGAAGAAAAGGTGAAATCTACCATGAGTCCTGTGTCGGTCCAACAGTGAAACATCCTGAGACCATCCATGTGTGGGGTTGCTTTTCATCCAGGAGAATGGGCTCTCTAACAATTCTGCCCAAAAACACTGCCATGAATAAAGATTGGTATCAAAACATCCTGCAAGTGCAGCTTCTCCCAAAATTCCAGGAGAAATTTGGTGATGATCTGTGCATTTTCCATTATGATGGAGCAGTATGTCACAAGGCCAGTGTAACGGACTTGAGAGTCACCAGAGGGCACTCCACATCAGACTATTGTTATTCCCTCACAAACTACATTTCCCATAACTCACTGCCCGGACTCATCATCACTGATCACATTCACCTGTATGGCATTACCTTGTTTAGCTCACCCCATATAAGCCTGGTTCTCACACTCACTCACTGCGAAGTTTTGTATGTTGTTGCGCTGAATTTCTGAGCATTCTCTCTTGTCTCTTGTCTCTTGTCTCTTGTCTCTTGTCTCTTGTCTCTTGTCTCTTGTCTCTGTGCCTGTTTTGTGGATTCCCTTTTTGCCTCTGACCCTTGTTTGTTTGTTTTTTGTTTGTTTGTTTGTTTGGTTGGTTGGTTGGACTGCCTTCCTGTGCTTGACCATTTGCCTGTGTTTGATTACGATTCTACTCTAATAAACTGCATTTGGATCCTCAACCTTGTCTCGGAGCATTTCGTAACAGAAAACTTTGCCCTTATGGATCCAGCAAATCATTCGTTTGCGGCAAGGTAATTGGCCCCTCGAGGACCACATCCAGGACTTCTTAAACTTTACACATTTCTCTGGCCTTCCTGACTATGCTCTCGTTGACTTCTTTTGTTACGGACTCAATGATTATTACCAGACTAAGCTTATCCATGATGGTCCTCGAGGGTCCCTCATTGAATGTTTGGATAATGTCCTGCTTTTGTGTCGTTCCTCTTTTACGGTTGAGGAGTACATGTCCCCTAAACGTTTTTTGGGGAGAGGCACCACACACCAAGATTCAGTGCCCACGGAGCTTGGCCCACCACAGTAACCAGCATCTCCAACCATAATGGTCGCTAGTCCTGTGGTTCCAGTACCTTCCCGTTCTGAGGTTTCTACACCAGAGCTTCTTCACGTCAGTCCTGCCGAGCCTGAGCTTCTTCACATCACGCTTGCCCAGCGAGAGACTGTTCCTATCACGCTTGCCCAGCTAGAGACTGTTCACGTCATGCCTGTGTCTTCTGACAAGACGGCCGCCACGCCTGAGTCAGCTCTGGAAGATGCAGCGCTGATCGTAGTGGCCACAGTTATTTTAAGTGTGTGGGCAGGACACACATCGGCTCCAGCCCACGAGCTCTCGCCCAAGTTGGCTGCCACCCCTGAGAGTTCGTCTCTGCCCAAGATGGCCACCGCCGCCATGCCGCCTGAGCCCTCAGACTAGATGGCCTCTGCCTGTTTCTGTCCCCAAGTCTGAGCCTGTCCCCAAGTCTGAGCCTGTCCCTGAGTCTGAGGCTGTAGCGTCGTATCTGCCCTGGCCCCCTGAAGCGTCTGTGCCTGCTCCGCCTGAGTCTCCAGGCCCTCTTCCGCTCCACGGGCCTGGCCCTCCATCCCGCCCATGGGTGCGCCTCCGCTCCACTTCCCTCCTGGAGAATTGTAGGAGCGTCTGGAAGCCGCTCTTTTGAGGGGGGTCTATGTAATGGTCATCGGCTGGAGTGCCCTTGAGAGCCACCAGAGGGCGATCCACATATTGTTATTCTCTCACAAACTACATTTCCCATAACTCACTGCCTGGACTCATCATCACTGATCACATTCACCTGTATGGCATTACCTTGTTTAGCTCACCCCTTGGTTTTCACACTCACTGCGAAGTTTTGTATTTCTGAGCATTCTCCCTGGTTTCATTGTCTCTTGGTTCTTGGATGTGTGCCTGTTTCGTGGATTCCCTTTTTGCCTCTGACCCCTGCCTGTTTGTTTGTTTGTTTGGACTTCCTGTGCTTGACCCTTTGCCTATGTTTGATTACGATTCTGGATTACTCTAATAAACTGCATTTGGATCCTTAACCTTGTCTTGGAGCAGTTTGTAACAGCCAGAGTGATAATGAAGAGGCTCGAAGATCATTACATTGAAATTTTTCATCTGTGGCCAGACAACTCCCCGGATCTTAATCCCATAGAGAACCTGTGGTCAACCATCAAAAGGCGAGGGGACAAGCAGGAGTCCACAAACTGTGATCAACTCTGAGCACCAATAAGGCAAGAATGGATCACCATCAGTCAGGATTTGGCCTAGAAGCTGATATTCAGCATGCCAGAGCGAATTGCAGAGGTTAGGAAGAAAAAGGTTCAATATCGACTCTTTGCATTTATTGAATGTTTTTGCCAATAAAGCTTTTACAACTTATGAAATGCTTATCATTGTTTTCCAGTATGCCATAGACACATGTGAAAAAATAATCTACAAATACTGAAGCAGCAAACTTTGCAAACAAGGTTTGTGTCACTGCCAATACTTTTGGCCATGGCTGTACTAAAATATTGAACAATAGAAGAACAGTTTATGGTAACACTTTGGACACTCTACTAACTATAAGTAACTTTGCTTGCAACTACTTGTCAACTAACAGGCATACGAGTATTAGTAGACCATCTACTGAATATCTGCTATTTTGATGCTCCCAAACAGACATTCGATATGTAACTGTGCAACTACATGTCAACTTATTCTACTAACCTAAACCCTAACACCTAACCCTAACCTTACAGTCTACTAATACTCTAATGAGAGTTAGTTGACATGTAGTTGCAAAGTTACTTATAGTTAGTAAAATGTCAAAAGTGGACCATCGAAAGTTACCTAGCAAGTATGACATCTTAGAAACACAAAAAAACGTGCCATGTCAATTGCCCAAATGCTGTTTTTCTCAGTATCATGTCCCATCCATGTCGAACTGGCCATGGACACATTTGGTCTTGAAACTTGAGCCTAGTCAACAACTTGACCCTAGGTGACCCTTAAGTATCCTCTGTTGCCTCAGTTTAGTTAAAGTAATGTGATGTTGTGGCATTGGACCGTCTGGACAAAGTCATGAGAAAGTGTTTCTGTCAATTTAAAGAATGCTATTGTTATTTTGTGTCTCTGTACAGCCTGTCTGTGTTGTAGATACGTAACTACACTAACATTCTCCTGGTCCAGTTCTCTGTTCTCTGTACAGTGTGTATCTATGAAGTACTTTTAGTACAAAGCTGATTTAATTCCAAAATTTGTACAATCCCACAGAAATCCTGTACAAATATGTAATCGCATCGGATGTCCTTTTATGTCATGGATCCCCTTTTGTTCCACTGGGCAGGTCCTGCTTTGATTAATTCTGTTCCTTGTGTACAGTAGCGAACTAAAGATGTCGAGACAACTAAAAAGCTTTATGGGTTGATTCATGAATCAGTCTTGTCAAACAAAGCTTCTGAGCTTCTGTCTTCTGTATAAATTACATTTACATACATTTGTTGTTGTCAGAACTGTTGTCAGTGTAGGTTGTCTATATAAACGTAAGAGTTTAGGATCAAATACTAATGTTGTATTTGATGCTGCTGTGAGACAAATGAATGTGTAGATTATAGCTCAGATAATTTGTAACCAACCGAGCAACTGCCAATAGAAATGCTACAGAAAGCTTTCTCCAGGTATATAAAAGCTATAGGCTGAGGATATATTATATATGGAGATTCATCTTTTGTACAGTTCCGTGCAAACATCCTGAAATCCTAATATTTCACCTGCATTCAGCAGTTTTGCAAGATAATGAGCACTAAGTGTTTTGGGTCAGTCAGCATTTACTGGAGACAGTTCATCTGAGGATGACATTGACAAGCCTGTTGTGGTGTGCAGCTTTACAGCCTAAGCTCCGTCACAAAGACACATTGGTGTCAAGTTACTCAGTATTAGCCGCTGTTTATGACTGAACTGAATGGTCTTCAGCAGAGTGTCTTACAAGAAAATAAAAAAGGTGGAAATGATTTACAGCAAAGATTATGTCTGATAAGTTGGCTTCACTTTCACCGTACGTAAAAAAAAAAAAAAGGTGTTCTTGATAACCAAAGAGACAATCGTGTCATTTTGCATAATTTCCAATCAAGCTGTAATTTTGTCAAATAATTTAAAAAGTGTGAAAACTTTTTAAATTGTGTGTATTTAGGATACATAAAATGCTCTTCACATAATTAGGCTTGTTACCGATAATTAGGCACATAATTAGGCCTTGTATATTTTTATGTGCCCTTTTTATTTTAATTTTTAGTTGTTACACATACATTTATTCATTTAGCAGACGCTTTTATCCAAAGCGACTTACAAATGATAACAATAGAATCATTAATAATTAGGCCACATTGATTTCATACCTTTCAAACCTTACAGGTTTCACACACATTGTATTATTAACTCCAGCTTGCAACTAAAATAAACATATTCAGCTTTATCCACATACATACAGTACACTTTTTATATACTGTATATATATACATACATATACATAATCTTTGATTTATTTCAATCTTTGATTGATTATTTCATCACCATATGTAATACTATTGCCCAGCTCTAAACTGCTAAATCTGGACAATTACACATTACGGTATTATAAACATTAACATCATGTACAGATCAAATTGACTTGACTATAGCCTAGCTGTGGAATTAGCCTCATCAAGACAAGGGGAGTGTGAATTTTTATTTTAACAAATTTAAAAATACCACTCTCACCACGGTCATTTCCATCAATACATAGATGTGGTGGAAATTACACTGTGAAGGGAATGAATGAATGAATGAATGAATAAATAAATAAATAAATAAATAAATAAATAAATAAATAAATAAATAAGTAAGTAAGTAAGTAAGTAAGTAAGTAAGTAAGTAAGTAAGTAAGTAAGTAAGTAAGTAAGTAAGTAAGTAAGTAAGTAAGTAAGTAAGTAAGTAAGTAAGTAAGTAAGGAAAAAATGTGAAAAATGTTTTGAGTTAATTTTCTAAAAAGCCACATGGCCAAAAGTGCCTATACTATAGAAGCTTGTTTCCACCCCTGAATAAAAATATTTAAAAAATGGTTAAATGCGACTTTTTTCTTTCACAATTGCAATTTATAAAGTCAAAATTGCTTTATATAAAGGCGCAATTGCGAGTTATAAAGTCAGAATTGTGGGATATAAACTTGCAATTTTGAGAAAAAAAAAATATATATATTTTCCTCAAAATTGGGCTTCATAGCTTGCAATTGCGAGTTTATATCTCACAATTCCGAGAAAAGATAGAATTGCAAGATTAAAACTCACAAAAGAGAGAAAAAATGTCCGAATTGAATGTTTATATCTCGCAATTGTCACGGTCAGGTTCAAATGAAGATGATTAAAAAGGTTCAAACTAGTTTCCACAAACAATACTCGACAACAACTGAATGGAAAGGAGGAACTTAAATACACAGGGTGTTTGAACTAAAATGATGAACAGGTGGTTAATCAGAAACCATAGTTACAAATGAGGAGCGGGAATCTGGAACAAAGGAAAACAGGTGACTGATAAAAACAAATAGAAAGTTCATGAAAATGAAACAAAAACAGGCAGTTTGTGACAGCAATTCTGACATTATAACTTGCTATTGCGACTTTAGATCTCGCAATTGTGGGGAAAAAAAAAATCTTTTCTTATATAGCCTAGCACTCCTAGAGCTCTTTAATCGGCATCTAACTTTAACCTTGTTTGTCAGTCACCATTAAATTTTGATACTTTTCCATGTTTCGCCACAGCACTACCTCATTTAGGCCTACTTTCTTCAGAAAACCTAAATAGAGTCTTTCCAGAACAGGCTCCAAAGACTTTCCTTATTGCCTGTCAGCCATGCGTGAAGAAGTCCATGCGTAAACAACAATGGAACCGCGAGTTCTTGAGGTGGAAACAGTTCTTTGTGGGCTTATTTCAGACCATAAGTGTAATTAAAAAAAAGAGACATTTACTTGTAATCACATTTGGTGTAAATTTTGTTTATACTGCTTAGCTCAATGTAAATTGCGTGTTTATGTGGCCCCGGTGCCGTTATTGGAACAAAGCTTGAAAATCAAAGATATGGCAAAATGATTAATACTGTGGTCATGTCAGAGCTGTAATTAAGTCAATTGTCTGTGATGAAAGCGATGGGCTCTTATGTAATTTGGGAGAGGCCCTCTTGTTTGGAGTCTATCACTAATGTGGATCCGGAGATGCGACCACAGAAGGACAGGCTAAAGTTTTCAGGAAAGAGAAAGTCTTTTAGACTACAATATGGTGATATGAGAGCGGAGTTTCAAGATATATGTGTGAATCTCAAGAAAAACATGTCCGGGTCATAGTTTAGTGTATTTTGCATAAAGAAAACGAAGCTTGTTTTTAGGTCCATGTGGATTTTAGCATTACTTTCATGACAGTTATGCTCATGGCTGACATTATTTGACGTTTATCTCTCAAGGACCATCTAATAAGATATAATAAGTGTCGATTTTCATCTCAGCATGAGAATTCAAGCAATTATTCCTAATTATATTCTCATTATATCTATCAACACTGTGACAGCAATGTGTACACCTAGATCAAATATCAAATGGAAGGACTCCAAGATGTCGATCTCATCTGTGTCGTAAAAGAAGGGAACTGCCAGCGGAGCAGTTTCATTCACGAATCGCCATCCAAACGTCTCTTATTAGAATCTCTCATTATTCCCGAAGTCATAACTGCTCTTCTCAGTTTCAAACGGACCAGTTTTGTCCTTTTGTGTGGCTGTCACCTAACCTCATTGCCCGTCTCCATTAGGGATCTCTCTTACGGCAATGGAGGGACTTTAAATTCAAGACTGCTATTATTTTCATTGTGTTCCGCTTCAGCCTGAGGAAACACCTGATCGTGTAAATACTTCTCGAGCACATCATCGTAGGGCCGGCTGTATGGTGTGCTGACAGGCCTACTTATGAGCCTTTGAAAGGGGAGGGCCTTTAAAAACCTTTTTTGACCTTCAATGGCTTGCCTTAATCTGCGCTCTTCATATCCTGGCAGATGTCCCAGATCGTTCGAGATGCACATTGTATATGATCACAAATGAGCTTAAGATAGAGTATGTTGAGTTTAAATTCCCATATATAAATAAATGGGATTTTAAAAGCTGTTGGTTAATCCTAGAGAATGTGTATTTTTGGGATTTCATCCCAGCTTCTGTCAAGAGAAAGGTTGTGTGTGAAGTGTACTCAATAAAGTTTGAAAATAGCCCCCTCTAGTGCAGGAACATAGCACCGCCTATCAAAGAACAGAATAGCTTTATGGAGTTTACTTTTTAGAAGAATTCTCCTGTTATTATGGGTGTTTGCCAAAGCAATCATCACTATTAATATTACTCATACTTCGATTTCTGGCACATGACTCGTCCCGCATTGCCTAGTGATTCACGAACATGAATGATACCACAAATCATGCAGCTTGATGAGTAGAGCTATGCTATGATTGTCTTCAAACTTTTGCTGAGAGACCCGAGACATATCTATGGCTGGGTGTTGCTCCTAGTGAGACACAATCGGTGCCCACCTTGGTTCTTGATGCCGTACACAGGCCACATACACTATATTTTTCATTTACTGTGTGTGTCCACTACACTCTGCTCAGTGCTGCTGACAACACTACTAGGCCTCCACTTTGTGTATCTGTAGCAAGTGGTTAATGTACTTTTCTTTCAGCATGCGGCCAATATAATTATCATAGATAAACAGTTGGAAAGGAGATGACTTTTTTTGCCCAGAGTAAAGATACACTCTCAGTTTAATACACTTTCATTAATCCAGCCAGTCATTTAGTTATTTCATCATTACAAATCAGAATTAAACATGTGCAACAATATGATTTGTGCACCAAGGGCCAAATTTACTAAACAGGGTAAATTCGCTTGAAAGCGTAATTCCAAAAAAACGTTCAGTGCGTGATCTACTGACGACGCACATATTAAAAAACAAATTTCCATAATGACCAACACAATAAAGAGCAGATCAATTAAGCATCTGGTTTAAGACATGCTTTTTTTTTTTGGAGGTAAATAATGGCACAAATATCAGTAAATTGGGTAACACTTTACAATAAGGTTCATTTGTTACCATTAGTTAATGTATTAATTAACATGAACTAACAATGAGCAATACATTTGTTACTGTATTTTTAATCTTTGTTAACGTTAGTTAATAACATTGTTTGTTCATGTTAGTTCACAGTCCATTAACTAATGTTAAGTAAATACAACTTTTGATTTTAATAATGTATTAGTAAATGTTGAAATTAACATTAACATTAACAAAGATTAATTAATGCTGTATAAGTGCAATTCATTGTTAATTCATGTTAAATAATGAGGTTAACTAATGTTAACTAATGAACCTTATTGTAAAATGTTACCGTAAATTGACTAGCGAACATTAGTAAGTGACTTTGCATGATTCATTTAAATAATCTCTTCCCATACATTTTGCATCTGAAAGGGAAACTCCTACAAATGCATATGCAATAAGGTCAGCCACAAAAATAACTGTCCATGACTTTTTACAGCCTATTTATTTCAATTGATGTCTTTAGTAAATCCTGACAGTATTTTTTAAACGCCAAACGAGGATTTGTACTAGCGCAAGCTGTTAATAAATCTGGCCTAATTAATCAGAAATTTCAGTACAATAAAGTTTGAAAGGCACATGGCAGTCGTCACTACCTGCATCTCTCAATGATGGCATTTTTCTCTTCATATTAGCATTAAATTGAGCTTCTCTCAACTTTTGGACACTCTTGGCCGCTCTCAATGCTTTCTCCGACCTGCTGTCAATCCCACAATCCCATTGCGTGGCAGTGAAGCTCAGCTCGAATAGGAATTAATTGAAATGCCGCTCTGCTCTGCTCCGTGCCAGTGGACAAGCTGGTGCGTGTCAAATAAACTATTGTTTTTTTGTTGTTTTTTTGTGGGTGGAAATTAGTCATTCTGATAGGAATCCACATGATCGAGAGTTACGCTTGAGGGTGAAAAAGATTCCCACATTCATTTTGATTCATTAGTCACAAAAAAAAAAAAAACTGCTTGGTTTGAAAGTGAGTTCTGTATGAGCTGTGCTTTATGCTTTGCTACGCTATTGACAAAATCCAGAGTTTACGGACTTCTTTTTTTTTGCCTGCAAAATTTTGTAACAAAAAAAAAGTAAAAAAAGGAACAATAAAACTTTACATCTATATATATATTTTATATTACCAGTAACCGGAACAAATATGAAATAGTAAACTGAAACATGACCCACTGAGTTAACCAGCTGTGACTTCCAAGCTGCTGTGCTGTACTAACATCCTTTCAACCGTTTACACGACACCGTTTTCAACTAAAAGGAAAACTATTTATTTTTTTAGAGGTTCATTTACACAACAATGGCGTTTTGGGTTCTTGAAAATGCAAACTTTTTGAAAAGTTTCAAACTGCTGATTTTTGAAAATGATAAAGTGATCGTCTCCGTGTAAACAACAAAGACACGAAAACGTGTGACGTCATGCACATGTGTATGGATCTTTTTTCCCCTAATGTTACTATCACAAAGAGCAAATACCCTAAACTTGCAATACACATTGACCCATAAAACAGGAGTTTAATTCAGTTTAATACTGAATTAAAAAGAATTTCAAATATTTTTTTCTAAATATGAATGTTGTTCTTAATAAGTATTTATTTATTTTTTTCCTTAAAATTATCTTAAGTACCATTAATCAGGATTAATCTAATCCTAAAATATCAAGACTTTTTATTAGAGAACATATTCTGAATTTCATTTTTATTTTCTTTACCTCATTAGTATTTTATGTATTTTTTTTTTTTTTTTACAATTTTAAAAAGTATATCTTCATTGGTTGCAATTTATCTTCAACCTCCAACTTCCTACGATTCAGTCATTTCCCGAGGATGAAATCAAATCCCGTCCTACATTTTTGTTCTCATTCCAAAAGCCTTTTCACTCGAATATACGTCACAACAGGGAAGAAAAGACTGTTGCAACTTCTGTTTCATGCTGCCTTTAACAATAGATATTTGGTATATGAGATATTTTGCAATGAACGATAGTATAAAGGGATTGTTCACCAAAGATTCCCTTCATTAAAGCGGAACACTTTATTTGAAAGAACAATTAGACATCATAATATATATATATATATATATATATATATATATATATATATATATATATATATATATATATATATATATATTAGACATCATAATATATATATATATATATATATATATATATATATATATATATATATATATATATATATATATATATTATTTCTTTTAAAATTTTTTTTTTTATTATTATTTTTTGGATGAACTATCCCTTTAACAAATGACGTTTGTTCATTAAATGAACCCTAACACAAAGCAGGCCTAGGTATTTCTGTTCATTTTTAATTTGTCATTCATTGCAGTTCCTATCATATCCAGCAGATGTTGCTCTCCTTTTGCTTTTCATTTGGTCTTTGTCCTAAAATCCTATATCTTTTATCCACATCAGATGACACTGCATTTAGAATCAGAACAACACCATGTACTGAAAGCAGCCAGTAAGGTATCAGTGTATATGTATGTCATAAGTCTACCAAATATGTTTATTGCTAAATGCTCTAACCCTACACAGAGTGAATCAGGTTTTTCCTCCACATTTCCAAACCATTTTCTTTTACTGCATAAGTAATATACCATACGACAAACTCGCTCACAAGGGATGCATTTCTATATTAATACAACCACACACATGCAGAAAACATTTTTATAAAGTCCAGTCTTTAATCTTTTTCTTCAAATTTGACGTCATCCCCTTCACCCCACAAGCTATCCAGCCATGTACACACAGCTATCATACTCAATAAACCCATTTTAAACACATTGTTTAAGAACCGAGATCCACAATAGTATTCAAAGGTTATTGATCTCGACATCCTCAGGCTTTCATGGTTGTCGTGGAACCTATTAAGTACTTTTCTGCAAAGACAGCTTATAAGTGTACCTAACACCTCGCCCTAACGCAAGGAAAGGATTGTGTATATAAGGTGTTAAATTACAGAGTTCATATTAATATTTATCTTGGTACTCTTGCATGAAATGATATCAACGATATTGTTCCATCTGTTTGAATAGCGCAGTGTTATTTCCAACACAAACACATTATGCCTAAGCCTTTTTCCTGATCAGCCAGACCATGCAGAAACAAAGACCCATTTGCATTTTAATTGAATAAATCCTTTTATTATGATACAGTTTTGATTAAATTTTGGCTAGGATTAATAGGATTCTTTGCTGTGGAAAATGTCATTAGTTGTCAGACAATATGGGACACATTGGTCAGGTAGAATTGTGTCCAACCTAAATGAAGCAGATGCCTAATCAATTAATATTTGTCGTTTAATCAATACTTTCAACCATTAATATGCAGGCACAAAAATATACAAACAACACTGTGAACCGCAGTAGCTGCTTAAAGATGACCTTTTATGCCCCTTTTACCAATATGCAATATAAGTCTCAGGTGTCCCCAGAATGTGTCTGTGAAGTTTCAGCTCATTTTTGAGTGGAAGGAAAAACATGATGTTTTTGTGCATGTGTCTTAAATGCAAATGAGCTGATGATCCCGCCACCTTTCCAGAATAGGGCGGAGCCTGTACAGCCCGTGCCTCTGATGCTCAGCCAAAAACTAACAAAACATCAGTTTAGTAAAGCCATATCAGTCTTAACTTCTGATATATGGTTTTCTGAGTGCACACATCTGAAGCACGCGCACACAGAAAGCTGGATGTCAGGCAGCGGTCACCGTGATTTTGCCAAGTAAGACATGTTCCTGGATCAACATATTTTGTTGATCTCCTCTGCTCCCTCACAGCAGCCGTCCCTCCAGCACCCAGGCAGCCGGCAGCGAGCTCAACCTACCCCCCCCCCCACCCCCCCGGCAACTCACTCCAGCGCACCTCCTCGAACGTCCATGGCCGCGAGTCCCCCGCTCCCTGCTCCTCCCCTTCCATGGCGGACGGTAGCAGGCTCCGGCCCATATCGAGCGGCGGCGACTCTGCCCACCATGCTCGATGGCACCGCGGATTCCCCACAGTGGCGAGGACTCTTTGACAGCCCGTTCCTCCCTCTTCCCGGGTTTTGGCACCAGTGTAACAAAGATCATAGTTCAGGGAAGAAGGAGGCGGGAACCGGCAGACAATCAACAACTTTAATAATCAAATAAAACAAATACAAAAACCAAAAGTCTGCCAGCAGCCCCTCGCAGACGACTGCTGGCTACACAAAACACAAATAAAACACAACATAAACACAGGACTGTCCTCTCTCGCTCTTCACAATCGTCGCTCCTCCTTTATGCTTCCACTCCTACGTGAGAGATGCGAGACCGGTGTGTCTCACAGGTGACACTCATTATCACTCGCCACCGGCCTCGCACCGTTCTCTCACAATACGGTTTTATTTGTCAAGACAAGAGAACATTTCATATGACTGACTCAATCCGTCTAGCATCTAAATTATAGTTTGAAGTTTTAAATAAAACAGCTACAATGAAGCGCACATTTTCCCAAACCAGACTGGTCATCATTTCGAGACCTGTAATCGTTGCAGAAATGTATCATAATAATGTTTCTTTTGCCTCTCATTAATTTTAGGCTAAACAGCCTAAGTGGTCTTAGGCTAAGTAGTTGTCATTTTGTCAAGAAACACCTCACGAACACATAATACACATGTGTGAACATGTAATACGCATGTGCATGACGTCACGGTTTTCACAAATTCACGTTTTCGTAGTTTACATAGAGACGGTAAAGGGATTGTTTTTTGAAAACCTTGCAGTTTGAAACCCATTTTCAAAAGCTTACGTTTTCAGGCCCTGAAAAACACCATTGTCATGTAAATGAACGGCCAAAACGCATAAAAAGTTTTCCGTTTTTTTTTGTTGAAAATGGTGTCGTGTAAACATACCCTAAGAAGGGACAGGGTACATAGGGTGATTTATGTATATGATGTATATTGTGATGTTATGATTAGGGATGGCTGTATCGATACAAAGTATCGATATATCGATACTGACGTCGAGTATCAAAAGTATCGATACTCAAATAAAAAGATCAATACTACAGGTTTTTTTTTTTACCAGTGATTTTGTTCATTTGACGAAGTTTAATGCGTACAATATGCATTGAATTGGATGAATAACCTGTTTAGTAAATAATTGTTAGTAAATAACTATTTTACTGCTTAACTGACCACACGCAAATGCTGCAAGTCAGAAGCAATCAATCACAGAGAGTGTTCACACACTGCCGACAATGCATTCAAACAGGGCTGCGTTTCCCAAAAGTATCACAAGAAACCATTGATGCTTTGGGAAACGCAGCCCAGAACAATGCTTAAAAGAAGACAGAAAAACATCATATGTTTGAGCTATTTCACAATAAACTAATTTAAATTGTAGCCTACATAGTTGGTGCAAATAAATTATTTTTTTAATGTTAAAAGTTCATAGTTCTATTTTGTAACTAATTTTAATATAAATCATACAGTCAGAATAAAAAGGTTGCATTTTATGGGTGCAACAGCCGGTCACTGGCAGTCCCTTATGAAAATTATCATTAAAGTGATCATAGTTCAACTAGGCCTATAATATTTTGTAGATTTCCATGGATACCACTACAAGTAAACATTGTAACCACGTGTAAATAAAAATATAATCTAATAAATTCCAATTAAGGCATATTGAATGTTAAAATACCTTTAAAATATAATGTTAAGTCGGTATCATTACCCATTTTAATCTTAGTAATTCAAGAATTTAAGAAATTTTCAAATTTAAAAGGTCAGTTTAGAAGTATCGGTATCGATATCGGCGATACTGGCCTTGAAAGTATCAGTATCGTATCGAAAACAAAATAAGTGGTATCGCCAATCCCTAGTTATGATGAACTATATGCTTTTCTCCACTGACTTTCTATGATCTCCAAAGCGTTTCTAAGGATGCTGATTTTTAGAAAGCAGCTGTCTGACTCTGAGATGGTGAATAGGAACATGGTTTGTGTAACATTATTATTAGCAACACAGTATTAGCTGTTTGATAACAGTCAAATATTTCCACGTTCCATTGTGTAGCGTTTACTACAGTTGAGCGAGTGGATCAGGTAGTCCAAGCTAGTGTGAGTGAGTGGAGGCGGGGCTAATTTTCATATTTATGGATCTGCGTATACTAAATGAAGCAAGGGTGTAGTTATATTCAAGCGATTTTGAGGCATGAAGACATTATTTTCCCAGGAAAACATTTAAATATGTAATTTTGATGATCAAAGATGAGTTTTAAGGGATAAAATTGTGGACTGCAGAAATGCTACACCTATAAATTTTTAGGGCATAATAATGTAAGCTGATCTTCTCTGAAGTATAATGTGCTAATTTAAAGTATTCTTAAAATATTCACGTATTTCTTACGTAGCACAAAATGGCTAAATACTTTCATTATATATGTTTGCTAAAGCAAACATATACTTAGGGTTGGGGATTTGAAATCAACCACCAAAAACATTCTATCAACTTCCCAGAACCTCATAGCAACATACTAAATACACTCATCAACACCTTAGCAACCCCATAGCGCCACCCTGGCAACCACCCACATCATCCAGCATTGAGGAAGCTGGTTTTAGAACATGTCAAAAAATTGAGTTTATCAAAATACATTCACTAGACTGTTAGGAAATAGTCTAGTAACTTAAATATAGACACTTCAATTGCTGTAGTAAACGTTAACACCACATCAAGCTAAACCTAAATTATTAAATGTAGAAAAGCTCTCTCAAAAAGACAAGAAAATTGAGAGTCCTCAGTCTGCTGTTTCCAGTCCCATCTACTCATCTCACTTTCATGTTGAGAACCTGACGACTGCTCTCCTTAAGGGTCCATCACAAGTTCACACTGACCTTCCATCAAGCACTGACCTGAATTACAAGAATTCATTATACACTACCTTTATTAAACGTATATGGAGTCAGGTGAGCATACATTTTCATTTTCAATTATCTGATTTTTGTTCTTCTTTCTTTCTGGAATATTAAGAGTTTGTTTCACCAAAGATGGATGATTCATCATTTAGATAGTTGGGAGAGAGAATTTTTATGAGTAAGTTCACTCAATCATAAAAAAATCATTAGGTTTTCTCAGTAAACAGGTCTCTACGGAACCGTTTGGGTGCAGTTTTCCGGGAAGCACTATTATTAGTTTTGTGAGAAAGAGAGATGTCTTTAGATATAAATCTGCTATAAGTAATCCTTCACCCTGTTTCTGTGACAAAGAGTTTATTTTTGCAGCATCAGGGCATTGTGGGAACAAATAAAAAAGCATTACCTGACCTTTTAAAATGGTTAATAAAAATGACATTATAAACTCGTGACATCATAAGATCAATGAAACAATTTATGCAATTTCTTTTTTTTAAGACTTTTAAGAGACCCTTTTTTTGCATTTCTTAAAGGTGATATGCGTTTTTTCTTCTTCTTTAAGTTACTAAATAATACAATTCTATACTAAGGTGTTAACTACTACGTTAAAATGATACTTTACCCAAAATGGAAATTGTGTCATCCAGGGGTGGCTGGCCAATAGAGGGCCTAGGGCTAGGGCCACAAGCAATATATAAGTAAATACATTCATAAATTATGTATACAAATTGGCAATATTTGTGTGTTTGGGATATTGAATGCACCCAGTATATGTGAAAATGTGATAGAAATTCTAAATGTCTGCTTTTTCTACACGTCTCCTCATGTCTGCACGACTCATCAGCTCTGGGGCGAGGGAGGTGGGTCTCTGAAGCAGCTTAGCCAATTGCTGATTTAAGATATAAATGTTTGATATAAACTGTAGCCAATCAGCGAGCTCAAATCTAGTCAGCTATGGGCGATTCTTTTAGCGGCCCAAGCGCGCACCCGCGCCCATGCGTGTCTGTCTCTATCAGACAGTCACACGCTAGCGTTAAAGGGAAGCAGTGCACGAGGCTTCTCTCGGAGCTGGTAAAGTAGAAAGGCCTGGCTAGCTGGATGCGGTCATGCTAATGCCTTATTGTGCTTTTCATTCTTACTTTTTAAAACAACGGGGACAGATCCAGGATGGACAGTTACTGGAGTTAGGGATATGAAGCACCTGTCTGAGAAAGTAAATAAACAGTTTGAGTTGAATTTCAAATGCAAATGGAAAGTTTGTGCAATATGTTTGTTTTTGTGTAAGAATGCCTCAACCTTTTAAGATGGAAAAATGCAGTTTTACAGATACTAGACACATGACTTTCAAATGAAAGATTGGTATCAAAGAGCACACCTAGGTTCCTAATCGACGACGAAGATTTGACAGAGCAGCCATCAACTCTTAGACAGTCCAATTTATTTTGTTATTTTGTCCAATAATTAGAATCTCTGGGGTTTTTTTTCAGAATTAAGTAGTAGGAAATTACTAGTCATCCAGTTTTTTATATCAGCTATGCATTCCGTTAATTTTGTGAATTGGTAGGTTTTGTCAGGGTGTGAAGAAATATAGAGCTGAGTATCATCAGCATAACAGGGAAAACTAATGCCATGCTTCCTAATGATATCTCCTAAGGGTAGTGTAATGATGTTGCAGACGCTGAGGAATCCATTTGCAGCTTTATTCAGAATGGTCAACAGGCAGGGTAAATCAACAGCAGACAGATCAACGAAGAGAGCAAAGAGCAAAATGAGGTCACAGGCAAAGGTCAGGGCAGGCAGCAAAAGGCAAAGTCCAATAAGCAATCCGGGTCAATCCGGAGAACGATCAGAAGTCGGGGTACACAGTCCTAGGTCAGTAATCAAATCAGCAAACACAGAGATAAACGCTTGGAATTGAAAGCCGGGGCAATGCAATACTACGCAAGGAAGTGGTGTGTGGAAGTGGCTTTTATGTGTGTGTGTGAATGAGGTACAGGTGTGTGTGCAATCAGTGCAGTGCAGGTGTGTAGCGCAATCAGTCCCAGGTAAGAGGCATGATGGGATATTGAATTCCTGAAGGTGTTTAATATTCCGGAGACGGATCCCTCCGGTGGCGGAGAGGGAGCGGTACGGGAGCCTGCTTCGTTACAGGTAGCATGTACAGAGTGAACAGCAACAGTCCTAGTACTGAGCCTTCATTCTCTTCATTCACAGCTACAAACTGATAACGGTCAGATAAGTATGATTTAAACCATGCTAATGCAATTAGCCATATCTCCATATGTGTGGAGATACACATATGGACTGGGCGGATTACCAGGCAGTATAACATATGGAATGTCACTGGGGTGGCTCCAGCCTATAACAGGAGGAGACTCAACCAGCCAGCGACGGCGGAGCAAGCTCTGCCAAGGGAAAGACACAGGCTCGCTGCAGAGAGCCATACCGTGGAAGAATACACATATGGGATCGCCCAAGGGATCACAACATATGGACCCAGCCTAGTTCCCCCAGTACATAAGAGTGGTACGCCTAGCATCGGACGCTCTGCCACATCCAATGAATCTAGCGAATGTGTTATGTGTCGCCCAGCCCTTAGCTCTACAAACATCAGTCAGCGAGGCACCCTGTGAAGCGGCTACACTCTGAGTGGAGTGAGCTCGCAGTCCCGGGGGACAAGGTGCATCTTGGGACTCATACGGCAAGATGATGGCATCCACTAACAGTGGGCCAACCTCTGCATGGAGACAGCCTTTCCCTTCTGCTGGCCTTCGTAACAGACGAAGAGCTGGTCTGAGGTCCTGAGGCTTTGCGTTCTATAACCACATATAACCACAAGGAGCGGATGGGACAGAGAAAAGGCAGGGCTGGGTCTGCCTCCTCTGGGGGCAGCGCTTGCAGGTTCACCACTTGGTCCCGAAAGGGAGTGGTAGGAACTTTGGGCACATATCCAGGCCGGGATCTCAGGATAACGTGAGAGTTACCCGGCCCGAATTCCAGGCACGATTCGTCAACCGAAAATGTGTGCAGGTCCCCTACCCTCTTAATGGAGGCCAAAGCAAGAAGGAGAACTGTTTTGAAAGACAGGACTTTTACCTCAGCTGCCTGCAGTGGCTCAAAGGGAGGTCTCTGCAGTGTGGTCAGCACCAGAGATAAGTCCCAAGAGGGTGTAGAGCGTATACAAGGTGGATTCAGTCTCCTCGCACCCCTCGGGAACCTGGCGATCAGGTCGTGCTTTCCCACCGATCTCCCATCCACTGCATCGTGATGTGCGGCAATAGAGGCAACATACACTTTGTGGGTGGAGGGAGACAGCCCTCGCTCCAACCCATCCTGCAGGAAAGAAAGCACGGAACCGATCGAACACCTTCGGGGGTCTTTTCGGTGAGAAGAACACCACTCAACGAACAGGTTCTACTGCAGGGCGTAAGTATGCCTTGTAGAGGGTGCTCTCGCAGAAGTGATGGTGTCTACGACTGACTGTGGTAGATAACTTAGAACCTCCGTGTCCCGTCCAGGAAGAAGACATGGAGTTTCCAAAGGTCTGGACGCAGGTGCCATACGGTGCCCTGTCCCTGAGAGAGAAGGTCCTCCCTCAGAGGAATGGGCCAGGGAGGGGCTGTCGAGAGGAGCACAAGTTCGGGGAACCAGGTCCGGTTGGGCCAATAAGGGGCAACTAGCAAAACCTGCTCCTCTTCCTCCCTGACTTTGCACAGAGTCTGTGCAAGTAGGCTTACTAGGTGAAACACATACTTGCGGAGGCCCCGGGGCCAGCTGTCTGCCAGCGCATCTATGCCGAGGGACCCCTCGGTCAGGGAGTAAAACAACTGGCAATGGGAAGAGTCCCGAGAGGCAAACAGATATATCTGTGCGTTCCCAAAGTGATCCCAGATCAGCTGGACCACCTGGGGATGGAGTCACAACTCTCCCTGGGCCACAGGCTGTCGTGAGAGCTCGGTGGCGGCACGATTGAGCAGGCTGGGAATATAAATGTCACGAAGCAACCTCAGAAGCTTCTGACTCCATAGGAGGAGGTGGCGGGGGAGTTGCTACAGAAGATGGGAGCGTAGATCAACCTTGATGGTGATGTAGGCCGGGGTGATTGTCACACGGAGCATGCCGCCCTGCCACGCCCACCTCGGGACTCGGCCATGAAGCCAGTGCTGAAGCGGTATCATATGGAGCAAGCCGAGCGACGTTACTGCGGCTGCCATATGCCCCAGGAGCCTCTGAAAAGATTTCAGTGGGACCACTGTTCTGTTATTGATAGTATTCAGGCAGTTTAGCAGCGACCGGACACGTTCCTTTGTGAGGCGTACCTTCTGTTGGACCGACTCCAGCTCGAGACCGAGAAAGAATATCCTCTGCACGGAGGCGAGTTTGCTCTTTTCCCAGTTGACCCGAAGACCCAACTGGCTGATATGTTGGACCAACAAGTCCCTGTGTCCGCACAACTGCTCTCGAGAATGAGCTAGTATCAGCCAGTCGTCGAGATAGTTGAGGATACGAACACCCTGCTGTCTCATGGGAACAATGGCCGCCTCCGTGACCTTCCTAAAGACGTGGGGCGACAGGGCCAGCCCGAAGGGTAGGACTTTGTACTGATACACTCGACCATCGAACGCGAAGCGCAGGAATGGCCTGTGTCGCGCAGGATGGAGACATGAAAGTACACGCCCGTCAGATTGATCGCTGCAAACCAATCTCGGGGACAAATGCATTCGAAAATGCGTCTCTGCATTAGCATTTTGAACGAAAGCTTGTGAAGGGCCTGATTCAAAACTCGCAGGTCCAAGATTGGCTGTAACCCACCACCTTTCTTGGGTACAATGAAGTACGGGCTGTAGACGCCGTTCTTCAAATCGGGGGACACCCTCGGCGATGAGCAGGCGGAGGAACTGCCGTCGGCGGTGGTGTGGAGGCAGCAGCTGGCCATTTGGGCAGGATGTGCCGGATGGCCTCCGTCTGTGCTTGGGCAGCAGAGAACTGTTCGGCGCAGTTCTCCACCGCGTCACCGAACAGCCCAACCTGGGAAATTGGGGAGTCCAGGAACCGAACCTTGTCCGCATCCGCCATATCAACCAGGCTGAGCCAACAATGGCGCTCCTAGACCACCAGGGTGGACATTGCTAGACCGAATGCACAAACGATATCAAGCGCTCTCTCAAGAGCGCACGGTCTAGGCTACCCTCGTGCATGTCCTTGAGTGCCTTGGCCTGATAGACCTGTAGCAACACCATGGCAAGCAAAGAGGAAGTTAGTTAGTTAGTTAGTTAAGCTTTACTATCCCCCATGGGGCAATTTAGTTTACAGCCAGCAGTCACATACAACATACCATCGACACAAAACAAAGAACACATTCTAAAACAATACATTAAATATACTCATTCATTTAAAAGACTAATCGCTCTGGGGATCATGGACTTCTTAAACCTATTGGTGTTACCCCGTGGGACTTTATAACGGTGCCCAGAAGGAAGCAATGAAAACTCTTGGCACAACGGATGAGATGGGTCAGCAATAATAGCCTTAGCCTTCCTCAAACATCTGACCCTGTACACCTTGCTTAAGTCATTTAAGGCAATTCCAGCAATATTACTACACACTTTGACAACATCATTAAGACGGTTATTTTGCTTCTCCAAGAGAGAACCGTACCAACAGATAAATGAAAAAGTAAAAATTGATTCAATAAAACAGGAATAAAATATTTTCATAAAAGTAGTATCCAGGTTAAAATTTCTAAGTTTCCGATAAAAGTACATACGTTGATGAGCCTTCTTGCAGACAGCATCTACCTGCGACTCAAAACGCAACTTATTGTCAATGACTGTCCCCAGGTATTTGTAATTCTCTACCTGATCCACAACCTGGCTATTGATAAGAGCAGGAGGAAGAGACACAGGTGACCTGCCAAAGTTGATGTACACTTCTTTAGTTTTGTTTACATTAATGTTTAGAAAGGCAGTTCCACACCACTCAACAAAATCTGATAAAACAGGACCATGCTCACAGTCTTTCTGACTTAGAAGTGAAACAATGACAGAGTCGTCAGCAAACTTAACAACATGACGACCTGGATAGCTGCTCTGACAGTCATTAGTATATAGAACAAATAAAAGTGGCGACAGTACACAGCCCTGCGGAGATCCAGTTGATTACCAGAGAACATCCAATTGGATCCCATTGACCCTGACTCGCTGAGGCCGCTCTGTTAAGAAGTCCATCAGCCAACTGATCAAACCTGGGTCAATGTTGAAGTTTTGATTCAGTTTATAAGCTAAGACATGAGGCTGAATACAGTTAAATGCAGAAGAAAAATCAACAAAAAGCAAACGGACTAGAGAACTTGCCCCTTCGAGATGTTTAAAAACCAAATTTAAAAGTGTTCCTGTGGCATCATCCACACCTCGACCTGGTCTATAAGCAAACTGTAAAGGATCCAGTCTGTCCTGCACATAGTCCATTATGGCAGACTTCACCAGTTTTTCAAACGATTTCATCACCAGAGAAGTGAGTGCTATAGGTCGGAAGTCATTCAGTAGCTTTGGGGCTTTAATTTTTGGGACTGGCACAATGATAGAGTCTTTCCAAAGATGGGGGACCCTGTGCAACTGCAGTGATAGTTGAAAGATGTATGTGAAGATGTCCGCCAACTGCACAGCACAGTTTTTAAGAAGTTGTCCTCCAATATGATCAGGACCAGGGCTTTTCCGCTCTTTGACTGATCTAAAAGCTTTAATGACAGCACATTTATCGATGTGAACATTAGGGGGAGTACACGCATTATCCTTAAAAACAGACACCTCTTCAATATAATTATGCTCATCATAATGATTAAAAAAAACATTAAATTCATTTGGAAGTTGTGAGTCATTTATCCCATTAAGTGAGACTACACTCTTCTTTGTTGGCATACCCATCATATTTTTCACACCTTCCCATGCAGCGCGTGCATCACCTGCACTCAATAAGTTTTCAACTTTATCTTTGTAAGCGAACTTTGCGAGTTTAAGTTCTCTCTTAACTTGCTTAGAGAGCTCCCTGTATTGTTGCATGTCTCCTTGGTTAAAATAAATATTCCTCTGATTAATAAGTTTCTTGACTGATTTTGAGACCCACTGTTTATTATTAGCATAACATAAACGGGATTTCTTGGGGACAAACATATTTTCACAGAAAGAAATATAACTAGAAACCGTTTCTGTTAATTAATTTATATCCGTGCAGGAATTCTTAAAAACGTCCCAGTCGGTATCAGCAAAACATTCTTGTAGATCCTGCACCGATTCATCCGACCATACCGGCACCAGAGTTCGCTCAGGCTTGTTCCTCTTCAAGACAGTTTTGTATGTCGGAACAAGATAAACAACACTGTGGTCGGACGCACCAATAGGAGCTCTCAGGAGTGATTTATATGCTCCTTTAACTGCCCCAAAACAAAAATCAAGACACTTGGAATGCCGAGTCGGACAAGTGACATATTGAAAAAAGTGACCAAATGCTTTCCCGGGTTTACAGTGATTAAAATCTCCCATTAAAAAAATCGGCGCATCCGGCGCTCGCGCTTGAAAACTCTGCACTTTTTTAGTCAGGATTTGTGTTGCGATGTCAGCGTTAGCCCTGGGATGAATATAAACCACAGTCACAAATAGTTGGGGAAATTCCCTCGGCAAATAGAATGGCCGTAGCAACACCGCTAAAAGCTCAATGTCTGGTGTGCAGGACTCACGAATGATGACTGTACTGCACCAGAGTTTATTAATGTATAAACATAAACCTCCGCCCAGTGACTTACCGGTCACCGCGGGGTCTCTGTCAAGACGAAAGGGTGCTCCCAAGCCATCAATTTCCATATCTTCCTGGGAGACGAGCTCTTTAAGCCATGTTTCTGTGAAGGCGAGGATGCACGCGTCCTGATACTCCTCCAGAAACCTCACGTGTGCTTGGACTTCATCCACTTTATTGCGTAGGGACTGCACATTTGCTAACATTATAGAGGGAAGGGGGATTCTGCGGTGACCAAGCCTTTTGAGCCTTTGCCGTACACCTCCACGTCTCCCTCTCTTCCTCCTTGCCCGTGGCGGAATCCAGCTCTGGGTCCCAGGCGTGGAAGCCAGCGGTTGAATGATCTCCTCGGGGAAGACAACATTTGGATTCACAGTGCCAACCCTGGCATTGCGAAGCAGGAGAATAAATTCCCGTGTGTATTGCAATGTTTCACAGTGGTCTGGGAGACGGGTCAAAGATGACAAAACACACTCCACAGGAGAAGAGGGCCAGCTCCATGGTAAGTCCACATATTGACCCAGTAAGATGCAATTTGTCCAACGAGTATAAAAAAACAAACATAACGTATTAAAACGTACTTAAACCCTTTATAAAAACTTGTGTTCCAAACAAACTCTCACACACTGCTGCTGTGTGTCGCCATGCTAGCGCCACCCCACAGTGGCTTGCCCACAGGTTTTGTAAGCTCTGCCCGTAAGAATGGACGAGAACTCACACGCCTGAGAGGGGACAAGAGGATCCCCCATCCACACAGCACCCTAGGGTGGGGCATGGTAATAGGGACTACACCTTCGCGGACCAAGGCGAGTCTCGATCTCAACACCGAGACAGTCATATCCCCGCAATGGGAACATGAACCATCCACAAAAGTTGCTTCAGCGTGCTGTAAGCCCAAACACGATGCAACAATTGTGACCGTCAGAGGGGGACAGGGAAGACCGCATCCAGAAATGCATGGGTGGAACGACATCTTGAAAAAGACCAAACGCACCCGTGTTGCTCTTTCAGGAAATGAAAAACTCTCACCAGTGCCGGAGCACACAGGGGAATGATCGCGGCAACACTGACAGGGATGGTGCAGCCTGTACCAGTGAAGCACTCACTTTCTTCGCCCTCAACCGGCCTTCAGACAAACAAACACAAACAGAGAATTGTGATGCTATTAAAACAGCAGTTGAGAGCTCAGAAGGCTCGGGACCACCGCTGCACTCACACTGTAGAACCACCGGTGCGGGAGAGACTTCCTGAAGAAGCGCCAACACACTCGCTTGTTGTAATATAACACTCTTCAGAGACATCGACATGAATGGAATACAGTATACATAAACAGTAAATAGGCTATATATATATATATATATATATATACATATATATATATATATATATATATATATATGTATATATAGCCTATAAAGGCAGAATGGGCTTTAACACTGTCTCTACACCGGATACGGCCGTTGTTGCTCACGTCGTAACAGCTGTTTACCCTGGACGCGCCCGTTACAAAGCAGAACGAGGCATCAGTTTACTGTTGGAGAGCGCCCGTTACAAAGCAGAACGAGGCATCAGTTTACTGTTGGAGATTTGTCGCTCGTGTGGCGCCACATCCAGTGTGAATTAACAACATCACTGATTATAATAAGTTCAACTGTCTGTTGTCGCATCGCGCCACTCGCGTCCGGTGTCTTGTTCAGGCAGCAGCAGACAAGCAGTCAAGCGGTGTCTCAAAGGTCAGTTGCTAACTAGTTAGCAGTGCGGTGGTGGCTTGAGTCTGTTGAATGGTGATTTAATGCTACGTTGTCACCAGGTGAGACACTATAAAGTAAATAAACAATGTCCCCGTCTTTTGTCCACCTTGTCAGTGGAGTGGAAGCTAATGCTACATCTTACACCGTCTCTGAAGAGACCTCATTACTGAAGTGAAAGGGTTGGCTGGTGTCACTACAGTGACCTGGGTCACCAGTAGCAAACAATGGAGCGCGCTCTGCTGGACAAACTACGTAGTTACACAATTTACAAGCATTTTATCCATGTTATATGTTCTGAAAAAAAAAGAAAGAATATCGGCGACATATCTGCGTAAATATACGCCGATACCGATATATCTGCGACAGGCTCATATCTGCAGACCTATATATCGGTCGGGCTCTAGTTGAAACAGTAAAAGCAAATGGTTTTGTTCATTTTCAAATATCTTTAATTATTATTGAAAATTATACAATTACACTTTTCCACACAGACTTAAATTTCCAACCCTCTCTCTAGATTTTTCCAACCATAATCAACATACATGATTCATACAACATTATATTGGGTTACAGTACAATCATCTGTAAATATTTTTTTCCATTGGTTTTCTGGAAGTGATGAGCACTAACAGGAAGAGAAGAAACCTAAAAAGCTTTATAACCTGGTTTGATGTTGCACGATCACCAAACAGTCTAAGTTAAATGGTAGTTTGCTCCTTTATCTGTTGCTGGTAGAGTGGCAAATGCACATTAATTTAGTGATATTCAAAAGAGACTCGCTTATGATAAAGACAAACAATCTCTAAATGATCACTACTTTTGCCTCTGCTTTTGTGATACATTTATTTTTAGGAAATCTTAATTGTATATTTTAGAAAACAAAATGGGTGGAAAAGTCACAAATATATTTCCATACTTTTCAAGACTAGAAAATTATTTCAATCAAATTCTATACTTTTCCAAATTGTGTAATAAACCTGATAAAAAGCTGAAATAACCATTTTGGCTATTTTTAACCATTTTTAAATAAGTCCTCATTTCTCTGCAATACTCAGTGAGAAAATTAAGTGTTTTCACATAGATCCACATTGGGATCTTTTGCAATCACATTTATGCATCACAAACTCAACTCTGTGAGATTGTGGTCTTGTATCAGGTGGAACCAAACGTTCTCCATCTTTGCATCCAGGGCTTTTGTAATCATAGACTGGGCAGCATTAGAGGCCTCTTCAATGTTATCTCCTTTGATTCATTAAGTTTCTGCCAGCTCATTCAGGTAACTGAAGAATGAGATAAAAGAACAAGTCAATAATAGACCGAAAAGAAATGGTCAACTGATGTAACAATGAAACGATTAAAAATAATTCTAGTATCTTTGACAGAAAAGGTAGATTCGAGATCGGCCTGTAATTGACTAATTCTGTAGGATCAAGTTGCGTTTTTTTAACAAGCAGTTTAATCATAGCCAGCTTAAACGTTGTTGGTACGTATCCTAATGACAAAAATTAATTGATTTTAACCCTAAAACAGGCAACGTGACTCACGAGATACATCATTTTTATTGTCTTTTTTGGGGCATAAGAACGATTTTTTCATCAAATCCTTTTATCACTTATGACAGCCTGGTCTGTCTTGAGTATGCTGGTCACATAATTTGCTTCAAATTTTTTGTGATCAATTAGTCAGCCTGACCTAAATCCAACATGGCTGCCAGTGGTGCAGAACATTCAGATTTTGAGATAAGTAAATATATATTAAACTTACTTTTCTTCTGAAAAAAAAAAAAGAATACTGCTAACATTAATTGTGAACATTGTCTTAAGGTGCTGAAGGAGAAAATTAAGTAATATGTTGTTCATGTTGTTATTTAGCACGTTTTGAAATGTATGTAACTCCTAACACACGTTGCCTGTTTAGGGTATAAAAAAAATTAAACTAGCTCTATTTAAAATGCACTATTCAAACTTAAATGATTGTAATTCAAGAATGCTTTGGAATATAGACCTAAGTTTGGTCTTGTTTTAAAGAAAACAGTCAGCAGATTATTGTTGAAGTGAAAGCACTTAAAAAAAATGAAAGTATGAAAAAGTTATGGAAGTTTAAACTTACATTAAATCAAATATACTGTACTTAATATTTTTTCTTTTTTATAAAATATGCATTTTACTAAATATTTTTTACTATAAAATTACTATAAAATCAAAGCCATATATCTAACCAAGTTGTATTCCAAATTTGAAGTTGATGTCACAAAATTGAAGATTTTGTTTAGGTATAATACTAAAAATAGCCACCGGGTGACTTACATTCCATTGAATTTAATTGTATGCATTCTGCCATAACAAATTAATAAATTTCTGTCCAAATATCACTTCTGTCACAAAATATGGAACCTTGAGACTCAGACCTTTCTGACAATATGTGTTTTGTCAAGATTAGAAAAGGTTTTGATCTCAAATTACGAAACATGACGATGCCCAAAAGGGGAGGAGCCCGATAAAAGAATTTAGAGTACCGTTTCTATGGTAACGCAACGTCCAATTTCAAAACGGGTTCCACAAACTGAATCTTGAGTTCGTAAGATCAGGTGAAGTATGGGATATAGTTGTTTTAAACATGCAGTGGCAGTAACAGTTAACAGTTAACATTGGTCCTTTTTTATACCCTAATGAGGCAACGTGTCTCAGGAGACACAACTCATAAAATCCAAAATATATCAAATTTTTAAAAAAATATTTTGGATATGTTTAATTTAAGTCCAGATGATATAAAAAATGTCATGCAATTTTTTTTTTGCTTAGCATTTTCCACTCTTGCCTGAAGAGGTTCTATGACCTCTGGAAGCATCTCTTTCAGCTTAGTCGGTATAGGATCTAACATACATGTTTCAATGCGACATTTCAACATTTCACTGTTTCAAATAAATACCTAGGGTTTTGTTTATTTTTTTCTAATAGGGTTGAAAAATAAGTAGATCTAGTAGTTTGTAAGGCCTCTCTGTATGCAATCGTGCTCTCTTTACATGAAATGCGAAATGCCTCTAGTTTTGTTTTCTTCCAGTTGTGCTCCATTTTTCTGGCTGCTCTAGGGCTTGAGTGTGCTCATTGTACCATGGCGTTGGACAAGCGCAAAGGAGCAACTGTGTCTAAAGCGCTGGAGAAGAGAGAGTTAAAAGTTTCTGTTGCAATATCGAGTTCTTCTAAGCTATCTGGGATGCTGAGATGATGAAACTGATCAGGAAGATTATTTATTAAGCAATCTTTAGTGGCAGAAGTGATAGGTCTAATATATTTGAAACACGGAGTTGGCTTTGCAGCCTTGGCTAAATGTTTTTACGAGACTAGATAATGATCTTACATGTCATCGCACCTATAGAACAAATGAGGGGGAAAATATTTTGTACACTGTATATTATGGGATTGTGTTACAACTTTGCTTTAGTTTTACAACAGTGATGCCCTGAAGAATGCACTGGGAGCTGAAAGCTATGTTTACTGAATGTTTTATGAGTGATGTGTTTATTTAAAAGAATTCTATGTGGCAGTACACTAAAATAACAGCGATTTGAATCTATTGAGTACTCTGCCCTGAGAGCAGTGCGTAATACACTAAAATAACAGCGATTTGAATCTATTGAGTACTCTGCCCTGAGAGCAGCGCGTAATACACTAAAATAACAGCGATTTGAATCTATTGAGTACTCTGCCCTGAGAGCAACGCGTAATACACTAAAATAACAGCGATTTGAATCTATTGAGTACTCTGCCCTGAGAGCAGCGCGTAATACAATTAAATAACATCGATTTGATTCTATTGAGTACTCTGCCCTGAGAGCAGTGCGTAATACATTAAAATAAAAGCGATTTGAATCTATTGAGTACTCTGCCCTGAGAGCAGTGCGTAATACACTAAAATAACAGCGATTTGAATCTATTGAGTACTCTGCCCTGAGAGCAGCGCGTAATACACTAAAATAACAGCGATTTGAATCTATTGAGTACTCTGCCCTGAGAGCAGCGCGTAATACACTAAAATAACAGCGATTTAAATCTATTGAGTACTCTGCCCTGAGAGCAGCGCGTAATACAATTAAATAACAGCGATTTAAATCTATTGAGTACTCTGCCCTGAGAGCAGTGCGTAATACACTAAAATAACAGCGATTTGAATCTATTGAGTACTCCTGCCCTGAGAGCAGTGCGTAATACACTAAAATAACAGCGATTTGACTCTATTGAGTACTTCTGCCCTGAGATCAGCGCGTTATACACTAAAATAACAGCGATTTGAATCTATTGAGTACTCTGCCCTGAGAGCAGCGCGTAATACAATTAAATAACAGCGATTTAAATCTATTGAGTACTCTGCCCTGAGAGCAGTGCGTAATACAATTAAATAACAGCGATTTAAATCTATTGAGTACTCTGCCCTGAGAGCAGTGCGTAATACACTAAAATAACAGCGATTTGAATCTATTGAGTACTCTGCCCTGAGATCAGCGCGTAATACACTAAAATAACAGCGATTTGAATCTATTGAGTACTCTGCCCTGAGAGCAGCGCGTAATACACTAAAATAACAGCGATTTAAATCTATTGAGTACTCTGCCCTGAGAGCAGCGCGTAATACAATTAAATAACAGCGATTTAAATCTATTGAGTACTCTGCCCTGAGAGCAGTGCGTAATACACTAAAATAACAGCGATTTGAATCTATTGAGTACTCCTGCCCTGAGAGCAGTGCGTAATACACTAAAATAACAGCGATTTGACTCTATTGAGTACTTCTGTCCTGAGATCAGCGCGTTATACACTAAAATAACAGCGATTTGAATCTATTGAGTACTCTGCCCTGAGAGCAGCGCGTAATACACTAAAATAACAGCGATTTAAATCTATTGAGTACTCTGCCCTGAGAGCAGTGCGTAATACAATTAAATAACAGCGATTTAAATCTATTGAGTACTCTGCCCTGAGAGCAGTGCGTAATACACTAAAATAACAGCGATTTGAATCTATTGAGTACTCTGCCCTGAGATCAGCGCGTAATACACTAAAATAACAGCGATTTGAATCTATTGAGTACTCTGCCCTGAGAGCAGCGCGTAATACACTAAAATAACAGCGATTTAAATCTATTGAGTACTCTGCCCTGAGAGCAGCGCGTAATACAATTAAATAACAGCGATTTAAATCTATTGAGTACTCTGCCCTGAGAGCAGTGCGTAATACACTAAAATAACAGCGATTTGAATCTATTGAGTACTCCTGCCCTGAGAGCAGCGCGTAATACACTAAATAACAGCGATTTGACTCTATTGAGTACTTCTGTCCTGAGAGCAGCGCGTAATACACTAAAATAACAGCGATTTGAATCTATTGAGCAATCCTGCCATGAGAGCAGTGCGTAATACACTAAAATAACAGCAATTTGAATCTATTGAGTACTCCTGTCCTGAGAGCAGCGCTAGGCCGGTATATGTATAATTCCGAGCGTTGAAATGTCGCAGAGATTTGAACGAGTTTTTTCATCCCATATCAGTTTCACACACAGCGAGGTAGCATTGGAAAAGCATCTTTTACACCAGTTACCCCATAAGCAGCTTTGTTGCGGTTGACTGATTAAACAGTCAAATCAAAATGCATACAATACGATATTTAGACAATGATTATTAGTTCTGTGGATTTTAATGTTCACTGATTATCTTTATAAACGTTAGAGGATGGTGAATTTTAACAAAATATTTAGTAAATTCACTCACCTTGCAATAGATGCGTTCTCCCACGAACATCTGTTTGTCTTGTATTCAGAGATTATGGGGTCAATATCCCGCCAAATGTATTGCGGCCACGGATCAAAATATAATAAGCGTGATTCAAAAAATAACAAGCATGAAAAAAAACGTCTCAGGTTACTATTGTAACCATAGTTCCCTGAGAACAGGGAACGAGACAATGCGTCCAACGACGCCATGGGAACGCCCCTAGCGTGACTGCGTCTGAAGCATCTATGTCAACTAGTCCAATGGAAAGAATGAGCGTCACGAGCGAGTGACGTCATGACCAGGATATGATAAAAGCACATCCGGTGCAAACCGGCATTAGCTTCGAAAATTGCCGAAGCAAGCCGATCACAGGGATGCAGGAAGTATGGCAGGGTGACGCATCGTCTCGTTCCCTGTTCTCAGGGAACTATGGTTACAATAGTAACCTGAGACGTTCCCTTACGAAGGGAACTCAACGATGCGTCCAACGACGCCATGGGAACGAGAATACCCAAAGCGCCAGAAGTCCAAGTACCTGAGTGTCAGTCTGTTGTAACTAAGCACTAAGCACCTGAGAACCTGGGGCAGCATCCAGGTCTAAACTGTAAAATCTAACGAATGTGAGCGGAGAGGACCAGCCCGCCGCATCACAGACGTCCCGAAGAGAAACCCCATATAGTAAGGCTTTAGAAGCCGCCATACTCCTAGTAGAGTGAGCTCAGACCACCAAAGGACATGGCTGGTCCGAGTACTCGTACGCAAGTGAAATAGCCTCAACTATCCACCTACTGACCGTCTGTTTAGAAGCAGGAAGACCCTTCTTAGGTGATCCGAAGCAAATCAGTAATTTTTCGGACTTCCTAAATGAAGAAGTCCGATGCACATAAGTGTCCAGTGCTCGCAGTCTTCAGTCTTTCCTGGTCTGCTGATGCAAAGGGAGGAGAACAGAAAGCCTGCAGCACAATAGGCCTCGGAGTCGAGGTCGGCACCTTAGGGACGTATCCCTGATTTGGATATAAGAATGCCTTGACCATCCCCGGTGCAAACTCAAGGCAAGTGGGGGAAACCGAAAGGGCCTGAAGGTCTCCAACTCTCTTAAGGGATGAAATAGCTAGCAGAAAGATAGTCTTAAAGGTAAGAAACTTATCTGAAACCGAATCTAAGGGCTCAAATGGAGCCCTAGAAAGGCCTTCTAGTACTATAGCAAGATCCCAAGCTGGCACCCTAGTGCGAGTTGCAGGCCTCAGCCTTAAAGTGCCACGAAGGAAACGTGTAACCAGGGGGTCTCGACCCAACGATGTACCCCCCACCAGGGCGTGGTAAGCCGCAATGGCCGCCACGTAGACTTTGAGCGTGGAAGGACATAGGCCTGACGTAAAGCGCTCCTGCAGGAACTCGAGTACTGTGTTCACAGAACAGTTAACTGGATCCCACTGATGTTGGTGACACCATAAAGAGAAAACTCTCCATTTAAGCGCATATAGTTTCCTAGTAGCTGGGGCTCTGGAGCTTAGAATGGTCTCAGCAGCCTCGGCTGAAAGACCACTCTCTATGAGTTGGGCCCCCTCAGAGGCCAAACCCACAGGTTCCAAATCTCTGGTCGAGGGTGAAATATTGTGCCCCCGGCCTGAGACAGAAGGTCTCTCCTGATCGGGATCTCGAAGGGAGGACCGTCTAGGAGATGGATCAGGTCCAAAAACCAGATCCGACTTGGCCAGCGTGGTGCTACTAGCAGTAGGCTTATTCCATACCGGCGGACTCGCTCCAGAACTCCTGGGAGCAGAGCAACAGGGGGAAAGGCGTACAGACGTAGCCTCGGCCACGTCTGCACCATAGCATCCAGCCCCAGAGGGGCTGGGTGAGTAAGGGAGAACCACAGAGGACAGTGCGTCTTATTCTGAGACGCAAACAGATCCACTTGTGCTTGGCCGTAAGACTCCCAGATTTTCTCCACCACCTCGGGGTGGAGTCTCCAGTCCCCTGGCCTCAGCTCCTGCCTCGACAGGATGTCTGCTCCTATATTCTGGACCCCAGGAATATACACTGCCCTCAGAGACCTATATACCTTCCCCAGAGACCACAGGAGGATCTGGTGCGCCAGTTTGCAAAGCGGACGCGAACGCAGGCCCCCCTGATGGTTCAGATAAGAGACCACTGATGTGTTGTCTGTTCGTACGAGCACATGATGGCCCCTCAGGTCTGGGAGGAACTGCCTCAACGCATTGAAGACAGCCATCATCTCCAGGCAATTTATGTGCCACGAGAGATGATGACTCTTCCACAGACCCTGAACCGAGCGGCCTTCCATTACCGCTCCCCAGCCGGTGAGGGAAGCATCTGTCGAGATAGTAACTCGATGGCAAAGAGCTCCCAACACCGGACCTTGGGTTAAGAACCAGTGCTCCCTCCATATAACTAAGGCACGAAGGCAACGCCGCGTGACCTTGATCATACGAAGTGGGTTTCCCCTCGGGGAGAACCCTCTGGTCCTGAGCCACCACTGTAAAGGCCTCATGTACAGCAGGCCAAAAGGTATCACGTTGGACGCTGCTGCCAAAAGACCCAACAGTTTCTCGAACTGTTTTACAGTGCGTGACTGGCCTAGCTTCAGCTCTTTTGTGGCTGACAGGATAGCAGCTACACGAACGGGCGATAGGATGGCCCGCATTGTCACTGAATCCCATACCACACCAAGGAAAGTGGTTCTCTGTACTGGAGAAAGCACACTCTTCTTGGCATTGAGCCTCAACCCCAACATCTGCATATGAGCGAGAACGACACCTCGGTGCCGAACCGCCAACTGCTCTGAGTCCGCTAGAATCAGCCAGTCGTCGATGTAGTTCAGAATACGTATGCCCTGAAGTCTGAGAGGGGCTAACGCTGCATCCACGCATTTCGTGAACGTGCGGGGTGATAAAGCTAGACCGAACGGAAGAACCCGATATTGGTATTCTTTGCCCCCGAAAGAAAACCTTAGGAACTTCCTGTGCTGAGGGAGGATGGAGATATGGAAGTAGGCGTCCTTCAGATCTATCGTGACAAACCAGTCCTCGGATCTGATTTGAGTCACGATCTGTTTGAGTGTCAGCATCTTGAACTTTAGTTTCTGAACTGACCGATTTAACAAACGAAGATCTAAAATAGGACGCAACCCTCCATCCTTTTTTGGAACAATGAAATAACGGCTGTAAAAACCCGACTCTCGGTCGAGTGAGTACACCTGTTCTATAGCTTCTTTCGCTAACAGGGCCTTTACCTCTTGCTCCATTACCAGAGCCTGCTCGGGATGCACCACTGTGGGCAACACCCCGTTGTAACGAGGAGGACGAGAACCAAACTGGATTCTGTATCCTTTCTCTACAATCTGCAGGACCCAACGAGAAATATTCGGCAGAAGCTTCCACGCTGCCAGAAAATTTACTAAGGGAACCAGCCTCTCGAGGCTGGTCTCTGGTGTTACTGAGACAGCTAATTCTGGAGCCTGAAACATCATGGCAGGAACTACCTGAACTGGCTGCTCTAACGCCCCCCTCAGAGGGCGCGGAACCGATGCTGTGCCGCAGCATAGCATCAGCGACTCGCTGGAGACCGCTGCGCCCTGAAGCACCAAGGGTGGCAGGGTTGGCAGAACGGTCTCGTGAGGACCCCAAAATGGAACGGGCACCGTATAATAAGGTGTACACCGCTCTACTTCGGTCCGGGCTGTCCTCACAGGCCTGACGCATGAACATCAGGACCCTTTTTTTTTTCTTGAGCCGAAGTCTTCTTCGCCTGAAGAACGGTCCTCAGATCCGGCTTCGACTTAGAAGACTTCGGCTGAGAGGGTTGCGTCTGTCTCCAGTGTCTACGTGGAGGTGCACGAGACGCAACACTCTCTTTCTGTTGCACATGATATGATGAGCTCGACGGCTGGGACTGCTCACGCCCAGCAGCCCCAGGGGGCTGGACACGGGGAGGGATAAACTTTTTAAAAGCGTCAGCTTGCTTCTTAGACTCCTGAAATCGCTCGACGACCGCGTGGACTGCGTCGCCAAAGAGACCAGAAGGTTCAAGCGGAGCATCTAATAAAAAAGCTCGATCTTTTTCTTTAATCTCTGACAGATTTAACCATAAATGTCTCTCAGTAGCTACCAAGGCTGCCATAGACCGCCCAATTGCTCTGGCGGTCTCCTTAGTAGCCCTGAGAGAAAGATCGGTAGCACGACGAAGTTCTTGAATATCGTCATGAGTAATTCCCTCACTACTATCCAGATCCCCCAGCAGGTCAGCTTGATACGCCTGTAGCACTGCCATTGTATGCAGACATGCTCCAGCTTGACCTGCTGCCGTATAAGCTTTGCCCACTAAAACCGAGGTGGCTTTAAGCGGTCTAGTGGGCAAAGCCGAGGCTTTCAGGGACGATGCGGGACCAGGCGAAAGATAGCTGGCTAAATTCTGTTCCGCCTGGGGCATCGCCTCATAACCATACTCTTTTAGCCCTCTTATTCTCGAATATGTGTTAACTTGAGGGCTAAAAAGTCGTGAAGAGTAAGGTTTATTCCACGATTTCGATATTTCATTGTGAAGATCGGGAAAAAAGGGAAGCTCTCGTGGTGGAGATAATGTAGTGGACGATAAAAAGCGCTCATCTAATTTACTTTTAGGACGAGCGCCTTTATTCTCAGATGGCCATACAATATTTAATTTTTCTACAGCCCGTGACATAACATCCACCAGCTCATCATATGCTGGGGAAATAAATTGTGAATCTTTTTCCCCCATGTGTGTGCTTTCACTCTCCATACTCATAACATCGACCTCCTCGGAGGAAGAGCATTGAAGTAATGGAGGGCTCTCTCCCCGAGCGGAAGAAACCGCAGAGCGTGCTTCCGACACCGGGGGGAGAGCGCTGGATCTTCCGGGTAAGGAAGGAGAAAAGGCCAAGGGACCCGTCTCCAACCCCTCCGAAAGATCCTTCTGCGATCCCCAGGAATGCATTCTCCGCGCCGCCTCGGCAGACGCGGGTCCTGATCCCTGAGGATCGCGAGCCTGCCCACTCTTTACATCAAAGAGTGACAGGCGAGAGCGGAGCATGCGGAGCGGTTGAGGAACACACTGCTTGTACACTTGTTTCGCCATAACGTTTCCGAATAAATTGCAACAGACAACAATAAATAGACAGAGACAGTATAACACAGATCGCTTGCTGAGGCAACAGAAGCTAATGCCGGTTTGCACCGGATGTGCTTTTATCATATCCTGGTCATGACGTCACCCGCCCGTGACGCTCATTCTTTCCATTGGACTAGTTGACATAGATGCTTCAGACGCAGTCACGCTAGGCGTCGTTGGACGCATCGTTGAGTTCCCTTCGTAAGGGAACTTTAAACACATTAAAAAAATATTTTTCACAAAACCTAAACTTGTGTTCATGGTTTCTTTAAAATTATGTTTTCCTTGGTTTTATTACTCTGTACTTTGCGCTCTCTTTCATTTTCTGCTCATTAATTTTTTTGTACGCTTGTGCTGTTTTTCTCTTCGCTCTTCTTTCCATGTTCTGCGCTTGCTCTTCCAAATGTTGCAGTTCGAGTTTCATGTAAATTAGGGCGGGCTTAAGCGTCACCATTGGTCCACTAGTTCTAGATTGACAGCTCCTCCTCTAGCCAATCAATCGAAGAGGGGAGTTGACGTCACTCCAATACGACTCACGCTACTGATGCTCACTCGTACAGGGGAAGACAACAGTTTATTTTAAACTTTACAAGGACTTTTAAGCAGTAAAGCTATCTGAACTCTAGACATATAAAAATAATTAAATTCCTCTTTTTTGAGATAGCCTAGGCTACATTTTAATGCGCACACTCTTGTAATTGGTGTTAAACAATCCTTGGCTCATGATGTTAATATGCTAAGGCAGCTCTAAAACATCATGCAGTTTTGAAACACTAAATTTCTTTGCAAAAATTAAGTTAAAAACGGCCATTTTACCCGTCTAAAGAATTTAGGACTTTGACCTTTCAATGCTACACACAGCCTACCTTTATATATATAATATTTTTTTTATATATATATATATATATATATATATATATAAATTCTTCAGATTCAATTTTTCTTTTTTTTTTTTAGTTCCATTACAGACAAGGCATACAGTGCAAAAAGTACAAGACAAATACAAAGGCATTTGTCGTACAGTTCAGAGTATGTAAAACAAAGAACAATAACAACTAAAATTTTAAATAAACATGTAGCCTTTGTAAAAAAAAAAAAAAAAAACTCACAGCCTACCTGGTGATCCGTTACAGTTAAATACGCCATCCTCAAATATTTTCTTAATTGTTGTTGTTAAGTGATCATATAGCCTAGGTAGCCTGGTAAATTAATTCTAAGACTAGATGTACCATTTGACAAAAGATTAATGAAAATGATAGTGTACAGAGGAGATTACAGAAACCAGGTGGATTTGATATGCAGTGATTTATTACATAGTTATTGTGTTCATTTTCATAGCTACATAATTGCATATTACTTTAGGATTAATGTTTTAAATATAGCTTCAATTTTTTAACACAGCAACATGAAAATTATTGAAAAGATCAGGGATAGGCAACGTCATTTCTGGAGTGCTGCTGTCCTGCAGAGTTTAGCGTCAACTCAGATAAAAACCTAGCAGTATTAATAATCCTAAAGATGATGATTAGCTGGTTCAGGTGTGTTTGATTAGGGTTGGCGGAGCTAAACTCTGATCTCAGGAGGACCGACATTGCATGTCATAGATTAAATATGAAAGTAAAACGGCCAGTAGGTGGTGGCAAGTTACTGTCTTTATGAGTGAGTCATTCATTCAAACTTCTCGTTCAAGTCAGGAATTCTGTAATGAAACACTGTTGTGTGGCTCGGAGGAGATCGACGCTCGTGGTGCCAGGTCCAGAAGTAAGGCCAGGGCATTAAAGGTTAATATGATGGATCGTCAGACAGGCACAACTGTGACAGGTCGTCGTCGTTAGGGTGACGAATTTAACGATAACGGATCGCCAGGTAGACGTAACAGGTCGAGTTGCAGGCACACATACAGTTTAACGGTGTCCTGTCACGGAAAGATTTTGCCAGCTGAGCTGAAGGTTATCTTCACCTGTAGCTACGAGAGAACATCAGTAGCGTGAGTCGCATTGGAGTGACGTCAACTCCCCTCTTCGATTGATTGGCTAGAGGAGGAGCTGTCAATCTAGAACTAGTGGACCAACGCTTAAGCCCGCCCTAATTTACATGAAACTCGAACTGCAACATTTGGAAGAGCAAGCACAGAACATGGAAAGAAGAGCGAAGAGAAATACAGCACAAGCGTACAAAAAAATTAATTATGAGCAGAAAATGAAAGAGAGCGCAAAGTACAGAGTAATAAAACCAAGGAAAAATAATTTTAAAGAAAACATGAAGAAAACTGAAACTGATAAGTTTCAGTTTTGTGAAAAATATTTTTTAATGTGTTTAAAGTTTTTTTTTCATGCTTGTTATTTTTTGATTCACGCTTATTATATTTTGATCCGTGGCCGCAATACATTTGGCGGGATATTGATCCCATAAACTATTCCCTCAGCACGTTCAAACGTCTTGACCCTGCCTTCGCTTAAGTTTTATTGGTTGAAGCTGTAAACCAACCATTTTCCTTTTTGCCCTCAGAAAATTTTTGAGTAAGTAAAACTCTCATCTGCTTTGCGCTGCCGCTGACCCAGAGAAAGCAGTAGAGATCATAGGTACGAAACAGCTTCACAAACAGTCTTTTCAACACCACTGTATCGTTATTTTTGTTACAAATATTCAAATTATCACAAAAGTAAGATAAAAGTTTACACTTCAGATAAAAACACTGATGTCTATGGTAGCTATCAAAAAAGAGAAAATCACCTTTTGAAAGAAACTTGGCGCTCCAAAAATCAATTGTATCATTAGCCTACATTGTTACACCTTAAAAAAAGTCATTGTCAATTAATCAATTCAAGAGATTCTTTCTTCCAGTAATGAAACAAGTATTTATGAGTGAATCTCTGAATCATAACTTTTAAAAAATAAGTAATTCACATAAATTAAACATTATTAAACAGACTGCAGCAACATTTTGTCAAAATCTCTAGTAAATTACAAATTTTGTTTAGTTGTCTGTTCAGAATCGTGGGAAAATTGTAATCTCTATTTGAAAGAAAAAAAAGTGATTCTAAGCTCTACAAAGTTTGCAAACACCACACAAGCATCACCATGGGAAGCAAAGTGTCCGACTTGACAGCTCTGTTTTCAACTCCTCTCCCTCCTGCAAGCGGCAGATCTCGCCAATCAATTCAATTCAGTCGAACATGTCCTACCGATTCTGTTGTGCTATCTAAAGATTTCTCTGTTTGTTTTCAACTTCAACTGGCATGACATTGCAACATTGGGTCAACCAATGCCATGAGTTTAGGGCAGAAATATCTGTTTTGATTGACCAATGGCAGACCAGGGGACTTTTGGGAAACCTGTTTGATAACCTGTCGAAACTACGAGGTAGTGATGGAATTGGTGCAGAAAATACATGTCTCAGCCTTGAAGATAGCAGACAGAGACATTTAGTTAATTCATAGCACACAAATAAAAACCTTACAGTTATAACATACCATTTAGCAGTGGTTCTCAACTGGTTTAGCCATGGGGCCCACAATTTTCCATGGTCATTAAACCACAAACCAATTTATTTGGAATTTAATCTGCATCTATGACTACACACTCCTTGACCCACTCAAAATGGTCCTGCGACCCACCGGTTGAGAAACACTGCCACATAGTATCTAAAAGCATGAGTCTCTGTTTTTCCTATGCTTGTGCAGTGGATCCAGTCTGTGCTGAAAGCGCTTACTGAGAACATGTCAGTCCAGTGCATCACACCCTGCAGAGATGATCAAGAATTTGTTTTCTTTGCCCGGCGGCCATGAGAAGAATCTCGTCAGCCTTTATAACAACAGACGAGCGGATTGACCTTAATCTTGGCTCTGCTCAGGGCTTTGATAACTGTCCACCTATTCAGAGGATAGAAGATTGACATCTTTCCCTAGATCAGCATAGATTCCTCTTTTCACATTCTCTCTCTCTGCCGTCTGGCTGAGCTCAAACGTGAGTGTGTTGCATGCAGGAGAAGATAAGGACAGCAGCAGCTCTTTTGATTAGATTAGAGTATTGGTATGTATGATTAGAGTAGTCTACGGTGAAAAATGAATATGACTAAAGATGTATCATTATATCCATTGAAATAAGTGCTAATTTGTATGTACACCATGCTAGAAAAAAAACCCCATTTAATCAGGTTGCAATCTGCAAATTTTTTCACAATATGTTACACAGATGTGTTATGGTGGATCTTGCATTTTCTTGATTTTTACTGGTTTTAACTCCGAGCTGAACAATAACAGGTTATGGTCACCATGGCAACCTGTGCCAAAGGGGTGAGATATCGGGGTGAGAACTCTGACTCTTCCACAAAACAAACTTATCAAGCAGAACTGATACATCTATTAGACAAAAGATGCAAAAGAGTTCATGGATAGATTTGCAAAATTAAGATAAAGAAACTTGTTATCAATCCGCAAGAGATTAGATAGTCTGCAGTTACGGAAAAAAGAAATGCAGTGGCTCCATGGTTCACTGATCAGATGGTAATTGCATGATACAGTATTTTGATATATACAATAATACTGTTTATTTACCATATTTACATGGAATATTAGACATCAAGTGGCGATCCAACACATTACTAATCTTGTTTACCATACTAAAGTAAACATTGAACATGTTTACATATATATTTATTGAAGTTACCATGAAGTACATACATTAGGTCTAACAATATGCTAAATGATTCATACAACATTGGAGGAATAAGAAAACTGACGGCGTAGAAGTGTAATTTACCCATCAAACACATAGAACAAACCCTGGGCTAATCCTGTATTAGTTTAAGCAATTTTACCAAGTAACAGGTGAAATGGCTCCAAAATACCATAAAGGTTGATGCATGGCCTTTAACGTCAACCACAAAAGAGAAGCATTTTCTCCTCTCTGTTGTAAATGTCAGTGAGCCTATTTATTTTTTCTCTCCAATCTCTGAATGATTATATGGCTAGATGCATTTTAAAAATTGTGCATTAGCACTTTCCAAGGCAAAGGCAAAGTGAGGCATGGATACAAATACTAGCAGTCCTTTTATTTACAACCAAAAATGAACTCTGGAGAAACACTACAACCAAAACTGCTAAAATACACAATGAATAGACAATCACCTACAAACTAGAATGAAACTCAGGGAAATGTATTCACTGGGTGACAATTAACTAAACATAAAACAGGTGTACATAGCCATGAGTCAGAAACTATGGAAACATAATTAGTAACTACGGAAACAAATACAAACACAGGAAAATAAAACAGAAGCAATGGAATAGAACTAGCCTATCTATCAAAATAAGAGTCTTTCAACATGAACAGAATGTGAAATGTTTATACTGGTTTATATAAGCTTCCAAATGCAAAAATAATTCACAATAATTTGTGATCAGTCTCCCATCTGCCAATAGTCAGTGAAACAGATATCATGACCCCAAACATCAGTTTAGTCATTGGTACTGTGCCGCGCTGCTTGGGTTGATCAAATAAACAGAGCAATGTTTTGTTTCTTCTGTGGAACAGTATTTAAAGGTATAGTTCACCAATTACCCTCTTGCCATTCCAAACCTGTATGAATTTCTTTCCTTAGTGGAACATTAAGGAAGATATTTGGTGAAATATCTCTTTTTTTCTCCCTATACAATGGAAGTAAATGGGCTACAGTGGTGTTTGGTTGCCATCTCTCTTCAAAATACCTTATTTTTGTGTTCCATAGAAATAAATGAGTTTCACTTTATTTTGATGGTCCCTTTAACACATTCTTTTGTCTATAACATTGCACCTTCATGTCTACTAACTCTCATTAGAGTATTAGTAGAGTATTAGTAGACTGGTAGGGTTAGGGTTAGAATAAGTTGACGTGTAGTTGCAAAGTTACTTATAGTCAGTAGAGTGTGTGTTGGAGGACCATCACAATAAAGTGTTAGTAGATATTAAGCAGACTGGACACTAATACTCTAATGAGAGTTAGTTGACATGTAGTTGCAAAGTTACTTATAGTTAACAGAATGTTCAAAAGGGACCATCAAAATAAAGTGTTTCCAATAAATGTATACAGTTTTGAAACCACATGAGGTGGAGTAAATGTTGACAGAATTTTCATTTTTGGGTGGATTAAAAATGTTCTGCTCAATCAAGCTACCTTCAAATTACTTATACTGTAGTTGGCTCTGCATATTAAAGGGATAGTTCACCCAAAATGAAAATTACCCCATGACTGCTCACCATCAATTTACTCACCATCAAGCTGTGGATATGACATTTTTCTTTCAGACGAAAACAATCCAAAATTTGAAGCCCCAATAAGTGCATACATCCATTATAAAAGTAATCCATACGGCTCCAGGGGGTTAACAAAGGCCTTCTGAAGGGAAGCCACGCGGTTGTGTAAGAAAAATATCCATATTTAAAACTTTATCAACTAAAATAACTGGCTTCGACAGACGGCCGTAAGCATCGATTTACGGTGAAAGAGTAACCCTTGACCTGACGCTTGACGCATTGACGAATGCAGAAGTGCAGATGATAGAGCAAAACAAAACACTGGTCACGAATTAGAAGTCTAAAATGTTGGAGGAGCTTGAGTTTGTTGCCCAGCCCTGGTTGTTTGAACCGCAAGAGGCATCAAAGATCACGCTACTCCTACATCCTACGTCATGCGTCGCGTCAAGTATTACTATTTTGGCATAAGTCGACTTGAGTAGGCCGTCTGCCGGAAGCTAGATATTTTAGTCGATAAAGTTATAAATATGGATATTTTTTCATACACAAACGCATTACTGCGCTTCAGGAGGCATTTATTAACCCCCTGGATGGATGCACTTTTTTAGGGCTTCAAATTTTGGCCTCCCATTCACTGCCATTATAAAGCTTGGATTAGCCAGGACATTTTTATTAATATAAGTCCGATTATATTCGTATGTCATATTAACACAGTCTCATCCCAAGACGTCATATGACTGACACTTTTGACCATACGTCAACATCCGACGTTTTAGGGTACCCTTTAACGTCAGTTAGATGACGATCCTAGGGCGTCATCTACTGACGCTTTACCTTTAGCGTCAGTTAGATGACGCGGGTAGGTTTAGGTCTGGGGTAGGGTTAGGATTAGATAGCGTCATCTAACTGACGTTAAAGGGTACCCTAAAACGTTGGATTTTGACTTATGGTCAAAAGCGTCAGTCATATGACGTCTTGGGATGAGACTGGGCTGGTCATATACACCTAGGATGGCATGAGGGTGAGTAAATCATTGGGTAATTTTAATTGTTGGTGAACTACCAGACACAAATGTCACACTACCCATTTAAGTTAAGTTGGGTAAATTACAACAAAATCGATTTGCAATGTAGTAAGTCCCCTATTATGCTTTTTAAATATTTCCTTTTATATTGTACACACAATATGAATTTATTTATTACACAATAAATCTGTTTGGGAATGTAAAAAGTCTGCAAAAAAGTTTCAAAGATCAAAGTGGACGATAAATGGAGTTAATGTCTTCCACAAGAAATAACTGATTCTGAACTACCTGAAACAAGTTATCAGCAATTCCAGTCTTACTGTAACAAATTTGCATAATGCCAGCCTATAATCTTCATTGGCTGCGCACCAACAATCTACTTTGACCCGTCCTCAAACTCTGTAGTTGTAGCTTAGGCCTGGAAGAGTTTGGTTCGCATTGTCGACATGTCGAGGAGACGGTGTTTTCTGTGCTGCGAAAGCAAATACACTTTGCATGCACTTCCAAAGGATGAGGACTTGGACTTTGGCTCAAATTGATATGGTAAAACTGATGCCATTGTTACCATTCGTATGTGCATAGAAGTGCTGAGGAAGAGCCTAAATTCAGATATGGTAACGGGCGTTTTGTTTTCAACACGTGCTGTAAAAAGTAGACTGGTAATCTGACCAATAAGAGCAGAGTAGGCTCTTAGAAAGGAGGGGTTTAAAGAGACTGAATCCTTGATCCAACCGTTTCAGACACTGTGAGAAAAGTGCTGATGCTGCAATGTATATTATAAGAAAATGAAAGAGTTTTTCACCTTGAATGCAAGTAAACGTATTGTAGGAAACCACCAAATCAAAATTAGGAACCTTTAAAACAGCAAGATATGGGCACTATTATGGTATTCAATGATTTTAGAAATCAGAATGACAAAGTGACTGTGGAAAACTATTGATCAGATGCTCGTGCATGTTTATGTTGCTCTTCAACATGTCAGATACATTTTGGGGAGTGAACAGGTTATTTGAGGAGAACTTGACAAGCGCATCTATATTGTCATGCTAGTTGTCAAGTGTTTGTTAAAAAACAGGGTGTACCGGTTCACAAGCCAGGAGACGAAAGATGTGCACATATCTTTATTAGTGTGTGTGTTTGCCTGTGCGTGTGCGGGTGTGTTGTGAATCTTACTTACCCGTTTTTACCTCCTAGGGATAAAATGTCACAAGATGCAAAAGCGAATATGAAATGAACTAGTGCATCAGTTTATTTCAAGGGATAAGATGACACAGCATTAGTTAAATGTCAGATATCATAAGTCACCTATCTGCACACCCGCCACAAATTACTTTGGGGAATACATCGAACTTGATTCTCTTAAGCATGACAAGTGTAAATTAGGGGAATTGTAGTTGGTTGGCCTCCACTCTCAGTTGCCTAGCAGCATACTCTGATGCAAATTCAAAGTCACTTTGTGTCCTATTGTTAAGAGGCTCAGGGAAAAAAATCCTTTCTGCATCAAAGCTTTCCATGAATACAAACAGAGGAGAGCAATACTCTGTCCTCCCACACAAATTGGGCTTTTAGATTTACATTTACATTGTATTGTAATCACAGACGTGTTGTTGAAATGGAGCGTACTGTATGTGCCGTGTTTTTCAGTAGGTGCACACACACACGTGGAAGAGTGGGTGGATTAACATCACTATAGTGATCACATTATGACTGGCTTTTGCAGACCACACATCTTCAGAACAGGTGCTAACTGCCTTAAGACTATTATAAGTGTTTTCTTCTGCTATTTTGTATCGGTTGGAGCACATAGCTTTGTCGTTTGTGCATCAGTACGCATCACTGAACAATATGACCACAATTTTGGCAAACTAAAGTCTAAGAGCCAGAGTTCAAATTCAGAGCATGTGCTTAACCTATATTTGTTTAAAAAAAAAAAAAAAAAAAAAAAAAAAACATTTTCACTGGCTTGTTTCCCCTTATTATCAAGTTCTTATTATTTTATTTACCAAATGACGTCCTGATTCTTTAAATTGATAATCAACCTAAAAATTAATGAATACTGTCATTGCTTACCGTTATGTTATTCTAAACCTGTATGCATTTCTTTCCTCTGTGGAACACAAAAGAATATGTTTTTAGGAATGTTGGAATGTTTTTGCATTGTGAGGTTCAAGGTTCTCATCCTGAATATTTACACACAAAAATGTATTCACCATTTATTACACATCCAAAATGACTTTCTTCTGTGGAACACAAAATATATTTTGAAGAATGTTGGTAACTAAACCATTTTAGTGACCATTGACTTCCATTGTATTGACCAAAAAAAAAAAAAAAAAAAACAGACATTCCTTAAAATATGTTATTTTATTCAGTGATGTTGTTTGGCAATCTCCTGCTAAAGCTCAACGTCATTCCGTCTCTTCTTTCCCACAGCTCTGTCTGTCTCAGCAGGGGTCTCGGATCTGTCAAAGTGACGGGAATTAGTGACAGCACTTATTCATCTTGGATTATGCCATGCTAATGATGATAGTCTCTGTTCTTTCTCATTTCAGATCTGGTAGCATTATACATAATTGTCTTCAAGAAATTCCTCAGGATTGGCAGGCTAATTACTAGTATAAGACAGAGAGGGGTCAGCAAAGAGAGGCATTAATTTAATGTGGATTATGAGTTTGCCATGCAGATGAAATGAAAGTAGTTTTTACTCTGACAACTAAGGGTATTATTTTTGAAGAGACAGAACACTTAATATTTTCTTCTGCTAAGATGCATAAGCCATGGTCCATTAACGTGGTATTGAATGGGTTTTTCAAGATTCTTCTCGCTTTGTGTGCAGTTCCACTTTTCTGCTTGGGGCGTTTGGGTGATTCGGAAATTGGACCATGAATTGTGGGATATGCACACTGGAATCACATGGAAGGACGTGTATCACATGGTTGAAGATTTGTTCTCAATTCTTGTTACACAGTCAACAGAAAACATTAAGAGTAATCTAAGTTAAGGTTTAGCATATTAGATTAAAATCCTGTTAGCCATTTATCTAGCTAATTTAGCATACCGTTAACTGACTATCATGTTAAATACTCAGGTTATTACACTACAAAGTTTTGCCTAAATATGTCAGTGGTAAACATGGTAATACTTTTTTTTTCTTTTTTTTTTATAATAATAATAATAAACCTTTTGAGCCATATATAGTGAAGGTCAATTACAAGTTTATTATTATGCTTAGCTAGAACAAGATATTATTGACAATGCTTTTTTTATGTCAATGGAGGAGAGTCTTCACTATGCTGAAAGAAATAGCTTAGGTGTGGAAATAGCTTATCGTTTAATGAATTGACAGCCCATAGGCAAATCTTCAACATGTTTTCTCTTAAACATTAGTTTTGGATCATTTTTGCAATGTCTTCAAGGCTTTAATGTGATTGATTACAGATGTTAATGCACATGATCCAAGTTACCAGTTACTCTTTCTCCAATGGTAGAGCCACAGACGCGCGTATCTCCCAATAATAACGTCCATCTCTGACTGAACATATTGTAACATCCTCATCTGGGACTTTCCCTCCGAATCACCAGAGGGCGCCCTTTCCAGAATTTTGAACTTCTGCCCATGTTCCTATTACACGCCCTGACTTCCTATTTAGGCCACTCCATTCCTTTTGTACTTTTCAAAGTATTGTTTGCCCTGGCTGCAATTTCTGAGTTTTTTCCCTCTTTGTTTGTTTTTGCTTTGTTGTGCATTTTTTTTCCTTGCATTCTCGATTATTCTCTTGGACTTGTGTTTGGGATTTGGTTGTCTGTTTGGACAGCTCACCTGGTATTTGATTGTCTCAAATCTGATTGGCTAAGAGGCCATCCAGGAGTGCTGATATTTCCAACTATAGATCTTGGGAAAAGGTGTTCCCTATCAGTCAGGGAACACCTGCAGGGCAGGGGCAGGGATCGCGATGCCAGTCTTGCTCGCCAATGTCCATTGGCTTGTTTTGTTTGCACTCGAAGGTGATTGGGCTCTCAGGCGAGATCCCAATTCGGCATTTCAGATCTGACGTAACGTCTCCGTTCCCTCCTTCAGTGAACAGGGGTTACATTAGTAACCTAGATGTTTCCCAATTATTGGCCATTTTCAAATGGGGATAGGTGTTTTCAACCTCTTTACCTGATTTGCTCAAATCAAGTAGGCGATTCCCAGTATCTTTTTCCCCATTAACCTCAAGATCTGACGTGGAAAAGTGGAGATAATATAAAGCTTTTGATTTGAATATTGCATCAATATTAAATGTTGAAATTAATATTAAATAAGATTAATAAATGCTTTAGAAGTATTTTCCAATTTTGTACTGTTTATATTGTATAAAGGTTAATCATATGGCATAGTGTAGTGTTCAGTCAGGGAGACTGAAACTGTTGCTGGGTGGTAATTTTCACAAATCACAAATCACTGATGGAGGTACAGACAAGGGTGAATGGGCTGGCAGATGTGTAATGAGTCTGGAAGACAGGCTGACACCTGGAAAATAGAGGTCAATTTGTCAATCTCTGGCGAAAAGCTGATAGTCTTCTTATATAGCAGACACTTAGTTGAAGATGAATGTAATATCCTTTCAGAGATCAGAGATTTTATTTGACTCAGTATAAGGGAAGCCGTGGGTGTCTCCAGGAGTAGCATAAAATAACTCATTCACGAAGTGTGCATATCATTTGATGTAGGCCTGTTAAACTAATAAGTGGATGATCAGTCATGAGGAAAAAAAATTTTAATGGTAGTTTGATATAGTAACTGCTAGACTGACAGGTGAAAAATGTTGAAAGACTTGCGTTTCTCTTTTGTTAAAAGAGTAATTCACCTAAAAATAAAAATTCTGTCATTACTCACTCACCCTCATCACATTCCAAACCTGTAAGCAGTTATTCTTGTGTGGAAAGATGCATAAAGATTAATCAAAGTGTCTCCATTTGTGTTCCATGGAAAAACAGCAACTACAGATTTGGAAAATTACCAAATTTTAATTCTTTGGCAGAAAAAAAAAAACCCACTGAAATGTGACGCTATGACTCTCTGGATTAAAAATAACTGTTAAGACATATCAATGAAGAATGATGGCCTTCTCTATGTTGTTCAGTCTCCAGCGATTTGATGGTTGTGGCCTCCCTGGTTCTGGGGAGCTGTGAGGTTGACAAATGATACCTTCACAAATATTTGTCTCAGAGGATTATAATGGCTGATAAAGTCAAAACTGAGATCAACTAAAAAGATGAGTGCATCACATTTTGAGTAGCCTATATGTGCTTCAAAATTTTAAAACTTTTAGTTTAAAGTTAAAGGTCTGTTCAGAGTCCAACAAAAATTAAGTTTAATTAACAGAATCTGTGGAATAATGTTAAATACCACAGGGGAAAAAATGTCTTTCAGTTTGTTTGTTTTTTATGTAATCTTTTAAAGTAATTATTTACTATCATTGTCTGCTAACAATTGTATACACAATTGTATTAAAAGTCTGCTATAAATTTACAACTAGTGAGTGGTTGTGTCTTGAGCAACAGAGAAAAAAAATCCAATCGAGTAGAATAATTGTACAAGACATCTTCTTGAGTCCTTTCCCAGAAAAGCTGCTGTCATTTTTGCAACAACCAAATCATTTAATTGGACTAAATGTGCCTTTAAATCAGGTTTCAAGCTACACAAGATTGGGGGTTGAATAAGCATGTTATTGGCTCAGCACCTCTCTAGAGACATTGCCAATTGGATCACAGAGTGAAAGAACAGTCTCAAGTCTTGAATATCGGCAGTTAAACCAACGCAATCTGATGGCAATTCATAACTATTTTGCATTTTGGCGAATTGGTGGCTAATTCATATGAATTCACACAGTCTTATTCGTACATTTTTGTATGATCTGCTTACATCCCTGTGACGGGTATATTTAGGGGTGGGATTGGGGATTGACCATCATGCTTTTTTCAAAAAAATATACATTTCCCTATGATTCACATCATATAGTTCATATGAAATCACCACATTGTAAAATATTTACATATTGAAAATATATTAATATTTCCTGTGAGATTAAGTTTGTTAAACTTTAAGTAGAGACAGATCTTACTTTCGTATTGTGACGTACATCCCAGTGATTGTCTGTAAAGGTGGATAAGAGTCTTTGATGGGCGTAAGATGAGCAGGGTGAAAAAAGGTTAATTATAGACTAATGGTGCAGTGAAGTCTACAGTATGGCTGTACCTGTCATCACTGTGAGAAAGAGTACACTTTTATGTCCCAGGGGTTGATTTCTATTAAAACAACCAAACTATTGTTTTTCTTTGTTGTAATATAAAGGTCACATTGACTTGGACACTTTTATAATGCCCTCATCATTTATTGTTGCTACAGAACTTTTTAAATAACTTATGTTATTTGTTTGTCATGTCTAAATTTGAGTTTTTGTTGTGTTCTTGTTTGATTTGCACTGTTTCCTGTTCAGTTTCCTGAGTTAGTCCCCGCTTCCTTTGTCCTTGTTCATTAGTTGCCATGGTTTTTGATTTGCCCTTGTGTGTTATACCTGTGTCTTGTTTAGTCCTTAATGTTTCCCTGTGTATTTATAGCCCTCATTTGAATTTTTGTGTCTGTTATTGTCAATGTATTGAGGTTGTTCTGTTCACGTTTTTTTTTAGAACGCTAAAAAGCCTGAGTATGTATTTATTTATTTGTTTGTTTATTTATTTTATATTTTGCTATTAAAGAGGTATTGCTGCACCTACATCCAGCTCCATGTTTTCATTTTTGTCTGGGGCAAAATTTTCATTTTCAACTATGCTCTGACAATGTTGTAGGTCATAGGTTGCCTATATGATAACTAAATAACAAGGAATAAACAGTAAGCATGTCAAACTTTGCGTCAATTATTTTACTTTCACCACAGTGAATAACTTTGCCCAGACCTAAATTTAATCAAAAATTAGAGTAGCCTTCTGTTTACCAAGGAGACAACCATGGCAGAGTGAAGAGTATATGCTTGAAATAAAATAAGACATTTGACAGAAAAAGACAGTTTAGAAAATGATATTATACTAATTGCACTAAAGCACAATTGTTCTAATGTGTATTTCTCAACCTAATGTCTTAGATTAAAATACAAAAAAATCCATAAATCAGCATGTCTTTGTAATTTGTTTATTATAATTGTAAACAAGTGAACACAATAAAACAACAGGCATATGACAAATCAGGGCAGATTGTCACATTTTTATTGAGGCTAGTTATTGCAAATTCAGTTGGCTAAAGCAATGATTTATTAATATTTTTGTATTAAGCAATTTATTGTTTACAGACACAATATTTAATTTTTAAATGGTTTGTGTTATATTCCTTGTATTGATAAATAGTTGTTAACCATTGTTGCTGTTAAAATCCTTTTAGTCTACAAGATGTTTAATCATTTTACCATTCAAATTAAGTTGGAGTAGTTTTATTATAATCAAATTTAGATGCCAGATTTCACATTTACAGTTGTTTTTTTAGCTGATTTAGTCCTATTTACCTCACTTCAAAGACTCAACAGCTTGTAAACTAAGCAATAGCAGTTGAGACTCGTCATTCCCTGCAGTTACAATCTCTGTGTAGATCTAATCGCCTGGCAGAACCTTGTCAGTACACATTCATCAAAAATTATAGGGAAAAAAACCCTTTGGAGAACAGCCAGAGGAATGAAAAATCGAGTCAAACATGTATTTATTGTTTTGTAATTTTTTTATGATTGGAAGAGAAATGCTCTTAAATGACAGAACAGCAATCACAGTCTTTGACTTCCACCCATAAAGAATACTTTTTGTGATAGGTATGAAAAACATGGGGAAGAATATTTAACAAACCGTTTAATGACCATTTGAATTATAGTGATTTATCTAATGATTAAGCTTACAATTTCCCAACTGTCATTGTAATATATTTGCGCTATTTGGCTGGAAGTCTCTAACTATTTCTTCCTCTTGTTGAAATGTCTTCACTGTGCCAAAATGGGCTCTTCCATGGGAAAATTGGGGTTTTAATAACAGAAACTCCAGCACTTCACAGATTAAACCTTTTCAATGTGCTTAATTGGAAATGGGATCAAAAGGCCTGGGCCAGATCTTGGGTTCACAAAACTGCAACTAAATTAACACTAAACTTAAAAATGTTTTTCTGCCCTGGAAACATGGAGTGAGGATTACAAATCAATTAGAGCAAACTAATGAAGTGTAACAATTCAATCTTTTGAAGCAAGTAAGTTCATTCTTCATTCTAGTTGGTTTCTAGATCAGTCAAATACACTAATTTCTTATGATTGACCAAGAAGTTTCATACCATCAGTGCAGGCCCACATGTCTCTACATGTTTTATTAACCGAGATCTGGAGGAGCATGTTCAGTTAATCAACTCAATTAGCGAGATATATGCAATAGACTTCCTTCTTTCCCACAAAAGTTTTCCAGCATCCCTCCACCACCCCATCTACTCACACACAACTGTTCCTATCCCAGCATGGGGGGTTCGGCCCAAATTCCGAGCTTGGAGTCCTCCCCTCGTACAGCTCGCCAAATACATATAAACTTTACTTTATGTGATTATATGCAAGTGTGAAGTCGTGAACCACAGAAGCGCTAAGGATTAATTAATAGCTACGCAGATTAAGAATACAATTGATTTTGGTCATGTGTAATTTTCTGTGCGTGCAGTATACACTATATGTGTATAGTTATTTCTAAAAGTAAAGCGATTGAAACCAATTGAAACACAGTTGCAGTAACAGAAAGGCTACACCCCACCCCCCACCCCCCACCCCCCACCACCCCCCACCCCCCAGCAGAAGGACATGACACCAAAATATCAGAGAGCCTCTCCACATTTTATTCTGTAAAGAAAATATGAAATAAAGCTGTAAGGGACAATTTAGATGAGGACCAATTAAAAGTCAATTAATCCATATTTAGAATAAAAACACCATTTTATGATTTAGTATCAAACTAGACCAAATCTTTACTAAATAGTGTTCTTTATCTATTGCCCTGTCAGTTTAGTCTAAGGGGTTTTTCTTTAATTACTTTAATGACACATGGATTTTTAGATTTCTACTTAAATTCATCCTCTTGAGGATTTAGTTTGCTGAGGGTTAGTGGAAGTAAGTAAGGTAAGTGGAACCTCCTCCACACTGGATGACAGAGAGCACTCAACCGGAGGGTATGTGACTGTAAAACAGTAGAAGAATAAGAACAGGATATCACTGCATTCATGTTCTTTTTTTTCCAACCTATATACTGAACAATTTATGAAATATATTTTTGTTAAGTGCTTGGTAATACTATAGTGCCACTGAAAGGTTTTTATACTTTTTTATGTCTTTTTAGACATTGGAATATTTTAAACACCCAACAATCAATTACAGAGTTCCAAATTCCTACAAATGTCAAATAATTGAGATATAACCTGTAGCTGAGGCGTGGCCCGCCCTCCTCGCCTCCCCCTCGGCTTGCCACGTCCAACAAAGTCCTTTTTGGAGGTCTGTGGAGGGTCTCCTCCAGAGCGTTATTGTTTCCTCTCCACAGCTGCTCTCTGTGTTGGAGTGAATATTTCTTGTAAGACTGATGTTGTTAAAGGTACTGGAAACAAAACACAGGTAACTAGAGAAAGTAAAAACACAACATAGTGTGTTATTAAGGTGTTGAACGGATTAAATTAGTCTTGGCATAGATTTGACAGAAGTCTCTGTAACTCGGGGGGATGGAAAGCTCCATTCTTCCAAAATATATTCACACACATATCATTTACACACACCGCAGAGCATGATATGATGTTAATTGCTTAATTTAATTATGCTATGTACCTGTATGAAATCTTCTGCACTCATCCTTCTTCCACATTCATCACAGTTTTTACTTTCATTTGTCCCCCATGCGTTTGTTCAAGTATAAAATGATTGAGATGTATAAAAACTCTAACCCTGGCTTCAGCTAGAATGTGGTAATGTTTCATTTCAAGAGCCATGCGTCTCCCCTCTTGGTAGTGGGGATCCTCTGAGTCAAGGCTATGTTTGGTGGCCATTTACGCAGACAGATACAGACAGACAGACAAAGACAGATTAGACAGACAAGTCGACAAAGACAGACAGAGAGGAAAGATTAAGGAAATAGATAAAGACTAAGATAGATAAAGATATAGATATAGATTGGAGAGATGGATAGAAATACAGATAATGAGATAGATGGACAGAGAGTTTGTTCAACGGTGGTGCGTTGAACACCCTGTTCTGATGATGCAAGAGTTGCAACTATGACAGCTGAGAAGGCCATTCTTTGTGTTCTTTTTGAAGAATTTTCGGAGCCTGATGAAATCGGTATAAATGGGTGTTTAATACAGTCACTGCCCTTGCCGTCCAGAATAAAAGATCACAATCGAGTGAAGGGATTTGTGGAAACCCTGTGTCATCACCCGATGTCGTTTAACCCGGAAACCGTAGCAAAATGTTGCGCACCGGTTTGAGCTTGAACCATAACTGAAGAAAGACAAACTAAGAGTCCATGAAAATCAAACTAAACAGAGCATAACCATGACAACTCCATTATGAGCTTATAAATCATCAGATTTGTCCAGATATGTTCATTGAAACTGAGGGACAAAAAAGTTGTAGTAAAGTACTACTTTGCTGTAATGAAGAAATTCAAGCAATATTAATTAAAGAGGTCATGAACTGCATTGTTTTATTGTTTTATAATGTTTCTGTGGTGGACTTATAATGTTAGTATGATATATACATAAAAAAAATCATAATTTAGAAATAAAAGGCAATTTAACTACCCTGATTTTAGCCCTATGATTTGAACTCTCTGTTTTAAGGGGCATGTCTGCTGTGAGACTTCAATATAAATGCCCACTGCTGTGATTGGCTAACATCACTGCATTTGAAATAGCTAAATATTACATGTGGAACTCTCTCGAAAACGTTTAGCATGTGTTTACTATTACAGCTCTCAAGGTTGACTAATTGTGAAAAGTGTTGATTATAGCATTATATTTAGATCTTTAGCATTTATATTAAGATCATATCATCTGTGGAATGAAAGGTTGCAGTGATGAGCATGTAGCCGATCACAGACAGGTTGAGTGCATGAATGCAGTGATCTTGTCATTGCAACTTGATTTCTGCACATTAATGAATGTTTTCGTCATAAACAACATTCCAAACACAATGTAAATAAGAGATTAGTTGATTATTAGTTGCGAGAGTCAGGAACTCAGTCATTGATAACCTCGAGCTGTCTGATTGACAGCTCCAGCGACTGTAAAGGAAGCATTCTTTGATCGCTTTTTTATATATAATTTAATCACAGTTTAAATAACAGATTATGTTCATCCTACTAAGAGAAACACAAATAAAAAAAATACAAATAAATACTGCTCAACCGAGACTGCCCACATTGTTGAAAATAAATAACCACATTCCTAGTTTTAGCAACCTTTGGAAGGTAATGATATTTTTAGTCCAGTGATCTACCAGTATCCCTCTTCCCTCCTTGTCATCTCACTAAAACACCAGTGGGTGGGGCCAAAGTTGCAATGATAAAGTAGGCATTGATTTTCTTTTGCAAAGGTGGTTGTTCACCTATCTATTTAGACACATAAATTACATTAAAATGCAGTATACTCAGACAGTACGCGATTTTAGATGCAGAGATAGTTTTTCATTGTCTGCTTTGCTTAAATTCTAGTCATTCAGTAGTTGTCATGGTTTCTCATTAGTTCTCACCTGTTCCATGTTTCGTTGATTGCCTTAGTCCAGTGTATTTCAGTTCTTCTCTGTTTATGGTTTTGTATTAATGTAACAGTGTAAATACAAACTATGCCAAAACATAACTGAACCATTAGGAGTCTCAAATCAGATCAAGTTTTTGAACAATTTGGTTGAATAATTGATTCAATGACTCACACATAAAGAGAGTAACTTGTTGCCAACAACTGGTGTTTCTATGTAACTTGCATAAAGAGTCACTGAAAAATCCTCATCACTGATGGACAGACTTGCTGCATTCCAATTCGCCTACTTGTACTACACCCTAAAAGTATGTAGTTTTTCTTCACAAAAAAAGTACATACTTTTAGGGTGTAGTATAAGTAGGCGAATTGCGAATTGGGTGAATAGCAAGTCTGTTCATTGGTGATGAGGTATTTTTAGTGACTCTTTATGCAAGTTACATAGAAACACCAGTTTCTTTTGAGTGTGTAGCAAAAGAGTAGACAAGCTTTGGGACATACTATCACGTCATACAATGCGCCTTTAACGGTTGCTCTCTGTCACATCCTGTCATATTCGCCATGTTTTGTAGTTTTCTAACACTTTTTACACGTGTTTGTAGTTCTGAACCGAATCCTCCTCCAAAGCGCAATGGGTTGTGGGCAATATTAGCCTTTATAGTGTCCACGGATCCACACTTTGAAAATCTACCGGAAATAGTAGACCATCAGGGGACTTTTGGCATACTCTTTTCAACATACTATGCTTTGGGACACTTATTCTAATCTCACATACTATTTAGGATGGATAGTTATCCTGCCAAAAAAAGTACATTGCAGTTCAACAGATGGTCCATGCAAGCAACTCCCTTCACTTATAACTGAAGCCCAACATTATAAGCTGTATTCACCAAAAGGTTTCATTTACAATTTTACTGGGGTTGAGAACATAAGTAAAAAAGGAGAGCTGTTCCTTTTCTTCCACAGAGAGGCTTAATGCAATCTTTATGAGTCAAACCCATTATGAGGAGACTCGCTGAGGCTCTGAGGTAATTATGGCCACCTCTCCTTCTTATTTTCACTTTGTCTTTCACTCTGTCGGTAAATGGCACTGCTAGCATATTTCCCGCTGTGTATGTCATTTACAGCTTTGAAAGCAGCTTCCTGCTGAAATCTCTTGCTGACCAATCTTAGGAGACAAACACACAGAGCTTGCGTTTATTGCAAAGCATAGTAATTCACATGCATTCTCTGCTAAACAATAGACACAATTCCCATTCTATATATCTCATATCCAAAACCTGAGGCATCCATCTAGGTGTCTGCCAGAATTTCAGTCTTTTCTCTATTATCAAAGAGCTGCCATTCATCCTCCTGTCATTCAAACCACATCAGTGGTTATAGAGACTATAACATACTGACAGCAGAAGAGACGGTATGAGTCCTACTCCAGATATGCTGTCCTGATGGGAACTCATTATTATTAAATAAAGTGGAAGTGTTTGTAGAAGGTTATGTTCCTTGTTATGGAGATGATGCAGTCATGTACTGATTTACACCCTTCATTGCAGAGTTCCCCTCAATAATGGTTAACGGTTTACATATTCGGATGAACTATTCCTTTAATATTGGTCTTTTCAAACAGCATTGCTTTTTATTTATTCTGTTGTTTTTGGAGATTTTAAAGCCATTTTCAATATTGCATTGGTGTGTTAAACATGTAAATTACTGCATTATGTGTAGTGCAAGTGTAGATTTTATCCAAGATTGTTTTCCAAGATTGGATAATTTGTATAAAATGCACATCTAATTCAGCTTGCAACTGAAGAAATGCATTAAGTGAAAATGTAGTTGCTGTGTGACAGTTCCTCCTTGAAAACTGAGAGATGTCAAGTTGAATGGGATTCAAGATACAGACTAAAAAACTTGATTGCCATTTAAAATGACCTCGTCTCCAACAAGTATCATTCAAATGGGCCTTAAAGGTACAGTTCACCCCCCAAAAATATGTTGTCATTTACTCACCCTCATGTCATTACTAACTTTCCAACTCAGGCTAATCAGAAAAAAAAAATGCATGTGGCAACATTTGTGCAAAATGATATTACGTTGTTTCTTCAACACTTGTGAAATATCCAGTGAGTGACATTAAAAGTGTGTTTAGTTTTATCCGAAAAAGAGAAACATCAAAATGGCATTATTTTATTACTTTGGTTACTGTACATATCGCAGCAGCATGGAAATAAAATGTCTGGTGAGAGGAGCTAAAAGGCTAATATTGCACTGTAAAATAATATAGGACTTACAATAATCCCAACCCTAAACCTAACCGAAAGTGGTAACAAAATCAACCATGAGATAAAAGCTTATTTACAGGAGCAACCATGAGATTTTAGTTTGCTTCTAGTCATGTCAAGTCACATTTATTTATTTAGTGCTTTTTACAATATAGATTGTTTCAAAGCAGCTTTACAGAGATAACAGGAAATTAATGCAAAAAAGTTTGTTTCCAGAAGAAAATAGCGTCACAGTCCAGCTTAAGTAAGTTCAGTGATGTTTCATTTTTGCTTTAAAAGAGTTGTTAATTTAGTTAATTTATATATATATATATATATATATATATATATATATACGCTCTGGAGTAAACCGTGATATCATCGTCCAGCTCAGTTCAGTTCTTGTATAATAGTGTCAATGCAGGCAGATTAATATCATTGTTGAATATTAAATTAAATGTTAAATTAAATGTCCCCAACTAAGCAAGCCAAGCCAATGGCAACAAAGGTGGAAAAAGGCGACAGAACCCAGGCTCAGTCGGGGGCCAGTTCTCCTCTGGCCAATGAACGAACAGTGTATGATTATGATTCAGGCAGCATTATAGGTCAGAAGTCAGACTGGTTTGGAACAATCAGAATATTATCCAGTTCCATCTGGTTGAAGATCGGAGTCACACCACTATGGAGACGGGTTTGATGAGGATCAGTGCTGATGGCTGTCATGTCGATGAGGCCTTCGATGAGAGTCTAGTTGACACAATCTCTGCTAACACTTCCGGGATGCGCTGTGGTCGTATTTAGGTGCAGGTCCTCCATCTGGTCTGGATACGGCCTGGATCCAGCTGATTACAGTAAACCTCGGAATAAGCAGAAAGACTAAAATTAGCATAGATGCCATTATTCTTATGATGTAATGAGTATGAGTGTTATAGGAAGAGTTCCCGGTTCCAGCTTACCTAATTTCTGCCGCCTAATAATTATTTTAGCTGATTTGAATAATAGGAATGTATAATTTTATGTGTATGCCAGGTTAAAGACATGTGTTTTTAGCCTAGATTTATACTGACATAGTGTGTCTGCTTCCCAGACAATATTAGGAAGACTGTTCCAGAGTTTAGGTGCTAAATAGGAAAAGGATCTACCGCCAGCAGTCGATTTGGATATTCTAGGTATTATCAACTGGCAACTGAGTTCCCTTTCGTTGTCACTCCGAGTTACGTCGGATGACGACGAAATGGGGTTTCGCTTAGAAAGCCTATCAACTTCGAGTATTACAAAACGAGCCAATGGCAAAGAAATGCCATGGGTCTGCGGAATTTGCATGACGTAACTCCACCCCACCTCGTGGGTATAAAAGGAGGAAGTCCGCAACAGCAGTTTATGTTTTCGCTTCGGAGCCAAGTGTATTCTTCTCTCCACAAGCCAACTCTGAATTATCAGCTTCACGAACTAGTGCCTCGAGTGTTGGTGTGACGGCGATCTCCGGCGAGTGCGTGCTTCCTGCTTATCTCTGCAGTGGTTCATCAGAGAGCGCGTGCTTCCCCGGGCGCTTCAACACGTGAGTTCTCTCTCTAAAAGAGCGCACGCGGCACGTCCGTGCATTTAAAAAAAAAAAAAAAAAACGAATGGTTGCGGCAGCTTGGTATCGGACTCTGATGGGCACGAGCGTTGTCTGGTATGTTTGGGCTTGATCATACTAGAGCAGCGCTCGTGGATGACTCATGTTCTCTCTGTGGGAACATGATCATCGCGTCATATAGGTCGAGACTCTGTGAACTCGCAAGAGTGAGAGTCCCCTCATCCACCCCCCGATCTTCGGCTGGTGGCCAGGGTGACCTGAGGGTGTTGGTCTGGAACAAGGCGCCGACTCCGTGTCCGTGACCCCAGCCTCCCCTCAACGGCGGTGCCCGCTAGTGAATAGGTGATTCCCACGAGTCTACCCTCTGGTGGCCCGTGTGTTTCATTTAAAGCTACAGAGGATGATACTATGTTTGTAGCAGCTTCACAAGGTGGGTTTGATTCTCTGCGAAGTGACGACTCGTCACAGCTGCCACCCTCTGGTGTGCATACGGCTGTGCCTGAGTCTGATCCAGAGATGACGGCCATGCTTTCCTGGGACGATTGGTTTTTGGGTAAGGCCGCCGACCCTCGTCCACGGCAAACCCCAATACCTTCCCTCCCGGACGTGCATGATGAGATCTCGAAGTCCCAGAAGACCCCCTGGTTTTCTCGGGACCGCTCGCTGATCTCATCCGCCTTTCCCCCCTCGATGGGGCCGCTGTCACGGGTACACTGGGGTTCCCCCGGCTGAACGCTCTGTTGCGATGCTATGTGTCCTCAGAGTGCTTCTTCTCGGCGCAATCCTAAGCACCCGCCCGTGGTCTATGGTTTTCGTCTACATTTGTGGCGAGATCCTATAGCACCACGGGACTGGCAGCCGCCTCTCTGCAGGCCATGGCCATTCTGCTGGTCCTCGACTCAGATGCTCATGGACTTGCACGAGGGCGGGACTGACCCAGGGCTCTTCACTGAGTCGCGCGCCGCCACTGACCTTGCTCTCCGAGCGACGAAAGTGGCCGTACGCTCCCTGGGTCAGGTGATGCCTACCATTCTGTGGCTGAACCTGTCTGATGTGCTGAATGTCGCGCGGCCCCGTCTGTCCGACGTTCCCATATCCCAGGTCGGCCTCTTCGGCGGTGCGGTTGAGAACTTCGCCCAACAGCTCTCAACCGCCCATGTGCAGACTGACGTGATTCTGTCCCAATGGCCCGCCGTCCGCTCAGATCCCTCGGTCTGCCCACTGCCCAAGGCGCCCCCCCCGCGGCTCCCACCCCGCCCGTTTAAAGAGACGGGCCGGCTCTGGAAGCCGCGGGCGGACGCCACAGCCCTCTCCAGCCCCGCCCCCCGCTACGTGCCGGGTTAAGCGGCGCTCCTGAGACGGGCTCCACAGAGATGGGACTCAGTTCTTCCAGGAGTTGGTAGCAGGACCACTCCTTTCCCCGGTGGAGGGCCGGGGAAAAATCCTTATTCTCCTAAGAACTGACTCTCCCGTCTCTGGGAAGACAGAGTTCTCGGACTACACAGAGCGCCGCCCACAAGCCGTGCTCTCCTCGTCCCCCTCTGTCCCAGAGGTGCTTGACACGGCGTGCCGTCCACGGACCGCTTCGCCCCTGTCCCCCTCTGTCGCCAGACCCCTGCCAGAGCAGGCCCCCGCGGGACGACCAGCATGGTCCTCCCCTGGCCCCCTCTGTCAGGGCGCGGTTGCTAACTGTGCCCCCACACCGGGCCGCTATGCCGTCCACGTCTGGGCCAGTTACTCCGCTTCGCTGCCCCTCCGGGGGGACGCCTGTCGTCCGCTTGATCCCCCTGGTTCAGTTCTTGGGAGCCTGGTTAGAGCTTCCCCGTCTGTCCCGCTGGATCGCGCGCACCATCAGGCTCGGCTTGCGATTCAGTTCGCACGGTCTCCTCCCCGCTTCAGGGGAGTCCGCTCCACTTTGGTCGGTGGCAATGCCCCTATCATGAGAGCAGAGATTTCCACCCTGCTGGCGAAGGGTGCAATCGAGACTGTCCCTCCAGCCGAGATGAGGTCCGGGTTCTACAGCCCCTACTTCATTGTCCCCAAGAAAACCGGTGGGTTACGGCCAATCCTGGACTTGCGCGTGCTGAACCGCTCCCTTCACAGGCTGCCGTTCAAGATGCTCTCCGCCAAACGCGTTCTCGAATGCGTGCGGCCCCAGGATTGGTTTGCAGCGATCGACCTGAAGGACGCCTACTTTCATGTCTCCATTCTTCCTCGACACAGACCGTTCCTACGGTTTGCTTTCGAGGGGCAGGCATACCAGTACGCGGTTCTCCCTTTCGGGCTAGCCCTGTCTCCTCGCACCTTCACGAAGGTCGTCGAGGCTGCCCTTGTTCCCCTTCGGGAACACGGGGTTCGCATCCTGAGTTATATCGACGACTGGCTGATCCTAGCCCACTCTCGAGATCAGGTTTGCGAACACAGGGACCTAGTGCTCCGGCACCTAGCTCGTCTGGGCCTTCGGGTGAACTGGGAGAAGAGCAAACTTTGCCCCGTGCAGAGGATCTCTTTTCTCGGTATGGACATCGACTCGGTCGCCATGTCCGCGCAGCTTACGAGCGAGCGCGCACGCGCAGTCACTGCTGACTTGCCTGAGACATCTCAGGAGCAAGAATGTGGTTCCACTGAAACATTTTCAGAGGCTCCTGGGGCATATGGCATCTGCAGCCGCGGTCACGCCGCTCGGATTGCTTCATATGAGACCGCTTCAGCTTTGGCTTCGCGACCGAGTCCCGAGGTGGGCATGGCATCAAGGCACGCTCCGGGTACCAGTTACTCCGACCTGCCGTCAGTTCCTCACCCCGTGGTCGAACCTCAGTTTTCTCAGGGCGGGTGTCCCCCTGGAACGAGCTTCCCGGCATGTTGTGGTCTCCACGGATGCCTCCACCACGGGCTGGGGCGCCATGTGCAATGGACATGCTGCTGCGGGCTCCTGGACAGGACCCCAGCGGCTATGGCATGTCAATTGCCTCGAGTTGTTGGCAGTACAACTTGCCCTGCACCACTTCCGGGCGTTGCTCAGGGGTCAACACGTACTAGTCCGCTCAGACAATACCGCTACTGTAGCGTACATCAACCATCAAGGTGGTCTACGCTCCCGCCGTATGTCACAACTCGCCCGCCACCTCCTTCTATGGAGTCAGAAGCATCTGAGGTCGCTTCGAGCCATTTTCATTCCCGGAGCCCTGAACTGTGCAGCCGACGAGCTCTCACGGCTTCAGCCCCTCCCTGGAGAATGGCGACTCCATCCCCAGTCGGTTCAGCTGATTTGGGACCAGTTCGGGGACGCACAGATAGATCTGTTTGCCTCTCACGACTCGACCCATTGCGCCCTGTATTTTTCCCTGACCGAGGGCACGCTCGGCACGGATGCACTGGCGCACAGCTGGCCGCCGGGCCGCAAATATGCGTTTCCCCCAGTGAGCCTTCTTGCGCAGACCTTGCGCAAGGTCAGGGAGGACGAGGAGCAGGTCATTTTGGTCGCGCCGTATTGGCCCGGCCGGACCTGGTTCCCCGAACTTGCACTCCTCGCGACAGCACCTCCCTGGCCCATTCCTCTGAGGAAGGATCTTCTTTCTCAGGGACGGGGCACCGTGTGGCACCCTCGCCCCGATCTCTGGAGCCTCCACGTGTGGCTCCTGGACGGCTCGAGGTAGGTTTGAGTACCCTTCCACCAGCGGTGGCGGCTACCATCACTTCCGCTAGAGCGTCGTCCACGAGACACGTCTACGCGTTGAAGTGGAACCTCTTCGTCGACTGGTGCTCTTCTCACCGAGAAGACCCCCGGAGATGCTCGATCAGCGTTGTGCTTTCCTTCCTTCAGCAAGGGTTGGAGCGAAGGCTGTCTCCCTCCACCCTTAAGGTCTATGTTGCCGCCATTGCCGCACACCATGACCTAGTCGAAGGTAAGTCGGTAGGGAAGCACGACCAGGTCATCAGGTTCCTGAGAGGAGCGAGGAGACTAAATCCTCCTCGTCCTCCTCTCGTTCCCTCTTGGGACCTCTCAGTGGTTCTAACTGCCCTGAAGAGTGCTCCCTTTGAGCCCCTGCAATCAGTTGAGCTTAAGTTCCTGTCAATGAAGACAGCGCTCCTGGTTGCACTGGCCTCCATCAAGAGGGTAGGGGACCTGCACGCATTCTCCGTCGACGAAGCGTGCCTGGAATTCGGTCCGGCTTTCTCTCACGTGATCCTGAGACCCCGGCCCGGATATGTGCCCAAGGTTCCTACCACTCCCTTTCGGGACCAGGTGGTGAACCTGCAAGCGCTGCCCCCGGAGGAGGCAGACCCAGCCTTGGCACTGCTCTGTCCAGTACGCGCTCTTCGCGCCTATGTAGACAGGACGCGGTGTTTCAGGACCTCAGACCAGCTCTTTGTCTGTTATGGTGGGAAGCTGAAGGGAAAGGCTCTCTCCAAGCAAAGGTTGTCTCACTGGATAGTGGACGCCATTGCCTTGGGTTACCAGCAGCAAGGTCGACCGTGCCCCCTTGGTGTGACGGCCCACTCCACCCGGAGTGTGGCATCCTCTTGGGCTCTAGCGCATGGCGCCTCGCTAACAGACATCTGCAGAGCTGCAGGCTGGGCGACACCTAACACATTCGCCAGATTCTATAATCTCCGAGTGGAGCCAGTGTCCTCTCATGTACTCGCTTCAACTAGCTAGTACCGGACCCGCTCAGGTGTCTTCGCTTGCTCGCCATTCCACTCCACGGACTGGATACGTGTGATATTCTCCTCAGGTGAGCTTCCCAAAAGCCCTGAGTTCCTCCAGCACTCCTGACGTCGGCGCCAGTGTCTATTGCCTGCGCGTCGGCTAGGTGCCTCCCGTGTGCATGGTCCCTCCCCTGAGCGACCCCAACATGTGTATTTCCACTGTAAGCCTCTCTGAGCATGTGTCTTTCCCTTGGCAAGCCACCTTGCCACCCCTGGGGTTGAAATATTCCACCTGCGGCTGGACACCCCAGTGTTCTCCATATGTTTCCTTCGGGTCATATGTGTATTCTCTAAGTCCCCCCCCCTCTGGGTTGGCATTAATTGCATACTTCCCCTAGCTTGGGATATGCTTCCCAGTGTACCTTGGTATTCCTGTGTTAAATGGAGTCCTTCGTCCAGTCTATGACAGGGATCTTGATTTACGCAGGGCACTGGAAGACAGCTGAGAAGGTGGCGTGATTAGACTGGTAACCCCATTTCGTCGTCATCCGACGTAACTCGGAGTGACAACGAAAGGGAACGTCTCGGTTACGTATGTAACCCTCGTTCCCTGAGTAGGGAACGGAGACGTTACGTCTGCCTGCCACTTTCCGCTGTACCGCGGGGATCGCCGGAGTTCAGTCTTGGCTCCTCAGCGAAGAAACATAAACTGCTGTTGCGGACTTCCTCCTTTTATACCCACGAGGTGGGGTGGAGTTACGTCATGCAAATTCCGCAGACCCATGGCATTTCTTTGCCATTGGCTCGTTTTGTAATACTCGAAGTTGATAGGCTTTCTAAGCGAAACCCCATTTCGTCGTCATCCGACGTAACGTCTCCGTTCCCTACTCAGGGAACGAGGGTTACATACGTAACCGAGACGTTTTGAGATCGCAATAGACGTGAAGGACTATAATGCTTTAAGAACTCGCTCAACTACTGGGGAGCTAAACCATTTGGTATTTTGTAAGTAATTAGCAATATTTTAAAATTTATACGATGTTTAATAGGGAGCCAATGCAGTGTTGACAGAACCGGTCTAAAATGGCAATACTTCCTGGTTCTAGTAAGAACTCTAGCTGCTGTGTTTTGGACCAGCTGTAGTTTGTTTATTATGTTTGCAGGGCAACCACCCATAAGAGCATTACAATAATCTAGCCTTGAGGTCATGAACGCACGAACTAACTGTTCCGCATTTTTTTCATTAGTTTTGATAAAGTAAAGCACATGATCGTAAAAAGTTCTGCTTTAGCTCTTTTTGACACCAGACTGCTGACTATTCTTTTCACAAATACCTCACACAACGGCTTGGGAACAGTCCTCACACAAGTACAGATTGTTGCATTCGCATCGTGAAGCCTGTTGGAAGCCGAGAGAAAAGGAGGTCTTAGCCTGTGTCTGGGCTGGAGAGAAGTGGAGAACCTGGCTTTAGGGAAGAATGTTCATACTCCTAACAGACTGTCAAGCTCTCACAACTCTCCTGACCACAAACGTTAATAACAGAGCTGGCCTCCGGGTGGTGAGATTGTCTGCCTGTTTGCTTGAATTTGATTCAAGCGAATCAAGCAAATGCCCATTTTCTTTCTTCTTTAAAGGTGGTTTTGCTGTGTTACGTGTTAATGTTACAGTGTTCATAGGTTATGGTTTTTAAAAAAGGAGATGGAGGTGGAATTTTCTGTTTATTGCACTATCCCTTTAAGAAATGGTAGAAGTGCATGGGTAAAAAGAGAGTGCGCACTAGTTACTGACATGCGCAGAGCAGCTCAGTAATTGTAATCTGTTTTACAAAAATGTCTCTTTATTGACTTGCACAACCAATACAACAGTTCTGTGGAGCATGCGGTTCATGTTTATATTGTCCGTGTGCTTTCTTGTTGTCTTGTGCTGTGTGGACAGAAATCCCTCTCACAGTCGGTGAGAGATCTCATAGGCTGCGTGTTTTTACAAGTTCACACTTACATACAATTAATTAGTGTAAAGGTTATGCGTATTTGACATGCTGTCGAGGGCTCCGATCTCTGAATTTGGCCCGAACCCAGAGAACTCCCCCACCCAGGTTGGGATAGGAATAGTTAGAAGTGAGGAGATGGGGTGATGGAGGGATGCTGGAAAACTGTCATGGAACAGATTTAAGTCTCCTGTATTTACCTATTTTCCCATTAATTGAGTTGATTAACAGAATGTGCTCCTCCTGTGTTAATTAGGTTAATTATCTGATTGTGCTTCTCCCGAACTTTGTTGATAAAACATTATTTCACGAGTTCAAACTTACTTATAATTAAATAGAGTAAAGGTTATGTATATTTGGCGGGCTGTCCGAGTTTTGGCGAGTTTTTCCCAGAGAACTCTCCCAAATTTAGCAAAGGACAGCCGCCAGACTTAAAAGTTTTACGATGAGGTGCCTGATTTGAGCCACATGAACGGAAGGGCCTGTAAAGCTCACGGTGCCGGGCTGGCATAACCTACTGGCCGATGGACGGGGTGCAGCGTTATTTGAAAAGACCAACCAGGAGGGCCCACGTAGCCTCGGATGGGAACAGCTCATGACATTGGGTGAGTGGGTCCTACTGGCCAATGGTGGGGTAACGAAGTTTGAAGCGCCCGGCCGGGTGAACTCTCGCAGCCTCTGACAAGAGTTCAATACTCATGGCATCGGACCTTGGTCCGATGAAAAAGGCAAAAAAAAAAAAAAAAAAGGCAAAAAAGGCTTGGTTGTTCGACTCGGGAGTCTCTCGCAGTATTTAACAGAAGTTCAGTACTGACAATGTTGGACGGGTAAGCCTCGCCGGACGGATTAACGCATGGTTACTTGACTGGGAGGCTCTCGCAGCATTCGATGGGAGTTCAATACTCATGGCATTGGATGGGTAAGCCTAGTGCTGGGCGGTAAACCGGTTCAAACCGAAAACCGGTTTATATTTTCGTCACAATATTGATTTTGAATAAACCGCCATACCGGTGTATTTAATTACACAACGTTCGGAACGAACGTTATGCTGCGCGACACTGTTTCAGACGGACCCTTTACAATGTTGCACTTCTAAGCAGCGACGAGTGAGGGTAAACAAACAGCAGTGCTCTGTTACGTTACATGGATGATGGATGCTGTGCGAATCTCTCTGCTCGCTCGCGGAATATAATGTGGCGCGCTCTCAGATACACGCTGCTCTTGTTAAAATAGGTCTATTTTCTCTGGGCTCGCTCAGAGAATCCTGCACTTATAACGTGTTCAGTGCAATCGCGAATCTCTCCTCTTCCCCAGCTAACAATTTTAGGTTATAAGAACATTTTCATAACGTTCCCATTAAGTTATAAAAACGTTAACGTTATTTCTGAATGTTCTAGGAACATTCAAAATTTCCAGTTTTTTAGACGTTGTATTAACGTTATTTCTTGGTTATAAGAACTCTATTCAAAACGTTATAAGAACGTTCAATTCTCCCGTTATATAAACGTTGTATTAACGTTCTTGCTTGGTTATAAGAACATCATTCAAACGTCATTAGAATGTACAATTCTCCCGTTATATAAACGTTGTATTAACGTTATTTCCTGGTTATAAGAACGTTATTAGAACGTTAAGAAATAACAATTTTAGGTTATACTGGGCGCTATTCTATTCTACAATATTCACTAATGACAGTAAAATAGACCATCCTAAGTCAATTTACTGCAGTAATTCCTCTCTCAACCAGTAGAAAATGCTTTGAACACCTGATTATGCATGAAAAAAAAAAAACGTCATAAACCGGAAAACCGGCATAATTTTGAAAAAAAACGTGATATAAATTTTTGATCAAACCGCCCAGCACTAGGTAAGCCTCACCAGTTGTTGAAAAAAAATCATAAAGAAGCGTAGTCACTCAACCTGGAGGCTCTCGCAGTATCCGATGGGAGTTCAATACTCACAGCATCGAACGGGTAAGCCTCACCGGCCACCGTACAGTGAAAAGCATACTTGTTTGACCTGTAGGGCTCTCGCTTGGTTGGGATTGTTGGATTCCTTTAATCAAGAGGGAGGTATGTGAATTATTTATCTCGGGGGAGGGAGCGACATATATCAGTTTGTGGAAAAATTGGACGCCGCTCAGGTTAACTTTGATGGACATAAATGAGGTTAGTTAGTTAGTTAATTAGTTAGTTAGTTAGTTAGTTAGCTACTTCAATTGTCCCCGATGGGGGCAATTTGTTGTGCAGCAGATAGTATAGTTCAAATCACACACAATCACACACACAATACAAAGATTGCCTACCTGGCATTTGGTATTTGGCTCAAAACACAATTTGTTATCAATAATGGATCCTAAATACTTGTACTCTTTAACAACCTCTGAAGTCAATACACATGTCCTTGTGATGTCCTTGTCCATGTCCAGGTGATTGAAAGGATGGAAAAAATGGGAAATGGCAGGTTATATGAAAGGTGGAATGTTTTAAAACACCTCCATGCTGTCACATAGGATTAGAGGGTTCTGGGAGAAACTGCTTTGAAGATGGCGTCAAGTGATGCATTGATGAGGGGTTTTAGTGAGTGGGTTATCGGAATATTAGTTCTGAATAATGAGGTACTGGAGTTAGCTATTGGTTCGCCCCTGGAGCCAGCATCCTGAATTTCTGCCAGGATCTGAGCTCTGATGTTGTGAGCCACTAGGGGTGGCTCCGAGGTGACAACATTTGATGGGAGGAGGTTGAGTTGGAGGTCACTGAAAAGGAAAGGGATTAATAAAAGCAGGAGGGAAAGATTGTGAAGCTGAAGGGGTGAGTGAGGTCTTGCAGCGGTGGAATCTGGAGCGTGGCCTAGGCTCGCTGAAGTCCTGCCACTGGGGCCCGACACTCACAGAGAGCCAGATCTTGATTGGAAGACCCCAAAATCGGGGCCCCATTGGTCGCCTTGGGGGCTTGAGTGGACGTAGGAGAGAGGTTTGCTGATTGTAAGGTATCATATAGATTGTATAGTTCCGCTTTGTTCATCCTCCACGAGGGCTGAACGTCAGAATCAATCAGCACTTGCCTCAGGCTCAATACTGTCCACTTTCCAATAGGCAGGATCGCTGGCACAGCCGGAAGTTGGATGTCTAGTTAATTGAGTTGATTAACAGAATGTGCTCCTCCTGTGTTAATTAGGTTAATTATCTGAACGTGCTCCTCCTGAACTTTGCCAATAAAACATAATTTAGTGTGTTTGTGTTTGTTTAGTGTGGCCATGTGCTCTTGTTTTTGGCGTGTTTGGTGTGAGCACGTCATGTTTGTTTCTATGTGCCATGTGCTCTCCTGTCTATTGTCTAACCCTGCCTTTCTTGTTATCTGATTATTGGTTTATTTGTCTCACCTATCCTTCCTCGTTACCTACTTTGTTTGCTCTGAACTTTGTGCCAGTTCATCGTCTAATGTTCCCGTTGTGTGTTGCCCTAGTGTTCGTTTCTGCCCTGCCTTGTCCTGTCCTGCCCTGCCCAGTCTACCTGCCGGTCGTGTTTTCCCACACAGGGTAGTATTGTTAAATAAAGGCTATAGCTCTGCATCTTGAGTCCTCACCTCATACCTTCATGAAACCTGACAAACTTGTGTATCACAGGACTCGCACCTGAGCGCTCTACATCATAAGTGAAATGTTGTATCAGATGAGCTTCTGAGCAAGTTTGCTATGTCAGTAAATCCATATATATGGAGCTGGTTATGTGATAAAAACATCAAAATGTATTAGTTTACAAATCACGCTGTATGGTGGTAAGAGTGTTTTGAGGTATTGTATCGTATTGTTAGCCTGGCTAACGTCAGACCTCGTCTCATTGAGACGTGGGTCTGGGAAGCACATGTTCATTTTCTCGTATTTGAGGCGAGGTTTACGAATGCCCAGAGTCGTTTATTGGGTGCTATGAATGTCTATCAAATGCGCCTGTACGTAGCTCATAGCCAATCGTTTCAATTATACCAGATGACGTATGTAGAGCGACAGAAATTAGACGAGGAAGAAGACGATGGGTCAGAGATTTATGTGTACACGATGGGGTTCAGCGACTATTGACCATAGGCTGCATCGAAAGATAACTTTGCGTCTGCTGCCATGTTGGACCCATAGGTATAAACAAACTGCTTCGGTGTGTCGCATAGACGTCGTCATCGTCTTGCTGCTCCCTCCCCGTTCTGTGATTGGTCCCCTCGCTGAGGCGAAAATCTGGTCCATGGAATCCAGGCTGCCTAGCAGCGTGAATAAAATCGCACTGCGCGCAAGGCAGCATGGGGAAACCCAGGCTATCGTATTGTGCAAGGAACTGCACAAAAAATAAGTGTTTATTAATCGATAATCTGCTCCTATAATCATAATTTGAATACAAAAGAGAATACAAAAGAAGATTTGGTAACACTTTATAATAACTGCAAACTATTAATCATTAGTTAAGCATGAGTAAACAGTTAATTCATCATTTATAAAGCATTAATAGACATTAATAAGCAGTTTATAAATACAGCTATAAATGCTTTATTCTTGATTTAAAAGCATATCTATAATGTGTTTAATAATTGTATTTTCATACTTTATTAATGATCAATTTATAATTTCTAAATGAAGTGTTACATTATTTATAAACCAGTTATTTAAGAGTTGTCAGTGGTTCATAAGATTACTTAGAAAGTGTAAGTAAATGATTAATAAACTATTTAAATGTACATTCATACATCTTATTATTCAGACATATAGTAATAGTTACTTAGTGTGTTAATAAATGCTTTATTAACATGTATTTATACTGTAATTCAGGTTTAATTTGGGTAGTTATAAAGCATTTAGTAGTGGTCAGTGAACTATTTTTGTGAGCTCATCTAAAGTGAGGACTACTCATGCCTTGTAAAGCATTTATAAAGGAGATTTAAAGGCTGTTAAATATTTCGGTAACACTTTACAATAAGTTTCATTAGTTAATGCATTAACTAACATTAACTAACCATGAGCAATACATTTGTTACTGTATTTGTTCATCTTTGTTAACGTTAGTTAATAGAAATAGAGCTATTAATTGTTTGTTCATGTTAGTTCACAGAGCATGAACTAATGTTAACAAGATTTTAATAAAGTATTAGTAAATGTTGAAATTAACATGAACAAAGATTAATAAATGCTGTATAAGTGTAGTTCATTATTAGTTCATGTTAACTAATGTAGTTAACTAATGTTAACTAACGAACCTTATTGTAAAGTGTTACCAATATTTCTATGTTCTGTATCACTGTGTTGTGTTTGTTTCATTTTTCTGTTTAGAAGATAACTGAGTCTTTAAATCTCCTTTATAAATGCTTTACAAGTCATAACTAGTCCTCACTTTAGTTGAGCTCACAAAAATAGTTAACTGACCACTACTAAATGCGTTATAACTACCTGAATTTACTCCATTTACTTACACTTTCTAAGTGATCTTATGAACCACTGACAACTCTTAAATAACTGGTTTGTAAATAATGCTAAACTTCATTTATAAATTATTAATTAATCATTAACAAAGTATGAAAATACAATTATTAAACACATTATAGATATGCTTAAAAATCAAGAAAAAAGCATTTATATCTGTATTTATAAACTGCTTATTAATGTCTATTAATGCTTTATAAATGATGAATTAACTGTTTACTCATGCTTAACTAATGATTAATAGCTTGCAGTTATTATAAAGTGTTACCGAAGATTTTTTAAAAGTCAGTGGGTTCCAAACAACATTGGACACCATTGACTTTCACTGAATGGACAAAACAATAAGACACTAAATATCTTTGTGTATCACAGAAGAAAGAAAGTCCAATTTGGAATAACATGACTGTAGATAAATAATGAAAGAATTTCTGGGCAAACTATTATTCGACCCACACAGTTTCCTGTAGATGCAGCAGTGCTCAAACCACATAGTGGTCCATTCAAGAAAGATGCCCACTCAGTGCCTGCTACGCTAATGAGGCCCCAACCACAACCAAAACCTCTATACTATCTGATATACTAATATTTATCCACTCAAAAACTAATACGTGGTTATCCTTCACATTATAAAGCATAAATCACTTGCCTAGCCCAATTGCCCTTGAAGGCAAGAAGAGCCATCAGACCACTTTGTCATATCTGTGATTATATTTCAGTCAGAAAATAGCAGGAATGGTCAGTGGGGGGACAAACATGCCATGTCACTTCCACTGTGCTAAGTATTGTATCTGCCATAGCTGTCAAAGATGGAAGGCCTGTCTCAACTGTATGAATGCAGAGTGGCATTGGATTGGGTATCCATGTTTTATGGTGACTTTATGGTATAATGACATTGTAAGAGCCAAGTGCTGCTTTGTATTCTGGTTATAATTCCTTTTGTCTAACACTGGGTGGTGCATGTCTGAAAATTGGCCTCAGGTATAAAGGTAGAAAATACAATATTTTGGCAGGTGTTTTGACCCGGAAGGGCAAAGGGTTTTTGACCGCTTGTGCGCGGCTCCTTGTATTGTTATGCTGATGGGAACTGCTGTGGGCAAGGTGCTGTATTGAAATAAATGGACCACATTAGATTTCAACATCAACATTTGTCTACATGCATCTGTTTAGCACAGGGCAATCAAGTGAGCGTAGCACTCGTAACATCTAGCGTGTCAACCAGGCTTCCACGGGTTCAGGCACCTCAGTAGTTTGGTGTTAAACCGAACTCCTTTAAAAGACATAATGATTTTTGTACTGTACAAACTGTATATTTGATCCCCAAAACCTACCCATCAGTTTTCCCCACAATGTAGGGTTTACCACCCAGAGTCAGACACACAAGCTTTTCACAAATTAAAGAATCTATTGAGCTCAATGAAACCATTTAAATTGGTTATTTAAAGGTTTAGTTCACCCAATATTAAAGGGGTCATGAATTGAGAAATCAAATTTTCCTTGATTGTTTGTCATATAAGAGGTCATTGTACTATAAAAAAAATCATGTTCGTTTCAGAACTTACCTAACTCTTGTTAGTTCAAAGGCAGCTTTTATTAAAACCAAGCTCCCAGAATGACTCTTTTATTGTCTCAGTATGACGTAATAGTGCAAAGAAACATCTCCTCTTCAGAAGACCAACACCCACTTCTACATCATTGCCTCTTTAGCTCCGCCCACCAATTTGTGGATGTCAAGTAGTAGTAAATACAAGAGAGTTTTTATTAAAACCAAGCTCCCAGGATTACTCAAGCAACGAAAATTATAGAGATGCCTCTGAGTATTACAAGACATTTTGCAGTGCCAAGTTGTGTCTGAAAATTAAATACTTCCCTACTATATAGTGGGTAAAAAACAGTATTCGAAAAGACCTCAGGTTACCTACAGTCCTACTTCCAGCGAGATTCTGAAGTGTGCATTCAATGGACGCTTTACTATCCCATGAGGCTACAGGAGAGGATTTAAGAATGGCAGTGAAGTTGAGCAACTGATGCTGGTAAGTCATGTGACAGTAATAACATGGCAGATGTAGTACGTCCTAAATTCATTCATGCAACACACATTCATACTATAAAAAACATAATTTGTAATGGTCACCAATTTTAAATTCAAATTTACTACCTATTCAGACAGTCAGCGATTTTTTGAGACAGCGACAGTCTTCCATCTGATCCTAAGCATGGATGAACGTTGTTTAAATAGCAAATGCATTTGCTACCATTTGTGCACCCATGGTCTGAAAACGATTCCGTAAATTCTGTCATGTAAATAGCGAATCTGCCACAGCACGAGAGCAACTGGCATTTAAAGGGAATGGGAGATGATACTCTGATTGGTTTAATGCACGTAAATCCCAAAACACACCTATTACTCAGAGAGTAATGGGTTTAAGTAATGGGTGTTACTAAAAGGGTTGTCCCAAGATTAGGGACAACCCTTTTAGACCATGCTGGCGCGCTGACCATTTTTCCCGTTGTTAAACTAGCAAAAGTGCCCTGCGCTTTAGACCATGTGCTTAGATCGTTAAAATAGGGCCCTGTAAGTAACTATGCGTAACTATAGAGTAATATAAGTTGTCTTCTTCCCACTCCCTTTCAGGCAGATTTCGATTGTCATAGTTTAATACTGTATGTTGTTTTGCACTGTATGACTTAACAATATTTTGTTTGCCTTGTACTTCTGTGCCATTGCCTGAAATAAATGAATAAATGAAAAATGAAATGAAATGAATATAGTGTTACTCATTGGAGGGTGGACAAATGATATTTAAAGGCTGTTACAACCCTTCATTGTTTTTAAAAGTCTAGGGAATTAGAAGGGGAACATTAGGCCACGCTCAAGCAATTGTTACCATTAAAATACTGGGAGAGTGAATAAGACCATTGAGAAGCAGCTGAACATGTGAACAAATTTATTATATGCAATGACTGGCTAAAAAGATACATATATAGAGAGAGATAAAAGAAAGACCAATTTAAGCAAAGAATTATTATTTACAAACAAAATGAAAGAAGTCACAAAAAAGGGCAAACATATGATATACCAGACCTGGGGAGGAAAAAGGGAACACTGGACAGTGCCATAACTTACTGATCCCTTTTCCTCTATCCAGCCAAACACTATGTTACTGCTCTCAAATATTCAATAATAAGGAAAATAGGATAGTAAGAAAATAGAAAATAAGAAAATAGGTTTCACATGATAATCATAACACACTAACAAAGCTTGATAAGTTATAACCCAAAATAAAATCAAACAAAAACGAAACAAGCATAACAGAAAGTACAAAGCGCACAATCACAAGTCAAGTTCACACACACAAAGGGCAGGTGCCTCTAGTGCGTTTGCAGGTCCTTTTATAGTTTCCGTGCTTCCGGTAGCGTTCTGATTGGATTTCGTCGTCTGACATCAGCACGCTTAACCCTCCCCTCAGATGATTGACAGCAGAGACGAACCAATCAGCACGCCACCTGAGAAAGAGAATTTAAAAATTGAGAGAGGCAGAAAACAATACAAAGTAAAGAAAAACTACAAAGAACACCTAAGCCACACATCTAGATGTCATATAATGACGTAGCAAAGGCTTTAATGATGTTTCCTTTTTCTGTTTAGAAGATAACTGAGCCTTTAAATCTCCTTTATAAAAGCTTTATGAAGCATAAATATTCCTCACTTAAAATATTTAACTAACAACTACTAAATGCTGTATAACTACCTGCATTAATCATGAATTACAGTAGGAATACATGTTAATAAAGCATTTATTAACACACTGAGTAACTATTACTATACAGTATGTCTAAATAATAAGATGTTTAAACAAACAAAAAAAAATTTGGAAAATGTGCTGCATATACAGTGCTTTGGAAACACAGTGTGATACAGTCACCGTACCATGTACGGCCATGTACACCATGCCAGAGTGCACACAGTACTTTTTTGTAAGGCTTTCTTAAAATTAATCAAAGATAACTATGTAATGAATGAGAGCATGTCTTCGAATTCAAAGTTGACTTCAGACTTAATACACAAAATTGCACAAATAGCCTAACATTTACTGTATGTGCATCCCACAAATCTCCATCAACTGCAAGATGCTATCCTATCAATATGGGCCAACATTTCTAAAGAATGCTTTCAGCACCTTGTTGAATCAATGCCACGTAGAATTAAGGCAGTTCTGAAGGCGAAAGGGGGTCAAACACAGTATTAGTATGGTGTTCCTAATAATCCTTTAGGTGAGTGTATATTACTTGTATCGCCTTTAGACCTGCAAATGTGTTAAACTATAAGGAAACTGCTTGTATGAGAAGCATCTATAATCCAAGCCAGTACAATTCTTTCTACATGATTGGAGGCCCTGACTACACCATTAACACGTTTAATTTTCCAATCACTCCTCTTATGTTCCTCTGAAATCATACAGCTATCATTTATGACATCCATTCATTCCCTGTTAGACAGGTGAACAAATGAGAGAGATCTCTCATGAACTCAACTCTTGTTCAGGCCAAGGATCTTCTGGCCTGTGTTAGTTACACAAGGCTGACATTTTGCCAAGGTCTAACTGTTGACCTTTTCATGAGGCGAGAGCTCTTACCATTTAATGTCCTCTAATTGAGCACTCTTGCATTGCCAAGAAAACATTGCCCTGGGACTTGCTTCCCTGAAGAGGATGCTATCCACTTCACTTCACATTCATCAAAAGCTACCTGCAATAAATAGAGGCCAGAGCAACACCTTATTTAATATATATATATATATATATATATATATATATATATATATATATATATATATATATATATATTAGATAACTTATGTTATGACTATACCAAATCTGGTAAATGGGGTCATATGATGTGTTCACAAGCACACAGAGAAAGGACTTGACGTCAAATAAATATGTAGTTCAGAAGGAGAGTATTTCCGAACCCATGTGCAGGTTTATTCACTGTATATCCATAAACAAAATAATCAAAGACAAACAAACAGAGAAACAAGAGACCCACCAACAGCAGGTAACATCAACAATGCACAACAAGGAAGCATGGCAAACATTAGGGTTTAAATACATGGGCAAGGGGAAACACATGCTAACAACAACCGATGACAAAGTGGAACTGATGAGCATGAACCAATGAAAAGACTGAATTGATAATAAGATAACAAGACTGAATGAACCAATGAGAAAAATAACATAAACTAAGGAATCACATGAGGGGCTTGGTAATCACATTTCATGGAACCAAGAAACATGACTATGACAAAATTCAAAATAAAAGAAGAAAACTCGAAACCAAAGGAAAAACAAATGTGACCTGGACAGTGTTGGGGAAAGTTACTTTTAAAAGTAATGCATTACAATATTGCTTTATTCCCTAAAAAAGTAACTAATTGCAATACTCTCTTTTTTTTTGGAAAAGTAACATTATTTTTGGGCTTGCTTGTTTGTTTTAAATAACAAAAAAAAAAAAAAAAAAAAAAATTAAATAAATAATAAAAAAATAGATAAAAAGTTATATTGTTGCCAAATGTAAAGGCTCTTTCACACCAAAAGAGAAATAAATAAGCCTCAGGCTGAAGGAAATGCAGATTCACTCCTGTACAGTAGAGGGCGCAGCTCAAACAAACCTATCAGCTCTGCTGCCAATTCTGGAGAACGGAAGAATAGTATGCAGGAGGAAAAAGTTCAACACTTACTTCAGCAAATAAAAAAATTAACACAAATGTGATGATTATCTAAAGTCTCTAAATGATCTTATTTATATAAGCAAAAACATTGGTTAAATAAAGTAAGATTAAATACATAAAGTATATTTGTGTAATTTAACATTTATTTTTTGCAAATTTGCTAAGTATTCTGAGTTCGCATTTCACTGTTGTATTCATTTTGAGGAATACTGAATCTGTTTTTGTGCAAGTGAGATGATTAAATGCACACATTTAGTCTAGAACTACAATAAGCATCATGTTCACACACGACGCCTCTGCATCTTTACTTCTGATGTGTCTCAACATGAGGACAGGAGAGCTGTCAGTCAATAAATGGGAAAACAAAGTAACTTACATTACTTATTTGAAAAAAGTAACTCAGATATTTTGTAGTAAATTTAAAAGTAATGCGTTACTTTCCTAGTTACTTGAAAAAAGAAATCTGATTACGTAACTCATGTTACTTGTAATGCGTTACCACTGGTCATGAAACTCTAGATGGCACAGACTGATCGTTTTTTTACATGTAATATGCTAGCTTCATTGGCGACTCGTGAACACCGCCCACATTGACCCTCCCTCAAACACTAGTTGTAGCTGAGGCTTGGAAGAGTTTAGCTTGTGTTGTCAACATGTCGAGAAGACGCTGTTTTCTGCACTGTAAATACACTTTGCATGCACTTTAAAAGGATGAGGACTCGTGCTGAAATTGCTATGCAATGCTAAATTTTTCTAAATGTCATAATCATTTGTTAACAAACAAGTATTCATTACTCCAATGAGCTCATTGTTTCTGCATTAAATAATTGCATTGTTTAAATTAATACCTTTGTCGCTAACAGTGATCTTGTATATGAACATTTCTGAAATACATAACTTAGTCAGTTACCTCTTATAACAGAGCACTCTAAATTGTACTGTGGACTCATGCAGTTTCTTTAAAGATGTGAATTGAATTGAAATTGATATGGAACATTTATTTACTACTGGCGTTACTGTTTGCATAACTGTGTATCAAGTGCTGAGGAACCTCTGAGCTGAAATTTAGATATGGTAATGAATGTTTGCTTTCTGACGTGCAACAAAACAACTGGGCCGTCTGTTAGAGCAGATTAGGCTCGCAGAAAGGAGGGTTTAGACAGACTGAATCTTCAAACAAACCATTTTCAGACTCTTTGGTTGATAAGGTGATGATGTGCAATATATATTATGAGAAAATTAAAGTGTTTTTTTTACCTCTGATGCAATTGTATTGTAGGAGACCTCCAAAACAGAGTTAGGAACCTTTAAAGTAGCATATTAGGGGCACGTTAAGATGCTGATGTGTGTTGCAAGAGTTGTCATAGTTAAAGTATAAGGATACAATTATTTTCTATTTTAAATATTAACATCTAAATTTTGGAGTAGTCAAGCAAGCCCATTAAAAAACAAAAGACAGAACACATGGATAAAATAAATCTCAACATCATTACACTAAACAGAAGGCAGGAATTCAGAGCACATCTTTTCCAGAGCTGTCTGCTCTTCTTCACCAGCGGCTGTGGGATATATAAAGACTGCAGTGTGAGTGTGTGAAGTAGACATGGAGGTAAGATGCACTGCTAAAGAGTGTTAGGTGACGAGCAGAAGGTGACAACTTGTGATCAGTTTTTTTTTGTCATGAATAGCTGCAGATTTCACAGCATGTCACGGTTCAAGAATTCACTGACTCTTTCTCGTCTTGTGTTGTTGTGTGTGTATGTGGGCGTGGTCACTGATCACTACCGCTGATTAACGGATCTGGTCAGCGGCTCCTTTTTAAGCTCACAGTTTTTGTCTTGTGTTGTCAGATTGTTGTGGATGTTGTTGTGTTCTGGTCTCCTGCCTGTCGTCGAGTTTCCTGTGTTGCACCTGTATCCGGTATTCCTGTTCTCTTCACTCTGCTTTCTTCTATGGAGGTTCTGAATGATCTTCTGGTTCCCGAGTCTTTGCGACGTTCACATTGGTCATCACTCATCCCTTCACCTTCTCGAGAGACCGGGATGTTCATCAGCATCTCTGCGCTACCAAGAGCGATTGTTCCTGGACACTTGCACAATCTGACTTCTCATTATCATCTGCTGACTTTATCTTCAATAAACTGTTTTTTACTTGCTATTGAATCCACTTTTCTTACTGACCATAACACAGCATGCATAAGTTTACTTTTACATGTGGTTTTATTGTATCATGCTTATTTAGCAGGTACACATGGGCTATACTTAGAGGCTTAAAAAGACTTGCAGTAACCAATTAGATACTATACACTGGTTCATCTTTATAAATCTTTCATAAAATGAGCACTTTCTTTGAATGCATATGAGACTGTGTGAATGAGATGAAAATAGGTGTTAGACTTCAGCTGGGTTTAACAGATGTGCCGATTGCACATCCCCAATCCCCCCCCCCCCCCCCCCCCAGTGCAACATAAATGCCCTAATATCTGGATCTTCTTCTCTTCATTAATGGATGTGGTGTAATCACACAAAGATTAATGACCTGATCATTTCAACTGAAATCTGCCCAGATACCTCAAATTATTAATCACTAATTTAACCATTTTGGACAGTTTTGAACAGATTTTTTTTTAATGTACTTACTCATATAAACAAATCTTCCATTGTGCACTTTTAAATTATCAGTAGGTACTTATAATAAACAATAAGATCGTTGGTGTTCAGCTGCAATACAGTATGGGAACCATTGTTAATTAGTATTATTACATTTTATTATTATTACATAGTATTATTAATTATTATAATTTGTGCATAAGTGAATGTTTGAGCATTTGACGTGTCACAGTGGACTAAAGAAACAGGAAGAAATCGAGACATAAAAGTGTTTTCTTTGTCTAGTATTCGAATCTACTCATGGCGGAGGAAAAACATTAACAGATGGACAAGGGAGAGTGTTATTTCTCAAGCTCACTAACCCTGCTGGATCAGTGACACTTATTAACCATCCGACAGTTATGACCTACCGCTGACCCTGCCCTTGTGAAAAAGAAGTGAACATAATTGTTTTGAGTGTGCACTTGTAGTGTACTTAATCTTAAAAGTATATATGTTTGTTGTCAAGCAATCATATATGCTTTTGTAGAAGCCACAAGTCATTCTGATTTCAACTTTAATGACAGAAGTCACTGTGAAAATCAGCACAAATTATGGATGATGTACGAGTGTTCATACATGCTTACAAGTATGGGCCTATATCTTGATATTTGCAATAAACCTAAATTATTTTGTACAACAGTTTGTTCTGGTCCCTTTAATCTGATATTAGTCAAGTGGCATTCCAGGAATTCTGATATTTTGTATTCCTAATACCTCTTGAATGTTTCTTCGTTTGTATCTCTCTGTCTGTCTAGATTGTCTAGCATGAAGAACAGGTTACATGTAATGCATCACAAGTAATTAAATTAGCATGTTAAATTGAAAAATGTAAATACATATATAGAGGTAGCATTAACCGAAAATGTTTCGTCATTTACGAATTTTCTTTTAGCAGTGACGGACAAATCTGAAAGCCGTCCGTCATTTGTGATGTAATGTAACTTGTAACTGTAATTCTCACCCCTGTCCACTTGGTGGCGAGTGCGCTCTTGCTGACTATAAAGTTAATGGTCAACGAATATGGAATTACCTTTGTGCCAATAATAATTAACGTAACTTTTTAAGAAACTAATCCAAAAATAAATTGAACCTGAATAAAATATCTGTGAAACTGAAGACATTTTTTGACTTTGTTTTTAATACACTGCATGTTTTGCTGTTTTCACATCTTTCTTTCACTGATCTGAACTTACAAATGCGCTTCCAGAATTTTCCTTTATGCTTCTGAAGTTTTCGTTTACGCTCCCTGAGTTTTCGTTCGCCATTCTGGCACATATCTCTCGTGGGGGCGGGGCTAGCAGCAGTGTGTTCTCATTGGCTACTGACTTTTTTATTGACAGCTTCTTGACCTGGAAGTGAAGACATCAGTGTTTTGATTACATGTGTGGATTAAACATTAAACAGCACATAAAAACGTATTTTGTGTTAAAATGTAAAAAAAAATTGAAAGCTGAGACAATGCACAAAGCTTATTGCGATTTATTGGACAAACATTTACGATGAAACCTGAAAAGTGACCCACAGTCTCTGTTCAACTTTCTCTTCATAAATACCATATTGTTCCGAATATAAGACGAGAGTTCCCCTCTTTTCAAGATGTACCTTTTGGAAAAAAGGCTTTTTAAAGACCAAATGAATTAAAGAAAATACTTGATTTAAAAAAATGCTTTTCATATTGCACATTTTTCATATTTGAATTTTTGTATTTAAAGTATGGTAAATACTGGTAAAATGTAGCAACAACAATCAATTCAGAAATAAACAATTTATGGCATAGCTACCATAAAAATAACCTGAAGTTCTTATTTGGTAGATTTCACTATGACTGATAACTCACTGACAGATGCTGGCATGTCAAAAAACACAGGTGTTTGACCTATCTCATCCAGGGGATATGAATGTTTTTTCCTGGCCGATCACAGAGCGCTGAAAACACAGCAGTTTCTCCCTGAAGTCTGAGAGCAAGAACTAATCCATTATGCCACATCAAAGCGGCGCTTTGAGGGTATTGACAGCCAAGTGTGTCAGTAAGCAGCCGAAATAAGAAATGATGGGCCTTGATGGTGGGTGAGTTCAGGTCTTTGGCGATATCCAGTGCCTTCAGCTGGACGATGGCTCTGGTTATGGGCAACAACCTCATTTCTTTTTTCGGCTACGTACTGACACACTTGCCTGTCAGTTTCTTCGAAGCGGCCGCCTTTAGGACCGCGGTAGGCTTTTCTTTGACTGTTAGAATTTTTAAGACGGTCTTTTTGGGCTCGCCATCTTCTAACATTACAGAACACTCGTTTTACACATATTTGGCACTCATTGTTGCGGGTGTATTATTGACGTAAAAGTCTAGAATATAAGACGACCCCTTCTTTTCTTATATTCGGATCAATAGGGTATAATGCATAATCTAGCATATATGTTTGTCCAGTAAGTTCATGAATAAAAATGAAAATGTGAACAAAAACGGAGCCTAATAAATGGCTTATTATCATTAAAATGACGGGTAATAATAGGTTATGAAGAAATTTTTACGACCCTGTCCATCAAAATGACAAACAATGCGGAAGTCTAACACGACCTCTGATATATATATATATATATATATATATCCTTCATCCACATTGAGATTTCATATTTAAAAGTGTGCACTATATAACACTGACTCATACCTTGCACATTTCCATTATAAAATCAGCTCTTTGATCACATCTCATTGAAAGTATTTAATAGCTCACTCTCCACCAGCTCTATTGAATTTGGCAGAAGTGTTGTACGGTTCTCCCAACTCTTGAAGTGCCCAGAGGTGGGAGAAAAGGAGAAGGGTTCATTAACAGTCGTTTTAATTGCTAATTGACTATGCTAATTAATGAGAGTGGAGCAGGACTATGAAGAGCTGACACAAAGACAACTGCTGCAGTTCAGACACTAAGATGAACCGGTGTCTCAGAATAGATTCAGTGTAAAGAGCTGTACTGGTGATTGTTCTCCCACTAGATTTGGTTTAATAGCTCCTAGGCTCTGATAAAGCAATAGATTTTGAAAAGTACAAAGTATACTGAGCTGCATTGGTGTCTGAGGTCTACATGAGCCACTTTCACACATTAAACCTACTAAATTTTAATAATATGCACTTTTCTGGTAAATGTATCACATCTGCCATTCATATATGCAGTGGCTTTCTGATTTTGAACAATAAAGTCACAAAGTTTCTCACAACTTGTGTGCTTTTTCTGGGAATGTCAGGGTTTATCTGCGGCGCTGATGGAGACACATGAATGTGCATTAATAAAATTATACAGTTTAATCAAAGACTGTAAAAAAATATGGTCACCCGTAGGTTCTGAAGAGCTTTGTTTAAGCCCAAAGTGGGCGTCACCTTCTTGGGCATTTTCACATGGGGGTCTATGGGATTGACTCTCTTTTGGAGCCTATCTCTAGTGGCCAGTCGATGAATTGCAGTTTAAGTCACTTCCGTGTCGGAAGAGAGAGACCGGAAGGTTTCTGCTTGAGTTTAATATAAATCTTTATTTTCATCAAATAAACACTCATGCTCTTGCCAGAGCTCCATTGCCTTCCATTTCACATGTCCAAACACACAGAGAACTGGCAGTATTCTTCCTTGTAGACATTGTACGTTGAACTTGATCGGCTTTATAGTTTACTTTATAGTTAACGTCCTTGGTTTACACGGGGCTTTAGACTGCTTAGAAACTACATGGGATATTTTTTAAATAATGCAGTTCTTTTCTTTAGCCTTATTAAACAACCAAACCTAAAAAAAAAATACATTTGTTACACTGCCCCTTTTCAAAAGAAGTCAATTCAGACTTCAGGCCATAAAAACAACCCATCCTAAAAAAGGAGGCATAAGTATATATCCTCTGATTCTGAATAATGCATGCATTAAAACTTAATGATAGTCCCAAATGCTACCGGTGAATACAATGCCTATGGGAAGAAGGCGGACAGACGAGCAATTAAACATCCCTGGAAAAGTAGGGCATGCTGAAATTTCACACAAGCCATGAGTGGGCCCTGCTGGGATCCCTGAAGGCAAAACAGGGAACCAAGAATTACTCAAAAGGTGGAAGGAAGCAGGCACATTGGAAAATTCTGTCAAGGACAAGTATTGTGAGATAAATCTCAGCTAGTGTTTTTTAATATTAACCAAACATTTGTAACGTTTAGAAAGCTTTATTAGTGTGTATAATTAGCAGACCTTAATTCATAATTGACCCTTTTTAATAAACATTCCCAGCCTTGGTCCAAAACACACTATTCACCAGTATTTGACAGTAAAGCAATTTTTTTTTGTGAAAAGTGCATTTCATAACGTGTTTTAGTATAGATTCTCATAATTGCTACAAGGGGTTCTAAAGTGGACATTAGCAAACAGGTTTTCTCTTTTCTGTCTTCTTTTACAGTTTTCTCGTCCTCTTTCAGGCCAATGCTGTGATGGCAGAGCATGCTGAGTACTTTTAAGTTGTATTGTTAGAAAGTTAAAGTTGACATGCAAATGGCTGTACATGAGTTATACCATATTCGGTTTAACGGCACAGACATATGAACACTATCCTCCTAGACCTCTACAATTCACTCCAAACTCTGGTATGAAACGCCCACTTTTTATGATTCAATCAATTACTGAGTCCTTGTGAAAAAGAAGTATACTTTAGCATACTTTTAAAAGAGTATTGAAAAAGTGTGAACTGAATGTAATGATTTTGGAAACTTAATTGCATATTATTTACATATTTTATATGTAATTAATATGTATATGTTAATTGCATAATATGTTCATATTACTTGCATATCTTGCATAAAATGTATTATTTATGTTAAATGCCATTAGTCATTACTCAAGTAGGACTTAATTACTTGTATTGTCTTTAAAATACAGTTAAAGTGTACTGTCCAGTGCAATTAGCATGTATGCTTAAACTAAATTTTACTTTAATGTAATTTCTATAGAAACTTGTATGCCATACACTTTATTTTAAGGCGTCCGTCTTATATGCAATTATACATTAAAGTACTGACTACTGAGTAAGGATTAACTATATGTACTTACTCAGGATTAGGCTGTGGTTAAGGTTAGTTGCATGTAATTATGCAGAAGGTATAGTAATTACTATATTAACTACATGTATAGTACATGTGCAACAAGGACACTAAAATAAAGTGTTATTGTATTTAAATATATATTTGTAATTACACATTTGTAATCAGTGTTGGGGGTAACACATTACAAGTAACACTAGTTACGTAATCGGACAACTTTTTTCAAGTAACTAAAGTAACACATTACTTTTGGCAGTTTACGGTGACAGGATGCGCGTATGACGTGTTAGTATGTTCCAAAGATTGCCTATCTAAGACACACTCAAAAATATGTACTTTTAGGGCGTAGTATAAGAAGGTGAATTGGGACGCGGGATAACAGGAACTAAACAAGACAGAGAATTAAACATGACCGTAACATTTCTCACTTGAACAAAAACAGATTCAGTGTTCCTGAATATGAATGAAAACAGGGAAATGCAAACTCAGAATATTATGCAAACCTGCAATAATTAAATAAATACAAATACACTTTATGTATTTTATCTCAATTTATTAACCAATGTCTTTGCTGCTGACCTTTGATGATCCAATTCAACCATACGATTAAGAAAAACTGAATTTAGTTAAACATCACATTTGTGTTTCATTTAATTAAAAAAAAAAAATCTTTATTATTATTATTGCTGAAGTAAGAGTGTTGAAATGTCTTCTCCTGCATTAGTTTGAAAGGTTTGTTTGAGCTGCGCTCTCTACTGTACCGGTGTGAATTTGAGACTTTCACCAGCACTGTTTGTAACCATGTTGTAATTTAGTACATTTAAAATATATGAACTGGATCAAATGACACACTACACTTAAAATTATAATCAATTACTTTACATGTGATGTAGCATGTTATGAAACACACCAAAATCAGTGTACTTCTTTAAAGCATGAGAAAAGATTATAAAGAAATATGATTTAAAAATTTGTATTTGACATTATTACAAAGTAAAAATTGACTTGAAATTGAAAAGTGACTGTTAAGAAACCGTCATTAAAGTGTACTCTCTATAAGTACACTTAAATGGCCTTTTATTTCATCATTATTATATTGAGTGCAGTTTAAAAATAAATAAATAAATATATATATATATATATATATATATACTGTATATATACAATACTTTTAAGGTTTAAGTACTCTACAAGTGCACTCAATTCAATTAAGCACACTTCTTTTTCACAAGAGAAGTCTCCCACATTTTTTCCTCATTACTCATTAATTGTAATATCTGTGTGTCATCTCATGTAGATTTTAGTGCCTGTAGCATTTGTCAAGTTTTGGCTATATAAAATGAAACATCTTGTGCTACATCTAAACAGCTAACTACAGTCTCGCCTAAAATGAGGTGACAGATGTCACAATCAGAAATCTGTTGGGACCCTGTTGGAGGGGGTCTGCATCAGCACAGTGCGAACGCTTCCTGTTGAGATGAGTCATCTGTGTAAAAACCAAACGTGGCGTTTTGGAGCTTCGCTTTCAGTAAGTTTGTGGTGTTCTGTGATTTTGTTTTAACCTTGCTTACTTTAGTTAGTCGTGACGGGTGACCTGCCTTCCACCTTGTGGCCAAGCAACAGCTTTTGGCTGACAGGAGCACAGCAGGACACATACGCACAGACACACACACACACAAACACACACACACACACACACATACACACACACACGCACACACACACACACACACACACACACACACACACACACACACACACACACACACACACACACACACACACACACACACACACACACACACACACACGTCTGGTTCGCTATCTTTGTGGGGACTCTCCATAGGCATAATGATTTTTATACTGTACAAACTGTATATTCTCTCCCCTTACACTAATCCTACCCATCACACACAACTTTATGCATTTTAACATTTTCAAAATTCAAAGTTTAGCATATTTATTAAACCATTTCCCTCGTGGGACTGCTGGCTGGTCCACACAATGTAGGTGATCTCAGGTTTTACTATCCTTGTGGGGACATTTCGTCCCCGCAATGTAATATAAACACACACACACACACACACACACACACACACACACAAATTTGCTGTAACCTCTTGAGTGCCAATCCGTTTCTTAAGCCATATGCTCTGCCATCATAGAAATTCAGATTGATCGTCTTATGCAGATGAAAAAGACGTTTATCATGGCATGCATGTTTGTAAGGCTCAATCTGACTAGAAGATTGAATAAGTCCAACTGGATTTGTCACAGTACTTAAGAATGCATGAAAACGAGAGATACAGCATTACTCCTATTTCTTGACACTACAAATGACAAGCACCACTGTGAAAACTGTTTAACATACAGTTATTATTATTAATAATAGGAGTAGTGAAAGCCAGAGAATCTATCAGTGATAAAGATCCAATCACTGCTTTTAATGCCATTAGTGATTTACACTGAGGTACTTTGATTACATTTTTGTTTGTCACAGTGTTCAAACAAATATAAATACAAATACTGACGTGTTGTTTTCCACTGTGCTTTTCAGCACATGCGTCACGAGTGCATTATCACAGGTTGTGGTGAGACACGAATGCTTGATGCTTCAGCTGCCACCATAGCAACAGTAAAACATCACAATTTGCTAAACCTTCATTTAACAAGACCTGCTTCTCCCAGGCTATTCCATGCTCTTGTGTTTTCTCTGAATGAGATTATTGTGTTCTGTTGAAGGGTTTTGAATGGCTGTAGTGTGCATATTTTTTTAAACTTCATATTTCTCTAACACAAAATATGTATTTTGAACCTTTTGAAAATATACAAATTGTTTCATACAATACAATACAATACAATAAAATTGTGCATATATTTTATGATTTATTGTTGTTTAAAGTTTATTTCTACTGTGTATGTAAACCATCTAACATGGCATATGAAGACATATGTGTTAGTAAATCAGTGTTGTTTTTTCTTACACTGAAAGCCAGCTTCAACCAGCCTGCCAACCACCTCAGGCTGTTTTTAGACAGGGTGTGAGATCCCATAATCCCACTGCTCTTTGTGGGGTTTTTGTCTCTTGAACTGATTTTTTCCCACTAGCCCAGATATGGCTTGATCTACTTTATGCTCAGAGAAAATCATTTTAAATCTAAAACCTTAAATATCCTTAAGTGTTATTGTAAAATTTGAGCCGAATGGATAATTCAACAGACGATGGGCTTAACCAGCGGCAACAAAGTGACTTGGAGCTGGGCTTATCCAGTGATGACGAAGACGATTTAGAACTGATTTGATCCAGCGGTGTTGAAGACGACTTGGAACTAGGCTTATCTAGTATATTGGTACCGGACAGGACTAGTGGAGACAGTAGATCAGGAAGCATCATATCATAATCCAGCTCATCATATAATAATTCAACAGGGAGTGTGGGCAGGTTCCAATCAATTCCGACGAACTCCACTAATATGCCCTCGATGACAGACACTGATGCCGGATCACACTCCTGGACACACTCTGCATTGGGCTCAGGCTGCAGGACGAAAATAAACTCTGGCGATCACTCTGGCTCATCTTTTATGACGGGCTCTTCCGCTGCAGGCATGGCTGAAGGTTGACTGGGCTCTGGGTCCGGAGTGGGGCTAGATGGCAAAATGGTCGCACTGCACCAGCACCCAAGTCACCTGTTTGACGATCCGGTCCCACTCTGCTACCTTCCCTCCTTGTTGTCTCCATCATCCCCACTGGCTCCATCAAGTCACAGTCACTCACCTGCTCCGCTGACTCCCGCCAGCTCTTTGGTGCCGCCTCGGGCCACTTCACCACCAGCTCAGTTTTGTGCAGTGGATCTCCTGGCTGGACCTCGGCCTGTCAGTCCTTCTGGCTCTGCACTCCTTTAGCTGCACTGTTGTCCGCCATTACTATGGATCCACCAGTCTCTCTCCTCCCTCCAGGTCCACTTGCGATGTCACCGCAGGCTATTGTCCCTGTTTCTTTCTCTGAAATCTCTGCCTCGCCCAGCTCTGCCTCTGGCGAATGGCCCCAAGGCTCCATCAAACAGAACCATCAGGACTACGGCTTGGCTCCTCCGTCCGTTAGCTCCGCCATGGTGTTGCCCTCAGCCGGCTCCTTCCGTTCCTTATCCTTCGCCTGCTCCACATCTTCCTTGTCCTCCACCAAAGCCCGCTCTCTTCACCATTGTCATGTACGGCGCAAGGCGCCTTGTGGGAGGGGGGTGTAATATCAAGAGTTGTGTTAAAGGGATAGTTCACCCAAAAATGAAAATTAGCCCATGATTTACTCACCCTCAAGCCATCATATGTGTATATGACATTCTTCTCTCAGAAGAATACAATCGGAGTTATATTAAAAAATGTCATGGCTCTTCCAAGCTTTATAATGGGAGTGAATGGCCGTTTCTGTTTTGAAGTCCATAAAAGTGCATCTATCCATCATAAAAGTGCTCAACATGGCTCTGGGGGGTTAATAAAGGCCTTCTGAAGCAAAACAATGTGTTTGTGTAAGAAAAATATCCATATTTAAAACTTTATAAGGTAAAATAACTATAGCTTCCAGCCAAACGAACTTATGGATTCCACTTAAGTCTAAGCGCAACTTTTGTTCATGTGTTTTGGTTTCTTGTATGTCCTTTTTGTGTAGTGTTCTCATTACCCTTCTTATTTACCTAGGTTACTCATGAGTTAATTATTATGTTCACCTGTCTCCCATTTAGTTTCCTTGTTAACAATGTTTATGTTTGATCCCTGTTCTGTTCATTCCTTTGCCAGTTACGTTATGTGGTAATAATTCTCTGTGTATTCTCCAAGTGTCTATTAAAGTATATTTGTTTGTTAATTCCACTCCATGCATCTCCTTGAGTGCATGATATACGTGACAGTAAGGATAATTCAAGAATATATCATTGCTCATGTATTGCTCTTTCATAGCTCAGGAGACTTAAATGATAAGTTCTCAATCATTATTTAATCTTCAACTTCGTCTGAAATGTTTCTCTTAAATCTGCTTAGTGGATTTGAAGTAAACAAAATTACATTTAAATTGATATTTTAGCTCGGTCATGGGCTCTGTGTCTCACCTGGTTGCCTGTTGACGGCAACATTTCCCAGCAACATTGCACAAAAAGTTGAGTAAATGTTAATTTGAAGGGGAAAAATGTTTGTCTTGTAACATTTCATCAATAACTTGCTAATTTGCCTCTAAAATGACTTTCCTCTTTAACTGACATGACCTATAAATTATCTCATCGATTCCTGTTTTTTTTTTTTTTTTGATTGTTTAATAATTCAAAACTACATCTTGTAAAGATTTTTTTTTTAAATGCTGTTTAATCTTGAATTTAAGGAGCATTATTGATTTTCTATTTAATTGTAGGATAAATAGTTGATGGTAGTTTAAAGTATTAAAATAAACATGTTCTGTTTCTTAATAATATTTAATCCAAATGCTCAGTATTTAGTAATCTTTTTATACTCATTTCACATCTATAGCCAATTGATTGAATCACTATATCCATGGCAGTTGTTTTTCGATCTGTATCTTGACATTCAGGATGTGGCTCAGTCTTCTCAGCATGAGAGAATATGAGGTGGAGAAGAGTTTGAGCAGACAAGAAGAACAGGGCTGCTAATTAGCCAAGCAGAAATAAACCAGCTGTCAGTCTAATGTGCTCCCACACAATCAGAAGAGAGGAATTGTGAGCATATCGAGTCAGCGGAATGATTTCGAGTCAGATTCAAGTCATTGGATGTGGTTTTAAGCAGTTAAGTATTGTATTTTTGAAATGTAGTTTACGAGGCTATTGGTGTGTTGTTATTACACAAATATTAATTACACAGGTATCAATTATGATTTTAAAGCTCTGAAGACATGGATAGGCCACACAAAAAGGAACATTCTGTCATCAACTTGCAATCTCATTTGAATCCTTAATGATCTGTGGAAGACAAATGGAGATATTTAGCTAAATGTGTATGTTGTTCCTTATGATGAATGTGAAAAGAAACATTTCTATCTGGGTTCGATATGTACAAAAATTACCATGAAACTATCCTAATGCACGTCCTATGCACTACTGAAGTAAGCACTATAGTCAGATGATGTGTAAGAAAGAACAGACCAAAATAAAGTCAGTGAGGATGGAATAGTACATGATATCACCCTTTTATTTATGTATTTATTTAGTTTTAATTTATAGTATCCCCTGAGTTTTCAGTTGTTTCATTTATTAGCAGTTTTTCCTAAATTTATTTTGGTGAGATTACTTCCCCTTTTGAAAAAATAAGTACACTTTAGCTAACTTATAAAAATGACTTAAAAAGTACTTATTATGGAAGTAATATGCTTTAAAAGATTATATAACTGTTTTCAGACACTTAATCGCATGCCAATTGCAATTATATGAAAATGCGTAGTATATTAAATACAATTAGCTGAACTTTACAGTGTTTTTTAAATTACTTTTATTGTGTTCGAAAAATGTATTGCATTTAAGGTAAATGAAAATACACTTTAATGATGTTGGGTCAAAATGTCATGCATTGGAATACATTTGTAATTGCATTGTTAATGATGAAGTTGCAATTTAGTATGTAAAATATATTAAGTTTAAATATTGAGTAACGCACTAAATCTATAATCATGTTCTTTACATGTGCTATAGTATGTTAAGTCAACACATCAAAAAAAGTGTACTTCTTCAATAAACGACAAATTTGTTAAAAAAATTGATTTGACATTATTACAAAGTTACTTATAAAAGTGTTCTTATAGTTAAAGTGTGCTTACTTTAAGTACTCCTAAGTGACCTTTTAATTCATTAATGGTATATTATTTTTTATAATACAGTTTTATTAATATACTTTGAAGATTTGAAGTACACTACAAGTGCAAATCCATTACCCAGCGAGAACCAAAAGACACAAACAAGAGCAAAAAGACACAATTGAACACCTTGTATATCTTTATTATTTTCAACCTAAAGGATACACAATCAAAAATACTCAAGGCTTGCTACATCTCAACTAACAACAGCACAAGATTTCAAAAATCCCTTTTTTTCTGACAACGAATATAAAAATGGAAAAAAGAGCAGACTTGTGACCAAACATAGCAGAAAATCAAGCTTTGGCAGGAATTCAGATGACACATTTCACCATATCATCTCAGAATCCAAGGTTTCGCACCTGGTTAAATGCAAGCATAGACACCAGCTAAAGCAAGTCGCAAAGCTCTAGACACCTCCATCCATTGAGAAACAGTGAGAATATTACAATGTATCATATGGAGATACACACCATGGTAATTGCTCTCATGGGTTATTTACACTGAGGTTCAAAGTAGGAACCATAATATTCTGTACATTTGCAATATGTAGTTTTTGCCATTTTATTTTTGGCCAATATCAATGTTTCATTAATATGCTGTAATGGGTCGTACTCGTACATAAAAATGAGTCTAGCGAGTTGGTTTTGTGTTTTCATATTCTAATGTGAGAGCATGTATATGTATTTTCTGCTGTTTCAGAAATAAAAGCACAAAACTCCCTGTTTTATCATGCCGTTCAAGATTGTTGTAACCTAACTACATACTGTAAGGGGCTTATGGGTACTCTGCTTCCATAATGGGTCATTGACACTCACAGACATTGTGGGGAAAACCGCTTGACAAGATTTCATGCCTTTGTACAAACAATAGTTGAATATTAAATACAAAAAAAAAATTACAACAAAAATAAATATTAATAAATAATAATAAAAAAACAAGCATATGATTAAAACTATGCAGCTAAAAAAATGAAACAATGGACATATGAGAAACAAATGGGCCTGTAGAAATATTAGGGAAATCGGGAATGCCGTTGATGCAGGTGGACGTGATAAAAAGCCTTTAAAAAGCAGTGTGTGAGATCTCATTGGCTGTCTGTGTTGGGAGGCTTGGCATCATGTTGGGCACTGCCAGCAGGGAGCCACGGAGAGACAGAGCGGGAGGTGGTCTGCTTGGCCATGCTGTAGTGGCTGATGACGGTGTAGAAGCGTCCGCGGCTGTTGGCGTCCTGGGCCGTGTAGTAGGCCTCCAGAGAGGCAGGGATGCAGCGCTTGTGCTTTTGAGAAAGGTGTGAATGTGTAACGTTACAACTGTGAATTTAGCAGTTAAACAAGCAGTATTATCATTTTCAATGCCTCAACATGACAAATGTGCAACACACACATTACTAATATTCTGTCACTGTCATAGATTAATGTACTCATTGTTTAAGAGGACCTATTATGCCCTTTTTTAAAGTCTTGATTTTGTTTTTTGGGTCTACTCATGGTTGAATGATCAAAAAACACCTGCATCAAAAAAAATCCATTCATTTTCTTCATAGGGAAATGGATTATTAACGATAATTTAAAACCTTTAAAGCCTTACTGTTATCTATGCGGTTATTAATCGGTATTCACTTCTGTTGAAATCAGCCAGCATTATTTCAACTTATAAAAAAAAAAAAATCATGTTTAACAACAGAATTCGTGGTGAAGAAATATATTACCCATGTGTCACCGTTATGTTCTGTTTTCATGGACTTCTAGTTTGTTTTGATTTGTCACATGTTCCTTTGTTTAGATTCCTGCCACTCTTTAGTGTCTATGGTCACTGTTATTAGTTAGTTTGGTTCAGCTGTGTTCACCTTGTTGTCTTTTGTATATATGTTCCTGTGTGTTCCCTTTGTGTTGGAACTTTATTCTTCTGTGTCTTCGTCTGTCTGCCTGCACACACGTGTTACACCATGTTGCTGTACAGAAAATTCCACTAATCAATTTGTTGAAACTAGTAAAGCGCGCCAAAATAGCCATTTAGCTCCGCCCACTCCCATGAAGCACGTGATCGAGTTGGCCTCTCAAAATACTTAAGTGCAGTGTGAGTGTATATATTGCAATAAACATAATATATTGTTTATATATATATATATATATATATATATATATATATATATATAAGTAAATAGTCAACATTTTTAAATGAGTAGTTATATATATTTCCTCTCATTAAAGCTGTTTTGTATATACAGTATTGTACCTCTTATTTTTGTCTGATTTTTAAATAATGTTTTGCTTCAAACCAAAGTTTGTAATGCTATGATTCACCTTGCAGCTGGTTGGCTTTGTTTCATAGCGTAACACTTGGTATAACACTTAAACAAAGACTTTTTTTTAAATCCCTATGAATGGAATGAATGGAAAAAAAAACACTTCTGGAACCAACGGGCAGAATTATTGTTGCACTCTATATTGTGACATGTTCGTTCCTGAAAAGCTCAAGACTACAATGGAGGCGTTTCAAGGAGTTCAGAAAAAGTGACACTGACATAGAGAATAACTCCCGCTGGAGGGATTTTGTGTTTTGTAACTTTGCAGAACTTTTTCATGATCAAACAGCAACATAACACACTAAAGAAAGCTGAAAAATGTAAAAAGGCATAATAGAATCCCTTTAAAGAAATATATTGTGTAATTTTGTCCACAAACAACGTGGGCTTGAGTATTTGCAGCGACGTATGTGCGACATTTGAAATTAATGTTCATCACGAAGTAACGTCTCGGTTACGTATGTAACCCTCGTTCCCTGAGTAGGGAACGGAGACGTCTCGTCGGAGGAGTTTCCAATGAATTGGGATCACGCTAGGGAGACCAATTGCCTTCGAGTGAACAAAAACGAGCCAATAAATATTGCCATGCAAGATTTGCATTCCGCGCACCGCCTAGCAGTGCAGGTATAAAGCGGAAGCAAGCGCACACACATTTGCTTTTCGCTGAGGAGCCGGACGGTGTCCAGTCCTCCGCGAAGGTACAGCAGCATGGCGACAGGACGAGACGTCTCGAGGGTTACATACGTAACCGAGACGTTCCCTTTCGTGGGAACTCCTACGTCTCGTCGGAGGAGTTTCCAATGAATTGGGATCCCTAATAAAACGTCATGGTGCTGGCCCCTTCCAGCGCCCAGCTTAGCTACCCGCCGGAGCAGTTTCTTATCGTCTTTGGTGGGAGCTAGCTAGGAAAATCACACTGCTGTTCTGCAAGACCCTCTCAGTGGATATGGAGAACACTGGGAAAGCGTGCCCAACCTGTGGGAAGGAACGCTGCGGAAGCCCCTGCCCGCCCGAAGGGAGGCACTGAAATACACATGTGTACTAACCCATAGGGTAGTGAAACACATGGCAGTCCTTGAGGTAGTCCCAGCCCAAGGGGTGGGAGCGTACTCAGTAAGGACGACAGAATGGTCTGTCGAGGGGTAGACACGATGCTAGCCCGGAGGGTAGCTGGATCGTGGAGAAAATGGGTCGCCGAAGGGACCACTGTAGGCAACCCAGTCTACACACAACTCCTACGAGAGGTAATAGACCTGGCGCCGGGCGATTCGCCTCGCCTGGTGCCGAGGGGGTGATGGAGGAACTCACGAGGTTAACCGTATGTTGGGGAACCAACGGAGTAGAAAGACGCACGTATCCGGCCGAGAGGCGGGAATGGTGTAGCAAGCCGACATAACCTAATTCCTCTCGTTACTGCCCGTAGCGAGTACACGGGAGGAAACAGGTTCAACACAGAGGCTATAGAATCTAGCGAACGTGTTAGGTGTTGCCCAGCCCGCAGCTCTACAGATGTCTGTCAGGGAGGCGCCTTGCGCCAAAGCCCAGGAGGAGGCAACACTCCTAGTAGAGTGTGCCCTCAACCTAGGTGGGCAAGGCACGTCCTGGGAAGCATAAGCCCGGACGATAGCATCCACTAGCCAGTGGGCTAACCTCTGCTTGGAGACAGCCGTCCCCTTCTGCTGGCCTCCGTAACAGACGAAGAGCTGATCTGTGGTCCTAAAGCTTTGGGTTCTGTCCACGTAACAACGCAGGGCGCGGACGGGACAGAGACAAGCGAAGGCTGGGTCTGCCTCCTCCGGGGGCAGCGCTTGCAGGTTCACTACCTGATCTACAAATGATCTACAATCGATCGAAAAAGCCTGCAGATCCCCTACCCTCTTAAATGAGGCCAAAGACAACAGGAGGGCTGTCTTTATAGACAGGATATTAAACTCAACCGTTTGCAATGGCTCAAAAGGGGGCCTCTGAAGTGCTCTGAGCACTAGAGTTAAGTCCCAAGAGGGTACGAGGTGCAGATTACGAGGCGGATTTAGCCTCCTGGCACCCCTAAGGAATCTGATGATCAGGTCGTGCTTTCCCAATGACTTACCTTCTACTGCATCGTAATGAGCGGCTATTGCGGCAACATACACTTTGAGGGTGGAGGGAGACAGCCTTCTCTCCAACCCATCTTGCATGAAGGAAAGCACGACTCTGATCGGGCAAGTTCGTGGGTCTTCCCGGTGGGAAGAACACCAATTGACGAACAGGTTCCACTTCAACGCATAGAGGCGCCTCGTAGAGGGGTGTGGTAGGCCACCTAGAACCTCCGCGTCCCGTCCAGGGACCAGACATGAAGATTCCAGAGGTCTGGACGCGGGTGCCATAGGGTGCCCCGTCTCTGAGAAAGTAGATCCTTCCTCAGAGGAATGGGCCAAGGAGGGGCTGTCGCGAGGAGCATGAGTTACACGAACCAAGTCCGATTGGGCCAATACGGCGCAACAAGCAGGACCTGACCTCCCTGACCTTGCACAAAGTCTGTGCGAGAAGGCTCACTGGGGGAAACGCATATTTGCTAAGGCCCCGGGGCCAGCTGTGTGCCAGTGCATCCGTGCCGAGAGATCCTTCGGTCAGGGAATAAAACAGCCGGCAATGGGTCGTGTCCGGAGAGGCAAACAGATCTATCTGAGCGGCTCCGAAGATTCCCCAAATCAGCTGGACCACCTGGGGATGGAGTCGCCATTCTCCCGGAAGAGGCGGCTGCCGTGAGAGCTCGTCGGCTACACGGTTGAGCGCACCAGGGATGTGAATGGCCCGAAGCGACCTCAGATGCTTCTGACTCCATAGGAGGAGATGGCGGGCGAGTCGCGACATACGACGGGAGCGTAGACCACCTTGACGGTTGATGTATGCAACGGTCGCAGTGCTGTCCGTACGGACCACTACATGCTTATGCAGAAGCAGCCCCTTGAGGCGGCACAAGGCTAAGCGTACTGCTTGCCACTCTAGGCAGTTGATAACCCAATGCAGTTGAGGCCCCGTCCACAGACCTGAAACTGCATGCCCGTTGTATGCTCGACTGCATGCTCGACCCTCGAACGCAAACCGAAGAAATGGTCTGTGACGAGGAAGAATCGAGACATGAAAGTACGCGTCCTTCAGGTCGATCGCTGCAAACACCTGGACTAAGGGAACTCCGGCCCGTAGAAACGCAGGGTCCGTCCAAGGACTGAAGGTTTGGTGACAATGCGGGGTAATGTTGACCCGGAACGTGCCGGTCTGCCACGCCCATCTCGGGACTCGATCGCGAAGCCAGCACTGAAGCGGTCTCATATTAAGCAGGCCGAGCGGCGTTTCTGCGGCTGCGGCTGCCATATGCCCCAGATGCCTCAAGAAAATTTTCTCTCATGGGAACAATGGCCGCCTCCACGACTTGGGCAGCGAGGTGGAAGGCAGGGACCGGACTCCGGAGGCATTACTGCGGCCGAGAGAGGGGTCTGGGTGTGCGGGGCAACACCTACCTGCTTCCCTGGGGGACAGGCAACAGGGAAGGCCCGGAGGCGTTCAGCTGCTGGCTGTCCCAAAGCGAAGGATGGAGGGGAAATGAGGAGGGACCTCCGCACCTCCTTGCCCAGCGGGAGACGAGAGCGGGGAGGCCTTAGCGGAGTCACTGGCGTCTGAGCGCTGGGGTGAGGGGAATGAGAGCGGCGACGCAACGAGGCGGTGCACACTGTCATTCTGATCCTCTTGGACGGGGGAGACTGGAAGCGGCGAGGCAATTGAGCGTCGACCTTGGCTTTCAGTCTCGACCGTGAGTGACCCAGAGGAAGTAGAAACTGCTCTTATTGAAACTTTGGGTACCGCTGACGCTTTACTGGTCAGCGGCAGAACAGAAACAAAAGAAAGATTCTCCACCCGGCCCTCCTCTGGGGGAAGGAGAGGAGCAGAGGTCCCCTCCTGAAGAGCAGCCCCCACGTCCTTTAGGTCGCCCGTCTCAGGGTCGCTTACCACTCCTCTTGCAGGGAGGCTTAGACGAATCCCGAGCAGACTGGGCACTCGTGGCCACCCGGGAAAGCATAGCGGCCATTTCCGAATCCGGCTCGGCTAACGTTACCACACCCGAAGGGGGCAACGCAGTCGGGTCATCATCTCCAGAAAATGACCGCTCTCCCTCCGATGCAGCGATCGACATCTGGTCCTCCGGCGAAGCCCCGAAGGAAACGACTGGGACCACACGAGATGGCCCAGCACGCTCCTCCGGAGCCTCCAATGGCAGCGATGCGGTGGAGTGAGGAGCCTGCGGGGGTCTTTCACCCAGCAGAACATTCCTCACTGAAACCCTCAGACGACCAATGGGATTAGCCGAAGTAGACTTCTTCTGAAATGAACCAGAAGAAGAACTAGATTGGGGAATCTCCAAAGGGACTCCCCCTCGTTTGAGGGATCGCAGTCTTGATCTAAGCATCGCAACGCTCATGTTCCCGCAGTGAGAACATGACTCGTTCACGAACGCTGCCCAAGCACGAGAGACAGCGATCATGACCATCAACCGGCGGCAGATATCGACCCCATCCAGAAACATACGGATGAAACGTCATCCTGAAAAGGACGCGATCTTCACCCGTGTTACTCTTTTAGAAAATGCTCTCTTATCGTGCTGAAGCACGCAGGGATCAACACGGCAACACAGCGGGGAAACTGCAAGCCCGCTGTGTGCACTCAACCGAATACCAGCTGTGAAAACAGCTCTTTTGAAAGATGTAGAAAGGGTGTAATCACAGCCGGGAGCTCGCGAAGATCACTGAAGCGCCGTCACACCAACACAGAGAGATCCAGAAAAAGAGCAGACTCGTTGAGCACGAAGAAAACACTTTCTCGAAACTCATTCACTCAGAGGACACAACCGGTCGGCTCCGAAGCAAAAAGCAAATGTGTGTGCGCTTGCTTCCGCTTTATACCCGCACTGGTAGGCGGCACACGAAATGCAGATCTTGCATGCCAATATTTATTGGTTCGTTTTAGTTCATTCGAAGGCAATTGGTCTCCCTAGCGTGATCCCAATTCGTTGGAAACTCCTCCGATGAGACGTAGGAGTTCCCACGAAGGGAACTGGATTTATTCGTAACATTTGACAGTTATAAATTAGATTAGAATGGAGATAAAAAATGTTTTCCAAAGGTTTTGAGATATTTGTTGCACAGAAGTGTTTTATTCAGCGCTGGCGTGTTGTGTTTAATGAAAGAAGAACATGGGTTTGTGTTTATCCTCTTACCTTATACACAAAGCCATCGGGGCAGGTGTGGTCATAGGTGAAGGCTTTATACACCACCAGGAACACAATGCAGGCCAGAAAAGCCAAGGCCAGTACGATAAGGATGGTAACCTGTATGTGAAAAAAGACACAATTCATCACTTTAAGTTCTAGCTGAATTGCAAAAAGGTCATAACATTTATACACTTCCAAATTGTGTATTTGTTTAAAAGTGATTTATTTCTAGTGCTTCAAGCTGGATGCATGATACAAATTTATGAAAGATATACATTTATGTTATTCTCACATATCATAATAAATGGATTCAAATGTGCACCTTACATGAACAGTGTAGGTGCAACAACACCCAATTTCAAGCTCTTCAAGCTGTGTGCTTTCTCTAAACCTCTGCAAAGACAGAACTGGGGCTAAAAGGTCCGGTTGGAGACAATAGTGTGATCGCATCTCTGTTGTCTTTTTTCCCAGCAGCGCTAATTTTTTCACATCACTGTCATCTTCAAGTACATTCACCTCACAAGATGCAGTTCAATCTGTCACACCACATTTGTCTAAACAAAGCAGCTTATACAATAAATCTATGTGGCCCAAACAAAAAATGAGACAATTCTCGACCAGACCAGATTCATTTGTCAGGGGTGATTAGTTCTGTAAAAAGGGAGGCCACTTTCAGTGTTTAGTCCCAGACACAGCAAATGGATGTTTTTGAGGACTGACTAATTCGAATTATGCAAAAGAAAATGAAAGATAAATGAGAGAAAGCCAGTTAACATCTGAATATTTCAGAGCTCTTGCAGATATTGAGAAACGTCTGTGCTGCAAACCTTCCGATGAGAGTCCGTTTACACGAAACCGTTTTCAACTAAAAACCTTTAATGCATTTTGGCTGATTTGGGGTCAGTACCGGTATCGTCTCCGTGTAAACTACAAAAACGATGTCATGTGAACCATGCATATTACGTGTCTATAGGCGTATAGTATTTCTTTACTTCTTTTTTCTTTTAGTATTTCTTTTTTAAAGTGACCTCGCCAACTACTGGCCTGACAGCAGAATACAGCACTTTTAGTCGTTTTCGCGGATCCATGTGACAACGTTTAGAACGGTTAGAAGCAGGGTAATCCATCTGGATAAACATTGGAATAAATTTATTTCGTTCAGTAAAGAAAACCATAGATAAAAATAGTTATAATCTAATTAAAATAGACTATTCTACACAACTGAGTTCTGCAGGGACAATGTATTTCTGTAGGCTAAAACCTGGAAACGACTTGGCATTTTAGCACATCCGGTTCTATTGTCCTGAAGTCAATATTTTTTTTAAGGGGTTTTAAGTTAAATACCTGAAATAAGGTCTGTCATAAACACAAGCTCAAGATATTTTCACATTTTATTCTATGACATAAAATATAGACTATCAATAATACCCCCTTTTGATTATTTTAACACTAGTGAAAAATAAATATACCAAAATGTATTTGAAATAGATTTATTTTATGCTAAGTATACTACTGTTAGGTGACGTGGTGGTTGAGGAATCACGAGAAAGACGATGAGGAACTGGAAACAGGGATTTATTTGAACAAAACTCAGGAGTCACAACACGTCATAATACAAACGAGAACGGACATGACTGAAGACTAAATGAACTGAGAGAAACTAAATACAGGTGAGACAACTGGAGACAAACGAGGAGCGGGAAAACTGAACGAGGAACCGTACTAAACCAAAAAACTAGAAAAAAGGGGGAAACACAGAGTCAAACTTTTACAACTACAAATACATGTACTTAATATAAAAATAAATACCCTTCAATTGCACTGTTGGTATATAAATTGATATACTTAAAGTCTGCTACATTGTAACAACAAATGTTGAACTAAATGTACTTAAGTATATCTTTAGTTGGACCTCAGCACGATTTCTGGATAACTTAAGTATATTTGATTGTGTTAAAGTGGAACTATTCCAAGTATACTTCAGATACACTTTAAATATCTTGCATTGAAAGACTAATATTATACAGAGATCATACTATCCGTATTAATAGTGATATTAAAACACGTTAGGCTTAATATTAAAAAATGTGCATTGTGAAATAAAGAAGCACTCCAAAGAAAGATAATTATAATATTTATATCAGTAAGTCTCAAGCGATATGTCGGTAAATGTTAATGGATTTGTAGTATACTTAGTATGAAATAAGTGTATTTTAAATACATTTTGGTATAGGATTTTTTTTCTAGGGAAAACATTTACTTATCTTGAAAAAGATGAATAAATGGACTCTATATTTGTGTTTTGTCTTATTATTGTTAGCTTAGCAACATGCTAATGTCAAACCTTGCAAATCAACTGTGTGTGCACTTCACGCAAGCACTATTTGCCTGGCCTATTTAGAGCATATCAGGTTTGTTACTTAGGGTCCATTCCAGTTTTTGGTATGTCAGCACACGGTTAAGCAGACCTACGGGGTTTGGAACAGGGCCACTTCCTTGTGGTTGGGCAGCTTTGTAGTAAAGAATGACATTACTAGAGATGCCTGATGAGAACAAATAGTGACGAGGAGGCAAAATGCAAAATATCAACTGGAGTGATTTTAGTATCACATGACCATTATCGGTTTTCTCTCTCTCCATTTATTCATTCTCTCAGCACAGATTAAACAAGTGTACAGCCTGATGTCCTTGGCCAAAATTGGCCCCATTTGTACCATGTTGCTAAGCGGTGGGACTAGCGCCAAAATGGCTGGGTGCCTTTCACGCTCTAGATTTGAACCGCTTTAGTGTTTTAAATCACCCCCTGATGAGACATTTTCATCAGTTATGTTTTTTTGGGGGGAATCCTGCATGAAATTTGGCTATGGTTTGCAGGAGAACGTCTATTAATGCTTAACTGTCTTCATATACATTCAAATACTTATTTTTTTCTCCATTACCGTCCCCAACAAAAGAAGGATAGGGAGTCTCAAAAGATTCATTCTGGCAAATCAAATCCATACTGAGGACAGAATCGGCATAAAATGAGGTCATTCCGCCTCAAATGTCAACGTGTTTGTGGCACACAAGACATGTCACCATCTGCTTGTTTTTTCATCACCCCCACAAAGTGTATTATTGTGCCCTACTGATGAGCCTCAAGGTTGCAGAGCATTTTGTTGTTGTTTTTCCTGGTCCCCAGTGTTGTTGTTTTTTGGGTGGTGTTTGTGTGTGTGTTTGGGGGGGGGGGGGGGTAGATTAATCTATGCTCAGAAAACCATAATCCCCAGAGTGGATTTATTCAATAGCACATCTTCTCTGGAGTGCTAGGAGTATTAATGATGTATGCTTATTCTGCATGTACTATATTGTCTATAGACCTATATAAGACGACTTTTTTTTTTTATATATTTTAAAAAATTATATACTTTCCCCCATTACAACGTGCCTCACTCCAAATGAACGTCTCAAGCATTCTGCACACAATTTAAAAGTACTTTCTCTGTCTTGAAAGCCCTAATCTGATTGGTTGACTACAATTTATGGTATACACTAGGCTTTTAAATGAGTCTGCCTGAAAGCAAGGTTGTGTGCAAGGTTGTGAGGGTTACTTTAAAAATGTATTCCACTACAGATTACATGCTGTAAATTGAAATCTGTAAAGTAGTACAAAGGAAAACTGGAGGCAGCCAATATAAACCAGCACTGATTCCGCTACATAATAAGGAGCTTAAAATATTATTATTATAATTAAATGTCATCTTCTTGTGTTGTTGGGTGCAAGAATCGACGGAGTACAGGCTCCACTTCGAAATTTTATCCAATAATGTTTTCTAAACTATTGTGATTATTTGTGAATCATCTATGATTGTCTAGCCTACATTGTTGTGTTTGATTGTGACTAGACTTTTTGAAGAACCTGGTAAGAAAGAGTAATCAAATACATAGTTAAAAAATGAATTTGCTGTATCTGGAAATTTTTTTTCTAGAAAATATTCACATCATTAAAATTGCACTGTAATGTCACTCTTTACATGGTCGTCTTCTGGCCTTGGCGCTGACTAGGCAGAGCTTTGGATCCTACAACACAACACAAGTCCTGTACGTGATCCTTCAGCACATAGTTATAGGCATCTAAAGATGCATATGCCCTCAGTTTCTCTTTATGCTTAGTTTCTCAAGTTCAAGTTCAATTTATTTATATAGCACATTTACAACAGCCACTAGGCTGACCACAGTGCTTTACAGAACAACCATATAAGAAAATAAAACCTGCATAACAACACATAAAACACAAATAAAAGCAGAAAAGCTAAGAGCAACCTTAGAACAGGAGTAGCAAAACAGTATCCGACTCAAATATAAAATAGTAAAACAGAAGTGGCAAAGCAGTGTCAGACTCAAATATAGAATGGGAAAACAGGAGTGGCAAAAAAGTTTCTGACTCAAATATAAAATAGTAAAACCAACCTAAGAAAAGAGATCAATATGCTAAAGAGAACAGGTAGGCTAGGTTTTTAACAAAGACTTGAAGACAGACAGTAGGGGCCGTTCTAATCTCTAGAGTCGTGTCCCTGCCACCGCAAAAGCACGCTCCCCTCGACGCTTGAATCTAATGCGAGGGACTACCAGCAGAGCCTTGTCGTAGGGACGGAGTGTAAGGATGAACAAGTTCAGAGACACTTATGAGTAAGTCTGGCCGCAGCATTTTGGACTGACTGAAGACGGGCAATTTGAGAACTTTATATACTGCAATATAAGGAATTGCAGTAATTTAGCCGGCACGTAATAAATGCATGAACAGCCATTTCCAGAGTTTTCCTAAAACCAGATTGAAAAACCTCATAGATACAATTATTTAACAAAAAGTGTTGGAGTTGATCCAGCACAATTTTCTCCTATAGCTTAGAAATTAAAGGTAAGACAGAGATAGTAGATAGTAGAGATGGTAATGTTTTAAACTGAAGGATCTAGTGAAGGCTTTTTGAGTAGAGGAGTGACCATAGCCACTTTAAGATTGGCAGGAACAGATCCCGTTTTGAGACACTTGTTGATAAGAGATTCCATACCTGGCCCAACCGAATCAATGATTAATTTTTGAAAAATCTCGGGTGAATGATATCATTAGGACAAAATGAAGGTACAAGATCCAACGTGTGGCCCTGAATATGAGTAGAGTTTTTGATCCACTGCGATAGATTAAAAGCATCTATTAAATGAAGAAACTCCTGCAACAAGGAATTTGAGAGACAGCAAACGTGAATATTAAAATCGCTCACCAGTAGGAAGTGATCATAATTTGTGGCAATACTGCCGATAAGCTCAGTAAATTGCTGTATAAAATTGTAGAATGTGGCGGGTGGTATATCACCCCTAGACAGACAGAGCCATTCCAATCTAGGTGGAGAAGCTGAGCTTCAAAGCTGGGGAAGGCCATTACAGGGACAAACCAGCAGCGTGAGGAGAGAGAGTTATTTAAAATTGTTACAATCCAAAAAGTTTAAAAAATGTACAGTTCGCTGAAACCAGTTCTGAGAAGGGAGTTAAATCACCAACCTTTATCCAGGATTCTGTGATGAACATAAAATCTAAGTTATGTCAAGAGTAGAATTTAATTTAATTTAATAAAAATGTCTTATTCACCACAGAGCGGGCGTTTATTAACGCCATCTTAGGTGGAGGAATAGTCACGTGAGATGAAGATGCTTTTCTCAATGAGCGCAGATTTCCGTGATTAACTCTGTGCCGCCGTGAGCAGAGGCCAACGCTGTGGAGATCAGCCCGAGCGACAGGACTCAGGTGCAGGGGAAAAACAGGACGGAGTCACCGGGAAAACCACATCAAGCGGGCGCCAGGCAGCAGAGCTGCACCGAAACGAACTGCCAGCTTGTAAATAAGCCTTCAGTTTCGCGATGTATCCTCCGCGGTTTCCTAGTTTCCTCCTTCACTTTCTCCACGCGGTGTTAAGCGGCCACCGGCAGATATCGTGCAGGATGATCGTTCGTAGAGGCTCTTCCGATTTGTAGGAGGGGCAGTCCACGTCCAGGGAGTGAGAGTTCGTGAATGAGTTTGTGAATGAGAAAACAACAGAGATGCGGATGTCTAGGAGAGCTTGATGGCGTAGACTAGATGCGTACAGCAGGTTACAGACACAGCAAACCAGCAGAGAAGAAACCACGAGAGCAACAGATGGCAAGCCAAACACACAGGCGCCATCTTGCCAACAGGAGCATTCTCAGGAGCCTCTATCAGGTAGGTGTAGATGTCAGGCCACTCAACCGAGGTAGTGTTAACGTTAATCCTGTCAGATCGTCCATCCATTGAGTGAGCGTGTACGGGTCGCCCAATCTGGTTCTGTCCGTTGAAATGGTATGGTGGTTGACGAGATTCCCCCTTCCATCTTAAGCACTGATGGGAATAACGGCGTTATAAATAACGCCGTTACTAACGGCATTACTTTTTCCAGTAACGAGTAATCTAATTGATTACTCTTCTCATCTTAATAACGCCGTTACCGTTACTGCCAAAAAATGCGGCGCGTTACTATAACTGATGAAGCTGTTTTTTTTTTTCATCAGACCAACTAGATCTCTGAGCGAGAGGCAAATACTTTTTTTACTGTTCTTCCTTGGTTAGTGGGCAGAGCACGAGACAAGCGCATAAATGCTGACGATTGGCTATAAGGTAGAGTAAAATGTCATTGTAAGCCAATCAGAGGTAGAGTTGGGCGGGTGTTCGAAAGCACGCATAGTAGTGATGGGCATTCGGCTCTTTTGACTCAGCTCACTGAAAAGAGACGGCTCTTTTGGCTCACAAACGGCTCTTTAAATGACTTTGACTATAATATTTCAATTTGTATTACATAATTATTTAATTTCTATAGGCTAAATTTGTAAAAATAGAGTCGGCTCTTCATATATGCGAGCCAGCTCCCAACGTTCACCTAAAAGAGCCGGCTCTTAGAGTCGGCTCATTCGCGAATCGCGAACGACCCATCAAAAGCTCATTCGCGAACGAGTCGATCCATCATCACTAACTCTCATTCGCGAACGACCCATCATCACTAACGGCTAACGCTCATGAATTGCGAACGACCCATCATGACGCATAGTCGGGCAGGACAGGACACACAATGAACAACACAAGCCAGTCAGTCAACGAGAGACAGGTATGGCGACGAGCTTAACAAGCTTAATTTAATTTTGCCCAGTTGTGGCCTGTTGAGGGGCAATAAATATCAAAATTTCCAAAACATCTATTGTGTTATTTGCATTGATCCACTATATAAACATAATATCTACATACATGGCGTTTGATTGGAGGCTAGTCTCACTTTGTCCCACAGCAACATTTTTTTTTTTAGATGCGTGTACAATGTTTCATGTTTCTGTTAATAATGTATTGTATTAAGTGTCCATTTCATTATAATATTCAAATTTATCATAAATAATTGAACATGCACATGTATTTTAAGTTCCGTTAAAGAGGGGTAGAGGTGGGGTCACATTTGAGCATTTAAAATTTAATTTTACTTGAAAGTAACGCAATAGTTACTTTCATAAGTAACTAGTTACTTTTAAAATTTGTAACTGAGTTACTAATTAAGTTACTTTTTGGAAGAAGTAACTAGTAACTGTAACTAATTACTTTTTAAAAGTAACTTGCCCAACACTGATCTTAAGTGCTTTGAGTACCTAGAAAAGCGCTATATAAATGTAACAAATTATTATTGTTAAAATTAACTTTTGCAAAGAACAATCGCGGTCCTGGACAGTGAGTGACCTTGGGCCAGTGAAGCGGCCAGGGGAATCGCTCCGCCCACAAAAAACGTCACCATGTTTACTAACTGAAAAGGGGTCTATAAGAGGGTGCCCAAGATACATGTCATCAACTTCTTTGTCTGAAGGAGATGTGCAAGCAGGCAAGACGCAGTGTTTGATTCCCTTTCTCAGGCAAACCATAGTTATAGACGTAACTTTAAGACGTTCCCTTTTGAAGTGGAACTGAAAACTGCATTTTGGATTGATGCTATGGGGAACAAATACACACTCCACCATGCTGAAGGAATGCCTGCCTCACTAGGGGAAAATACGCACAATCATAGTGGGCATAGCTGACTCAACGGCTTATCTAACCAGTCAGACTGTCAACCCAGGGCACGTTCATTCAAAAACTCACATAGACCGCCTAGTGGTAGCACTCCCTAAGCTTCCATCAGCCAATAATAGATGTCCTTGCTCCTATGCTCTTGCAGCAAGGAAAGTTACAACCTTCCTTCTTTGCAGGTCATTTTAGCCCAAAGAACAGAGCTCTAAGGAATAAATGGCTTAGCTATGACAGCCTCTTGCTCGACACAGCCCTCAGAGAGTATTCGCCAAAGGGAGAATATTTTAAACTACAACCTTGGATGATACCACTACTTTCAAGGGGGAGATCTTGAAACTTCTCACTGATCTAGTCATCCTAGCTGAACCGCTTTCTATTGATCACCTCCCTCAGGTCTTGTCTCTTCTTCCTAGCATCGCACCTCCTCTGAGCTATATTTCTTGAGGGAGGAGGTGCACGAGAGGCTACACTCTGCCTCTGGCCCTGCCTCCAGTCATCAGACTATGACAGGCCAGTACTACCAGAGGCTTAAAGCGGAGACTTGGATCGGCACGGGACGTACTACTCTAAATGCGACCGACTGCGGCCTCACCTCTAAACTTTCCAACCACTGTCTCTACAGACGTGCCAAAATGTTCAGAGGGAGAGAACGGGGGATCAAGGAGAAAATTATAAAGTCCACCAGGTTCAACCATAAGTGCCTCTTCGTTACCACCATTGCTTCCATTTAACGGCCAATGGCAGCGGCTGTTTGATTGGTGGCCAGGAGGGCTAAGTCCGTGGTATGGAGCAGTTCAGCGACTGCTTCAGGACACAACCCCTGACCCAGATCTCTAATAAAAAATCCCCATCATCCTGGCCAAATTAGCCCATTGGCCCCTGTCCATCATGGCCTCCTAATCATCCCCGCTTCATCATTCTTGTCTCCTCTCCACCAATAAGCTGGTGTGTGGTGGGCGTTCTGCCGCAATATGGCTGCCGTCGCATCATACAGTTGGATGCTGCACATTGGTGGTGGTTGAGGAGATTCCCACCTTCCATGTAGTAAGTAAAGCGATTTGAGTACATAGAAAAGCGCTATATAAAATTATTATTATTATTATTATTATTATTAGATCTGCCTGGTAGGCCTGCAACATAGCCATAGTGTGTAAGGCCCCACAGGACTGACCTGCTGCTGTCACATGCCATTCAAACACAAAGTGGTCTGTAGCGGCTTAGATGACAGGACAGGAGCCTTCAAAGAGGAAGACTTACCCTGTGAGAGATAGCTCACAAGCACTTCTTCAACGGGTGGCATCCTCACACCTCCCCTCACGCTCAATCCTTCCACGATTTCTCCACTTCCGTGCGAGATGGGGAAGAAAGGGGAGGCTCATGGGGGAAGGATGATTATGGCCCGACAGGAAACACTCATCAAGTCTACCGTGAGCTGTTTTCTGTCTCCCACACCCTACGCTAGATCCAATCTGGTTGTGGTGTGGGCCATAACATCCAACAGCTCCCCGTATGCAGGGTTGAGAGGGCTCAGTACAAAAGCTATCTTCGCCCACTTCAACCACATCCGCCTCCTCCTGGCTGGATGGTGTCAGCAACATGCTATCTGCTGGATCAGATTATGCTAGAGACTGAGGAATGTGAAAGAGCTATTCCTTTTTCGGCAAACTCAACCTGTGATCCCCAGGACTTCAGCATACAGTGGGGCCCTAGCCGCGAGGTGCAGGCGCTTGTCCTCAATTCTTCGTAAATAAGGCTAAACGTGAGCAGAGCTTCCGGACTCAAACACAAAACGCACAAGTTTTGGGTGTCCTCAAGTGTCAAAAATCTGGGACATGGAGGCACACATGCTTGTTCGGTTTCTTCATAATTCCACGTTCACCACATGCTATTTTACACAAATGGCTCCTGAAGACAAAGAAAAGTATCATGCCCTCTTAAAGGGCTTGTCAGCCAATGAAAAAAAATGGTGTGTTCACAGTTGCTTCAGACACCGGTTACACTGATGGTCAATCCAAGACGCAGTGTTTAGTTCGACTTCGAAAGGGAACAGATTTGCTTCTTTCTTCTCTCTAGACATCAAGGACACTACAACGTAGTGCTGTTTGATTCTATTATTTTTGCATTGAGTCTGTCCTCTTTTATTCTCTTATTTTTTATTTTTTTATTGTCTTTCCATCATGCTCGGTCCATAATACTCGCCGCCTCTCCACTGCCTTTTAATAAATGCTGCAGTCTTCTCCCACCTGAATGTTCTGCAGTTCAGGTCACCATTTGCCAACCTATGTGACTCCATGTTTAGTCCTATTCGGACGGTAATTGTTTCTCATGGGGACGTAAGGTATTTTCAACATTTACAGTTGATTTTATTTCCGTTCAAATCCAGAATGTCAGTGTTTTTCTCCCACCACCCGTGTAAAAATCCCCTGCCAGATTACCTACTGTTTTTTTGACAAACACCAAGGTCGTGTGGTAATTTAATTGCCGTCCGAATCCATTTCTCTAAGTTGACAAGAAGAGATCTATTAAAAAAACAAAAAACAATCACAAATCATTTTTGACCACTGCCGATTACTGTACGCTAACTGTTGCTCATCACTTTGATTTGCATGCATTTTAAAGATACACTTTTGTTACTAAAATGTTGGAAAGTATTTACAAGAACAACATTTAATCACTGCTCCACTTTAGTGACTGGGAGCTGTTATGAACAAAAAGGGGAAAGAAGAAATGCAGAAAAGCAGGTATGCAATAACATTTTAAAATTTAAAAGAAAATAAACCAAGCCACTTTATACCTCTTTACCTCTTGTAAATAAGAGTCTGCATTAAATAATTTCTGCAAATTTCCACATTTTTTTTAAATACAATTTTATTTTTTAGATAAAATGCATGACAGAAAACCACTCCAAGTATAGTGAGTCTATTTTGATATTTTTAAACCAGAGATTTAAATAATCAAATAATAAATCGGATACTTTTATTAAATATGAATTTGTTCTATTATTCCAAGCATATGACATTTTATTTACAGCAGACAATGACTACGTAAGCAGCACATTCATAGGATCACAAAACTCGCTTCTTCACCAATCACCATCTGAATGCATGAGTTTTATCACGGAGCACATTTTTTTTTACAGATGTTCACTGTCAGAAACAATTAGTGTCCAAATGGGGCTTCTGAAAGAGTTTTTTGCTTGATAGAACTTTTCTAATGGTTTTGATTGTTCCTCCAAGATGCAAGATTGTATAATTACCATAATCATAGCACAATTTAATTTAGGCACTGTATCCTGATACGCAAGTTTTGTCCCCCCCCCCCCCCAGTTTATAATATGTCTGGCACTTAACTGAACCAGTGTTTCAAGGACATTCTAAATATCTTCATAAAGGACACATGTTTCTCGTGTAGCTGAAAGATACTTAGATACTGTAGGATTAAAATTTTTATTTAAATGTTTAATTGAGCTTCCAATACTATAGTATTTTAACTGAGAAAGTTGCACACTGTTTTGTCCATTTTGAGGCAATCAGGGTTTCGGACATTAACCTCCTGTCACATCTCAAAGGTCAGCTGGGCCTTTTGTTGATCTAATCAGGCTGATTGGATTAGCATCTCAAGACTCTGAGTTACACTGTTACCTGATGAAATCAGGTAACCAGCTGAATCAAGAGTCCCCTCCTCTATGAAATTAATCCCACCCCCTTGAAATGTATATAAACTGCAATGTAAAGTTCCCTTAGTTAGACTTGGGTAAGATTTTGGATGAAGCAGACTACAGCAAATAAACAATCCTGCTTAAAAGATACAATCCCAACGTCTCCTGGTCTTCGCTTCTAAGTCTCCTACACTTAAGAAGAACAAGGTTTACAACAATACTTAAATAAATACGTTATACTTTGTACATAAAGTTACACTTTTTTTTATTAATGAAACTCATTGTTCACCAGCGTGTTACATTTCTCACTGATCTCATTAATGCTGCTGCTCAACTTTCATAAAGTCACCTTGAAAACAAAACTTAAATTCTTTTTTTTTTTATGGAATATCGCAGTACTTACATAAGCACTTACCATAATACACGGTATTATATATACGAGAAGCAGAGGTACAGTGAGTTCACGCATTTCCTGGAAACCCAATGTTTTATCATCGCTTTCCGAGAAAAGGGAGAAAATGGCGGCCTGAGCGGCCTCAACTGTCCTCAATCGTCTGTCAGAAACGATAACGTGCATAATACATAACGCACGCCAGTATCAATTTATTCTTCACATGCTGAAATTGAATAGGAATGATCTGGGAACTGAGTGAAATACTTCACACTGCATGCTAAAGAGAATAAACACCAATCCAATTGACAAATTTCGCCAGGTTAGTGAACATTGTGCAACGTGTTGACTTTTAATGGGCATTTTTTATGCATGAACTATGCATTCTGATTCCGACATTCCTGATTTTAATATTTTCAATTATTTTCTAATCTAGACTGAGCTTTTTTTCAGAATTTTGTCAATAGATGAACTGTTAAATGAGTGACCTTGAGATGAGTCCCTGTAGTCGTCCAATTTGACTCTCATATGCTGATGTACTATATATTATAAACTTGATTTAGATTGAAGGTGATTTTTTTTTTATAAAATGTAATGCCGACCATGTCAGACCCTGCGTCTTAATGCCCATACTATCCATCCTAAATAGTATGTGAGATTAAAATAAGTGTGGCCCAAAGCATAGTATGTTGAAAAGAGTATGCCAGAAGTCCCTGGATGGTTGAATTTTCGAAGTGTGGATCCGTGCTCACAATAAAGGCTAATATTGCCCAAAACCCACTGCGCTTTGGAGGAGGAACTACAAACACGAGTAAAGTGTTAAAAAACTACAAAACATGGCGGATATGCGCGACCGATGGTGAGAGGTTCAGATAAAGCTTTGAGTGACTAATCAAAGTTTAACTTGATAAAAAAATATTTATTTAATGTTATACGTGTTATATTTCATCTGCAATAACAATGTGGACTTTTATACAGATCCATTTGGCCATTAACTTTTAAACGCATCATTATGCATTAATATGAGGAGAGTCTCCGCATGAAAGACCCGCGACTGCAGATCAACGTGCTTCTGCATTTCTCTCCAATACGGTAGGAAATGAAATGAAATGAAATGAAATGTGGAGGATTTTAACTGTGACAAGATGATTGACAGGGCAGTTTACGGTGACAGGATGTGACAGAGAGCAACCGTTAAAGAGGCAATTGTATGACATGATAGTATGTCCCAAAGCTTGTCTACTTTTTGCTACACACTCAAAAGTATCTACTTTTTCTTCACAAAAAGAGAACATACTTTTAGGGCATAGTATAAGTAGGCGAATTGAGACGCAGCAATATTCACTCCTGGTATTATATTAATTTGAGGCCACAGTTTCAGTTTGTCAAAGGCAAAAGGCAAAAACATCTTTATCTGAATGGACATTTTGCCTTGATCATGAGTTTTTGTCAAAGGAAATTTTGACCAAATTGATTATCTTGAACTTACTGTTTAAGTTAAATAATCTGTAAAAAAAAAAAAAACTGCACAACATATCAAATTTATACAATTAAGCAAACTAAATCAGTCCACTCTTGGACGTCTCGCACACATTACTTTTTTCTAAAGTCTCACTTACTACCAGGTACTTCTGTTCATCAAGATCCACTATTTCTCTTCACAAGTCGCTTGTTTGTCCAGGTTCATAAATATGGAACCAACTCCCAATCATTTCCTGAATGAATGACTAATGGCTGACACCTCTGATGCTGAATAAATGAATGTTTTGGATATTTTGAGCCGAACACTCCAATTATTTCTCATTTACTAGAATACAAGCAAATGGCTTTCACCACAAAAACATCTGAAGTGGGAACAGTGGATATAACATAGCTCAGACATAAAAATTGATGCATCTTATTTGACAACTATACATCCACTTACATATGTTGTATATACACATCAAACACAGATATGAACAACACATAAAACAGAAATAATACAGTAGTTAATCATTTTTAAACAGCTACTGCATTATCTTTTATACAGTAAGTCACTTTTAGCCAAGCGTATAGGCAGTCTGCACCCGAAGTGAGGGCATCAAAGCGGAAATAGAAGGGATGAAATACACTGCAAATGGTCCGAATACACTGCAAATGCCCTTTTTTCCATGAAATATGAAAAAAAAAAAATCCTGCAATGCATTCTGTTTCTGAACATGTTTGCTTCCTTTACTTTGTCCCCGCCATTGACAGAATTTTCCGGCTCTCTGTGTTTTCACTGTTATGCGGTAGGGGGCGCTATTACAAATCTCCTGGAAGAGTACTGAATGATCAAAACACAAGCGAAGAAGCAGAAATAAGTGATATCTTATGTAAGCAGATGCATATGTAAAATAATGCGATCATCAACATTAAACGGTATATAAATCAAAACTGCCTGAATGAAAGTTACTGAATGAAAAGTCGTCCAGGACGAGCTACAGGACTGTGAAGCTTTAGAGGTGTTGATGGACTCGATCTACTCCATCTATGTTTCAATCTTTGTTCTGAATCTGATCTGGATGTAGTATTTGACAAAAACGGGATTTTCTCAGTTTTTTGCACAGAATGTTGATTTTTTTTTTTTATGAAACTTACCCAGATTTAAGTGTTGATAAAAAAAAAACAATGCATGAAGCTAGAATATACTGTCTTTTTTTGTTTTTGTTTTTTAAGAGCAGGGGCTCTGTTTTTTCTTTTGATTTATTGTATGTTCAGATATTCATACAACAAAATATTCAGCGGGCCATGAAACTTGTGTAAATTATTAAAATTGTTGGCACTGGCTGGCAAGTTTTTTCAAAACCGCTGGCGGGGAAAGAGTTAATTACTTTTGTTCATTTATTTTCCTGCTTCAATGTTAAATCGCCATACCACAAAACTATATTATATGTTAAAATGCTTTGAATCATTGATCTATAAAATCATGGTCAGTGTCCACCAGTCAATATTAAAACTCCTTAATTTCTAGCGTAGACCTAGACGTTGTCTTGCCTTCTTTTTATGCGTTTCACATTATCCTGAAATATGAATTTGTCGTCATCCATTCCTGTCCGTTTTTGATTGCCACAACATAATTCCTTTGTCTTTTCCATGTTCAATTGTAGATGAGCATTGCCGAACCACTAAACAAGGTTTCCAATGTGCTCAAAATAACTGTAAAACCCCAGTGTTTCCTATGTTCTTGGTCGAGTCTTCTGTAACGTTGGCTGAACTCAGAAACGAGGGAGATTAGGATCCATATGCAGAGCGTTTATTAACAGGATAAAAATACAACTACACACTAGGAAAAACAACCAAAAAACCAAGGGACAGAACTGAGTACACCGGCGACACGCGTGTCCCAGGACAAGACTCAAAAAATAACACAGGAAACACTGGGGTTTAAATACACAAAAGGTAAATGACAATCAAGACACACCTGTAAACTAATCAACTACAAACTGACTATGAAAAGGAGACCAGACAGGAAGTAACTTACAAGTCCGCATGTATCATATAACAATAGCCCAGTTGTTCTGAACACTCTTTTAAAACAATGCCCTTTAGAGCCCCTGGACCGGATATTTGGTTTAGTTTAGTTTCAGATAGTATCAAGGTCAGTGTTTCATTATTCAAATCACCTGCAATATTATCAGATTGTGAATATTTACAATACATCATCATACAGTTTGCCCATACGTCTGCCCATCATCGTGTTTAGGTCTCTAGCATTACCGGTTTTTAATTTCTTCTCAACTTCCTCTTTATACTGTATTTGTGCCTCATTTATCTTACATTTAACATCTTACATCAGGGGTCATCAACATTATTCAGGACAAGGACCCTTTAGGTGACAGAGACATAAAGCAGAACCCCTGATTCAAAATGTGTCAAACAGAGACACATATTAAGACACATATTAAGCATATAGCCTTTGATATTAATAGATACTAACCATATTATGATAGTTATATTTTTAAGACAGTAGATTAGAACTATGCACGTTATTGTTGTTGAACATGCATCTCTGTCTGTGTATTACTTAAAATTGAGATTTATGCATGTTTTATGCAAATAAAAAAAATGTGATGTGTATTGTAATGTGTAAGCAAAGAGCCATTTACTCCATAATAAAAATGGCAATATAGTGAGACATTTAAGTCATTACTTTTACAAATAATTGGAAAAGAATAAAAAAAATATACTTTGATACGAATATTTAATTTGAATATTTACAAAATACGCATTGAAACATTTGCCAAATATGTTTCGCCAATATGATATTATTACAGTATCAAGGGTGCTCTTGCTTTCGTTTAAGGGCATTTACCATTTGACTTTGTAATGTTATGGAAGCCCAAAAAAGTGCATCCATCCATCATAAAAATACTCCACTCAGCTCGTCTGCCGGAGGCTAGTGATTATAGTTTATAAAGTTTTAAATATGGATATTTGTCTTACACAAACATATGGCTCCACTTCAGAAGGCCTTTATTAACCCTTGGAGCTGTGTGGAGTATTTTTATAATGGATGAATGCACTTCCCTTTCAAGGGAACTCGAGCTGCGTCAAGCTGTGGGAACGCCTCTGCGTTGTGCGTCCTGAAGCACGTATGGAATCAGCCCAATGGAGAGATGGAACGTCATAGGCGGGTGACGTCATCGACCAGGAAACTATAAAGCACCCCATAAACACAAGCGCAATAGCTTCTGTGCCTTCAGTCGCGCTATATGTGAATCTGTCCCTGTGTGAATATTGTCTGTCCTTACATACTCTGCACCACACAAACAATTTATATATATATATATATATATATATATATATTAAGAGAGATATGGCGAACAAACAGCAGTTTAGGGAGTGTGTCCCTCCCTGCTCGCGTTATTTAACGAGTGGGGATACACACGTTCTTTGTGTTGTTTGTTTGGGAGTGTAGCATGCCCAGTCAGCTTTCGAGGGAGCTGATTGTGAGCATTGCGAGCGTCTGCCATTAAGGACGCTCCGCTCCCGCCGGGCGCTCTTCGAGGAGAGCGGTTCGGTGCGCGCTCCCCGCGGTTCGGGTCCCGCTCTTGCCGAGGCAGAGCGACGACGCGTATCGTGGGGATCGCATATGGATCTCTCAGCGGGGTTAGAGACGGGCTCTGCCTTATCTCTCCCTTCACCTGTGAGATCCAGTGCCTCAGTCCCGTATTCGGAAGCACGCGCTGCGGTTTCTTCCGCTCGGGCTGAGGCACCAGTGTTGCTTCTATCCAGTTCTGAGGATGTTGCTAGTATATATAAGGGAGATGTGGAGGATTCGCCACCTTACACTCCCGAAAGCGATGAGCTAGTGGAGGTATTAACAAGAGCTGTAGAAAAACTCAGCATTGTATGGCCAGTGACTAGACAGGAGTCTGTTTCTAAATTAAAATTAGATGAGAGATTTTCGCCGTCACGAGTGCAACCTCCACGCCGGTGCGTGCCGTCTTTTTTTTTCCCGATCTGAAAAACCGGTGTCATATAGAGAAAATGTTTAGTCCCCAGACTTCAACATATTTAAATATGGTGGGGGATAAATCATATGGTTGTTCGGCTATGCCTCGCGTGGTAGAGACGCTTGCGAGTTTTCTCTCCCTCGAGGCTGCGTCATCTGTTAAGGCACCGGCATTACCCACCAAGCCTCTTATGAATATTTCGTTTTTTGTGGGTAAAGCGTATTCGGCAGCAGGTCATGTCTGCATACTATGTCTGTTATGAAGAGAAAAAAAAACGGGCATACCAGGCTGACCTGCTGAGGGACGTGAGTGAGAGTGAGGAGGTCAGTGCTGACGTGGTTCGCGAACTGCGTCAGGCGGCTGATTTTTCCCTGCGTGGCCGTAGAAAGACATCTGTGGTTAAATCAGACAAATATAAAAGGGAAAGGAAAAGCTTTCCTTTTAGACACTCCTCTCTCCCCCCTGGGTTTATTTGGCGATGCTGTAAATTCTGTCATCAATAAATTCCAGGAGAAGGAAAAGCAAATAACAGCTTTTAACAAATTTCTCCCTTTTAAAAATTCATGTCCCTGGGACTGCTGGGCGGGAGCAGCCCCGGCCGTCTGCGAGCTCATCACATAGGGCGCTGAAGCAGAGTGTCGCGTCTCGTGCTCCCCCTGCTGGACAGTGGGCTCAGCCGCGGCACTCTCAGCCGAAATCTCCCAGTAATAGAACTGATCTGAGGACAGTTATATTAGCTAAGAAGGCTTCGGCTGAGAAGTCCTGGCGCCACGGCGCGCAGGACACTGAGGGTGGTTCCCGCCGAGGCGGAAAGGTGTTCACCTCTTTCTACGGTGCCCATTCCTCCTCGGTGCCCTCAGGGGCCCGTTCTGCCAACCCCGCCTTAATGCCGGGCCGCAGACGGTCCCAGCGAGCGATTTCCCGAGGGACGCTCGCTCCCTCTGAGGAGGGTTTCAGAGCGGTTAAACCAGTTGTTCCATGCCGGTGTGCCGTTACAGGGCGCTGCGTTTGCTGCTCAAGTTACACCAGAGGCCAGTCTCGAGAGACTGGTACCCTTAGTAGAATTTCTGGCAGAGGGGAAAAGCCTTCCAAAAATATCTAATTGGGTCCTGCAGACAATAGAAAAGGATTATGCTATCCAATTCAGGTGTCATCCACCAAGATTCAGAGGGGTTCTGCCTACAGTGGTGGGCTCCGAGCAGGCTCTGGTTATGGAACAAAAGGTGAAAGCACTCCTTCAAAAGGAGGCTATAGAACGGGTTCCTCCTCCCAGTGTGGAGTCAGGCTATTACGGCCGATATTTCATCGTTCCAAAGTAGGATGGGGGGTTGCGTCCAATTTTAGACCTGCGCCTATTGAATCGCTCGGTAGGGAAGCCAAAATTCAGGTTGCTCTCTATCAAGCAGATCGTGTCACAGATCAGATCCGAGGACTGGTCTGTCACGATAGATCTAAGGGACGCGTACTTCCACATTTCCATCCTTCCACAACACAGGAAGTTCCTGAGGTTCGCCTTCGGGGGCGAGGTGTACCAGCACAGGGTTCTTCCGTTTGACCTAGCTTTATCTCCCCGCACTTTCACGATGGTGGTTCGGCATCGAGATGTCGTTCTCGTTCGTATCAGGAAGTTGGGGTTGAGGCCGAACGCAAAGAAAAGTGTATTATCTCCTTCTCAGAAGACCACTTTTCTGGGTGTCGTTTGGGTTTCGGTTTCGATGCAGGCGCGACTCGCTCCGACCCGCATCGCTTCGATTCTCTCAGCTGTGAAACAAGTAAAGCTAGGCCAGCTACTTACTGTAATACAGTTTTAGAGACTGTCGGGTCTGATGGCAGCAGCGTCCAACGTTATACCTTGCGGCCTGTTGTACATGAGACCGCTACAGTGGGGGCTCAGGACCAAGGGGTTCTCCTCGAGGGGAAATCCGCTCCGCACGGTCAAAGTCACGCGGCGCTGCCTTCGTGCTCTGGTCATGTGGAAAGAAACTTGGTTCCTGTTCAAAGGTCCTGTGCTGGGTCGCGTGGCTCTAATGGCGGATGCTTCCCTCACAGGGTGGGGGGCGGTCACGAGTGGTCGTCCAGCCCAAGGTCTGTCTCAGGACCATCATCTATCATGGCTTATAAATTGTCTAGAGATGTTGGCGGTGTTCCAGGCTCTGAAACACTTCCTAGCAGACCTGAGAGGTCATCATGTGTTAGTTCAGTCAGACAACACGTCGGTGGTCTCTTATATAAATCATCAGGGGAGCCTGCGGTTTCGCCGGCTTTACAAGTTGGCCCGTCAGATCCTCCTGTGGTCCCAAGGGAGGTTACTATCTCTGACAGCAATGTATCTTCCTGGGTATTTGAATGTGGTAGCAGTCTCCCTGTCGAGGCAGGGGCCGAGGCCGGGGGGTTGGAGTCTCCACCCCGAGGTGGTGGAGCTCCTTTGGTGAGTTTCGGTCGCGCCGAGGTGGACCTATTCACTTCCAAGGTGACCACGCACTGTCATCTGTGGTTTTCCATCAGCCATCCAGCCCCTCTGAGGTTGGACGCTATGGGGCAGCCGTGGCCGAGGTCACGTCTGTTCACCTTTTCCCCGATTGCTCTGCTACCTGGAGTTCTGGAGAGGGTTCGCCGGGACGGGGTCAGCCTACTACATAGTAGCCCCGTTCTGGCCGGCCCGAGTATGGTTTGCGGACCTGATTTCTCTCCTGGACGGTTCTCCTTTGGAGCTCCCGGTCAGGAGGGATCTACTCTCTCAGGCGGGCAGCATGATATTTCACCCCCGCCCAGTACTGTGGGCTTGGCCTCCGAGGGGGCCCAGCTCATGAACTCTGGTCTCTCAACCGAGGTGGTTGAGACCATTCTTCACTCCAGAGCTCCATCCGCGAGGAAGCTTTAGGCCTTGAAGTGAAAACTTTTCACTTCTTGGTGTGGAGAACACCTGCAGGACCGGGTTAACGGCCCAGTGGGTGCAGTGCTGGATTTCCTGCAGGAGCGCTTCTCCACAGGGCTATCCCCCTCCACACTAAAGGTGTATGTGGCGGCACTGGCTGCTCACCACGTCCCTTTCAGTGGAGTTTCTCTGGGGAGACACCCGCTTATAACTCGTTTCCTTCGTGGCACATTGAGGCTGAGGCCAGCAGTTCGTACGAGGGTGCCGGCCTGGGATCTGGCCATCGTATTAGAAGGTCTTTCCCAAGCTCCTCTTGAACCTATCGAAGAAGTTCCTGAGAAGTTTCTCACGTTTAAGACTATCTTTCTTCTTGCTATCTCCTCACTAAAGAGAATCGGTGATTTGCAGGCTCTGTCGGTTTCACCCTTGTGCCTGGAATTTCGCCTGGCATGGTTCAGGCTCTTTGACCTACAGTTCTGCAGGCCTTCTGTCCTCCTTCATTTCTGTCGTCTGACCAGGAGAAACTTAATTTACTCTGCCCTGTTAGGGCGTTAGACTCCTATATCCACAGAACTGCCCTGTGGAGGAAGTCAGAACAACTATTTGCGTGTTTTGGGCCACCCAAGAAGGGGCGTCCCGTGTCTAAACAGAGAATAAGCAAGTGTGTGGTCGAGGCTATCTCACTTGCCTATGAGTCGGCTGGTCAGCCTTCACCTTGGCTGTACGAGCCCACTCTATCAGGAGTATGGCGGCTTCTAAAGCCTTATTGTCAGGAGTTTCCCTCAGTGACGTTTGTGATGCGGCTGGATGGTTTTCACCGCATACTTTCATTAAGATCTATGACCTAGACTTAATTCCTTCCCCTGGGGCACAGGTGCTCTCGCCCTCTGTGCGCTAGTTCTCACATGGCGGTCACTTGGTCCTATGGCGACGCGGGTATTAGCGTTCCCACAGCTTGACGCAGCTCGAGTTCCCTTGAAAGGGAACGTCTCGGTTACGTATGTAACCTTAGTTCCCTGATAGGGAACGAGACGCTGCGTCATCCCACCATACTCCCGGCATTCCCGCTAGCGCTTCCTTCAGGCTATCAGAAGCTATTGCGCTTGTGTTTATGGGGTGCTTTATAGTTTCCTGGTCGATGACGTCACCCGCCTATGACGTTCCATCTCTCCATTGGGCTGATTCCATACGTGCTTCAGGACGCACAACGCAGAGGCGTTCCCACAGCTTGACGCAGCGTCTCGTTCCCTATCAGGGAACTAAGGTTACATACGTAACCGAGACGTTTTTGGGCTTAAAATTTTCACCAGCCATTCACTCCCATTATAAAGCTTGAATTAGCCAGGACATTTTTTAATATAACTCTGATTGTATTCGTCTGAAAGAAGAATGTCATATACACTTAGGATGGCTTCAGAGTAAATCATGGGCTAATTTAAATTTTGGGGTGAACTATCCCTTTAAGCGTTTTTTCCTTGAAAAAAATGTCATGCCTTAAATTGCTTGAATGTAAATCTACACCCTTGCCTCATTAAGTATATGCGGTTCTATGAATATGCAAATGAGCCCCGTCTCCACTCACTCACAGCAGCTCAGAGATCCACTCGTTGATTACTAGGTTTGTGACATCAGAAACACCAGCGATTTCAAACCGTGTTTTTGAGACTGTCTTTGGTTCACTGCAGTTTTAAGGAGAAAGTACTCAGCAATGCTGTTGACTTGACATGAATTTGCACATGGTTTGTCCTAAAGCATATAAAAAAAAAACACATAGACATATAAACATAATAATAATAATAATAATAATGCATTTTATTTATAGGCACCTTTCTCAACACTCAAGGTCACCTTACAAAATCAACAATAAAACACTCAATCCAATAAACATTGAATCAACGAAGAGCAGGCAATATAATAACATAAAATACTATTAAAAAGAACAGGAGAAAGGATGGGATCCTTACAATCAAATTAAATTTAAAAGTTATAGAGAGTATGCCTGTCTAAAAAGATAAGTTTTTAAGTGAGTTTTACACACAGTGGGTATCTTGATATGAAGGAGCTCAGTGAGATACTTAGGGGCAAGATTATTGATAGCTTTAAATGTAAGGAGAAGAATTTTATAAATGATGCGATATTTAAAGGGAAGCCAATGAAGTTGCTGCAGGACAGGTGTTATGTGACTGATAAAGGGGGTTCTGGTAATGAAACAACATTAAAAGCTTGATTTTCACCACAGGGGGACTTTAACAAAAAATTATTTGTGATCAAACATTAATTTGCAGACTTCTGGTTGAAAATGCTTGCTTTAGATCTTTGTTAATCCAGGGTCTGTTGTTTGGAGAAATTTTTAACCTTTTTTTGTTTGAACCACCGCCTTCACACAGAAATTATAACAGGTAATCGTGCCATTCAATAATTCATGATTACTGCAACAATTACAATCATTAAAAAATAGATCCCAGCCAATACTCTCAAAACAGTCTCTTATAAGTATTCAACTGAGTCTTTGGTCCATATCTGAATCTAGTGGTTTATAGCATCCGTCTATAGCCCCTTTCACACAGATTCCGGAAAATACACGGATAAAGTGACCCGGGATTTGACCCGGGTTAGTTTGACTTTGGTTCATTCACACTGCCAGTGATTTTCCGGAATCAGAGAGTGCGTTCACACACAACCCGTAAAAATCCCGTAAAGACACGTGACATCGATGTGACATGTAATGTCTCAGCAGCGTCTATAGTTTGCTTATGAGCTGCGATTTCTGTCTCGAGAAACCACGCTTGTGCATTTTTTTCTCTGATTCGATCATAAACTAGCGCATTATGTACCGTTTCACTAGCCTGCTTTCACTTCACTTCAGCGTCATCATTACGACACGGCATTGGTTACGGCTTTTGTTCACACAGCGCACGTTCCGGGACTGATCCCGGCAATGTTAATAGGTCCCCAACCCGGCATCAATCCCGGGATCAATCCCGGGTAGTGTTTGCGTTCACACAGAAGGCGTTCTGGCAATTTCCCGGCAATTTCCCGGGATCAACGTGCTGTGTGAAAGGGGCTTATATTTTGGAAGATGGATGACGTTATAATCCGAACATCCTAATGGAGAATGTAACCTTGGTCCACAGGCATCAGGATTCAGGGATCCTGTAGATTTGGTTCAATAAGACTCACTAGTTCCTGGCCTTGTCCTGCTGCTTCTGCAACTGCAACAATCGCCTACAAACACAGCCAGACCACTTTCCACTCCATATGTGTGAGCAGCCCATCTGTCACAATTTCCTCAGGGGTTCTGAGATTCTCAGTTTCATCTACTCTTGCCGCATAACAGCGGTTCCCACAAAGCAGTGATGCCAGTCAATAAATAAATCAATGCATCCCTGAGCTTGAGATGTCTGAGGACTCATTTTCCCCAGAGTAACTCTGTTATGAGATGTGAACCAAGGCTAACCACAGAGAGCATTAAAAAATATATCCAGATTTTTGTTTTATTAGATAAATAATACCTTAGACATCTGCTTTCAAAATTACCTCAGCTCCAGCCTAGTACAGAGGGAAACAGCAGAGACATTTTATAAAAAAAAAAAAAAACGTTGTGGGATTAGTCATCTTAAGCTTCATCTGTTCCTAAGCGTTTGCTACAGACACACAGCGGTGAAACAGGGTGAGGAGAGGCTTGGGAAAATCACAGTGACGCATTAGATGTCAAGGGAACAGAAAAGACTAGGGTGTTTATTCAATATCTACGAAGAGTCAATGTCAGTCTGTTTCCTCAGACATAAATACGGCCTCGCTCGGTTCGCTGCCTGAGGCAGCAGCTTAAGGAATCATAGGCATGTAAAAATGTTGATGCGTGATGCCAATGTTGTCCAGCAGTTAGACAGCATAACATATTTTGTTTTAGAAATTTCAAGGCAGAATTGCATGTCCTTTCCAGAGAAGGCAATTCCAGAATGTAGGGCAAAAATTAAATCCAAGATGGCAAGCCAAGGCAAGGCAAGTTTATTTATATAGCACATTTAACACACTATGGTAATTCAAAGTGCTTTACACAGAAAGGCATTAAAATAATCACAAAATAAAAGCAAGGAAAATTAAAACAGTTCTAAAAGGAATTAAAATAGTAAAGAGTTAAATGTCAGTTACAAACAAACAAAATTTAATTCTGAGAAGCATCAATAAAACTGATCTGTGTAATTAAATATTGATTATTGTAAGCAATATTTTCATGTGCTATATATATATATATATATATATATATTTTTTTTTTTTTTTTTTTTTTTTTTTTTTTTTTTTTTTTTTTTTTTGCTTTATTACAGTATCGCGCCAATAGCTTAGCGACATCTTAGCGAACTCTATTAGTATTGAGTTAAGGTTTCGGTTTATGTAGAATGTCTGTAATTCATGAGGTAACGTTATACAGACAATTCACACAGCACATGTTTTGGCATGCCATTGCGCTACTTTATAACATTATCCTATGTAAAAATACTTTATGGATGGAAATGTGTTTTTGACCGTTGCGATGCATCCTGCATGAACGCCATGTTTTTAGGACGCCATGTGAAGTTAAAAGAACTTTTGATGTAGCGCACCTCATCCCTTTTAAAACAGTGGACCAATCAGAGGCAAGGGGGTGTGTTTACCAATTAATGATTATTTTAATATTTGCAAAACCTTCTTGTCATTCATGATCAGGGGTATGTATTTTGGCTGATTCAATAAATGTATTGAATCAGCCAAAACCAACCATTAACACAGAAATGCTGTTTGGTAGAGTGGCTCTCAACACAAATAGAAATCCCTTTCCATTTCATAAAAAGTGAGAAGGAGAAGTGACACGGATGAAAGAATTCAGGGATAGGACAGACATGTCAAGTTCAGCTCCAATTACTGTCTTAATATGAGTCAATTATGATGGGTATATTTGGAGATACCCGAACTTAACAAAAGAACAATCTAAAAGACAAAACTATTTATTGGAGAATCCTTCAAAATGTTTAAGCCCAAAAGAAAAGAGAGCCCAAAAGGAAAATGTAACCCTGAGCCTTCTGAACTCGTCTGTTATCGCATAGTTCTGAAGACTTTTCACGTTTTAACTGTGACAGAGGAAACCGCTCTAAGAAATATGAAAATGCATCGTATGGGACAAACATCTCATAGTATTTGTTCTTTCACACTATCAACATTTGGCTACCGGCTCTCTTTTTTTTTCAATCAGAGTTATATTAAAAAAATATCCTGCCTCTTCCAAGCTTTATAAGGGGAGTGAATAGTACCTTAGATTTTGAAGCCCAAAAAAAGAGCATTCATCCATCATTAAAGTAACCCATACGACTCCAGTGGGTTAATAAAGGCCTTCTGAAGTGAATTGTTTTTTTGTAAGAAAAGTTAGGAAGAGCCAGGATATTTTTTAATAGAACTCTGATTGTGTTTTTCACTGATAGAAGAAAGTCATATACACATAGGATGGCTTGAGGATGGGGTAAATTATGGGATTTTTGGGTGAACCAACCCTTTAAGATATTAATTAAGCATGCTTAATGCAATAATTGTTAACACATTTACCCAATATGATATTATAATTGTCTACACTTTCTGATTGGAAATCGTGAGATTAAATGTGATTTTTTTTTTGACAGCCCTATTTTTTGAACAGTCTAATTTTATTAACAGCAAGACAAAATAAATGGTACACAAAACTAATGGTTTGGTGCGTATCTTGGTTTTGAAGTCACAGTTCGATTTGTTTTTGATAGAGCAGAGGGGAAAACTTTTTTTCTTGCTTTTTAATAACAATAAAATAGAATAATTAGTAAAAATATTTTGCCTTAATAATATCACAATTAATATGTTTCCACGTTGTATAAATGGATCTTCACACATAAAAAAAAAAAAAAAAACTGGCTGCCTTTTTATTTTAGGGGAAATTTAATAATTTAGCAGAAGCTTTTATCCAAATGAGGAGAGCAATAGAAGCAGTCAAACCAACAATAGATCAGCAGTATGCAGTATGCATGGGTGCTGTGACCAGTCCCATTTAGTAGCACAATGGTAATATTTTGGGTGCCCTGTGTCAAAGAACGTATATTGACAAGAAGTGAAAGCCATTAGAACGTTCCATTGCAACACCAGCGCCAGCAGCAGCGCTACGCTTCCGCCATTTTGGGGTGAAAGCGACTCGGCAGTCCACTAGTGTTGATGTGTCGTTCGCGAACGAGCCGCTCTAAAAGCCGATTCTTTGAAAAGAGCCGGACTTCCCATCACTATCCACTAGCTTTTTGCTGTCGCTATGGCAATATCAGCTGCTTTGTAATTTTTTTTAAAGTACATTAAAGATCAAATCCAAACTGAATGATGACAACACAGAATAACATACAATCACTAGACTAGATCATCAAATCCCTTTTAACAGTTTATTTCATAGACTTAGACAAGTTTTCAACTTTTTTCCCACAAAACCTTTAGTATTAGCATTACAAACACTGAATTAAAACCAACATATAAAAGTAAGTAAAGGACATGCTATATCAGATAATTGGGAATGTTGGACAATATTTATATATATATAACAGCAATAGAATAGCTTTACAGTCAACTGTTGTTGTTTTTTTTGCAGTACTGTCTTATATTAATGAACGTTAAAGCAAGACTATGTAAACAAAAAAACACAGCCACTTTCCATCATGTTCTATAAGATCATCATGTTTGTAGCATGATCCAGGGGATTAAAACGTACAAAATATATTTCAGGCCTAGTGGAGTTGGTAACTAGTAGTAAATGTGTAAAGTTGCATAAAATGGAAAAACTATCTCAACTGTGTATTTAATGATAGGATTAACTGTTATCTGTGCTGTTGTCCAGTAACTCCAGTTAGAATTTTCACCCCAAAATGGCGGCCGTGCTACCGAAGCGCCACCTAGTGGCTGTTTCCAAAAAAGCATCAGAGTTTCACCTCTTGTTCTTCTATACTCTTTGGTGTAGTGTAGTCTAGACTTTTTATTTCTCTCAAAAGGGAAGTTTTATCTGTCAGTAATCCTGCAGTGTTAATCTGACTTCCTCTCAAATGTATTCTACTAGCGATGTGCAAACTGCTTCTCAGATCCACTGCAGAGCTAGAAGGCTTCTGTGGGGGGTAATCAACAATACGGCAGAATAACAAGCCTGCCTCTCCAGGGCCGTGTCTCTCACACCAGTGAGCCTGTGGGCATTCTGGCCATTAGCCCTGCTAACAGACCGAGAGATAGAGAGAGGAGCAGTGCAGGAGGGAGAACTGCTCCATGATACTAATTGCTCCCCAAGCACCCCATAGGTGCACAGGTAAGAGACTTCTGCTCAAGAGAAGCAACAGTGTCACAGAATAACCTCTCAACTCATTTTGCTGTGTAGTCAGATACAGTGAAATGTGTGTTTTGCCACTTTGCAGGGATTTTATTTTTTTATTTTTTTATTTTTTACCAGCATTGGCAAATTTTTCTGACATGTCCTGTAAGGTTGTATCATAACGGGGAAAAAACGAAGGCTCTCAAAATGTATGATGTCATATGGCTTGAAAGAATACGGCATACTGAAACACATGGAACCTTCCAGAAAAGTAGCTTACATGAATAGTGTTTTAATGTTTCTATATTTCATAATAAAATCAAATTAAAAATACTAAAATCAAAAATCACTAAAAATGCTATTTTTGGACCTTGTTTTTTTTTTCAGCACTCTGATTGTTATTATATTATTTGATTTATTTTAAATGTTTTACTGTAATACACTGATGTTATTTACATCAGTATAAAGACACTGGATAAACATGATGTGTAAATACTTTACAACTACTTTAAATAATATACTAATACTATTTGTATATGAATGTTTTAAAAAATAACATCTTAAAAGAAAAATTATTTTGTTAAAATGTTTTATCTCAAATTTCTTTTGATTTGAAAGTGAAATATGATTTGTCCTTGACGGTTCAGAAAGATAGAATCACTGCACTCAACCGTTTTTTTTTTTTTTGGGTGCGTACATCCGTAAAAATATCAATGCTTTCAAAAAAGAAAAAGATCCGCACTTACTTGTCTTCCTTTACAACTTATATAAAAAAATATATATTTTTTAAAATGATTATGCAAGGTTTATAAGTAAGAAGGCAAGGCAAGTTTATTTACATAGCACATTTCAAAACATATGGCAATTCAAAGTGCTTTACGGAAAGGAATTAAAATAATCACAAAATAAAAGCAAGGAAAATTAAAACGGTTATAAAAGAAATTAAAAGAGATATATGATACAATGAATTAAAAAGAGTAAAAAGATGATACATAGATAAACTCTGGTTACCCTGAGATTTTCCGATGGTGATTATACTGTGTCTGTGGATTACACACAATCCTGATTCATTTCTATTGGGGAGGGAACATTAAAGGGGTGATGAACTGAGAAATCAAATTTTCCTTGAGCTTTTGACATCTAAGAGGTCATCATATTATAAGAATATCCTGTAAATTTCAGAACTGAAAAAGTCCTTGTTAGTCCAATAAATGCTTTTATTGACACCAGGCTCAGCAAACGACTCGTTTTTCAAAGTGGGGAACTATGACGTCAAAGAGGATAAAACACCACCCCCGCTGAAGAAGATCAACGCCTACTTCAACACGGCTACTTTAGCCCCGCCCACCAATTCGCGCATTACACGCATAGCTAAATAACATGGGCCTACCTCGTGATGACAAACCGGATCGAGCTACCGAGCAATAAACATGACATTTACAAAATATTGCGCAGTGCCTGGTTGTGGAAGAAGACAGTCGCTGCATAAGCTTCCTCTGGATTCCAATAGGAATGCTTGGTTAAACTTTATTTTTAATGACGTTCCAGCTGATGTGGTTAAAACATTGTCCGTTTGTTCGCTTCATTTCGCCGAGGACTGTTTTGTAAACAAGACACAGGTCGAGACTGGATTTGCAGACCGATTAAGATTAGAAAACGGTGCTGTGCCTTCTATATTGGATCCGACAGGAATGGTGCAACACACTTAGTGAGTAAAATTTTTATTTAAAAAATAATAATAATCTGATAGGCTAGTATTGCATTGTTACAGATCGTTTGATATCTAATAATTATGTGTACATGTGTATCAGTCTAATCGTTACTGACGAGTGAGTTGAAACTCCTTATAATATGCAAAACTGTTATCCACTCACAGCAGTGGGCGTTTACTTCCAAGTCTTCAATGCGAGACGCCCATAAAAACCGAGCGTTTTAGAGCAAGGCTCAAAACTAGGGTAGAAAATAGCCTATTACTTATTCATTTTTATGTTTTTGAATGTAAAAACCAAGCGAATGTCATAAGTTGACCTCAGACAACAATATAAATTTTTTTAAAAAGCTAGTTCATGACCCCTTTAACCTCACCCCTCACACCAGACACTTATGGGCCAAAGAAACACATTTTTCCTACAGCTCGTACGCACAATACACTGACGACTGTCAAAAATCAGGAACCGGATACACGAAAATCTTTATTTAAAGTTGCAGTAAGCAATTTCTGAGAAACGGGGGTTGATAATTGAAATCACAAAAAAATATTGATAGCTCCGCCCCCAATTTCACGAATTGCTCTCAAAAGAAAATCCATCAGCATGCCAATAAATATGTTTATATGGTCAATGAAATCAGGACAGAAAATCTAGGTGTATCAAATATTTTTGTGGTGTAGACAAAAGTAAAGCCTTCAAACATGTGATCTTCCACAATGTTGAGATGTTAGGCCGAGCGTGTAAACGTGCTAGCTGTCTACGTCAATAAGTGGGTGATATTTCTATCTACAAAGCTAGACAAAAGAGATGAATGTGATTCTCTAGCAGCGGTGGAAGGTGAGATTAATCAGGGTCCAAACAAAGGAAAAGCCATCTGGTGTCATAAATCTTCTCCGTCGCTGTGAACAGAGAACAGGACGTCCCGCAGCAGATCAAATACACTGTCGCGTTTAACGTGGCAAATGACTCCTAAGCTTTTCATTCACCTCTAATGACGTCTCTGACTTCACAGAATACGACAACTGCACAGCTAGAGACACAAAACTGTGATGTAATACTGACCATTTTATGACAGTTAATTAAGTTGTAAATAGAGATTATTGGAGTATGTTTAAGAAGAAAATACTGTTTCAGCTTTTCTACTTCAAAAACTCACTTTTAATTGAATGTGTCACTTGATGTTTCTATAATCAATACAGATTTTGATCTACAAGAAGTCTTAAATGGATAGCTCACCTAGAAATGCAAATTCTCTCATCATTTACTCACCCTCATGTTGTTCCAAAATTGCATGACGTTCTTTCTTCTGCATAACACAAAATAAAATATTTGAAGAATCTTTCAGTTGGTTTCAGCATCTTGAAACGTTTTGATCCCACTGACTAATACGGACAAAAACAGCGGAGAGATTTTTCAAATATCTTTTTTTGTGTTCCGCAGAAGAAAGAAATTTGAAGGTGTGTAAATGACGACTATATGTAACGTTCTACATATTTTTGGTTGGTGGTCGAGAGAACGTGTAAAAACTGGGGCTGAGTGTTTTCCAGCTTGTCTTTGGAGAATATAATCACCATCACTCAACACGATCAATCGCTCTGACAGTGACTGCCCCCCCTACATTACCCGAGGTCACCGCTTGACAACATATGCTTTTGCCCAAGCAAACGATTTGTCAAATCCAATGAATGGCCATCATCTGTAGGGGGATGCTAGGAGCAATTCAGCATAGCATGGTCTCCTGACTTCAGGGTGGGAGACAATCGTCTCTGTTTCCTGGCACTCCCACATGATTGGGTACTTTATTTTGTCATCGAGCGAATGCCCAGTGACAATTTACTGCATGACTAGGGAGAATGTATTGGCAGCGTTATACAAAAATGGATTGTGTGCCCTCAAATGCATCTCTGTGCATGGCGGTCTCCTTTCTGTCAATGACAGTATGAGTTACGTTGCCCCAACAAAGGTAATTCAGCTTGAACGCTTGCAGACTTTCAAATAAAGATTTGTCCTTTAAATGGACAGAATACCTTTGCTCAATGCTCTTCGAGGGAAGCATTGATTTCAATAAATGTTCTAATAAACATCACCTTTTACACGTGTGTGGTACATTAATATGGTAAAAAAAACAGGCCTCACACTAACCAAACGTAATAAAAAATACCATGGTATTACCGTTGACTTCTGGGCATGTCCCATGGTAAATAGCATGGTATTATACATTTAATTTTTTATCAAGAAATTTAAATATCATATGAATATGGCAATCAAATGGCCCCACACTAGCGGTGTGACAATATATCATGTCACAATATATAGCAATACAAAACTGCAACAATATGTATCGTGGATAGTAACAATATATATTGTGTATAGTTCACCCAAAATAAAAATTACTGTGTGAGAAAAAAATTCAGTTTTTTAGTGTCAGTACTACATTAAACTACTATATATAATGTTGAATATAATGCAATATTTGTGGGTCCTAATAATGCCAAATGTCTTATGTTACCAGTAAAATGTGACCTAGGCCTACATTATTTTAAATAAATCTAGTCAGTGAAAGAGTGCGAGCATATTAGTCTAAAATAATTATGTACTTTCAGCTTCAGAATCATGAATATTTTTAAGCTGGTGTCACCATTGTCCCGTACATTGCATGTATATATTTAAGAAAAATGTGTTATTTATATATAAAATAGCCTATTTATATATAATGTATATTATATATTAATATATATATACAGTATATACATGAAAAATTTCTTAAATAATTACATGCATGTGTGTGTATTTATATATACAAAATAACTATACACAGTTCACACACATATATTATGTAAACACAAACTTTTATTTTAGATGCGATTTATCGAGATTAATCATTTCATAGCTCTAATTTGCACTTAGTGTTTTTGTTTTTTTTGACATTTCACCATGGTACATGGTAACATTTTGGTTATGTACCATGCAATTCTTTAAAGTACCTTGGAAACATGGAATACCATGTAAATAAATACGGTAATCAATTGGCCAAATTGGTCAAACAGTAACAAAATTACCACTGACTTTTGGACATATACCACAGTAATAGCATTGCATTATTTGAAGTTTCTTGGAGTACCCAAGAAATATCATGAATATGAATATGCCAATCAACTGGCCTCACACTAACAAAAAGTAACAAAACATGCCATTGTATTACATATTTTGGTTATGTGCCATGGCAGTACAATGGTATCCTTTAAAGTAACTTGGAAATACACTGAATATGGTAGTCAACTGGCCTCACACAAGAACACAGCTGTTGTAAAAACTGCAAAAAAGATGACGTACAGATTTGATTAAAATGTGTAGTCTACAGCACACAGTGGAAACTGCACAATCTCAAATACGCCCACTCTATTTCTGGTCTCACAACTTAACTGTGCATTAAAGGTGCTTTTCTTTTCTCTCTCTGTCTGACTAGTTACCTCTGGTGCAGCAGTCATTTTATACCCTCTTTTTTTATTTCTTGTTCTCATTTTCTCTCCAGAGATGTTAAAATGGTAGACTAAACAAGAGCCGAAGGGCCAAGGCAGAGCAGTGTGGGTGTGAGTGGTCCTTCAAGCAGGCACGTCTCCTTCATTCTTATTCTGCTTATTCTCTCCCAGAGATGCCGAGGCTGACGGGGCAGCATTTCAGCTCAATGTCCTCTATCTCTCTCTCTGTCTCTGTCTCATCCCGTCCCTCATGTCTACTGTCGGCTTGACATCCATTCAGCTATGGGATGCGTGTCTGAACTGAGGATTGTGCAGCTACGTCTAAGGATTAGCTGGGTATCTATTTTGCACTGCGCATTAGAATTTGTGCGTCTTTGTGTGTGCAGACGCTCTCCATTAGGAAGCGTTATTATCTTTCTGGCAGATTATTAATTGGTTTGCAGCACTGCCTGGAGAATCTGCAGGGGTGTATTCCTGGATTGACAAGTTATCTCTTGTGTAATGTTTTTAAAACTATTCATTTTCACACGGATCCGCAAAAACGATTAAAAGCGGTGTATTCTGCTGCCAGGCCAGTAGTTGGCAATGTGACTTTGTAAAGAAAAACTATGCGTCTATAGACAACATGTAATATGCATGCGCATGACTACACAATTTTCACAAATTCGCATTTTTGTACTTTACACGGAGACGATAACGGTATCTTTTTCAAAAACTTGCACTCTGAAACCCGTTTTCAAAAGATTGCATTTTCAGGCCCCCAGAACGCCGTAGAACGGCCAAAACGCATAAAAAGTTTTCCATTTTTAATTGAAAACAGATTCATGTAAACGGCCCCTCAAAATATGTGTGTGTGCTATTGTCTGTTACATCAGTCCTTTAAAATCTTATTGAGCTCAATTCATCAGCAAACATAATTCTGAAGGAAGAATATTTTAACCTGATCTGAATGCAAAAACATTCGGCCTCTGAAACAACAATTCTGATTTTACAATCAATGCTACACAGACAGGGAAAAATGATATTAAGCAGACATATTTTTACTTGTTCATTTTATAACTTATGCAAAAGTCTCTGCCCTGATAACTACAGTGGTTGCCAAGACATTGCAATTGCAATTCAATCTAATTGTATTTTCAGCAGTTTTATCGTCCAACATATTAAAATCAAAAAGTGTTAAATTAAATGCATAGGATTAGAGATTTCACTTAGCAAACACTAGTAACAATTATCACAACCTATTTCCCAAGATTTAATCAAATCCTAATGGATAAAATAAAGTCCGTCTTGCACTATTTCCCACTGAATACTCTTTTTCTCAATGTAACACTGATATAATATAAAACTAACAGTGCATCAAATCCAACATAAGTAATGTTTTTTTTTTAACAACAATAAAATACATAGTCATAGCCAAGATCAGTCTTTTCCCCACACTTAATCTGCCAAACCTCCCACCCAAATGCACCAAGAACAAACAGAAATCACAAGACCAACTCCCTGCTTAATTAAGTTGTCTTAATAGTACATTTATTTTAACATGATATGTTAATATGTTCCACTTGGCTGCATACGACAACTAGAGACCACAATTCTCTTTTGTTTTGAACATTTAATGAGGGGGAACATTCCTTCTTTACTTGCTAGTGGAGCGACAGCAGGGAATATGATAAAAATCCAACTGGGAGTCTACGCAGCAGAGATCCCCCTGCAGTTAGCTTGCTGTACTCGCAATGACTCGTTCGAGACAACAACCTCCAGAAGAGTTTCCTACAACAAGCTCATACAAGAAAGCTCCGGGATGTTTCCTTCAGTACCTCAAAAAATAACGAGCGCCGTTGAAGGAGAATCTCAGACAAGAACATCTTGATTGTGTCTATGGAAACATTCTGTATATGTCAAAGTGAATGTTTTCATACTGCATTGTGATTCCAAGACTGCTGACAGTTTCATTCAGTGTTATTTAACAAAGGAAGTCAATCTTTATACCAACGTTTGCTGTCGTCTTCATCTGCCTCTCCAACGATCTTCACAGCTACAGAAAAACGTGTCTCCAAACTCTCCAGTTCTGCATTAAGTTCACACTGCCGACAACTCTCTTTCACCCAACAGCCTCTCAATCTGCTTCCGGGAATCATTCCAAACAGTTGAAGCAAAGAGTGTTGGAACAAAGACTGCATTTTTTTACAGCATTAAAGGGATAGTTCAATGTCATTAATTACTCACACTCATATTGTTCCTAACCCGTAAGACTTTCGTTCAGAACATTCTTGAGCTTCCATTTGCCCATGCTTTTCCGTTACTGATGTGCGTTCATGAATGTTTATATGTGAATAAAAGCCTAAATTAAATCTGTTCAGCGTATAAAGAGATCGCAGAAAATTTGGACTAAACCGCTGAATTCATATGGATTAGTTTTACGATCTTATTAACTTTTTGAAGCGTCAAAGTGGTAGTTGCGTAGCTGTCAGGGACAGAAATTGCTCAGATTTTATTAAACACATATTTATTTGTGTTCTGAAGATGAAAGCAAGTCTTACGGGTTTGGAACGACATGAGGGCGAGTAATTAATGACATAGTGACCTTATTCAAAGCAGCGCCATCTTTGATTTTTAATGGGAATGAAAGCGAGGCTGTGAGGGACAGACATGCATCTCTTCAATGGGCTGTACAGTTATTTAATGCTGTTTTTGAATTGTTCTGCTCATGAAACACTGGAAAAATATTTTTCCAAGAATTTTCAGTTGACAAAAAACTCCCAACAATATAATTTTATCAGCATGGTCTTACTGGTGAATCTGGTTTTCAAATTAATCCAAGTGTACAGCACCCAGAACACTTGCTGACCAGCCATGATGCTTTCTTTTTTTCAGCAAATGAGTGAAAAAAAAGCTACCTACGCCAATTTTAACTGACAGAGAAGAGCATATAACTGTACACTGCTTGGTCAATGTTTTTTTGTCTATGCATTAATAACAAATGAAGTTCAGCTGTACCTTCAGCCTTTCAGAAACTCCATCAGTCACACTGATGGTGAACTCCTCCACCTTCGGCACCTTCAGCTTGGTCTTGTTCTTCTGTTCCGTCTGATACTCAGTTCGTGTCTTCACCACCACCTGCGAAGAGAGGGTTTAACCATCAAAACCACTTAATGCAAACAGTAAATTCCCTTAAGATCAAAGTTTGATAACTGTACCACGAAGCCAGTACCTTCCAATCAATAAAGCCCATAATCATGTTAGGCCTTCCTCATGATAAAACTCCATGCTGGTTCTTAAATCGCTCCTAATCACTGATCCTACAGACAATCTGAGATAACAATGACTTCCAATAACACAGTCGCAATTGGCCTTTCCAAAATCAAAGCCTATTCCCACAACAGCACTCAATCGTGAGTCAATTCAGACTGGGTAGATCACAATGCATCCCAGATGATGGAGAAAAAAAACCCTGCTTAAAATCCATTCAAACTAAAACTAATTTAAATCTGATTTCAAACCACACTTGGGTTGGATTTCAAGTGTTCAAATTTCAAGCGGATTAGACTTTTTAATTGCAGTTCAGTGAATTCCTCATTCTGTCATACAATTTAAATTCCAACTAATGAATGGAGGCAACCCTGTCTGGTGTGAGATGACAGATGGAGGAATAACACGTCTCAGCGCTTGACCTCCGTTCCTGCCACCTTACTTTCTACAAACCCTGAAGTTGATGAAGTCTAATGTCCACTGGACGAAGCTCAACCACTTGTCATGAACTCTGCAATTACTGCTTATCTGTCTCCTTCCCAAACCCTCTGACATTTCATTTTCCCCCTGAATAACCATCTTGTCTGCTTCCATTTCTCTCTCCTTCTCCTGATCTATGTGAGGCATTCTGTTATCGCTAGGATTGTTATTCGGTTTTTGCACTCCCCCAGAATGCAACCTCTGCCTCCAGGCAAGGTTGCACATTGTCTTTTTAGCTGCTGATTCAAGCCATCGATAGTGTCAACACCAGGGAATACTGCGGATCCGAATGGATTGATCCTCTCCAATATGAGTGCTGTACTGGTATGCTGATATGACAACCGTGAATGAAAAATGCTTTGAATAATGATGAGATGCTGATGACATGCAGCTTGTGATTTATGCATGCAAATATCAGATGATGAATTTGGTGGTCAGATTATAATGGAATGGTTTCGAGATTCTGGATAACAAGAAGACATCCTGACCAAATGTTTCCATATATAAGTCCCCTTGGGAAACAATTTTAAAAGCTGAAAAAATTAAGAAAAGAAAGAAAAAAAGCATCTGCAGTGGTCCCACAACTAAATGTGCGGTTTACCTTATACTCGAAACATCCTAACTTAAATATTATGATAATATATGATTAAATCCATATTTTTTGTTCCTCAGTTATGGTGCCTAATAACTGAGAAAAACTCACTATTGTATTCATTTAATGAATCTACACACCTCATTACAGTAAATAAATGTAATTCTTCAAAGAGTGTGTTCTTAACTTGGCTCATTTAAAATAAATAATGCTAAGACGGCTTTCAAATAATTTGCAGTCATTATGCCTGATTGCTATCTGCAGACCTCTAGAGAAAGATAATTATTTCCCGCAGGGCTGATCCTTGTCCTGCTTTAACACTTTAATGTCAGCATGCAAAATTAATGATTTTTACATTGTACAAGTTTATGTGACAGAATTGCATCAAGTGCATCCATTACAGTAACTTTGCATGCTAGATTCCCTGCTTACAATGCTAATTTGCTTTCAACCCTCTGAACAAATTATTCCATGCTTTTTTCCCATGTTTATCAATCGAGTGATCTTACTATCTCAGAGGTATTATTTTGGTCATTTAAGTACCATATTGGCTCCATATACATTATATACATATACAGGAGACTATGGTTATTGGTTAATGATATTCTTTTGGGTGTTGATAAAACGCTTTGAAAAATTTGTATAAGACAAAATCAGTCATCTTTCCGACTGAGGCTAAGGGCCATTATTCTGTTAAATTACCCTTCTCGTTCCTCTTATTTATTGGAAGATTTCATAATTGCAATCTCAATTTTGTTAATTACATATGAACTATATTGAAATATGATCATTGTCCTACAAGGCCCCTGAGCCCACGTCTTTGGATATAAACATTAAACCGAGATCTTTCAGCATCCTTTAGAAATATGGTGGTCTAGAAAAAAATGATTAAAACCAATTTTTGTTTTTTCATATAGTAATTCATTTCAGTGCCTAACATTCACAACTGTAGCTAAAAATGAAGCTTCAAAATAATATAAATAATATATTTACAAGAGAAAAATTTATTTTGCATGACATTTTTGTCCACAATAATGATCTAGTATACATAAATACACAATTTTCTGCCTGTTTAGTAATGCATAGTCTGTTTGAGGGCCACTAGCTTCCACAAGGAGAAAAGGAAAGGCTCACCAGGTGGCATAGACATGTTAGTAATCCAACACATCCTCTAAGCCGGCATTAAACAGACCCTCCATATGACAGCCGAGATAAAAGATAAAATGGCTTTTTTTTCTTTGTCATGCGGGCCAATAAACCACCCAAATGGGTTGGAGTTGGCATGGGGTGCAATCCTTAAAATATAACAGTCTGTGCTTTTGTGACTGGCTTGAGCACAGGTTTTGGGCAGAGTGACAGGACACTTCATTTAGCAGGTGCAAAGAATGATTGCGCCATCCTCAGCAGAATCCCAAATGAGGGCCGAAGCACCACTCACAGAAAGTGTCACATCTCGAGCCCTGATGCACACCGGTTGGCAACCCAACCAGAAAAGCAGATTGTATCGGCATGTTTGGAGAAAACAGTAAAAGCTTTTAATATTGAGTAAAAAAAAACACACACACACAATATCGGGATTTTAAATTATAAAATTGTGTTGTACATACTCAAAAGATAAAATTAAACAACAGTGTAATAAAAAAAAAATCAGCACATTGTGTTAATAAATCATTATTTGTTCCTGGCACTAACACCAGTTTGGAAGTCTACATTACATTTTACATTATTCTTATGACCTGATGAAAGGCAAGGTCTGATGACCTATAATATATAATACCTAAAAAAAAAAGAAAAAAATGCCCTTACCTTGTCTGGGGCTTGGTACTGAAGATTAGTAACATCCAAGGGCGTGATGAGGGGGACGTTTTGAAAGCCGTCCTCAACACTAACAGCTTTCGCTCCTTTGTCTTGTAGATTACTCCCCAGTTTAACCATCTTTAAAGGATTATTGCACTTTTCACCAGCCTATAAACGCAGAGGATTTTGAAAACACTTGTGAAATACCAATTTAGAATATCGCAGCCTTGGCTCTAAATCATATATCGACCACCTTTAATAATAAAACAAAAAAATCTATACACCTCTGTCACATCAATAAACAGTGCAGAGCTTCAGCACACGTTATCAAAGCGTTTGGTAAACACCTCACGCGTGTCTGTCTGATGGCTGCCCGCACGCGAATGCTTTAAAACACACAAACCTCGCGCTTGTAAAGAGAAGTAAAGAATTGCGCATTGATCTTAGAGATTAAAGAGGGAAACACAGCACAGTTTAACTATTTTGTCTAAAATCCAGGTGCCGAAACATCAGCCACAGCGCAAATAAAGCCTCCGCGCCCCTTTTATGGCTGGTTTACCAGTCACAACAATTTATCTCGCACCCAAACACACACGCGCTCGATGAAAAGATGTTTTATAAACGCGTACTCACCGAAAGCGGTCGACTTTCACGCTTTTTATGGGCTCAAAGACAGTTCAAATACGGGTCGTTGATGAGGGCAGGTGGAGCGTCGAGATGGAGATGCTGTATGTGTGTGAGTGTGTGTATGTGTGTGTGTGTGTGAGTGAGTGTGTGTGTGGCGCTGATGCGAGAGATGCAGATACTGACGGCCTCGCGCAGCATCCAAACCCTCGCTTACACTCAAGCCACTAGGGGGGATCTGAGAAACCCTACATTTGTTTTGCCCGACCCTTAGAAACCCTGAAGCTCCATGCCTACACACATTAGCTGACTTGTTTGCCATCTAGTGAAAAACTGAGAGAAGCGCATGAAGCATTTTCATTTAGGGTTCAAGTAGGCTAATACATTTTGTTTGTCAAAAAGCAGAAAGGTCGAGGACACAAACAGTCTTTATAATAATAAATAAATAGGCTAAAATTTAGTTAGTTTATCCAAAAAATAAATTCTGTCTATTTCTTACCCTCAAGTCGTTCCAAACCTATAAGCTTTCGTTCATTTTCAGAACACAAATGAAGATAGCCTATGTTTTGATGAAATGCACTTTCTGTCCCTCCATTGACAGCTACGCAACTACCACTTTGATGCTTCAAAAAGAGATTGTAAAACGAATCCATATAAACTGAGCGGATTAGTCCAAATTTTCTGAAGAGACTCAATCGCTTTATAAGATAAACAGACTGAATTTAAATAAACATTGATCAGCGAACATAAACAGAAGCTCAACTGAACATGCTTGACGCGCAAGAACAAACCTCTTGCTGAAGCTCAAACGTGCTGCGTAACACGAGAATAAACCTCACTGGCTCTCACACCTCAAGAGAAAATGCTTGAGCTTGTTTACCAAAACTGTTGATGAATATTTATATGTGAATAAAAGCCTAAATTAAATCTTATAAAGCAATCGTGTCTCTTCAGAAAATTTGGAATAAACTGCTCAATTCATATGGATTTGTTTTAGGATATCTTTATAAACTTTTTGATGCATAGTTGTGTAGCTGTCAATGGAGGGACAGAAAGCTCTCACATTTCATTATAAAGATGTTCATTTGTGTTCTGAAGATGAACGAAGGTCTTACGGGTTTGGAACGACATGAGGGCGAGTAATTAATTTTCATTTTTGGGTAAACTAACCCTTTTAAAAAAATTGTCCAAACTGCTGCGTTGCTTGGGGGGGATTATGAATTAGACTATTATTTGGCTGATCTTGTTCATTAATTGTTAACTGAAATAAAAGTATTGTTATTATTATTAGCATTAGCATTTCTTTTATCATTTCATTTTAATATTTTAATATTTATTATGATAAAAGACTAATTCAAATAAATTAAAAATAATTTCAAAGTAATTCAAAGTAATTTCATTTATTTGCCTACTGTAAATGTAGGTCATTTACTGTTGCCAAGCAAAACTGGCACATTAATACCGAATTGAACTGATGTGCAGACACAGGTGGGCTTATAATTATCCAATCAGATTTTAGAGGCAGTGCTGTGTTTTGTACCAATAAGAAAAATATGCTTTTCACTACTCCCATAGTGTATGATTGCAGAATATAAATATATATATATATATATATATATATATATATATATATATATATACACAGTATATTTATGTATACATATATATACAATATTATATGTATATATATATATGTGTGTGTGTGTGTGTGTGTGTGTGTGTGTGTGTGTGTGTGTGTGCGCGTGCGCGTGTGTGTGTGTGTGTGTGTGTGTGTATGTGTTTACAAAAAGACAAAATTTTGTGTGAAAATAAATCAGTTCATTTTGTTTAAAAAATCTTATAAATATGAGGTGGCAAGGTGGGCCTTTTACCCCACAGACACATGGGGTAAAACCATCATGGCAAAATACACACATTACTGATACAAATACTTTAGCTAAAATAATGTTCAAAACAGCACTTTAGCAAAGTTTGTACTATTTTCTGTTTATTTAGATAAATAAAATAATTCATTTTTGTTAAATAAATATAATGTCATTAAAATGTGTTAATATAAAAATATATTAAAAAAATTCAGAAAATTATTTTAAAAAGTAAAGATTCTGAAAGCATTGAAGGAGATCCCACAATAATTTAATATAGATTTACAGCAATAAATTATATTGTATTGTATGATATTATTAATATCATATTTTTAAATATTTTGGTTTCATTATAAATACGATGATTATCTCTAAGGTGGACACCCAACTTTTTACCATGTCATGTCAAAAATGGAAAAGTCAGCCAGTTTATTATCAGTTTATTATCATGTTAATTATTGTGTCTTTCGCCCCTATAGCAGGGGTGCCTTTTACCCCAAATTCTATACTTTTACATATTCTTCAGTTATTAAAAAAACTTTACTTCAAACTATATTCAATAATTTTAGCGATTCTCACTTACTACTTAAATCTACAACATTTTAAAAAGCATCAAATATTAGATCAAATTAGCGGCTGTCCGGCATCACGCCAAGGATGTCCACGTTGCGGCGAGTTTTTGTGCCATCTAGTGGTTTAGACGAGCCTTTTGCCCCATTGTCCCCTATGTGTTGTGAAAGCTCACCAATTTAAACTAATTTAAACTCGAGTTATAAGCATAACAGTATAAACAGTGGAGTGAATAAAGAATTTTCGGTTACACTTTATTTTAAGGGGTCATTGTTACAGTGTAATTATATATGTAAGTACAGTGTAATATTAATTAGCTACATGTACTTACTAAAGGGTTAGGGTAGGATTAGGATTTGGTTGAGGGTTAATTGCATGTAATTATGCATCATTTACTGTTATTACTATGGTAATTACATGTAACATATGTAACAAGAACACTGTAAAATAAAGTGTTACCGATTTGTCTTTTATATTATTTGTGTTTAATTCGTTTCATGATTAGCTCTTATTAAAATCCGAGCACTTCTCGGCTTTGAAGGCCAAAAGGAGCAACTGCCTTTTTAAGATTATGCTGTCGGATCGCTTTCTCCAGACAGTGCTGACTCCAGATTACATGACAATAACTGTAGTTAGTAACGTAATCCATTACATTACACATTTTAGGTAATATAATCTGACTACTTTTAGATTACTTTTGACCTAACTCGTTTATCACATTGATTTGAATAATCTTGTACCATATTGATATAAAAATACAAAGAGAAAGAAAATATATTTCATTCTTTATCAACAACATGAAGTGCATTAAACATTAAGTCAGAGTTTTGCAGAGCTAATTAATTAAATCATAAAAAATTTAAATTAAAATAATTTTAATATAAAAACAATAAAAATGGAACCCTTACTAAAAAGGATTTTTTTTTTTTGTTTGTTTAACTGCAGGTCATGTGACCATTACCCAACTCCAGAGAACTGTGAACATGCAAATGTATTGTTAGATTATTGACTTAATTATTCATTATTTTATTATCTTAACATCTCAGAGCGTATACTTCAAGTAAATATATTAGGTCAAAAAGTTTGGGATTGACAAAAAAAAAAAGGTTGCAAATCACTGCATTTCATGAAAACAAGAAATTATGAGAATTTGTGCATTTGAAAGACAAAAGCCTTCCAAAGACATGGTAAAATGACTTGATTATCAAAATTATGAAAGATAATTAATAATGTGTTCGTCAGTAGTTGTGTGTTGAATTGTTGGGGGAAAAAGCTCTTCTTAAAAGTGAAATGATGTGTGTAAATCCAGTGGTCAAATGCTGTGTGTCTCAGTTTTCAGTGATCGGCTCATGACAAGCGGCGGGTCTGTGTGTGCAATTCCAATAAACAGTAGACGTTTTTAAAAAGGAAAAATTAAAAAGATGAAAAAAAAATGAGAGAGAATAAACATATTATTGCCATTGTGTGAATAATATCATGTAATCAATAAAAAAGTATAGTCTGATAAAGAGTATTTTAAGATGTAATATAATCTAATTACAAGTATTAATTTTTGGAATCGGATTATGTAATCCAGATTAAATGTAATCTTTACTACCCAGCACTGTCTGCAGGTATATTTGTAGCCTCCTTAATTTAAAGGGATAGTTCACCCAAAAATGAAAATTCTGTCAGTATTTACTCTCCCTCATGTTGTTCAACCCCGTAAGACCTTCGTTCATCTTCGGGACACGAATTAAGATATTTTTTATTAAATCTGAGAGCTGGATCACTCCTCCATAGGCTTCTAAGGGATTGAAACTTGTCCCCCGAAAAGTTATTAAAGACATCGTTAAAATAGTCCAAGTGACTACAGTGGCTCAATCTTAAGTTTATCAAGCGACGAGAATACTTTTTGTGCGCAAAAACAAACAAAAATAACAACTTTATTTCAACTATTCATTTCCTTCTCTGTGGGCCTCTAGTCAGTAAACGTAGTATGATTGCGTAGAGCTACGTCACACGTAGGCTCACTATTGGCCGACGCTGGTCATGTGTGTGATGTGTGTGACGTACAACAACCGAAGCTTACGCTGTTACACCAGTGAACTAAGTTGGGGTTACTAGTAGTAACGTTTCGGGCAAGTTTCAATCCCTTAAGAATATGGAGGAGTGATCCAGCTCTCAGATTTAATTAAAAATATCTTTATTCGTGTTCTGAAGATGAACAAAGGTCTTACGGGGTTGGAACAACATGAGGGAGAGTAAATACTGACAGAATTTTCTTTTTTGGGTGAACTATCCCTTTAATTATATACCATGTCAATTTCATCTGTAGCCACGAGAGGGCATTATATATTTATTATACCTGCCTTTGAACTAATGATGATACTTTTGTTCATGCATGGCACTGAAATCACCCATTTTTAAAAATGCTTGAAGGTGGATGGGGTGCAACACACCAACATTCATACATATTCCTTTGTTAAATATTACAGCTGAATGAATCACAGTCCACTTTGTAAGGAATGAAATTTTAATTAAATAAAAGACCACTCGTGTGTAGCCTGCTTAAGAGTACACTTTCATGACAATGTTATCTAAAACACTTAGGTAAAATAAAATCACTTTGTAACAATTTAAAATGAAAAGTTGTAAATTAAAGAACACTTTAAAATCAAGTTTAAAGTCCCCCTGTTGTCAATAATTACAGGTCCTTCTCAAAAAATTTGCATATTGTGATAAAGTTCATTATTTTCCATAATGTAATGATAAAAATTAAACTTTCATAAATTTTAGATTCATTGCACACCAACTGAAATATTTCAGGTCTTTTATTGTTTTAATACTGATGATTTTGACATACAGCTCATGAAAACCCAAAATTCCTGTCTAAAAAAATTAGCATATTTCATCCGACCAATAAAAGAAGTGTTTTTAATACAAAAAAAAGTCAACCTTCAAATAATTATGTTCAGTTATGCACTCAATACTTGGTCGGGAATCCTTTTGCAGAAATGACTGCTTCAATGCGGCGTGGCATGGAGGCAATCAGCCTGTGGCACTGCTGAGGTGTTATGGAGGCCCAGGATGCTTCGATAGCGGCCTTAAGCTCATCCAGAGTGTTGGGTCTTGCGTCTCTCAACTTTCTCTTCACAATATCCCACAGATTCTCTATGGGGTTCAGGTCAGGAGAGTTGGCAGGCCAATTGAGCACAGTAATACCATGGTCAGTAAACCATTTACCAGTGGTTTTGGCACTGTGAGCAGGTGCCAGGTCGTGCTGAAAAATGAAATCTTCATCTCCATAAAGCTTTTCAGCAGATGGAAGCATGAAGTGCTCCAAAATCTCCTGATAGCTAGCTGCATTGACCCTGCCCTTGATAAAACACAGTGGACCAACACCAGCAGCTGACATGGCACCCCAGACCATCACTGACTGTGGGTACTTGACACTGGACTTCAGGCATTTTGGCATTTCCTTCTCCCCAGTCTTCCTCCAGACTCTGGCACCTTAATTTCCGAATGACATGCAAAACTGAGCAACAGTCCAGTGCTGCTTCTCTGTAGCCCAGGTCAGGCGCTTCTGACGCTGTTTCTGGTTCAAAAGTGGCTTGACCTGGGGAATGCGGCACCTGTAGCCCATTTCCTGCACACGCCTGTGCACGGTGGCTCTGGATGTTTCTACTCCAGACTCAGTCCACTGCTTCCGCAGGTCCCCCAAGGTCTGGAATCGGTCCTTCTCCACAATCTTCCTCAGGGTCCGGTCACCTCTTCTCGTTGTGCAGCGTTTTTTGCCACACTTTTTCCTTCCCACAGACTTCCCACTGAGGTGCCTTGATACAGCACTCTGGGAACAGCCTATTTGTTCAGAAATTTCTTTCTGTGTCTTACCCTCTTGCTTGAGGGTGTCAATGATGGCCTTCTGGTCAGCAGTCTTACCCATGATTGCGGTTTTGAGTAATGAAACAGGCTGGGAGTTTTTAAAAGCCTCAGGAATCTTTTGCAGGTGTTTAGAGTTAGTTTGTTGATTCAGATGAGTAGGTTAATAGCTCGTTTAGAGACCCTTTTCATGATATGCAAATTTTTTGAGACAGGAATTTTGGGTTTTCATGAGCTGTATGCCAAAATCATCAGTATTAAAACAATATAAGACCTGAAATATTTCAGTTGGTGTGCAATGAATCTAAAATATATGAAAGTTTAATTTTTATCATTACATTATGGAAAATAATTAACTTTATCACAATATGCTAATTTTTTGAGAAGGACCTGTATATCCCTTAAAACTCATCTTTGATCACCAAAATAACATATTTAAAAGGTCACGCCAGCTCACAAATCCTCTTGGCCAATTTACTGAGGTAAAGGCTGCACAATGACAACTTCGGACACATAACGGTAAATAATATGATTAGTCTTTTACTTGACTGTTATCAAACCGCTAATAACATGTTGCTAATGTTACACAAAACATTTTCCCCTTCGCATCTCAGAGTCAGACAGCTGCCTTCTCAATCACCAGAAACGCTTTGAACAACACAATGTCAGTGGAGAAAGTCATATAGATCATCATAACATCGTAATAAACATCATACACCCGCTTTATTGCTAAATCTACCCGATTTTTTTATATCAGGAGAAAAATATACCGGGATGACCTGGCTTCTCTTGAGACTCCACTACTAGTTCGCGTACGGTGGGGTCCACTGGACCCCAAATGACTTTTGCTTGAATTAATAAAAATGTTCTCTTTTTCCAAATGGTATGAAACTTCCTACGGCTCTCAACACTTCCTAGATCTACAAAAAAAAAATTAAAATGGAACGTTATCTGTTTTTATGTAGGCGTGACAAAAATAGTCACACTCGTGGTCTTCGGGGTCCATTGGACCCCAAAAAATGCAATTTAATTTTGTAACAGAACAATATTTTTTTTTTTTACAAATATAAATTTACTTTATTTATTAATGTTTTTACTTAACATTTGTGCAGTTTTTGGAGGATTTATTATATATTTTAAATATCTATAAATAAATAAATACATATTTATTTATCATTGGACTCATAATAGACAAAATTCATCATCAAAATCAGAAACAACGCAGAACATAACGCAAATCTTTTTTTTTTTTACTGCTTTATTTGCTAATTTGTTATTGTAGTTCAGTTGAAATAAATGATTCAATCTTAAGACTCCAACATTTATTTTTGTAACATGTTGTTCAGGTTTGATTATAATCATACTGTAACATTATTGAAAAACTGTTGTTTTTTTCAGTACAAAAAAAATGCTAAACTTTGACAAAAAGTATTTTATTTTTGTTATAATTGTGTTTTAAAATTTTTATATATGAATCCAACTGAATCCAACTGAATCCAACTTTAGAAACTTTAGAATCTTTCAGTAATTCAAATAGCATATAGGCCTTATGGAGCTCTATAGCCATCTAGTGGTTAAAGTGATTTATTACAAATTTTAACCTGTATTTTCAAAAAAAAATGGGCAAAAATCTTATATTAAACCTTGTAAAATTATCCATGGTATCCCCAGGAATGAAATTTTGAAATCTGGGTTTTTAATAAATTTAATTTAACGTAAAATGCTGTTTTTTTGAAAAAATCCTATTTAAATAAATGTTTATTTATTTATTTATAGAAATTAAAAATAAATCATAAATCCTCCAAAAACTGCACAAATGTTGAGTAAAAACATTAATAAACAGAGAAAAATTATATTTGTTAGAAAAAAAAATATTGTTCTGTTACAAAATTAAATTATATTGTCTGGGGTCCAATAGACCCCGAAGACCACAAGTGTGATTTTTTTTTTTTACAGTTTTTAAGACCATCAGAGGGTTAATGATATGCTAAAGCCTACAAGGTAGTTTGTGACGTCAGAAACACCAGCGATTTCAAACCGTGTTTTTGAGACTGTCTTTGATTCACTGCTGTTTTAAGGAGAAAATACTCAGCAATGGTGTTGACTTATGAATTTGCACATGGTTTATCTTAAAGCATATTAAAAACACCACATATTGACATATAAACAACATTAAAAGCTTGATTTTCACCACAGGGGGACTTTAAATAATATTTTGTCCTGCTTTAAAGAAGTACACTAATTTTGCTGTGTTGACTAACTGTCCAGCACACATAAAGTAGCCTATATTTGATTCTAAATTTTCTGATATTATATTTAAATTAGTTAATATATTATATAATATATATATTATTTAAATAAGTTCATATATTTTGCAACTTCACAAACTATACGAATGTGTAATTACAAATGTTTAATATAAATACCACACGTACAAGTTTCAAAAGAAATGACATTAGTCCATTTTTGTTTACCATTTTAGTTTAAATTCTTGTCAGTACATTTTGCACAGTTTCAAAGACAAATAGAAATAATTATGGAATTACACATAAAGATGCACTTAAGTCCTACTTACAGTAAGTGGGTTGAAAAAAGCACTCTTAGGTTCAAATAATTTCATTTAATATAAATATAAACTACAATACATTGTAATTTAGTTGCAAATACCATGCAATTAAGTGTCCAAAAACATGAAGGAGGGAACGGGAGACGTAACGTCGACGTGATGACGTAATTGGGATCGCCTTGAGAGACCAATCTACTTCGAGAGTATTAAAACGAACAAATGCACATTGGCATGCGATAATTGCATCAGCTGCTCTGCTTGCAGTGTGAGCATATAACGAGCAGCAGGTGCGTCGCATATTGTTTTACACTGAGGAGCCGAGAAGTGTTCGGCCGTACAGCAATGGTCAGCAACCGCGGCGATGGGACGTTACATCTCCCATTCCCTCCTTCAGGGAACGATGGTTACATTAGTAACCGAGACGTGGAGAATACACATATGGACTGGCCGGTAGGGGCAGTGCAACATATGTCACTGGGGTGAGAAGGGGGAGGCTACACCAGTCAGTGACGGCAGAGCGGACTCTGCCAAGGGAAAGGCACGGGCTTACCGCAGAGAGCTGGTCGTGGAGGAATACTCATATGGGATCGCCGCAGGGATCACCTCATATGGAATCCTGCCTAGCATAAGTTACACAAGCATACGAGCACTAGGCCTGGCGTCGGACGCTCTGCAATGTCCGACTGCCGAAGGGGTGCGGAGGAACTCTACAGGGTTCGCCTGGTGGGGAACTCGACTGGAGCAAAAAAAGCGCACGTATCCACTCCATGTGGAGGGGAGTGGCGCAGCAAGCCGACACTTCAGCGGGAACTTCGGTGTTACCGGCAGGTTGAAGCGAGCACACAGGAAGAAACCGGCTCAATACATAGGCTATAAAACCTAGCGAACATGTTAGGTGTTGCCCAGCCCGCAGCTCTACAGATATCGGTCAGCGAGGCGCCGTGTGCCAGTGCCCAAGAAGAAGCGACACTCCTAGTGGAGTGGGCTCTCAACCCGGGCGGGCAAGGCACGCCTTGGGCTTCGTAAGCCAAGGCGATGGCATCCACTATCCAGTGGGCCGTCCTCTGCTTGGAGACAGCCTTTCCCTTCTGCTGACCTCCGTAACAGACGAAGAGCTGATCTGAGGTCCTGAGGCTTTGCGTTCTATCCACATACAGGCGCAGAGCGCGGACGGGACAGAGAAAAGCCAGGGCTGGGTCTGCCTCCGCCGAAGGCAGCACTTGCAAGTTCACCACCTGGTCCCGGAAGGGAGTGGTAGTAACCTTGGGCACGTATCCGGGCCTGGGTCTAAGGATCACGTGAGAGTTAGCCGGGCCGAATTCTAGGCACGATTCGTAGACCGAAAATGTCGTGCATTCCCAACGACTTACCTTCAACTGCATCGTGATGTGAGGCAACATACACTTTAAGGGTGGAGGGAGACAACCTTCGCTCCAACCCATCTTGCAGGAAGGAAAGAGTGCCTGGACACTTGTTCTAGAGAACACCTGCCCGCAGGAACGAAGGGTCCGACCACAAGCTGAGAGTTTGGCGACAGTGCGGAGTTACTTGGACCCGGCCCGAGCCGCTTTGCCACGCCCATCTCGGGACTCGATCATGGAGCCTGTGGAGCCAGCTGCCTCATATGAAGTAATCTGAGTGGCGTTGTCGCGGCTGCAGATGCCATATGCCCCAGGAGCCTCTGAAAAGTTTCAGTGATGTTGCTGTTCTGCGTCTGAGCGAGCTCATGCAGTTCAACACTGACTGGACACGGGCCTCAGTGAGGCGCGCTGTCATGTTGATCGAGTCCAACTCCATACCGAGAAAAGAGATCCTCTGCCCGGGGGTGAGTTTGCTCTTTTCCCAGTTGACCCGAAGCCCTAGGTGGCTGAGGTGACTGAGCACCATGTCCCTGTGTTCGCACAACTGCTCTCTCAACTGGGCCAGAGATAAGCCAGTCATCGAGGTAGTTGAGGATACGAACACCACCCTCACACATGGGAGCAATGGCCGCCTCCGCGACTTCATGAAGATATGGGGCGACAGGGCCAGCCCGAAGGGTAAGACTTTGTACTGATATGCCCGTCCCTCAAACGCAAAGCGAAGAAACGGTCTGTGTTGAGGGAGAATCAAGACATGAAAGTATCCTTTCGTGTCCTTCAGGTCGATCGCTGCAAACCAATCTTGGGTACGGATGCACTTGAAAATGTATTTCTGCGTAAGCATCTTGAACGGCAGCCTGTGAAGGGACCGGTTCAGGACACGCAGGTCCAAGATAGATCGTAACTCACCGCTTTAATTGGGTACAATGAAGTACGAGCTGTAGAAGCCGGTCTTCATATCGGCTGGAGGGACCGGCTCGATAGAGTCCTTCGCCAGTAGGACTGCAATCTCTGCTTGGTGAAGGCTGGGGGACGCCGGGCGAACTGAGTCACATAGCTGAGTCTGATAGTATGGATGAGCCAGCGAGACGGGCTGGGAAGCACTAGCCAGGCTCCCAGACACTGTACAAGCGGTACCAATGGCACGACAGACGTACCCGAGGTGGGGCAGCGCGGCGGAATGCAGGGACCCGACTTGGACAGCATAGCGGCCTGAAGTGGGGACTGAGTGTGCAGTGCAACACTTACCTGACTCCACCAATCAGCAGGGGATGAGTGAGACGGCATAGGCGCGGCCTCAAGTACATCAGGCTACCTGTTAAAAGTCTGTGCCCTGACATAGACTACGTTACCCATAATGCATGTGTTCGTTTGTAGTTCTGATCGCTCGTGATTGCGCTAGGCGTTTTCACTTTTGGTGTGGTCCAGTGCCATGAGAGCAGTATTCACAGTGCAGAGAATTGCCATCCTTTGTAAATCCTGCGCTAATCTTGTGTGTAAGAGTGCTGTGTGCGTCCTTAAGATGTAAGTACGGTTTTTGCATGAGCGACGCGTTTTTTGCAGAGTTATTAGCCCAGATGGCGAAGTTGTTATACTCGTGTTATTCACTACTGCTATACTGCTGTTGCCGTTACGGCGCTCCACATGCGCTCATAAAGTAGCCATCTACTGTATATACTTTAGTTATTGCCTTGCAAATAACTGCAAATATTATATTTAATGTATAGTTCGCCTGTTTTGGCACTTTTCACCATTTGGAGATTTATGGCATTTATGCAAGTTCATTTATAGTGTTAGAGCTCCCACTAGTGGATTTTTGGTTGTACTGCGGGTCATTTCTTTATGCAACTATATGTAACCATAGCCTACATGTTCATTAATATACATTTTATTGCATGTTCTGTTAACGATGTACCTGACTCCTCCTCAATAAATACTCAAACTGCACCATTGGATTTGCCTACTCCTTCTGACCGAGGAAGACTCAGTTGACGAGCAATCCATAATCAGCCGCAGACGCACAAGGTCTCTCACACTACCGCTGACAAAGCAAGAGGGGGCAGAGGGTGGCAAGGCATAGCGTCGCACACCGCCAACCTCGCTCTTGGGACAGAGAGATAGAGAAGCTGCTTTGCTGAGAATTTGGTACCGCTGGCTGAGACGCCAGTGGCGGAACAGAATGATTCAACAAAAGTTCTCCACCTGAAGAGTAGCGGACTCTGGGTCGCCCGTCTCAAGGCTGCTGAGACAGGTGGTGCCGTCTTCCTGCGAAAGCTCAACGTCACAGTAGAGCTGGCTGTGGCGGAGTTTTTTTTTTTTTTTCCCAGGGGACTGACACCCTTGGCGACAAACAGACTGAGGGGCAGCCCACCAGTGACTCAGGGAGCACATTGTGGCAAGTTTTTGGTTTACCTCACCCTGCTTTTGAACTGTGGAGAACCGCTGGGCTCAGTCGCCGAAAGGCCACCTGGTGAGATGGGAGCATCGAGAAAGCGAACTTTGGCGATGTCTCACACCTCTCCAAGGTTTAGCCAGGGGGCGCTTCTGGACCACTAGGGTGGACATCATCTGGCCGAGGGCCAGCGCTGTGACTTTAAACACGGTCAGTCACCAGGCACAGCTCAACCCTGACTCAGAACTACCCTCATGCATTATGACTATTTTGGCCTTCCACAATTTGTTAAATTATTTTTTTTTTTGCAGAGTGGCTGTCACATGCAGGGAAGAGGCGGTCTGCATTAGCACTGCCGCCCCATCATTGAGGGTAGTGAGAGAGGAAAAACTTTTTGCAGCTTTTGGCACGTTTGGCCTGACATATTGGCACCAAAATGCTTCCATACCGCAAAAAGTTTTTCACACACATCCGGGAAGGCACGGGTGCGGGGCAAGGCAATTACGCGTTGCACCGAGCCCCCAGTGTAACCCGGGAAAGTATGGCTGTCAAGTCTGAATCTGATTCAGTATGAGCATGCACACCATTATAGTGGGAGCTCAGCATCATCTTCATTTCCAGAGCGTAACAACCCTCTCTCTGATGCAGCGATCAACGTCTAATCCTCCCCTGGAGCCCCAAATGAAATGCTAGGGTCAATCATGAGAATGACCAGCATCCCATCCAGAAGCTGCCAGGCATGCGAGACAGTGAATGTGGCCTTCAACCTCGATGGCACACAGCACACTGATCGCTTAACCTTAATGAAAAAGGCAAGACGAACAACGTGCTGACGTGGTCATGTTCTCATAAGAGAATATAACCACCCACAAACAGAGTCTCAACATGTTTGCGATGCGATAGAGGAGTGAGGGGGCCACACGGATTGGTTACCGGGTGGGTAATCCCTCACTATAATCCTCCGGTCACCCTGGCTATATGCAGAAGTAGCCCTTTTCTGGTGTACCAGAAGAACTAGATCCACCTCTCAGAGGTGCATTAATTTTTAACTATAATTCTCTTTTTAGTGTGTACTACTAAAAGTGTACTACTTTTTCACAAGGGACTCCAAAGAAAAGAGCATCCTTATTCATAGTGAAACTCCTGCAAAAGGGTGTGGCGCCGATGCACAGCTTCAGCGGATTATCATGTTTATCATGTGATTGAAAGCTCTCGCCACTGAAGCACGGTTCCTGTCCCACAGTCTCATGGGGAACAGATCATTCCACTGTGACCCGACTACACTCAGTACTTAACCTTTGTTCCGAGACGAGGGTGATCTCATCTCACTCTTTCTATTATTCTACTGATCCTGTCGCTGGAAAGATATTAGGGAACAAGTGAGGCATGTTCACTGTTTTATTAGAACAGAATATTCATTACCTCAGCGAGACAGCACAACCTGCGTGAAACAGATGAAGACGTCACTGGTAGAATTACAAAGCGTTGAGATGCTTGATCTCCTGTGGAGTATTGAGGTAAAAAAAAAGCTGAGAATTAAAATAATGGTTAATAATAACAGATTTTGTGAACAGAAACTTGTTGTGCTATCTAGACTTAGTAAATGTGTCCTCCTGCTTGACATTTGCTTTTGATTTGTCTTTAAATCATTTATTTGGCTCATCTAGAAGACACTGTATGTTTAGAGAATATTGTAGAATTGACAATCATTTATCTCACAATGACACAATCACTCATTTAGATTTGCTATTTTGCATGTCTTATGTCTTCATAGACATAAGACACGCAAAATGGCAAATCTACATGAGTGTCAAATATGTTTTATGTAAATATGAAAATGGACTCAAGAAAATGACTAAGACAAGGAGACTAAGGACAAATAGAAAGCTTATAAGTTCAGGAGACAAAGAACCGCAGCATTCAGAGACAGCAGATGGTGCCACTGAGAACCTGACGAATTACAACATTCAATCTAATAATAGAACAAAAGAAATAGTTTACTGATGCTCTTAGAACTACACCCAGATTTCTAAATAAATATACATTTATAAGATTTTTATGTTTTATTTTAATATGTTCCTTGAGTTTCACTTAATGTTAATGAGACAATGTGCACAAAAAAACAAATATTATCCATAAATCGATTATTTTCTTCCTTCCTTTTGACCCTTTGCCTGAAATGATGTTTTTTTTTTAAGGGGCTGCTCCTTTAAAGGGTTAATTTGCCCCAAAATGAAAATGATCCCATAAATGTACTTGCCCTCAAGCCATCCTAGATGTAAATGTTCATTCAGCCAAACACAATCAATTATTAAAACATATCCTGGCTCTTCCAAGCTTTGTAATGGGAGTGAATGGTACAAATGCCCAAAAAAGTGCATCATAAAAGTAATCCATAAGGCTCCATCCATGCGGTTAATAAATGCCTTCTGAAGCAAAGCCATGCATTTTTATAAGAAAAAATACTTTTATAAAGCACAATCACTAGCTTCAGGTAACGGCCGTACACGAGTCTAGAGACCAATTGATGAAAATAGAGAGAATATCTATAGGAGACTTGAGTATTTCAGGCAAGAAAAGCAAATGAAGTCCATGTCTTGTCACAGTTAAGTTTTATTCATTCAACATTTCACATTACAAATATTTAAAAATTATGCATATTGTTATAAATAGTTGGCTGCAAACAATTAAATAACATTAGATTTTTCTTTTTGTTTCACTAGCACTTACAGACCAACTCCTAGAATATGGACATTTTGTATAACATAACTTAATTAGAAAGAAAAATACAAAAATAGGAACTTATAAAGTGAAATGACAATAAAAATTAAGGTGATATCTTAAGTAAAAAAAAAAAATGCTATTAATAAATACAACAACCTTCCCATACACAGTTAAAAACTATTGAAATTTTGCCATTAAGTAACATCGTTAACAGACAGATATTTAAATATTTATTTTCCTTCAGAAAATGTGAACCATATATTGTGGAGCACAATATAGCAATTAGTAAAAACTAGACACTTTAACATATTAAAAGCTTCACCTCAAAAATATAACAAAAATCTGATCAAAATTATAAAAATTAATTATACATTCCAATTAAAAATATACCAATAAACAGCTAAATACATTGTTGACCTAATAATTACAATGCAATCAATCACAGTAGCTTGAAATAAAATAAGCAAATGAGCACAAAACCTTTAATGTTTTAAAAATAACTTCAATTATTTATATTAGTACAAATAGTTTGATTTCTTTTCTTTTTTACAAACACCAGCATGAAAAGGATTACAATAACAGTAGAAAATGACTGTGAAAAACATATTAACATCTTCTTTAAATGTCGGCAATTAAAAATGGCATTAAAGAATTACATTGCAAAGAGTCTTTATCTGGAAAAAGTTCAAAAAAAGTATTGCACATAACAACTCCAAGTTAACTTGCAACATTTACCACATTCAAGTCTTAAGTTCCCCTTCCTCCAAACGGGTTTTGCGTTACTTCAAACAGACAGTGGGGATGAAGTTTTCTCAAGTCTTTTCACCAGCGTACTATAGAAGATGCTTTCGTCCTGCACTGCGAATTCATCGTTTTAGAGTTCTGTGTGTGTGTGTGTGTCCTACCGAGACTGGATAATATCGTGGGAAGAAGGGTGCAGGGGTGTGGGGTGGCCTTAAACGAAAGCTTTAGAACATCTGGTGCACAACCACAACAATTAATTTCAATAGCTACGTTTTTTTTTTCTTCTTCTCGTCATGCATGCTAAGGATTACAATAGGAACTAGTTGGCAGTTCAAGAATATATATTTTCAACTGTTAAAATACCTAGACATCAAACATCCATTCGTGTGATACGAGGAACCAGATTAGCATTCTCCTAATATTATTATAGTTTATATTCCAGCTATGGAGACAAGGTCATCTTTTAGCCATTTTTGCGCAATATGAACATGAACGACAACGTGTTCTTCTTACCATGCTGCTGTCAGCTCAAAATTTCCCAAGTCTAGGGTTGCCATTTAAATCTAGTGTACAAGAGCCAAGACCTTAAGCAATGCACTTTTGAACTCTCCTCTGCAGATTTGTCGCGTCAACACAAGTGCGTGCTTTAGTTGTAAAGATTCCTCAGCACTGAAATGTATAAAAAGCATAATTGAAAATAATATATATTAAATTTCACTCAACCTCTTTTTTTTTAACTCTTAAAATGAAAATTTCCATATATGCACATCTCTCAGTAACAAAAGTACAAAAGCTACCTTTCACAATGTGAAAAATTGAGGTATTGCAAAAAGGAGTTTTTTTTTTCCATTTGTGAAAAATGTGCCTAAAATGACTGTTGAAAAAAAAGTATTTAGAAAAGTAGTGCATAATAAATGTTTATATGTGCATGACAAAATAATTTAGCTAGAAAACACTGTACCAAAAAATCAGCAGGCCATGTATAAAATAATCATCTTTTTTTTTTTGTTGCCATCTTATTAACAGCAAGTTCTTCAAAAAGTGTTTAACTTCGAAAATGTTGGAGCGCCACAGCCAGCAGCTCGAGTGACGGTGCTGTCGGGACGCCATCATCACGCCGACGCGAGGATCCGTTTATCACTAGTGTATCACTAACTCCCTGACTTTTGCGCTTTACGGTTTCCATCGATTTGAATTTCTCATGCGTCTCCTTGTTGGACCTTTGGGAAAGCGGGTGGTTCTCACTAGTGTTACTAGGACTTAAACTGCATGCTGATCGATTTCAAGGCCAATCTTTGGTTTGCTGGAGCCCATCTGGTCTTTATACTGAATGGGACGATGACTGGGTTGGGGGTTGGGGGCCAAAAAAAAAAAGAATCAACCAAAATCAAATCTGCAGGGAGAAAGAAAGGAAACGTCCATGGTTTTCGCTAGCTACCACACAGCCATCTTTGGTTCCCTAATGTCGGAAAGTAAAAGCTCTTGTGTATTAGGTGAGCGTTGGGGGATGGAGAGGTGCATGGACTACCTTCAGTTATGCTTTACACTCAGGCTGAGCGGATCGGTCTTCTACGTAGCGTTCACTGCTGTTCTGCTCTTCTCAGGGCTTCGGGGGGCTGGGGAAAGGCTTACGAGACACATATTGCGAGTTAAACGAATGAAAACGAAAGGCTTGCCGCTAAAAGCCTGAGAGAACGACGGCAACGAAATCAAGTTCCTTGCATTGGAACCGGCTTGCAGGCAGACTACTGCAACTTTAACAACATACATTCCCCACTAGGATTGCTGAATCTCCAATTCAAATCAGGAAGTGACAGAGCAGATTTTCTCAATGTGCCGTTTGCTGATGTCATTTCCTTTTCTGTGGTCCTGCGGGGGAAAGGGTGAGACCAGCTTTGATTTTTTTTCCTTTCTCTATATATATTCGACTTAAACTAGCAGCTAAGCTTGAGGTATTAGTTTTCTTGCATGTCACAATGGAGATCAAATCCAGACAGCTGTTGTGGAATCAGTTGTTGTCATCAGGAAACATTAAAGATTAGCATGGTCTTAAAGTACAAAGTATAAAAAAAAAAAGAAACAGAGCGTTGAGAGAATTCGCTTCTTCTGTTTTCAAATCCCAAGCTTTGGTTAACAACTCAGATCTTAGACCACACATCTGCACTCTGGCTAGCGAAGGAACAAGTGCACTCGTCTTTTCGCACCTGCTCCTTTGCCTTTTCCGTTAAATTAAAATAGGACGTAATACTTCCAATCGCAATGTTAACAAAAAGCCAATTCTAAAAGTCATGCAGATACTTACTGACAAATTATACTAATACTCAATATATTCACATCTCTGTGCACTCGAAAATGAAATATAATGGAGTTATAAAAAAATAGAGAGATGGATTAGACATTTTCTTTTTCTTCCTGAATCTTTTTTTTGGATACACATCCATTTTTTTAAATATATTAAATGACAAATTAAAATCATATATTTTTTTGTATGCCTTTTTTTTTTTTAAGTTAAACTAAAAAGGAACCAGCAACAGAAAAGTGCATTTATTTCGATGATGATTCTGCGACTCCTCTCTCCCTCTCTCTCTCTCTCTCTCTCTTTACCAGCTTCAGTTCCAGCGGAAGGAGATGTGGCGAGGTCGGTCTCCTCCTTCCTTCACCAGGGGCTTGTGAAACTCGCGGCCGGCGCGTGAGTGGATGGCCGCCCAGCAGTATTCACAGTAATACTGGAGACAGGTCACGTTAGCGCAGAAGAACGGAGCGAACTTCCCTCCGCAGCGAGTCCCCTGACACTCGTCACACAGCTGGTCATCCAAGACGTATGGCTTCACTTCCACCTGGACCGAGACACATCAGCAGACGGTTACACACATACACGTGCCATTCATATCAAACGCTTGTATTGTTTTATTCAAATATTTGCTTTTTTTTGCATTGTGACATTTTCATGATAATTATGGGCATTTTCAATTCAAGTAGTTTGTAATCCTCATTATTCTTAATATTAACGGTCACTACAGCAAAAATTGTATTGTTACAATTTTAACCTAATTTTTGTAATGTATATGCTGGCATTCTTAAATGTGTATTGCTCGTTTAATCTGTTCTACAATTGATTATTCAATTGATATTATTCTGTTGTGTGATAAATGGTAAAAAAAAAAATAAAAAAAAAAATAATAATAATAATTAGGCAGTACAACAACGTATAAATACCAAAAACTGAAATTAAACCGAAGACCATTAAAAAACCTTTTCGTTGCTTGAAATACAAATTGAAGAAAAAAAATTGAGCTTACTTCGTTTCAGCTAGCTTCTCATTTACATTTAGTTTAACTTGATGTACTTAAACGACTGAAACAAAAATACAAATTAAAAAATCTATACAGACATAATCATGGAAAAATTACAAGAACTACTAAATTAAAATAAAAAAAAAAAAAAAAAATAAAATAAATAATATATATATATATATATATATATACAGGTCCTTCTCAAAAAATTAGCATATTGTGATAAAGTTCATTATTTTCCATAATGTAATGATAAAAATTAAACTTTCATATATTTTAGATTCATTGCACACCAACTGATATATTTCAGGTCTTTTATTGTTTTAATACTGATGATTTTGGCATACAGCTCATGAAAACCCAAAATTCCTGTCTCAAAAAATTAGCATATCATGAAAAGGTTCTCTAAACGAGCTATTAACCGATTCATCTGAATCAACTAATTAACTCTAAACACCTGCAAAAGATTCCTGAGGCTTTTAAAAACTCCCAGCCTGTTTCATTTCTCAAAACCGCAATCATGGGTAAGACTGCCGACCTGACTGCTGTCCAGAAGGCCATCATTGACACCCTCAAGCAAGAGGGTAAGACACAGAAAGAAATTTCTGAACAAATAGGCTGTTCCAAGAGTGCTGTATCAAGGCACCTCAGTGGGAAGTCTGTGGGAAGGAAAAAGTGTGGCAAAAAATGCTGCACAACGAGAAGAGGTGACCGGACCCTGAGGAAGATTGTGGAGAAGGACCGATTCCAGACCTTGGGGGACCTGCGGAAGCAGTGGACTGAGTCTGGAGTAGAAACATCCAGAGCCACCGTGCACAGGCGTGTGCAGGAAATGGGCTACAGGTGCCGCATTCCCCAGGTCAAGCCACTTTTGAACCAGAAACAGCGGCAGAAGCGCCTGACCTGGGCTACAGAGAAGCAGCACTGGACTGTTGCTCAGTTTTGCATGTCATTCGGAAATTAAGGTGCCAGAGTCTGGAGGAAGACTGGGGAGAAGGAAATGCCAAAATGCCTGAAGTCCAGTGTCAAGTACCCACAGTCAGTGATGGTCTGGGGTGCCATGTCAGCTGCTGGTGTTGGTCCACTGTGTTTTATCAAGGGCAGGGTCAATGCAGCTAGCTATCAGGAGATTTTGGAGCACTTCATGCTTCCATCTGCTGAAAAGCTTTATGGAGATGAAGATTTCATTTTTCAGCACGACCTGGCACCTGCTCACAGTGCCAAAACCACTGGTAAATGGTTTACTGACCATGGTATTACTGTGCTCAATTGGCCTGCCAACTCTCCTGACCTGAACCCCATAGAGAATCTGTGGGATATTGTGAAGAGAAAGTTGAGAGACGCAAGACCCAACACTCTGGATGAGCTTAAGGCCGCTATCGAAGCATCCTGGGCCTCCATAACACCTCAGCAGTGCCACAGGCTGATTGCCTCCATGCCACGCCGCATTGAAGCAGTAATTTCTGCAAAAGGATTCCCGACCAAGTATTGAGTGCATAACTGAACATAATTATTTGAAGGTTGACTTTTTTTGTATTAAAAACACTTATTTTATTGGTCGGATGAAATATGCAAATTTTTTGAGATAGGAATTTTGGGTTTTCATGAGCTGTATGTCAAAATCATCAGTATTAAAACAATAAAAGACCTGAAATATTTCAGTTGGTGTGCAATGAATCTAAAATATATGAAAGTTTAATTTTTATCATTACATTATGGAAAATAATGAACTTTATCACAATATGCTAATTTTTGGAGAAGGACCTATATATATATATATATATATATATATATATATATAAAAAATTGTATCTCAATGATACTAAAATAACACTGACCACAAGCGCAAAACTGATCAATTGTAATGAGAATTAGGGGAAACCATTGACATTAATTTTTATTTTTTAAATGCACCTTAAACCTTAATTTTACATTTAAATGCAAAATATATTTTCTTTTCTGTGTCTTGAAATATGACATTTTATTCAGGTTTCATGGGATTTTATCATCGATAAGTATGTCCTGAACATTTCAGTCTCAAAATCCCATCTTTCCTATTTTAAGTCCTGCATTAAAGAAATTAGGGCTGGGTTAAAAATATCGATTTCACGATTTTAATCGATTCTCATTTTAAAGAATCGATTTCAATTTTTAAATCTCAGGAATCGATCTTTTAGTCTATGATGTTTTCAGTTGATGAATGATGCTGAAATGTATCATGTCTCATGTAATCGCTCAGCGTTTCAACCGTGGAAATACGCCGATAAAACAACTTGTAAACAATGTCACGTAACGTCACATTTACCTCAGAAAAACCAAAGCATTTTGATAAATATATGCACTATATTGCATATTCGTTGTATTTTTACTTAACCTATTATTCAATATGTAATGTATTTTTTAATAAATCTGCCATGTTTTAATGACTGAAACAATTATGTCATTAAAAATGTATTATCATAGCATTATTATTATTAAAAAATACAAATCAGTAATATTATAGTGATGTACCAACTGGCGTTCCCTGTATAGTTTGCAGCATTAGTTGAGAGAGATTTTTTGTCTTGATGAATTTTGTCATGTACTGTACTTGATCTAAATGAAAACTTGCGAATAAAATCGAATAAAAATCTTGAAATTTGTGTCAAAGCCCAGCCCTGAAAGGAACGCATTTAAATTTCAACTAAAACCCGTTCATCAGCCAAAAATATGTTGAAATGTTTTAGTGTTTGAGTGTTTGTGAGGCTCGCTGGATCAATGCCATGTCATGGAAGAGGAGTGTGCATGTGTGTGTTTTGTGGAAGTCAGCACTGACCCGTTTATCAATTTCCCCATGCTGCAGTTGTACAAAACGTGCACTGATAGCAGCGATGTAGCTCTGCTGATTAGAGAAGGCCACCCGCCCCGCTCCCTTCGGGTACTTCAGCTCTGGGTCTGTGTCGATGCCTGCGTAACACACGCCACCATACAGCCGGTCCATGATCATCGCCAGCTCCACTGTCACAAACACAACACACTCCATGGTGAACGTTCAAAATAAAATAAACATACTCAAATAAAATGACAACTCCATGAAGTTTAGCAGTTTTGGGGAAGCGAATTTAAAAGTGTAGCCAATGCCAAGCTACATACTATTACCAAGCTACACTACAACTGTTCTTTTGAACATGCAAAAAATATTATGCTTTACACAAAAATATTAAGTAGCACAACTGTTTTCAATATTGATAATAATCAGAAATGTTTCTTGAGCAGCAAATCATCATATTAGAATGAATTCTGAAGGATCATGTGACACTGAGTAATGATGCTGAAAATGCCGCTTTAATCAATTTTTTTTTTTTATGGATTAAAGGTTAAATTTATAAACAGTTTTTTTTTTTATTTGAATAATATTACACAATAATATTTTTTATCAATTTTCATTTCAAAAATAATTTTCCCTGTATAATGTTCCCGCTGTGTCATGAAGCATTTCAACAGCGGTGGAGAGTTTCCTGATAACTACTAATTTCCTAATAAAGTACATTAAATATCCCACCACCCTCTGACATACAGGTGAATTTTTTAATACCAATTTTTTGGGTCAATATTTACAGGTATAACTCGTGTTAAAAAACCCCCACATATTTTCAAAGGTAAATAATGTTGAGGGAGCCACTAAAATAGTCACTGAATTCAATTCTAGGGGAGCTGGATTGGTTCATCCTGGCACAAATGAAATCAAACAGAGCGTACAAGTGATTATGCATTTAATGTCACACAGAAACGGCACTATTTCTGAAAGAAAAAAAAGCCTCAAACCTGCACGAAGTGGACGAGGCACTCCACCCACAAATATGGTCTTCCTGGGGTCTAGAGGCTGCGATCCATCCATCACAAAGTCACTGTCATTCAGATTCCACGGGCGAATCTGGACCTGTTACAAAACAATACATTGAGTTCAAATCCACAAAGAAAAGAATATCAGCTTTTATAAGGACATATAAGGGCAGTATAACGCCTGATTATCACAAAGTGCAGCTGTTAAAGATAAAAAAACTGCACAATGCACTTGATCCTTACAGGTTTGTCTTTAATGGTGGGGCTGGAAACACACAGGTAGAGTTTTCCGTCCTCCTCGATACAGGCATCAATAAGGGCTTGAACTGAGCTCTCATCTTGAAACAAGAGGAATGCGTAACCTTTGGGAAAACACATTTTAGAGTTAGAAAGCTGCAGGAAAGGCAGAAGTAGTAAATTTGACATTAAAAGAATAAATAAAGGATATGATACCAAAACAACTTTTAACATTATCGGTAGCACACAAATCTAAATTGTGACATCAATTACTCACCCTCATGTTGTTCCCAACCCATAACACATTCATTCATCTTTGAAACACACATTAAGATCATTTTAATGTGAGATATCGGTCCTTGTATTGAAAGTCCATTACACCAAAACTTTTATTAAAGACATTGTAAAAAATAATCCATTTGAATCAAGCCGTTTAATCCAAGTCTTCTGAAGAGACATGATTGTTTTATATGTTGAAGAGATTTATTCAGTCCATCATATTAAGTGATTGAGTCTCTTCATAACACTTCACCGCTCATATGAAATATGGATTGCATTTACAAGTGGAATGGACGTTTAGTGCAGGGACAAAATCCTTAAATTAGGGCTGGGGAAAAAAAAATATATTCTCATTTTGAAGAACTGATATTGATTCTTAAATCCCAAGAATCGATCTTTCAGTCTATGGTGTTTTCAGTTGATGAATGAAATAAGCTTCGTATCGCGCCTCCCATCCAATAAATCGCAATAAGCTTTGTGCTTTTATGTGTTAATTCTGTTTTACAAAGCTTTAGATTTAAAATTCTGTAAATTTTATTACAAAATGAAAACAATAAATACAGGTTTGGCACTCTTTAATGTTACAGATCACTGTAGCGCCTCACTTCAAGAGAAGCGGCGCGTGAACCGATCTTCTTTTTCTGCTTTACTACTAGTTACAGCACCAAATAAACATGAATGAACATCAGAAGTATGGTGAAAGATGCAGAACAACTGGACAAAATTAGTACCGTCTCACGTAATCGCTCAATCAGGGTCTCGAACGCAGAAAGACATTAACAAAACGGCTTTGTAAACAATGTCAGGTAACGTCACATTTACATCAGAAAAGCCTATACTTTTTCATTGTACTTTTACTTAAACTTCTTTAATATTAAATGTGTGTTTGACCAAATACTTCATGTTTTTATGACATCCACCATTTACATTTTTATATATATAAAACGAGTAGAAACAATTGTCATTAAAAATTGTATTATTATAAAAAATACTTCCTTGTGTGTAATTTAAAATGGAAGTAGCCTAGAAATCAGTAAATTGTAACCTTAATATAATATTGATGTACCAACTGGGGTTCCCTGTATAGTTTGCAGCATTAGTTAGGAAATTTGCCATGTACTGATCTAATCGATCAATATCGGATCGAATTTGAATCAAATCACAAGCTTATGAATCAGAATCGAATCGTGAGGTTTGTGTCAATCCCCAGCCCTATTAAAAATATCGAACGAAAGTCTAACGACATTAGGGTGAGTAACTGATGACAAGAATTTTCCTTTTTGAGCGAACTATCCTTTTAATAAGTACCAAAGTGCTGTCATGTGATGAGCCAGCAGAAACTAAAACATTGGTTACTATTAAAGACTGTTTCTCGAAAGCCTTTGAAAGGGTCCCATCTCTCCCAGTGCCGAACTCTTAGCTCACCTTTCGGGGGGAAGTACGACTTGCTCTCTGCTTTGTGAGGCCAGTCCACAAACAGGTGCCCGAAGCGGCGAAAACTAGCGGTTATCTCATCTAGAAAAGATAATATAGCAGATAAGAGCAAGCAGCTTTCGTGGAAAGCGTTCCAATGCTAACAAAGAACCTTGAAACCTGTTTTTGTTTTCATAAGCATGAGAGTAGAGGTCACCCGAAACACGTGTAATACCTTCGTCGATGTCAGGGGGGAGGCCACCCACGAAGACTTTGCGAGAATAGCGCTCGACCCGCTCTCCGTTCTGGTGAGGGAAGCAGTGTGGGGAGCCCAGGCCAGGCAGGCTCTGATCCGCTCGCTCCTCGTCTGGGAAACCATCTTCCATCGGGAACAGGGACGAGTGTCCTGAAGAGAGAGAGAGCAGGAACTATTATCTGTGTTACAATATCTGTGCAACACACAGGAAAACTCATTCCACTGACGGATTATTCCGAGCCCAAGAAATGCTAAGACAGACAATTGCATCATCTTGGTCGTGCAATTTTGAAAAGCGTAGGGATTTCTGAATTATGGTTACTGTGGTCCTGTAATCTGAGCAATTTTAGCCCACAGTTTCCGTACAATGATACACAGAGAGTTGTGTTAAAGGAAGGATGTGTGTACACTAGCGTTCAAATGTTTGGAGTTGGTAAGATTTTTTTTTTCATGTTTTTTCCAAGGATGCATTTTTTTAATAAATAAAAAACAAACAAAACAACAAAAAAACAGTAAAAAAAAAGGGATATTGTGAAACATTACTACAAGTTAAAGTTGCTTCTCTATTTTCATATGAAATGTATTCCTGCAATGGCAAAGCTGAATGTTAAGCAGCCATTACTCCAGGCTTTATTGTTATGATTTTGTGCTCAAATCATTCAATATTATTTAATGTTGAAAAGAGATTTTTTTTTTGTCAGGATTCTTTGATGAATAGAAAGACCAAAAGAACAGCACTTATTTGAAAAAGCAATCTTTTATAACATTATCAATGTCTTTACAGACTATCTAATTTAATGAATCCTTGCTACATAAAAGTATTAATTTCTTTAACAAATCGTACTTACCCAAAATTTTGAACGGAATTAAATTAAATCAGATTAAAATTTAACAAGTTAAATGTACATACTGTATACTATATTAGTTATGAACAAACCAGATTCCTGAACTGAAAACAAATGCATCTTTGAAATATTTGTGCAAACGTAGGATGGAATGTAGGTTTGCCAAATTTATACTAAAATAATAAGCTGTGCATAACAGATTTTAATGGAGTTTTAGGTGGTCTGCATTGTAGAAATGCATTTCTACAATTAAGAGAATATTTTGTGTCAAAATCTGTTAATGTAAGTGTGAATGGCCAGCGCATGTACTTCAGGGTCGTTCCGTGTCAAATCAACCAAATTTCAGAAACTTCCCCAGCTAAAATGCTAGATTTTGATATTTTTTCTGAAGAAAGACCAACATATATAGTAATCAAAGCCAAAATATTAAATGTCATGAAAGTATATTGACTGAGTAATCCAATATTTTGTGGCCACTGAAAATGTGTACAATTTTGGCTACCAATTTACTTATGGAACTGCATTAAGATCTCCATATCTCTGGAATTGAACCTTATAGGGCATTTAAAATGAAGATACTGAGAGAAATGTGTGTTAAAAACCAAAATCTAAAAGGATATTAAGATATCTTTAAAACTTTTGAGTTACAGGCATGCAAACTTGGGGCAAAAAAAAAAGATAATTTAGACTTGAGATTTGGATTCGAATTTCAGGGGGGTAAGAATGACTTTATAAAGATGGCAGCATCATTCTTTTATTTTTAAACAGAGATTGGTAGGTCTATTAGTGAAATCTGTGGACTTTAACAATCTTGGTTGCATTATATGCCAACGGTGACCTTTCAAAAATGGGAAAAAGCTCTTTTTTTTGCCCCAAGTTTGCATGCCTGTAACTCAAAAGTTTTAAAGATATCTTAATATCCTTTTAGATTTAGGTTTTTAACAAACATTTCTCTTAGTATCTTCATTTTAAATGCCCTATAAAGGTTCAATCCAAGAGATATGGAGATCTTAATGCAGTTCCATAAGTAAATTGGTAGCCAAAATTGTACTAATTTTCAGTGGTCAAAAACCAAATGTGTGTCACGTTGCATACAGCTGATACTTTTTTCTTTTAAAGAGGAATTTCTAAACCACAAATAATGTTGAAACTAGAAATGTATCTTGTTTTTATTTCCATCAACACAATTGCATAGAATATACCCGTCTGAGTGCCATAAAAAAATGATCAAATCAGCTTATTTTAGCAGGGGAGCTCTGGTTGAGTTGTCCGAATGAGTCTTCAGTAACAGGCCGAGAGCTGGAGAATGTATATTAGTTCACTGGCTCAAGCCACAGATTTCCTCCTGACGTGACACAACACCGGCCTGAGCTGCTTTTCAAGACTTATGTAAAAGACTTAGTCACAACTGTGGCCTGGATGGGTGTGTGTGTGTGATGGGGGTTGTACAGACCACAGAACAGCCACAATCAAATTTACTCTTCACCAAAAAATCTTCTGAGTACAGCAGAAAAGAGGCACACAATCGATACACAAATGGAAATGAAGGTTGCAAGTGTTCATGCAAACAATTAGCAATGCCCCAAAACATTTCATGCAGATGCTGGATTATTCCACCGATAATTATGATAGTTTGAAAGTCTTTTTCATTTTGCTCATTTGGATTTGTTAAAAGTTTTCTTTACCTCGTCGCCTCCCATAATTCCTTGCTGCATGTAAAATAAAATGATCACACGTGAAGTAACACATCCCCAATGAAAATGTGAACTTTCTGACTAAACTGTAAAAATGAACAGTGGAATTATGCTTTTTATATCAAACCTGACTGAATCAATGTCACGTTTTAAACTAATGTGTTGAAAAGTATGGGCCAGTTTAGATCAGTTAGCTGACTAATTTGGATGAATATAATCAAAATCTTGCAAAAACTGTACAGTTTGCACAGTTTGTTGGCCAAGTACTCAAACACTGTTAACAAGACTCACACTAAACTGTCTGGATTGCCTCGGCTCAGTGACTGAGAAGACTGGGTGCATGTATTTTTTGAAGAAGCACTTGTGTGATTCAGCATATCTGTCCAAAGCATTACTAACTGCTGCCGATAACCAGATTAATATTCACCAGAGACATGATACCTCTCAAACTACAATTAAGTGAGTATTGGCACGTTTATTAGCATTTCTGAAGTAATTCTCAAGCGAAACGGTTCAAACAATCCACAAATGTTGATAGAAATCTCTGCATGGCATTTTATATTATTGTAAAAATACATTGTAGATACTGCCATGTATTGCTATTTAATATATTATATTGGTGCATATAAATGTAATATTTAAATAATATAATACTTCCTTCAGTTTCATTAAGAGAAAAAAAAAGTGTACAAAACATGTCTTGACTATTTTCATGTAGCTATACTACATTTTATCAGCATCTGACTTTTTGCATTAAACAATTCAAATTTAAAACACTAAAATAAATCAAGATATGTTCATACATCCAAAAAACAGGCTCGATTGAGATTTTTGCACAACCATACAAGATAATACACACTTATATGATGATATATATAATATCCTTTATTTGTCTTAATTGGGGTGAAACTGGCAAACTATAAATATTTGCATTACCTCACATCTCAAACGCATTCAAATGAAATGCTACAGCTAAAAGGGCAAGTCCTAGCAACAAATTAAATTAAGTAAGACAAAGTGCTCCAAACTAAACCTATTTTAGTACTTCCTTGACAGAAACATGCAGACTATTTTAACAACAGCTTGTTGGGTCGGTCTTCAGCTTGAGCCACAAGCACACTAAACCAATATAATATACTGTATGTACATACCATTGATGGGCAAGGGGCTGTCTCCTCCTGGATGGGTGAATCCGAGGCGACCTTCGAGAGAGGAGGGTATAAATCAGCCGTTTGAAATGACATAATACACAGGAGAGTAACCGGTCTCTCGTTTCACACTTATGTTATTTGTCACTTGATAAAGGTGGCTGTTCAGAAGCAAAAACAAGTTAATGTCACCTAAACAAAGTTTCCCTTACAGTTGATCAACCACACAATTGGAATTTGTTATACCATAACTAATAATATTTTTCTTCAAAATTTAAATGCTTTTAGAACCATTTTTAGTTTATACAACTAAAGTAACACCCCTAACCATAAAAATGACCAAAAAAAAAATGATTCAAACTACTTTACAGTAATACACGTTTTGACAAAAATAGGTAGGCTTATGAACACACCCAAACCCTCAAATAAAAACACTCCGGCTTGACCCAGATTTGCACAAATCAAGTGATTAGCCTATTTCAATGTCAAAACAGCAAACCTCGCCGAAAGCTTTGCAGGCGTAGGTGGTTCAGTGTTAACGGCGACTGATTCAAATCGCAAACTTACAAGCAGGTTTGAGGTTGGTGGTACTAACTCACTGAAATGGTTCACAAGAGTCATCCGAATGCGAATCGGACATCAAGAATTCACCGTGTTGAAGGTGCACCTAAAACCGCCATTCTACTCCTCCAAGGAATAACTGATGAAAACGGTCATCAGAAGGTGAGTTTGTAGGGTTTCAGGTGTTACATTTCATCTTCCAGAGTGCCTTTTTTTATTTGTATGACCATTGACTACAAGTCAGAACGTATTCCGGGTGTCTCGCAATACTCTCCCGGATCTAGATCACTTTCATTCTCATGCCGAACTGCCTGTGGTAGAAGAATGAGAGGAAACATCAAGGTTTGTTTCTCTCAGTAGTGTTAACATGGCTCTGGCTGCTCCCTCCTCCTGTTGTTCACTGCGAGAGCAGTCTGGTGGCCGGGGCCAGCACACCATTTTGTTGCTTTAGCAAGAACAGAGAGCTCTTTTACCAGCAAAGGACAATGCTGGAAGCTATTCAAAGCAACTTGTACACTGGACTAGTTCTGTTCCCCCGTCTCTGCCACACTGGGCTGGTGTCTGCAGGGTCACTCTTCTGGATCTGAGGGGGCAGTTATGCTCTTCTGGAGAGACGCTGACCCCGAGGCTTGTACTAATTTGGTTATTAAATTACAATATGAGAGAGAGCAGTTTTGATTCGAGAAACCATCCAACAGAGATTCCATTGTGTGCGTTTTTAAAAATCCACAGCAAGTTAACTGGAAGCATTAAGCATGGTCGAAAAGTGTAAAAATACAAAAGTCATCAAAAGTCATGCTCCCGTTTGGATGTGCACAAATATTAAATTATTATTGTAATTATTATTTGAAAACTAAAATACTATTCAAATTTTACTACGTTGCTCTACGTTAATGCAGTGAATCCACGATAAAGCCCAAGCATTAACTCGCAGTTATAAACGATTTTGAGACATACCTGTATATACTTCCTTTAAGTCTCGTTGAGGGAGACTTAAGAACAGGTTTAAGGTTTAAGAACATAAGGTTTAAGAACATAAAACACAAAACGCTTTTAGAAACTTCACTTAGCAAACCGTTATCTTTGTGTCTCTGCAACGTCTGTCAGCATTTTCTCACTCAAGCATATGGATATTATTGTTTTTGTCAACATGAACGTGAAACAATATAAACACGATAACCATATGCTGACTCGAGTGCATGTACGTTCTGTACGATATCTGGCGCAGTCTGCTTTTTTTTCTCGTTCGCACTGCTTTAGCTTAAATGCTTTTGTTCTTTAGATTTTGTTTACACATTTTTTTATGTTTTCAACTAAAAGAAAATCTTAAGATATATAGTAAGCTTGATGTGTATATTGCCTAATCGTAAGCTTGTTCAGAAATGGTCACAAAAACTTAACGAAAATAAAATAACGCCTTTCTCGTTAAACGTCATTTAAATAAACGAATATTCGATTTTTATGCGCCCAAATATTCAAATACAATATTTTTGAAAAATGCCCATCCCTAGTTTAAAGTCATGAAATGGCATTTGCATCCCCATTTTTACTTCGGTAACATGATTTGTTGTGAACTTCAATGAGAAAAATAAAACGGCAGAACACTTTATGCATCCAGAATTGATGGAAAACACCAGAATAGAACCAGGCCTGACTTCAAGTTCATTGTGGAGGTCAATCCTGAAACAGTGTTTCTAACACCATGAATCTGCAGTGCCACGGCAAACTAAATTATATTTGACCTGAGCTGCGAGCTTACAGTCTGAGCTGAATGTGATGAGACAAAAGAGACTGTCTGAAATGGCAAGAAAACAACCCAAGCAAGTTGTTCTTGAAGGCTGTAAAGCAAAAACAAACAAGAACAATCTGATTCACAAAAAAATGATTTTTATGAGCTGTTTTCTAATGGTGAATCATTCAAAAGCACCCACAAACTCATGTGTTAAATCAGCCTGATGAATTGTTCACTGAATGAACTCACTGAACCCGTCAGAGCAGTTACTGAATCAACATCTGACTCACTTACTGAACTTCCAGAGCTGCCAAACTTTAATTAGGAAAATTACAGACTGACTGTTCATATGACAATGTGCAGTTAAATATAAAGATTTAAAATAGTCTTTGTTTTTCATATTTTCATTTACAGAATAACGGTGCACATAGACAAAAAGACCAGTAATGTTAATTAAGAAAGTAAATGGGGTCAAATTTGATTTCACGTTGATTACCTTATTGCAGGTGTTCTTATAACCATTTATGAAAAGAAAAAAAAACAAAATGTAACAGTTCCCTTCAAAGCACCACCACAGATTACAAGTTCACAATTCACAAACTCTCCATGTCCTAAAAGCAGGCTGATGTGTTTATGAAGAACAGTGTAGCTTCAGCATTACACACACCACTGTTTGTAGGTCAACACAGAGCTTTATCTCTCTTTTTGTTCTGTTTGTGTGTGTGTGTGTAATGTATGTGTATGTGGGCGTGCAATGATTCAGCGCTAATGGGTCGCTTTTTACAGCTGCTCACTTTCACACCAAAAAATGTAACACCACATCTGTTGTTAAAGAAAAATACATAAGTATGCAAGAAAACACAGGGTAGAGAATCCCACTGGAGAGCACAAAGGTAACAAGTCTCCAAAGACAAAAAGGAAACGTTTTAATGCCCGTTCACTAGGGCTGGGCGATAAAACGATAACGATAATTATCGCGATATAATTTTTCTCGATAAAACGATATCAAGAGTTCGATAAATGTTCGATAATGTTTATGCGCAAGAAGCGGAACGAAACTCATTTGAACTGCGCGCCACACGGACCGTTAATCCGCTCGGCTCAAAGTCCAAACGGCAGCGCATCGCGAGCTCACTAGAGCAAATGCGTTTACTCCTTTCTTTTACTGTCTATGGTTTATTCTGATCAGTCTCGCTCACGAGATCCAGTGAGAAGAACACAAATGTCTCAGTGATTTAAACCAGTTTAAAGGCAGATGAAACAGCACTGACAAACAGGAGACACTGTGCGCAACGATTCAGTCAAGGCTTTTCAGTCAGAAGGCTTTTCCGTCTATAAATTCCCATCATTTACCATGGATTAACTGTAACGTTAGCCTAGTAATATTAACTGCACCATGAAATGTGGGATATACATACTGAATCGTATTATATTATTAATGTAGAAAATGTATTAGATGACTAATGGAATATAATTACAGTATTTAATCATGTATTTAGGCTACTGTTTTTCATACAAATACCATAGAAACCATAAAGTTACATTTTGCCATGATGTGAGGTGCTATAGGCTATGCTTGGTTTTATCTGTGGTTATCATGATCTAAATGCATGATACTGGATGACCAATGGTTAATTTTAATAAAACTTAAACAGTCAGAATATTACATTTTACCAAATAACATCTTTTTTAACAGATGTTAATGTTTTTGTTAATGAACATAAATTTAACATAGTAGTATTAGCTTGAGTTAGGACGCAATTTTACAGTCAACTCACTGTAAAATATGCATTTCAAGACAAAACATGTAATATTAATATTGCAGCCTGCACTGCAAACCTGTGCTGAAGATACGGACCATCAAAGTCAGTCATCAAAAACCTGTTTCAAGACTTGAAACAATATCCCCCATTAGCACATGCAGAAACTAAGAAATATATTTTTCTATTCAGTTATATATTTTGTTAAAGAAAAATGACAAATGTTTGAATGTTCTACCTGAGATTTGTGAAATGGCAAGTGTTTGTCATGATATGTTGATGTTCTAACAATAAAGAGTAGTTTAAAACCACAATTAATGCTCTGGTTTCTACAACTTTCACTTAGGAGCAAAAATCTGCCTTTAAACTTGAAAGAAATAAAGATTTGACATTTATCGTGATAATTATCGATATCGACTGATTTTTAAAAAATTATCGTGATAATTTTTTTTGCCCATATCGCCCAGCCCTACCGTTCACTTTTTTTTTCATTGTAATTCCATTCTGCTCAATTGGGAAATAACAAGCAGCTGTAGCCAGCAGCAGTGAGTGACCATAAAAAAAATATTAGATCCACTGTCTGCTCCAGAACATGCTTTAATACACGCTTGGAATAACGTCATGGGCTCATTAACTGCCGTTTGAATGCATTTACAACTGATATCAAAGGTGAGGCCTCCAGGACTGCTCTGCGATCAGTTTTCAGCTGCCGTAAAAGAAGAATATAAAAGTGATGCAATAAACAACAAATTTTCAAAAAATTATGCAATGACCAACAAATTTTCAAAAAATTATTGGGACACTGGTCACAGAACTGGAGCTCCATCAAATCAACATGAGGTCCAATAAAAAGCTGAGAAAAGAATTTTTTCGTCAAAGACTGTCAGGAGTCTTCAAAGGAAGTAATATGCGACCACAATGGTCAAGCACTTGTTTAGTGCATGTTTGCATAGAAAAAGAAAAGCAGAAACGCTGTGTGAACGACCCCTTGCTGGAGTACAAGCCAGATACAGCTTCCATTAGATTACAGAGAGAGCAATGCAACTTAAACCACGTGAGCAGGACAAAGGTTTTTGGACATCAATACGGTACTTTGACACACAATCTCCTTTGGTGGACTCTTATCTTACCTTTTAGAGTGTCTTGCTCAGCCCTCATGATGTCAATCAGAGAGTTCTCCAGAGAATGCATGTTAAAGCCATCGAATGAACGGGGACGATCCTGTGAGGGGAGAAAAGGAGGATGGGTATCAAGAAAAAACTACGATGGCATTTCTCATATCCCTCAGCTCTGCGGGAGTATCCCTTTCATCCACAATAGAGTTCAAGCTGTTGTGCTTTTGTTCATCTCAAAGAAATATATCCTGTTGAAAGGAAGTCACAAATGAAAGGCTCAACAGAGGCTCTAGACCAAAGTATAAATCCAATTTGGTGCTCACTACTCACTTGACCCCTAGATCATGTGGCTAATGTCTGTGTGACAAGTCTAATGATTGACATGACTTATAAACACAAAGGTTGAAAAACTGGCTGAGAAAGCACAGCCGCTTGATAAAAAAAAAACACTAGCGATGAAGATTCCACTTTACGGTTCCTCTGGGTTTATACGGTTGGGTTACAATGACCAACAAACAATGTTAACAACAACTCAAACCATGCACACAACCATATTTAAAAGGGAGAAAGCCATCTTTGACAAAGAGATAAAGCCTGAGATTAGCTATTTACATGACAAATGGCTCATACAGAACCTAAAAAAAAAAAGTCACAGGTTCAGCAATATTCTTACCTAGATCAAAATAGCCTAATTGAACAGTTGCATTTGACATTAGCCAAAAAGACTTTCAGTGTGTGCAAACCCTGGAAACTATTTTCATGGTTTTGGCACTACTAATGTCATGCTGTACTAGATAAACTACAATTTATTATTGGATAAAGTAAAAAAAAAAAAAAAAAAAACTGCAGGAGAGCCTAACTTTTGTACAAGGTTAATAAATGATGACTTTAAATGGATTAGGATATTCCCTTTACCTCATGATTCAGCATGCGTTTTAAACTGGATCAGAGGTCTCAAAACCGAGACTTAGGTATATGAAACACACCTCAGACTCAAGATTTTTCTTTCTATTGTCCACCAAAAGCAAACAATAACAGAATCTAGGTCTTCCTGTTTTTTGAAGGTCAGAAAGACATTCTATGCAATTACGTCAACACGGACGCAAAAGCATGACCAAAGCATTAGAGTAACAAACCTCTGCACGTTAGGGGTGACAGAGTTCCCTTCAAAGGTCCGCGCCAATTAGGGATGTCAATTTACACAAATTCCCATGATCAATCGTCGTTTAAATTAAAACTGAAGATTCTTTCATCAATTACTCACTCGTATGGTTAAATCTGCATGACGTACTTTCTGCTGTTAAAGACAATTTTGTCCTTTCAATGAAAGTCAATAGTGTCAAACGGGGGTTCAAAAACAGACTTTTTCAAACCGGTTTCAAATGACATGAGGGTAAATGACAGAACCTTCAGTTTTTGTGAACGAGAAGGTCACCAGGACAGGGCAGTGGAATGGGAAAAAAAACAAGGTCTAGACATGTTTTTTTTTTTTTTTTTTTTTTTTTTTTTTTTAAGTTGAACTACTTTAAGGCAGCGCTGCATTTTTAGATCACTGTGTCACACACGAGACTCTGACACAACAGTCAAACACATCCTTCAATGTAAATATAGAAAAACAATAAAAAAGCATAGTGGAATGCAAAAACCTTTTCTGTGTGGACGGTCCCTTAAAATCAGTCCAGATTTGAAAAGTCATACAGTGTATTCCAGCCTTTAGATGTTATTCTCCACAAAATCCACTACATGTATGAATGGCAGCGTTATATGTGGAATCATGCTTTGTATTCCCATTCTTGCATAGTGTGATTCAGGGCTAAAACAACCCATAGCCCATTTAGAACTATCTCTTAATTAATACGGCAGCTGTGGTTGCCATACATTTACCGTAAAAAATACAGTCGCAACATTTTAGGTTTTACAGACGTAAATTTACGGTAAAAAAAAAGAAATTCATAATCTGATAAATGTTAATTTACCGACATATTGAAGTACTAATATCAGTAATACACTGACTACCACAGTGGTGATTAGAGTCACATGATGAATCAAAGCTCATCACAAGCAGCTTTTCCACAAGCCGAGAAAGTTCATGATAATATAGAAACTGCACAGTGTCATTCACACAAACACTAAACACCATCATGAAACTTTAAATGCAATAAACATTCATTTAACAACATTAAATGTAACATAAAACAGTAATGTACATAACAGATTAAAAAAGAAAATCTATGAAGAAAAATACATCAAATGTGAAGTGTCACACAGGGAATTGTGGGAATGTCAATTTACGTTTTCTCACTGTAAATTACAATGATTTGTACTTTTTCACGTCAAAAAATTCACCGTATATAGTACGGAAACTTTAACCAGTTAACAGTTTTTTACCGTTAAAGTCATGATAATGCTGTTTTTGGCTTTAACGCCACTTATGCCACCTTTCTCAATGTTTTAAACGCAAGAAACCTGCTCACAGCTACATATACCATGCCACCGGGTTCAGCCGGCTATTTATATAAATAGCTAACGTGTTGTACTAGAGCTCCAACATAACGCAGCTTCCATCTGAACGGGCTGGAGCCATGATTAACGGCACAATCTGCTCGTGCTCAGTCAGATCTGGCAACTGCTGGGACCTTCAGAGCACCACTCATCCCCCTCAGCTTAGAGAGCCCGTGTGCTCACGCAGGGCACTTATGCCACTGACGCGCTGATGCTGAACACGAGAGCAGGCCAAAGGCCGTATTCAGAATAACTGCACAGTACATTCTGCTGAGAGCCCTTTGATGAAGAACCGACCCCATACACCAACCCCATTGAAGCCACCATTGAAAAAACTGCATTCTATACACCATGTCTTATTAAAAAGGTGTTAATAAGCACGTCCCACTCCTTAACGCGAGAGCTATTTCGGGTTTAACTATAATTAGACTGTGCACAGGGCTTGCTGACTCAAAGGCCTTTACCCACCAGGGGCATGTTTTCAGGTCATCATAGTTCAAGCGATATGGAAAAAGTCTGATGTGAGCTTTTCAGAAAGGGACCTTGATGGAACACCCTGATGTGAGTGATTAAGTGTGGCATGTTACGGGTGATTTTAGGAACGACATTAATCTGAAATGTCATGGCTAAACTAATGAAAAGGGGAGACGGGGAGAATGAGCGGCAAAGGCTTGACATTGTTTTTTATGTTGCAGCAAAAGGTATTTCAAAGCCTTCCACATCAAATCACTCTAAAGCCTATTAATCCGGCCTTTCCGCACGGTTGGGAAGGCAGGGTGTATGGAAACTTTCCACAGGGGAGCGCAACTGACTCCGCTGATAAAGTAATTAAAGTGTAGAAAGAGCTCTCGGTCAGATAGATGGTCAAATAACCATGAGCGTCATGGTCATATCCCAATCGTAGACCTTTTCCCATTGGAGAACTTTTTGGTTTTCAACTGACAACTGAAAAAATATATATTACTACAGTATCATTACAGTAAATTACAAAAGCAGAATTCCAAAACTAAATAAATACAACTTCAGAACTCAGAGTTGAAGGTAAATATGAAACATTAAGATTTCCATTACACGAGAGTAGATATTAAAACTTCATGCTGATTTGTACTCGGCTTTCACCAAGATAAGCAACACTAAGACGTAGCTTTACAGTAAACTATGCTTCTCCATCCATTTACGCTTCTTTCCATATGGTGGTGTGACTCCCCTTCTGTCCAGCGTTAATGGCTGCAGTGTACTTGGCGCGTCAGCACACAAGACGGCTGCAACTACAGTGTGGTCTCCCTAGTGGACCAGCACGACAACCGTCTGGATTGAGCCGAGTAGGGGACATCTCTAGGGTCTTCAAGTGGGCACCTTCTGTCCTCAGTGTTTCGTCGACTAGCCCACGACACCTCAAGAGGGCTCGACAGTGACTCTGGCGTCCCAGAGTCACCCCCCTCCGTCCCCCACTCAACTCAGCCCAGCTTACTGACCTTTACATCCCTCCTGCTGCTGAGACCTAAAAGGATAGTTCAGCCAAGAATTAAAACTCAGTCATTTACTCACCCTGATGTTGTTCTAACCCACAAGACATAAATTAAGATATTCTAATGAAACCTGAGGTTTATTTCCCTCCACCAAAAGTCCAGGTAACCAAAACTTAGAAGATCCAAAAAGGTCATAAAGTGTGTCGTACAACAAATCCATATGAATCAAGCAGCTTCATCCAAGTCTTGTGAAGACATTCGATCACTTAATAAGATAAGCAGATTAAATTTAAGATGTATTAACATCTAAACAATGATTAACACACATGTATAGAGCAAATCACATATGGTAAACACAGAAGGCCAAATATGCCTGTGTGTCATGCACAAGAATCGATGAGGTTTGTTCCACATACACACACGCACACACACACGCACACACGCACACACACACACACACACGTGACAGATGCACAAGCTTCCGTGTTCACCATATGTTATGCGCTCTATGTATGAGTGTTTATTTATTTATTTATTTATTTATATAAAAGCCTAAATTAAATCTGTTCAACATATAAAGCAAAGAAAGCCCAGTTTGGTTTACCTGGAATTTCACTGAAGGGGCAGAAACCTCTCCGGTTTGAGTTTTGAAAATTAAGAAAACATTATTGGTTTTGGAACAACATGACTGAGTAAATGATGACAAATGTAATTGTTGCCCTTTAAAACAGTTTAGTCTAAAAACATAGGCCACCAACAGAAGCCTATTAATTGTACAGGGCTCTAGACTGCGACTAAATGGTCTCATTTGTGAACTTTATTCGCCAAAAGCGGAGCAAAACAGCGCTACATGGATTAAACCGTTACACACGGACCATTTATCAGCTCGGCTCAAAAGACTAGATGAGCAAGAGCGAATGTGTTCACTTGCTGACCAGTCTCGATCATGCGAGTGACACGACCAAACAGCGTTGTGAGATCCAGTGAGAAGCATTCGAGTTCTCCTAATAAAATCACTAACGTCTCTACTCCACTAAAGCCAGATGAAACACTGCTGACTTTAACAACACTGATGCTGAAAACAGGGGAAACATTGTTTGTGCCATGACAATCCAGTCAGAAGGCTTTTCATCCCACAGATCACCAACATTTACCATCGATTTACTGTAGTAACACTAACTGTAACCATGGTTTTGTGGCAGAAATGTGGGATAACCATAATGAATTGTATTATATCATAGACATGTATTTAAGTAATGGAATTTAATTACAGTTTTTTGTATATATAAGATATATAAATTATACTTAATGTGTTTAAGCTATCATGGTAATGAGATGCTATGTGTGGTTATGATCTACAAATGCATGATACGATGGAAGACCAATTTAAATAAGAGTAGAATTCTAAAATAATATTTAGATTTGACCCTATAAAAATGAGGCTATTACATTTTTTATAGATGTTAAGGTTTTTGTTAATAACAAATAAATGTACATCCGCATCTCAAGCTCAAGATACTGCAACTGTCAAATGTGCATTTCCAACAAACAAACATGTAATACTAATATGTTATATAATTAATACTTATTTTGGGTGCTACCAAATCAGGTGCTGGTGTCACCATCTGTAGAACTTGGTGGCACTGGTGCTACTGCTTCAAATGTAAGCTGTTGAACTGAGAAAAAAAATTATAATACATATGCCATGTTAGATATTGCTTGACTGATCAAATTAACTCTGTTTTAAGGTTACTCTTACAATTTATTTAAAATTTCAAATGCACTACTTTTTTTTCAGTTCAATGCACAAAAAACGTCCCGCTGCTATTGATCATACAACGAAAGCACATACATTGACCAGGGAATATAGCACTCCAATCATATGGCGTCCATCTTGTGCAGGTTTACATAGAAAAACAATGGAAAAGCAATGCATAGGAAAAACGAGTTCCGGTTGAACAGATTCTAAATGACAGAGTTTTTTCATTTTTGGGTGAGCGAACCATTTAAGGTTTTAACACCAAAGAGTCTAAATCCAAAAAAACACTTTCTTTGTATCACACAAACAAAGACCACTTAGAATAGAGTCTGTTTCATGAACTGTGGAGTGAATGTCCATGCAGAGGCAGCCTGAAGCCCACACAATCATAGGAGACTTTAAAGAAGATTATAGAGAGTTAAGATGATGGCTAGAACATACAAAGCAAAAGACCTGGCTGACCCATTGCATAGTGCCCTAAAAAACACGCCATACTTATTACTGTAACAAAAATCTGCATCTAAAGTTACAGAATTAAGCTAGAAAGGCATAAACGCGATCAAATAAAAAAAAAGGGTGAGAGAATGATTTGCATGGAATGTAAAATGTAAAGTATGTCATATTAGGCAACCGCACAGTCAAATCCTTGACTAACCCTCTTTTCTTTACGATAAAGCCGAGCGACAGACGACTATTTGCCGTGGGCACCTGCGCCCCATGACAATAGCCAATCGAAAGCTGACCTTGCAAATAAAACAAACAGCTTTAAAATGTCTCCATGTCAGCTTGATCGCTAATTGAGCTGTGGGCATATAACAGCCCAAATGGATTAAAAAAAAAAAAAAGAGACACTTTCCAACAGCCATATTTGTTTTTCTGTTTTCTTTACAGTGTCTTCAATCATCTAACCTTGTCACAATATCCATCTTCACCATCACGCATTGCATGTCCCATTTCTCATTTTCTCTCCGAGCAACTGCTTAATTACACATCTCGGCAGCGCCTGTTCATATGTGTGTGTGAGTGTGTGTGTGTGTGTGTGTCCTGACCCCCCTCCGGAGACAGCCTTTGCTTTCACACCAAACATCAGATATTCTTGGCTGAGAGTACACAGTGCGTGTGGAAACTTCCAGCGACATTATGCAGTGCTGGGAATCACATCACGCATTCAACCAGCTGGAGCAAATAGCTGAGAATAAGAGCTGCCTGTTCTCAGCGGTGGAAGCCACAGGTTCCAAGTGCTATCGAATACCTTTAGTTTGTTGGTTTTACAAAGAACAGAACACATCTAGATCACCAAACTGCAGCCCGACCCAAGTTTCTATACCAGAGGATGAGCTCTGCGCACAAACACCTCGATAAGAGGATCTGGAAGGCACCTGTTCCCGGGAATCAACCGAAAAAATGAAGATACACTGACACAAATGACTGATGGCCCATAGAATTGACGGTAGCTATGTTTCCATCCAAATTTGCGAATTTAACTCATGCGCAAAATGGGAATATTGCATAAAACATTTGCGAATAAAGCACCATCCAGTGAGCCGAAGAGAACAAAATCGTCTCTTCCTGATAGTTTGGTGCATATCAATGAAGAAAATGGAAGTTGCAGCAGTAGGAGAAGCCATTGTATACAATAATTTTCGTATAAAAAATGACTTGCACGAAACACGACCGTGTTATCTTGCATTCGAATGCCTGCTGTTTGGGAACGCCGTCATGCAATACAGTTCTAGCATGCGTTTCCATCATAGTTTATGAGCATGTTTTCTTATTGGATAAAAAAAAAAAAATAATTATCAGACTCAATTGAACGTATCATAAAAAATGCTGGGTTGTTTCAACCACAAATGTTTGGGTCACATATGGTCAAAACCAACCGTTGTGTTTAAAAATGAAAAAATGTAAACCAACCGTCGGGTTTAAAATTTTGAAAATTTAAACCAACTGTTGGGTTTGAAAAATAAATAAATAAACCAACCATTGAATGAATTTAAAAAAACATTTTTACAAAAACATTACAACAAACATTTGGGTTTGTTGTAACCTGGTTCCGCACCGTTGGCTCTAGTCTGACGCCGTCGGGTTTTTTTGGGCGTCGGCCCTCGGTGAAAGAGGGAACTCTGATTGGCTGTTCAGCTTAGTGAACGAGTCAGTGCATGAGAATAATAGCAAAACAGCGAGCAAAGAAGTCAAAACGGTTCAGATAGAAGGCTGTTCGAATGTTACGTCATGATCGTCATCTTACCGGAGTGTTCCTTGGTGAACATTTCAATATTAACATGAGTGGAGTGGAATAAAGAAAGTGTTAAGCAGGATTGATATTCAAAACGGTAAGCACACACTGCTTTGTTTATGGTTTGTGCATCTGCAGCGTCGGTTTCCCTTTTTGAATGACGAATACAGATGAATATATCTGCAGAAATAGACAGTCGTCTCATTTACACGCAGGTGCAGAACGTGCACTCTAGCTGACAGTCGGCTGCAGTTCTCTCGCTGTGTTCAAGTGCAGCTTTTTCCCCGACGCAGGCGACGTGAGGCCACAACACAGTCGGCTTTCATCAGCGCTAGTTTTTTGGCGTCAGTTTGGTGTGTCGCGGGCTTAAAAATAAAATTAAATTTAAATCAAACCAAAAATTAACCAAAAAAGTTGGTTCTGTCCATATGTGACCCAAACATGGATTGAAACAACCCAGCCGTTTTTAGAGTTTGTTTTTTTATGTGCATTTTTTTTAATTGATGCGCATCTTGGCATCTTATTTATGCAATATCCCAAAATGCACATAAAAATAGGTTGATGGAAACATAGCTACTGCTTACTATAACACTAAATTTAAATATAATGACACAATGTCATTACATGTATGAAATGAAACTCAAGAGGCAATGATGCGCTCAGTCATGTAGAGAGAAAGATAGAATTTTCGAGTTGAATGCACATGAATGCCACCACAATGTAAATTAATTCATAAATTAAATAAAAATGCACTGCATGTGCAGTCTTTAGTAATAATTTTGTTAGAAAGTAGAGTTAAAAATCTTGCTGTAGGCCTATTTATTGTAGAAAAGGTACATAGCTCAGACCAAAGTGATTTGAACGCACAATGTCGTAATTACGACGTCCCCTCTCATAAATAAGAACTTCCCAGGAGGACTTGAATGCACCATAAGATACAAGGACTAGCCAAGGTCACATGAAAATTAAACCGACATGCTCAAATTTAACAAAATTCAGATCTTCAATCGTTTTCACCACATTCTGAGCTACAACATTTTAGGTTTTAACTCGCATTCACGGTAAAAAAAAGTTTTCATTCACTGATAAAGTGACATCATTACTAGGGCTGCAACAACTAATCGATATAATCGATAATAATCGATTATGAAAATCGTTGTCAATGAATGTCATTATCGATTAGTTGCTCTGCTTACGTCACGGGGAGCATTTACTGGTGATTGGTTGAAACAGGCCTATCATGATGCGGCACACACGCACACACACGCAAGGTCTCTCTCCCTGTGGCGCTCTGTCGTGCGCGCGCTACACAGTTTGGACTTTGGAGCACTCTCTTCTGTCTCGCATGCGCTCTCTTGCTTGCACGCTCTAGATTCCGCTCTAGAGCCGCTATCAATATGCGGGAGACTCCCGGAACTTCCGGGAGACTTGGGATGTCTGTATTTTGTCTCGGGCATCAGGTTGTGCAATCATTTCGCTCGCAACATAAGTGATGGATTAAAATAGCGCTACGCAGAAATAGGCTAAATTAAAACGGTGTTTAGAAAGTGAAGCACTAAATATAAAGGCCGTTATTAACAGCAGCAGTAAAAGATTGTTTTTTAGTCACTGTAGTCAGTGGTTTTCAGCGAATGCTTGAGCACTAATGCATCATTTTCTTGTCCTTTTAATCAAGCCTGTTTGCTGCGTCTCCATTCCGTTCTCTTTTTATAGCATTTGTCTTCTATTAAGTTTTAATTGTTTTACAAACGCGATCTACTGCGGCTCTACTACGTTCACACGCTTTTTTTCAGTCTTTCTATATTTATTTTAGCAATTTATCCTTATAATTAATTGAATCTTAAATAAAAATTAAATTAATTATGTACTTTACATGTTTTTGGTTTCTATCTTCACATCTGAACATGTCTGTGTAAATTAGTTTTTAACAAAAATTATGTTAAAACAATGTTGTATATAATTTAGATTTTTTTGTTTTTCATGGTTGTCAACTTGCCATCAGCAATTATCATTAAAAACAATGCAAATATTGATATTAGTAAAACTCAATGTGTGGCTTTTGTACACTTTTACACATAAATACCATGATTAAGGGTTTTATTTAGTTGTAATAAACAAAAAATCAAATTGAAATTTTATCCGATTAATCGATTAATCGAAAAAATAATCGTCCGATTAATCGATTATGAAAATAATCGTTAGTTGCAGCCCTAGTTTAAAGCCAGATGAAATGGCGCTGACAAACAGGAGAAACACTGTGTGCAATGATACAGTCAGAAGGATTTTCAATCTACAAATCGCCATCATTTACCATGGATTTACTGTAGTAACACTAGCAGCACCATGGTACTGAGGCAGATATGTGGATATTCCTGTCGCTGAAGACACACGTCAAAATCAGGCAACACAAACATGTTTCATGACTTGAAAGATAGGATTTATTTTTGTTAAGAAAAATGACTGGAGAACGACTTTAGAGAATTCAAAAACATGAAGTGTTTGTCAAGTTCTGACAATAAAGAGCAGTTTAAAACCAGTATTAATGGTCTGGTTTCTACAACTCACTTAAGAGTAAAGATTTGACATTTATCGGGATAATTATTGATATCGACTGATATGAAAAATTGTACTGTGATTTTTATGGCCATAAACCCAGCTCTATGCCAAAGTATTAAAGCTGCATGATTAATCGTTAAAAGATTGCGATCTCGATTCAAACACCCACAGAATCTCATTCCTAAATGACAACGATTCGGCTCCAATTAAAACTTTGACAAAATCACACCAAAACATTCAGATCTGCATTTGCGCTGCCGCTGACCCAGAGAGAACAGTTGTCATGTATGAAACAGCATCACAAACAAGTCTTTTCAACCACACAGTATCATTATTTATGTGTTACAAATATTCATATCACAGAAGTACTAGCCTAGAATAAAAGTTTATAGTTCAGATATAACCACATCAATGGAAGCGATCAAAATAGACCAAATCACCTTTTGAGAGTAACTTAGTGCTTCAAATAACGATTGTATCAATTACATTGTTACGCCAGTAGGTGGCGACAAGTGACTCTTAAATGTATTTGTCATTGAATCGTTCAAGAGATTTGTTCAAAAACGCTGATTCATCCAGTACTGAAACAAGTGAAGTATTTACGAGTGATTCATTCATTGACTCAAATAAAAGAATTAATTCTGATTAATTTAACATTTTAAACAGACTGCAGCAATTAACATTTTGTCAGAACCTCTAGTAAATTACATGTTATTTTGTTTAGTTGTCTGTTGAGAACTGTGGGAGAATCGTGATCTCAGTTTGAAACAAAAAAAATTATAAAAATCTAGGATCTTTTCACAATCATCACTCCACCACATGCGCGCACACACACACACACACACACGCGAGCGGTTCTAGTACAGCTTATAGACACTTACGACCATGTTGTACTACAGCTGCTGCAGCATAAATTAATTGAACTTTATATTTACGTATTGTATACCACCTTAACCCATATTAAGATCTGTTAAGGTAGCATCCATCTTTCTAGCTCCAGTTAAGCATGACACAAGGCCAAAAATATTCTACCAGGAATAAAACAGGTCGGCCGACATTTTAAAATCTGTAGTGCTATGATTAATGTAATGGCTTATGCAAATGTGATCAAATGGGTCAAAAAGACAATGTCTACATTACTATTATTCGTTTTGTAAGATTAGCATCTAACCATCCCAGACAGTAGGCAACACTTCATTTTTGAGCTGTTGTCAGCAACTAAAATCTCACAGAGCTGTTTGGAAAACAAAACAGGCAGAGCAAAGTTAGTCATCCAAGCCTCTGGCACATATTGCTTTGGGCCCAACTCAAGCTGAATTTGTCACGATGTGCCATGAGAGAGCAGAAACAGGCAAATTAGAGCTGTGCAAATGCACAAAACGATCCATGTGTTTATGGGGTTCACAGTGACAGCAACTGCAGCTTTAAAACCACCAGGCATCATTCATTTTCAATGTAAACTGCCGATTTCTGACAACAGGAGCAACAGAGACTGTCGGCAATGTGAGAAAGTTGACACATTGCAAAGATTACAAATGGAAGTGCGGAGACATGCAACACCTTTCAAATAGAGAGTAATGCTTGATAAACATTTTATGTACAAGTTATGCATTATTAAATAGCTGTAATTTTAAGTATTTAGGCAAAGTTAAGGCCTGTTCACACCAAGAACGATAACTATGTTAGTGTCCACAACAACGGATGATAACACTGTTTAATTTAAATGTGTGCGGTCAGCCACTTTAAATGTTCGAGCTCTTTAAAGTCATGTGGATTCTGATTGGCTGTTTATTGTTCATCAGCTGGAAAAAAAATCCTTCAAACGATATCGTTCCTCTTTGTCGTTATCGGTATAGTTGGTGTGGATTTCCCTGTTCTCGTAAAGGTGCGGTCACATTTAATGTTGCTTGACAAAATTTTACAGGCAAAATACAGCCAGAATCCACGTGAACGAGAAGTTTTGCGTGAGTGCAAAAGATTTCACTCATGTTCAAGATGGTCATGCAAATTCGCCGCTTTGACCAACAAACAGCTCCTCGGTTTGAAAGTGACGTGATGCTATTGAGAAATGACCTATTTTTGGCAGTAAAATTGCTGAAATTTCACTCATGTGACCGCAGCTTCGGCGATGTACAACCAGCTTTGTATTGTTGCAATGTCAGCAGTAAATGAACAATGTGTACTCTTTCTTTGTTACCTGAACCAAGATATCATAAGTTTGTCAGAAAAGGAAGTCTATTGTCAGCTCTAGAGCTTTCATGAAAACTACAGGTTGTACTTGCACTTTCTAGTATCCAGCTCACAGATAAACAGATTGAGTTCAGTTCATCATGTTGTAGTTTTCCTACCTTTTTGGTAGGGATGCACCGAAATTTCGCCGCCGAAAATGATCGCCCATTGATAACTAGTTAAAAAATAAATCTGTTAAATCTGAGTCTATTGCATAGAACTGAATGAAGAATAATATATTGTTATACAGTAGTCAACATTTGAAGTGGATCAAAATCTTTCATCAGAGTTATACATGAATTTTGAACAATACTCGTTCTTGTCTTAGAACAACTTTTCTGATCCACTTCAAATGTTGACTACTGTATTTATGTTTAATATTATTTTACTAAAGGCCTATTTTCTGTCCAATTTTTATGTTACTTTAAATAAAAATAACTTATTTGGCAAAAGGGAACACCGCAGCGCTTCCTTTTTCTCTAGTCATGTAGCACCTTTTTTTTTAATGCTTTCTACGGCATATGCACATTTTATTAAAAGCCCATCTTGCAGGCTATGAATTCCCACTTTAAAAAATTACAGTTCACGTCCTTGGTGTGAACCGGGCCTTTATCAGCCAGACCAATATATCGGTTATTATCATTACCTATTTTGAGGCATATCATCATCATCATCATGTCAATATTACACATACCTGGAAAGGAAAGATATTCTCGCTCCTGCTGTCATCCATCCAGGACTTGGGGTTGAATCCGGGACTGGTGCGGGAGTACTTCTGCTGGGGCATGTGGTTGTTGGGGAAGGTCTTCTTCAGCGGGGAGATGGAGTTGAGAGGCGTCATGCCTCCATTCAGGCCTCTGCGATACTCGCGACCCTGGGACCCCCCCCACCCGCCGTAACCCCCACCCGGGCTCCAGGAGGTGGAGGAGGGAGAGGGCGAGGGGCTCTGGTAGCTGCCCCAAGGGGAGGGAGGCTTGCTCAGGCTGTTGGAGAGATGCGGCAGCTGGCCGAAGGGGGCATTGCGGTGTGGGAACGGGGGCTGGTGAGGACTGGCCGGGGAACGCCGATGCTGCTGGTGCTGGTTGTGGGGGTGCTGGAAGTGGGGGTGGGGGGGGTGGTGCTGAGAGATTGGACCAATCTGAGGGGAGAAGTTGCCTCCGAAGCCCGGGCTGACATGGTGGGAGAAATTCTGGAACAGCAGAGGGCCGTTGTTGGCGGAGGCCGCCGGGTTGAAGAAGCTGATGTCCTCATTGATGATGGTGGAAGGAGTGGGGGGGATAGCAGCTGACCAGTTGTTGAAACTGGTCAGGGAGGAGGAGGTGCTGGATTGGGCAGCCGTTCCCAGTCCCGAGGGCTCCTGATAGTCAAAGGGCGTCAACACGGGGGAATCCAGACGAAGCTTCTCCTTGCCGTTGGTCCCGTCGGATGACCCACTCTCCACTTTAATCTCTTCAGCGCGAGCCTTTTCCAGCTCGGAGATGATCCCACTCTCCTGGTGTCCGGGCGAGAGCTGCTGTTGTTTCTCTTGGGACTCTTGCAGCTCCTGCTGCTGGACTTTTGGCTTTTCCGAGCCCAGGATTTCATCTTGCATGTTGCTGTGAGCGCCGGCTGCCGGGAATAGCCATGTCGAACCGGTGTTGGTGCCATTCCCAGCAGTGCTGCTGTTTATGAAAGTAGCAGGGCTGGCGGTCGCATTTTGGTGGTGGTGTGGGGGTTGCAGGTGAGGGTGGATTCGTACTGGGAAAGCAGACTTGTTGCCAGTGTTGTTCTGCACTAAGACTCCAAACCCGTAATCCCCCATTTATGTTCTCCAGTTCAACCTGGCTCCAACACAGTTATTCTTGCTTCCTATGCCCTAAAAAAGAACGCAAATACAAGGTTAAAATACTCAATGAATCAGTTGCACAGCATAATTCATGACACACTACACTAATAAAGGGTGTGTTTATTGGCAAAAAAATAAAGGGTGTGTTCACACTTATAGTTCATTTTGCTTGGTTCGTTTGGTCCGGAACAAAAAAAAAAAACACATTTAGGCTAGTTCTGGTCCGCTTAGCGTTCACATTGGCATTTTTAACACCGAAACTAAAGCCATAGGGATATGTTCACAACCTGATTGGTCGGCTATTATGACACAGCCTATATTTTGAAACTGAACTTACCGAACATACAAAAACAATGTTTTGTGTTCTGGGCTAAATGCGCTCGTTGTATGTGCGTAGCCTACATATGATGGTATTTTGAACAGCTGAGATCTCATGAACAGCTAATAAAATATGTAAAGGAGTCAAAATAGTGGCAGGAATCCCTCCGTCACACCCAAACGAAGATCTGCTGCAAGGAGATGCAGTTCTGATGCCTGAACCGAACTGTGATGGGCAACATCATGACTATGACGAGAACAAAACTGTTTATGGGCGCATCTTGTGACATCACATCCCTTATGGGTTTGTTTACATGTCTTTGGTCCATGTTGCATTTATATATCATTCGAACAGCACCAGAGTTCATTTGGGAGACCCATCTTTTCAGGAGTCTCTACCCACTTGTTTGGTGTGCACCAGGGTTCGGTTGCCAGCGCTCACACTTATTCAAATGAATCGCACTATTGCATCAGGGTTCGTTTTAATCGAACCAAACATGCCAAGTGTGAACACACCCAAAGGCTCCAAAGGGGGTTTTCACAGTGATGCCATTGAAGAACCATATTTGGTTACCAAAAGAACCTTTCAGAGAACAGTTATTAACCATTATTTTCTTAGTGTGAAGAAAACTTTATATAATCTAAAGAACCTTTGTCCACTATAAAGAACCTTTTGTGGAATGGAAACGTTCCATAGATGTTAAAGGTTCTTTATTTATAATAGTGTGGAAACACTGAGGACACCCTTTGGTGGTGAGAGACTAGACTATGTGGCACTCTGCCACCAGACGTAACACATACTGACAGGAAAGATATATTTGATGAACATGTCATATCATTAATTCTCTGATGATGTTGACGGTGTATGCCATACTGGCTATAACACAAGCTATAAAGGTATCTCGGGCTCTAATTATAGATTCGTGACGTCTCTTCGGCTAACAGCTAACAGGCTACCGGCTTATTCAACAGGAACTGCTAAAAGGCTTCATATCAACCGAAAGGCCGACTCGACCGTGTTTTTCCGACGAAAAAAAAATACAGTCAGGTAGCTTACACGACAAATCACCTCATCTGTTATTATAATTTAAATATCATCTAAGGAAAAAAAAGGTTCTTCCCTTTTTAACGAACGAACACTCGATCAGAAAAATGATGACGTCTTCTGCTCGCAAGCTACAATACGCGCAATACTGCACGATTTAACACATATAAAAGCACAACACACATGCATTATTAGGGACTGATCATAAATACGTTCACAAAGACAATAAATAAATTCATTTTTCACCTTAGTGGCTGATCCGAGCGATGACTGAGGACTCGTTCCAGATATCACAACGCAAACTAACGCAGGAGCTCGAATAAACCGGTGATCTGATATTATGAAGTGGGGATCTTTAATCCGTCAAGAGTGTCTATTTGTTTTCTCCCTTCCTCGTCTTGACGTGTCCTGCCTTCTCAATGACACAGCCCTGTCTCGCTTTAGCCAGCTGCTAACCTTTAAATCACTTGCGTAGACGATTCTACGTCATTGACTTCAATATACAAAGACTAGTTTAGTTACTGGTGAACTACAATGCGTTCATGCGTCCTTTTCATTGTTGGATTTTTGTTTCTCTGTATTATTTTTTTTCACCAGCGCACTTCTATTCCCTTCGCTGTGCTGCCGCTGCTGTCCTTTTCCTCTCCAATCTACTGAAGCCAAATGACAAGGAGACACAGTCCACACACACTTCCGGCTAAAGCCACGCCCCGTTGCTTCAGACCACGCCCACTGTACCTCACAAGGCGTCTGTTCCGCCCACGCTGGTTGAGAACAAGGCATTTAATTGGTCAGAACGCAAGTTATTCCCGCCCACTTTTTTCTCATTTGAATGCGATTTATAAATATGTGTCTTCCCTTTAAGGTCAAAGCTTATGGTTTGATCTCCGCCCTATAAGGTCAATAAGCCTATTAGGATTATTTTGAGTATTTGTATATATTTGCATCACCATTTGCAATATGTTTAAATGTAAATATCTTCATGATTTCTCCTGTCCCCTGGTGTCAGAATACTGTGGCACGTGCAAATGTGTGTCCTTTCTTAAGACACTGGTAGGAATTAAATCAGCAGGGGTGAGCTCTTCTGTTTTAAGCGACCCGGATCAATCTTATTACCCGTGTTCCAGCAAACGGATGGGTCAGAGAGCAGGGAGGAGAGAGAGGATCTGAATATGTCATCTGTGCCCTTAGACAGAGGTCTCATTAAGATCTGCTGCTGTTTTCACTCCATAATGGAGCTCCTCCACCATTATCATGTGGACCAACAATGCAGAACAATGAGATCTTAGGTATGAGACAACACAGAGGGTGTGTGTGAGTGTGTAATACACGTTTTTCTATCCCGGTGGGGACTTCAACCTGAATGCACACCAACTCATAATGGGACTAAATTAAGGTCCCCATGAGAAAACAAGCTTATTGGCATACAGAATGAGTTTTTTTGTTTTTTGTTTTTTTGCAAATGTAAAAATGCAGAAAGTTGTGTGTAATGGGTAGGTTTAGGGTAGGGTTAGTGTAAGGGGAGAGAATATACAGTTTGTACAGTATAAAAACAATTACGTCTGTGGAAAGTCGCCACAAACATAGTAAACCAGGTTTTTCTAAACCTACACAGAATAATCAGGAGGTTGTATCACTAATCTGCAATAATGACAGACTAGCTGTACAATTATTCTGCTTACAACACAACTACAAATAAAACAACAAATAGACATGAAATATTGATTGATGAACTGAAATTATTTCATTATGTTAAAAGGAGACAGTGGAGGGATCGACAAGAAATATCATAAGGCCTATTTTAAAGTCCCCCTGTAGTCAATAATTGTATCCCTTAAAACTCATCTTTGATCACCAAAATTACAAAATTAAAGTTTTTTTTCTTGAAAAAACGTAAATAGCTTGAATGTAACTCTACACCCTTGCCTCGAGCCCCATCTCCACTCACTCACAGCAGCTCAGAGATCCACTCGTTGACGATTACACGTTGACCTGATTGGTTACAAGGTTTGTGATGTCAGAAACACCAGTGATTTCAAACCGCGTTTTTGAGACGCGTTTTTGAGACGTTCACTGCAGTTTTAAGGAGAAAATTCTCAGCAATGGTGTTGACTTATGAATTTGCACATGGTTTGTCTTAAAGCATATTAAAAATACCACTATTAACAACATTAAAACCTTGATTTTCACCACAGGGGGAATTTAAAATATTTGTCCAATCAAAATGAAGTATCCCAAGAATTAATGTACAAGTGATGATTGTCACTAAATAACAAAAGTAACTGAAATACTTAAACTCTATCTGACCAGCTGCTTGACACGTGACACGTTTTTGCCCTAAACATACACCACAGACATCAAGAAAATATTTTTTCTATGGAGCCACATTGGGTAGCCCCGCCCACACTAAAATCCAATTGGCCAAAATCTTTCAGCTTTTAGTAGGCCAAAACCTTGAAATGAGTTAGCATTTTAGCACTTCCAGTTCCATCGTCCTGAAGTCAATAGGGTTCCCTTTCGAAAACGGTCACTTCGTATTGCGTAGCTAATACGCAGTGGGGAAACTCCTTTCCTCGTGAAATATTGAAGCCTATATTTTAAAACGCAGTGCAACTGCACAGCGAACACAGCAGAGCATCCAGCTCGCCCATTGGCTGTGCTGCGGCAACTGCACATCCTATGGCGAAGCGCCTCTGACGCGTGAACCAATCAGGTGACTTGGCGCCAGAGCACGTAAGAGCCCGTCAGAATGGGCGTGGCTTATGGCTATAAGAAGCCCCTATTTTCACCTATAGAACAGATTTGTTTCTCCTTCAGCGACCTTCACGTCTCTGCCTCCTCTGAAGCCTTCGCCGTGGAAACAAGCCATACAGCTCTCAACCCACAGACGATTTGTCTGATATGGAGTGTATTCGGCAAGGCAGAGGTCGACCTCTTCGCCTCGAAAAACAACACTCATTGTGCAATGTTCTTTTAAAAGAACAGGGACGCGCTGGCCCATTCCTGGCCCAGACGCCCTCTATATGCATTCCCGCCAGTCTCTATGATCCCTCAGGTCATCAGACGGATCAGTGAAAGCGGATGTGCAGTCCTCTTAGTAGCCCCCCTCTGGAAAACCCAGCCGTGGTTTCTGGAGCTGGCGCAGATGATGGACATTGTTCCCTGGCCAGTGCCAGTGAGGAGGGATCTTCTCACACAGGTGAACGGGATGATTTGGCACCCTCTCCCCGACTTACCCTCAACGGGTATCCTGGGACCTCCCAGAAAAGGTCTTGAATACCATCACTGAGGCTAAAGCACCGTCTACCAGGGGCCTCGATGCTCTCAAGTGGTCAGTATTCACCAGCTGGTGCACAGTTAGCGACCTCGAGCTCCAGTCATGCGAGGTGTCAGTGGTACTCTCCTTCCTACAAGAGCTTCTGCATGCGGGTCGCTCCCCATCCACGCTTAAAGTGTATGTGGCAGCCATAGCAGCTTACCATGCTCCTGTGGCTGGCCAGTCACTGGGGAGAAACAACCTCATTGTTCGTTTCCTCAAAGGAGCCAGGAGGATGAATCCCCCCCCGGCCCCCTTATATACTCTCCACGGTCCTTGGGGCCCTGAAGGGTCTCCCGTTTGAGCCGCTGCAGTTGGCTGATCTTAAACCACTTTTGCTGAAATCTGCTCTGCTGCTTGCCCTGGCATCAGTCAATCGAGTGGGAGATTTGCAGGCGCTCTCTGTGAGCCCTTCCTGCTTGGAATTTGGGGTTGGTGACTCCAGGGTCACACTCAAGCCAAGGCATGGTTACATACCCAAGATGCTCTCAACTCCATTCAGAGTGCAGGCTATTACATTGTCAGCACTTCCACCCTCGGAGAACGATGGGGAGGTTAATTTGCTCTGTCCTATCAGAGCTCTAAAAATCTACCTGGAGCATTCTGCACCATTTAGGCAGTCAGAACAGTTCTTTGTATGCTTCGGCGGTCGCACCAAAGGGTTACCGATCACGAAACAGAGACTGTCCAGATGGATAGTGTACGCCATCTCTCTGCCATACGCCTCGGTGGACCAGGTTTGTCCCATAGGCGCTAGAGCCCACTCTACAAGAGGCATGGCCTCTTCGTGGGCCTGCTCCAGTGGTGTGCCAATTCAAGACATATGTGCGGCGGCGGCTGGTCCTCGCCGTCCACATTTGTTAGGTTCTATAACATGGAGGTACTTTGCCTGCAGGCTCGAGTCCTCTCAATATAATAATTAGACCCGACGGTTTCCGGTCTTATCAGTCTAACATGATTACTGTCCATACGCACAAGTTGTCCTAGTACTGTGTTATAAGAATGAGCCTGGTTCAGACGCTCCAGCCCCTCTTATCATGAGACCCAACTTGGGTCCGGTCCCTGTTCTTGTGAGGGTTTATTATGGTTTGTTTCTGTGAGCCTCGGGATGCTTCCCTAGGCTCCAGTTGGATTAGAGCCAGTTGCTAATAGTGCGGCGTGTTACATTGCGTCCCCACTGCGTATTAGCTACGCAATACGAAGTGACCGTTCTCGAATGGGAACGTACTTGGTTACTAGTGTAACCTCGGTTTCCTGAGAGTAGGGAACGAGTGTCGCATAGCCTGTCGCACTATTGCAATCTGTCAGTGTTTGTCGCTTGTAACCTGTTCTATAGGCGAAAATAGGGGGCTTCTTATAGCCATAAGCTACGCCTCCTTCTCGAAGAAAGGAGTTTCCCCACTGCGTATTAGCTACACAATACTCGTTCCCTACTCTCAGGGAACCGAGGTTACGCTAGTAACGAGTACATTTTTTAAATTGGTTGTGGTGAATACAAGCTGAAGATAATTTCACATTTTATTCTGACATAAAATACATCAGTAATGCCCCTTCTGATTTTTTAAAAGTTTTTCCTTGTCTTGAACAAATCTATTGTTGCTAATAAGTGGCTAAATGGGACTTTGAACATCATAATGCCGAACAGGTAAACTCAAATCTATACACTACTTTGCTTTTACAGCCTCATTGTGTTTAAAAAAAAACGTTTTTTTTTGTTTTTGTTTTTAAAGAAACAGTTGTTGGAAGCTTAGTTGTGGTAAAGTCATTCAACCGTGGTGTAGTTCGTTAGTAAATTGTACATTTAGCAGTTTACTTCTGATGATTGTATTTAAGCTTCAAGATTATCATGACGAACAAAACACATAACAATCAAAAACTCTTGTCGGTCGCAGAGCTTATTTCTGCAATAATCCAAAAGCTAATGGAAAATCCTATTAGGTTTTTGTCGAGGGAACCAGGGTGATGCAAACTTCCGGGTTGACCTACAAAAAAACGTCATCATTGCAGTGCTCTATAACTATTTATAGTCTTTGCCTAAGCTAACAGTCCTCTGATATTATGAACGAAAGGCACAAAACTTCTGATTGTTTCTTCCAGAGATATTTCTACTGTCACACTCAGGCTTGATCCAGAATTAGGGTAAAGCTCAAACAGGTTTATTTACAGATATGACAGGAACACAGTGCACAAACAGGTAAGTGATGATACTGTACTTGACATCGCTAGCAGATAAGATGGACTTGTATTGTTAACTTTGAGTCTTTGTCTTACAGAATCGTTGGAGAACACACACACACACACACACACACACACACACACACACACACACACACACACACACGAGAAACCACACTAAGATGAGGGATGACTGGAAGACGACTTGAATGACTGGCGATCGACTTGGTTGAGGAACATAAAGCAGGTAAAGTCTTTAGTATCAGACGAGGTCTGTGACTGTGTCCGAAAACTTTAGGCAGCGTTTGAACACGAAGGCACCTCACGAAACTGATTTCAGACTGACTTCTGAGGCAGCGTAACGGTTTAATGATCTACAGCAAAATAGAGTGAGCTTTGGTGAAAACTAAAGTGAATATTTAATTACTATAATAGTAATGTATTGCTCGAAATGACATCAGAAGTGGAAAACGTTGGTCAAAACACAGACCGCAACTTTCAGACACCATTTTTATTTTTTAGCTCAACTGTCACAAAAAGAAAAGCACAGGATTGTAGCATATCAATGGCAGAGAAGGATACATATACTGTATGCTGCCTTCAAAAACCGATCCGATGAAGGCATTTCAGGAGACAGGAAGTGAAGCTAACATTGGATTCAGATGTCCCTTGATGCCTTCCTACCTTGGAATGAATCCTCCGAAGGGAGGGTCTTTAAGCTTTTGGACACAGCCAATGACTGTGTGCGCTCTATATAGTGCTGGTGATGAGGGCTAGATAAGTTCCTGGTGTGCGTGGTCAGGTGCCAGGAAGGATGATGGGAAATGCAGTCCATGTCATCTAGATCGATTGGCATCTAATTAAACTCCTTCAGTAAAGGTGGAGTATGTAATATTGACAGCTAGTGGTTGAAATGGGTACTGCAGTCCATATTCAAAACATTGGCTCCCCTGCCCCTCCTCGACACTCGACGCGATCCGACGCTCACGCGGGTTTCCAGATTGAGGACACACAACAGGAATGGGACAATGTAAGGCGACGAGCCTTACACTGTAAGTTAATGAGTTGATTTATTCGCGTTTTAATATGCCTCTGAACATAGAGCTTTTAAGATGGATGACAATGCTTTTTAGGTCGGTTTGAATCTGTGATCTCTGACCTAGTTTATTGCTGACTTTCATGGCTGCAATATACTGTTTTCCGCCAACTGGCAACCCAGAGTGTCAAGATACTATTGGGTAAATTGGCAGTGGGCGGAGTCACACAGACCAAAACAAAAACAGACATTCCGACATGGGACACACATTTTAAAGTAGGATAACTGGCTGTAGCATTGTTCTTCTGAGAAACAAGTATGTGAACTTAGCATGTTTCTTAAATCTCTCCTAACATATGGTATTTTGTGCTTTAGTACAGTTAAAAAAAATTACTTACAGCACCTTTAATCACTCATCTAACTTTAATTCGGAAAGTTTAATAGTAACCCCAAATTGGTCATTTGCCAAATTGTTGCTGTATACCTAATCCCTAAATCTCCAATTTCCTCTCCATTACAGTGTCTGCCAACACAGTCTCAGATGTTCAGTAGTTCAGTGTGATGACACTTCTCTCTTAATGTGGAATGAAGATGCCACCATGTTGGTAGAGGGATTAAAAGGCAGACACAAAACCAGTCAGACTGGCTTTAATGGAAACACACCTTTGCAGCACAGCTTAAATGACCTCCATGCAAAATTATTCAGGCAGTCAAGCGAATTTACGTGTATAAAGGCAATTTGAATGAGGTTGGTGCATTTGAAAAAGCAGATGTGCTCTTGCGTCTCGCTGTTAAGATTCAGCCACTGCAAATGCAACCCTGGTTCGGTCTCCGGTTTCATTCGCCAAAGAGCCAGCTCGACTATGAATAAAACATTGAATCCATTAAAAAATTTATCACCCCTACCTAAGGCATAATTGGCACAATACGTTCCTCAGAAGAGGAGAATGAAGTTGTAACGAAGATGCATTGTATTGTGTAATACTTGTGAAATATTTAGCTAGTGTACACATGCCTAAACAAAGCGTTGTAAGCTGAACACGCAACTGGGATCATATTCTCAGTCGGAGCAGCAAGCGACTGGATCATCCTGGTTATGCAGTATATATCATCATGTATTAAAAATAAATATGTATATAATAAATAAATTTATAAATCACGGTTTTGGACGTACCTCGGTTTTGGGGTCAGGATTCGATATGAATTCGGTACAAAAGGAAGAAGCAACAAATCCCCAATGCTAGGTTTCTTTTCATTTATTTTGAACAGACAGTAGTGGAAATTACAGTTTGTTCCACCAAGAGGCATTTAGTCCCCCTGAGGTAGTTGGTACAGTACAGCCTCCTATAGAATATTAAGCACTAAGCAGTAAAAAATGCACTCTTGCATAGGTCATATTATTTGTAGGCTGATAAAAAACAAAAGGTATTTGGTTACAATCCGCTACAAAACTGAAAAGAATCTCTTGTGTTATAAAAGTACAACATGCACAAAGTTTGATATTAAGCTTTTTCAAGAAATCACTGAAAGATGAGCGAGAAGAAAAACATTTCATATTTCATCACTGGACAGTAGTGAGACTTCCATGACCCAAATCGCCACAATGCCAAATGATTTTGCCTCATTATAAAAGCGGAAACAACTTACAATCCTTATATTATTTATGGTCATACAAGAGTAAGACATCATTCAAAACAATATTGTATACACTCACAATAAAAACAAAACATTGTGCTTTTGTAAAATAAAGAAAACAAACAGGATGTTGCTTTCTGCAGTCCCGGTTTCCTTTCCGTGAATGTATGTAGTGCATCACAAAAATTAATCAAAACTTACCGTATAGGCTACTAGCAAGCTCTTGTGTGCCATCTCGCCAGTGACGAGTCGCCATTCTTGTTTTGGGATAGTGCATAGATCGTCTCTTCTTCTTCTGCTCTTTTTCCTGTAGTGGCGGTTTGCAAACAGCGTTGCATTAATATTCTGGATTGGAGTGTGGATCGCATGTAAATGACTGTATTCATTGTCTGACTGTATTGAACTGTGACGTCCATACCATGACGGTTCGGGATGAATACATGTAGCGTTACACCCCTAATGTTCTGTCATATTAGTTTGTCTATCTCATTTTAAAATATTGTTGTCAAAGTGCAGGCAAGGGAAGAGGAGCAGGAGATTCTACACGACAACAATGTACGAAAACGATTTTTTTTTTTCTTTACATTTTTCGCATACAGACGACAAAGTTGTCAAAGCGTTGCCTGTTCACATGGATTTGCGAAAACGACTAAAATGTTGTGTTCTGCTGTCAGGCCAGTAGATGGCGATGTCACTTTGTAAAGAAACACTAGGCACCTGTAGACTGAACACGTTATATGCATGCGCATGACGTTACAGTTTTCGTGTGTGAATGAACAGTCAAAACGCATAAAAAGTTTTCGGTTTTTAGGTGAAAACGGTGTCTTGTAAACGGCCCCTTAAACTATAGGCCTGCATGGGTTGGAAATTTCAATCCCGCTCCCGCAAGATTCTGTCCCGCTCCCGCAAATATTTTTCATATTTTGTCCCGTTGCCACCCTCAAAAGCCCCTAGGAAGAGGTCTACGCTGATTTTTCAATTTCCACACGGACACTTCAGATCTCCAGTGACAGACCTATGCGTTCAGTTATTATTAGGTAATTATATTTTGCGGGAGCCCACACGTAATTTATTTCTTGCCCTTCCTGCACACATATCAATATGTTCCCTCCCGTACCTGCACTCAGCATTTCAAAACTTGTCCCGCGCCGCACTCTTTTGTGTCGTGTGCTGCGGGATTGTAGACCTCTAATTAAACTGCAGCAGATTTACTATATTTACAAAAACAAAATCCAGAAGGCAAGAATCAGCGTAACCGCTTCACTTATGTAAAGATAATAATAGGACAAAGAGAAGAACCAAAATGCTTAAATACATGGCTAAATGAGGAATCAAAACAGACTCAGGTGAACATAATCAATGAGTAACCATAGAAACCAACTAGCAACAGGATCAAATGGAATTGGAAATAAACACAGGAAGAAAACTAGGGAACCAAAGGAAAAACAACTTAAGAGTCCACACAGAGATACATTTTATATAACCATACATGTTATATAAAAAGAAAACGTATTATAAATGTATAAAAATGTGTAAATTTAGTATAAAAATGAACTGCCATGTGTAAGTTAAAATTATGTATTTATTCATCAAATAATCAAGTTATTATTTATAGTTTAAGTAATTGAGCTTGACCAGAGCATGTTTCTGAATGTCTGCTACAGAACTATACAGATTTTAACAGGAATGATCCGACTGCATTAAAACAGACAGGGAGTTTGAGCAAAAAAAGAGCTTGTGCATATTGCTCGCCATCTATTTGTTCTAGCTGGGATCCCTGAGGGATAAAATCCTAATTAAGCTGAAGAGGCTGAAGCAGTCAGTAGCACATCAGCCCTGCTTGTGGGAAGAAATGCGGCTAGGTGGGCGTTCACGTCAGAAAAGCATTTGCCATTTCATTACTCCTCTGGGTCCTGAGAGGAATAAATTATAGACGAGAAGCTCAGCATTTATATGCCTATGAGTGTGTGCATATGTACGAGAGGGAGACAAAAAAAAAGTGTGCGTTGACTGACAGATTGCATTTATGCATTGTCCTGTGATTATGATGTAAACTCACCTCAGACATCCCAGATATCATCCAAACCTGTATGACTTTATTTCTTCAGTGGAACACCAAAGAAGAAATTCGAAGGGTACAATTATGTGGCAACGATATACAAAAACGGAAAAGTTTCACCTTCACGCATACAAGTGACAACGTTGTCAAAACGATCCCCGTTCACACGGATCCTTGAAAATGACTAAAAACACTGCTATTCTGCTGCCAGACCAGTAGTTGGCGATGTCACTTTGTAAAGAAAAACTACGTGGCTATAGACTAAAAACATATTGCGCATGCGAATGCCGTCACCGTTTTCACAAATTCACGTTTTTGTAGTTTGCACAGAGGCGATAACGCTATTGTTTTCAAAAACGTGCACTTTGAAACCCGTTTTTTTATTTTATCATGCCTCCAAAACGCTGTTGTTGTGTAAAATTAACTGCTAAAACATAAAAAGTTCTGAGTTTTTGGTAGTATATGGTGTCGTGTGAACGGCCCTAAAGCTGGTCACTGTTTTCAGTGCAGTTACAATGAATGGGATTGAGGATTTTATGACACAAAAAGGATCAAAAAGCGCAATAAAAGAGTCACAAAAATTCTCCACACAACTTGTACGCTATTTTCCAAGTCTTCTGAAATCATACGATAGCTTTACATGAGAAATGGATCAAAATAGGTAACACTTGACAATAAGTTTTTAGTCTTAGTTTATTTAGTTTGAGTTATTGTAGTACTTCAACTTGAACTAAACAAAAATAAGAAATAGCCTTGGTAACTAGCTGAAATAAAATCAGTTTTTTATACATTATTTTATTTTCAAGTATAATGAGTTTTTTAATGAATGCTTTAGTTTTAGTTAATGATCAAAACCCTGTCCAGAAGACTTGAAATATTGCACACAAGTAATACAGACTACTTATGCTACTTTTATGGTGCTTTTGAGTCCTTTTCTGTGCTTAAAAAGCCTCATTCTTCAATCATATGGAAAAGAGCGATCAGTACAATCTTCAGAATGTTTACTTTTGTGTTTCACGAAAGAATGATGTGACTGTGACCAAATAATACTGAAAGAAATGTCATTTCCGAGTGATCTAATCCTTTAAAATGAACGTTCAACACCAACGTTATACAAACGCGCATATGTTTGCGTGTCAAAACACAATAGCAATTACAGGGGCTGGCCTCCAAACTGAGATAACTCATTCTTTCTCTCCCTCTAAAGCGCTCCTAACCCTGTGAAACGCTGACACGGCTGATCAGTCTGAGTGGCGGGTGTAAAACGCTGAGTCAGCCTGGCCTGCACCATCCTCCTCCACAGCAGAGATGCTCATCAATAATGAACCGTTCCCTCAGCCATGCAGAGCTCAGGTCGTGAAGCTCCCCACACGCTGCAGTAGCTTCAATATCAGTCGGGTGTCAGCGAAGGTGAAATAACACATGTGGGCTTTAACAGACGGCTGATGCGCAATGTGCTGTTGGGCATTTTGGGATTGGAATAATTAAAACTGTTATTCAGCCTCATACTATCAATAACAAACTCCTATCATGTAAGTTAGTTTAGCTCCAGATGTTCCCACCTCGAAATTTCTGTATAAAAAGCTGCAAAACAAGGGGTTTCCCCGGGCTTAATACAGCCTAATTTCCTTCACAAGTTTGTTGCTGCTCTACTAAAACATGGGTGTTCCTGACTGCGTCTGCTTGTCTGAGATGAGATGTTCATCTACAATACCTAGCACTAATGATTGCAATTTAAAATCATTAATTTTTAAATGTATTTTATCTTCTAATGGCAAAGTTGAATTTTCATCAGCCATTGCCATTGCATCATTAATGTCACATGATCCTTCACTCCTCTGTTGAGTGTATAAAGCGATCGTGTCTCTTGGACTAAAATTTGGACTAAATCCCTCAAATCACATGGATTAGTTTTACGATCTCTTTTTGTTTAAAGTGTTAAAGTGGTAGTTGCGATGCTGTCAATGGAGGGACAGAAATCGCTCAGATTTCTTCAAAAAGATGTTCATTTGTGTTTTCCGAAGGTGAACGAAAGTCTTACAGGTTTGGAACGACATGAGGGTGAGAAATTAATGACAGAATTTACAATTTTTACTAACCATTTAAAAATGAAGGTTCCAAAAGGGGGTTTTCACAGCGATGCCATGGTTTTTAAAATAACCTCTTTTTTTCTTAGAGTAAAGAACATTTTAAAACTCTAAAATAGCCTTTTTCACTATAAAAACCTTTTGTGGAGTGGAAACATTCTGTGTTAAAGGTTCTTCATGAACCCATCGATGCCAAAAAGAAAAAAAAATCGTTACAATGTAAATCTTTGTGCTATCACTTTTGATAAATGTAATTGATTTTGATAAATGTATTAATCCCATATAATGTACTTTTCATATCCCCATTCCAATTTATTGATCATCTAGTGTGACCTTTTCATTGTCATCAGGGCTTGGGTTAAGAGATTGATTTTCCACCCGGCTATGTTCATATAGGCCTCAGTTCACAGGGTTCACGATAAGGACATGATGGTTAGCTGGACTGGCTAAGATATGGGACACGGGTCATGAATCAGCTTTAGTAGTGCGTTCAGTGCCGTAATATATCTGAGAGACTAGCATGCTAGAATAATTCTTCCTATCCACCTCAACAAGGCTCACATTTGGAGCATTTGCCATGAAAATGGATGTTTGCAATGCTACCTTGTTGACCATTCTTGTGTGTTTGTTTACAGAAAGAATAAAGAACATTATGTCTTCTAAATACTTTAAATCAATCTATTGCCCATTGCTCAAAACAGATACTCATGCTGCGGAGCAATTTTTTTATGTTCTGCTTTTTGCAGGGATCTAATAACTCACTAGTAGTTAATAATCTCAAAATATGCCCTTACAAGAAAGAACTGTGGCATATTCATGTAGCATAGTATTTACATGGTATTTAGAGGTATGTAAAATAATACAATGGAACCGTGGTATTGCCATTGCATATGTCCAAAATATGTCCAAAAGTTTTTGGTACATATTTATTTAAATGCTTTCTTTTCCATTTCTAAACGTAAATGTATTCAGTTTATTATAGAGGCACAATTATTTTAAAAGGTTTGGGAGAACAGGCATTAGTGCAACACTGAAAAAAATGACTACTAACATATTCTGTGCTTTAATATATGTCCACACAGTAAAATAAGTGGTGTGTCCAACGCTATTCTCATTCCACCTTATACACTATTTTTCTCTCTATAATTTGTAGGCCTCGGCAACAGACAGATGGTGTGACACCATATATCAGAGAAGCAATCTGCACTCCCATCAAACATTTACACATCTTCACCTCCCTTTGCAGAACACACACACACACACACACGCACGCACGCACGCACGCACACACTCACACGCACACACACGCACACACTCACACACACACACGTTGGGGTTTCATGTTTAATGGGCACTTTCCATAGACATAATGGTTTTTTATACTGTACAATCTGTATATTCTCACCCCTTACACTAACCCTACACCTAAACCTGCCCATCACACACAACTTTCTGCATTTTTACATTTTCAAAAAACATCACTTAGTATGATTTATAAGTCGGTTTCCTCATGGGGACCAAACATCCCGAAAAGGATTTCGGTTATTGCCATCCCCATAATGTATAGTTTACCAGGACTACACACACACACACACACACACTCAAACTCACATATATCCTAGTAAAGTGCAGTGTTTATCCCAGTCCTCTTCTCACTCAGCTCTGGATTTCAGTGGATTCTCCCTTCCCCCCAGCCTCAGCTCCTGAAAAAGCTCCCGGGAAGCTCAGTGGTGCAGTGTTTCAAGACTCCCCATGTGGGATCTGTCCTGAATGGGTCATTCAGAGGCCGTCTAGCAATACGACTACTCATGGTCCAATCAAATTAATGGATATAGTCATGTGTCAATAGATTGGCTGATCTATACAATCTATATGATCTACAGTCGAAATTGTGCTTGTCAAGATATTTGTGATGCTAAGAGAAACGACTGTGCTTCTCTTTGTGTCATTTCCTAAAATTTGTAATTGAGTCCTTAATTAATTCGCTGTGATGATTGTTTAATAGACTGAATATTTTTACACTATATATTTTAAAATTATTTAAGTATCTGAGAACCGTTTTCCCCTTCTTTATATTGTTCCTGTACCCAGTGTCAGTCCAAGTTAAATTCTTCATGACAAAACAAAAATCTGACTCTTTAAAACGTTTTGCTTCTGAAATAAAGTATACATAAATACATTTGGGGTTTTTATATTTATTTGATTTAAACAGTATTAATATAAAATTCACTAAAAATATCTGCAAATAAAACATGCTCTATCCATCAACAAGGCTAGAATTGTTTCACCATTGATAATAATAATAATAAATGTTTCTTCATCAAATCATCATATTAGAATGATTTTTGAAGGATCATGTGACACTAAAGACTAGAGTAATGATGCTGAAAATTCAGCTTTGATCACAGGAATAAACTACGTTTTAAAATATATTCAAATAGAAAACAGTTCTTTTAAATTGTAATAATAGTTTACATTATAACTGTTTTTACTGTATTAAATAAATGCAGCTTTTTTGAGGATTAGAGAAATTTTTCAAAAGCATTAAACATTTTAATTGTTGTAATTTTATTAGTTTTAGTCTTTTTAATGTTTAAGCTTTTCATGTAATATTTATATCTTATTTTATTTCAGCTTTATTTTAATGACAAAAATGATTTTTAATAGTTTTTGTTTTTTTTCTAACAATAACAACACTGCCAATCAAGCCATTATCTGATGCCAATAATCTCAAAATGGTCAAATATTAGCCAATATATAAAGGTCCATCACTTTCTTTTCAAGTTAGTAAAACCATATCTACACCCTGCCTTCTTGTTTTAAAGCATTAATTATCAGACTGCATAATTTCCAACAGCATACTAATGCAGTGACATTTACACATTACAATGGCCATACATTGTAATCCATTCATTAGTATGCTTAAAATGTGGACTTTTCTGAATCGTTTTATTAATATGCGAATGTATTCCATTCAGAATAAGAGGACGACTATAGTGACGAATGCCTGTGTTGGTTAAAGCATGCTGTCTCCAGGCGGCAGTGGGAGTGAGGCGTGGGATGCAGCGAGGTCCGTGTGTGTGTGTGTCGTTCGCCGTTCACACACACAGCTCAGAGCCGCAGCGTGAACACACAGCCTCGTCCCCTGGGCCTTCTGCAGACACACACAACGCTGATCTGAAATAAGGCCAGTCGGACTGGTTGTGGATGAGTGACCCGACATAATCTAGAGAATTATGCTATAGCTACACTGTAGATGATTTCTGTTGTTTTCACAATATTATACTGTTTTTCTCAACAGTTTCTTGCTGTATAACCTATGTACAGTATGTTACTGTAGATTTTCAATGCATTTTCAATGTTGTTTTCACAGTATTATATTGTATTCTCAACAGTTCTGTACTGTGCACACAGTTGACAGTATGTTATTGTAGATTTTTAATGCATTCTGAGAAATTATCAGTTACTGTAAATCTAAATACAGTAGTGCAAATTGACCAGGAAAAACACCACGCAAAAGTACGCAGGTAAAATTGCTAGCCTACGAAACATTTTCAGGACTGGGTGACCAAGCATTATATGTAACCGTTGTCCTGTTGTAGAAAAGTGCCGTCTCATACACATTGTATTTTTTACCCTTTTCTTATTGCCATGTTTTGTATTATATTTATTTACACACTGCATCTTCAGATTTAAACACAATCATCGTGTCATTCCTACATTTTCAGTACATAACCTAATGTGGTAATATACCATTAACAAAAGCCAGGGCCCAGTTGCAATAAACCCCCTAAGCTATGAAAACACTAGTTACAATCAATTATCACTATGGGTTTTCTTAACTTAACTTGGGATTGTTGCGACTGGTTCCTTATAGTCACCATGAAATCAAAATGGCGTGAGGGCGGGGCAACCTGTCACTCACATGAGATCGACCAATAGCAAACCGCAACCATCCAATCAATTCCCCATGGACAAAATCAAGTCCCGCCCTACATTTTTTCCTGTTTGAGAAGCTGTTTTACTCAGATATACGTAACAATATAGGGAAGAAAAGAAACGGGAAGAAAAATCTATGCAGCTTCCGATTCATTTCGACTATTAGTTTTTTTTTTAACACCATCCTCCAGGAAGTGACATTGCTCCCATGGGATTCATAAAATCTGTAATGTGTTGGTTTGTGTCGCTCATTTTCCATTCTGTTATATAAAATGACAGAAATCAATCACATTCAGTATATTAACTGCATTCATTACCCATCATATGTCTCTATATAGCTTAAAATATAAAATACTAAAATATAAAATCCAATATATCATTAGCAATGGGATTTATTAAGTGTGTGATGTTTTGTGATATCAGTTGGTTTGTCTGACTCTAAATCATTCCATTTTGTTTGATAAAATGACAACAATCAGTGTGATATCACACATTTGAAACGTTAAAAATATATTAAATAAATTGCATGTTTACACCCTCATGTAAGCTAACTTTCAATCACATTGAGCAATGGCTAACATTAGCTTTTTTAATTTACATCCCATTAATTTTTTTATGATAAGTGCTTGAGCATATTTCTGAAATTATGGTATTCATGTGCTTCTTTAAATTACAGGAAGTTCGGTTTTAAAAGTTACTGCATACAAGATTGACCCAGTTGCATTCTGTGAACATAATCATTATGAATCACCAAACACCTGATTAACACGCAGTTACAAAAGGCAGGAAGTGTAGAACTGAATCATTTTCAGGAACATAAAATGTTATTTTAAACATAATCTATATCTTGTGACCTTTTATGAAACTATCCTCATTGACATTGCACAGAGGAAAATGGATGAGGAGAAATGTGAGCTTCAGGGATCCATTTCTATGACAAAAGGCTTACGTTACCAAGGGTTACTGGCTTTTTCCAAAGTACGGCTCTTATCACGTCAAACGGATGCCCGGCAAATGCACCGTAATCAAATTCCTGACAGAGGGTAATTAGTTCAGCTCCTGTGCTCAAAGCAACGGCAACCGGCACACGGCCAGTCCAGCTACAGTCAAAAAAATCCTCCACATTGTTCTCATATGTTATGCTAACATGGCTAATGCTGCTCAATGCCACATCCACAAAAAAAAAAGAAAAGAAAAAAGTGTCGTGTGCTCGCTGTACTACAGTGTCTCGAATTAGTGCTGATATCCAAATCCAGTTCACTTTTTGAAAAAGGCTCTAAATATAGTAAAATAAATATTCTGTTAAGTGTGTTATTGTCTCTAAAATATTTGGCTCAAAGCCCTGCAGAAATCATTTATGCTCTTAGCAGATGCTTTTTAACCAAAGTGGCTTTGCACATATTGCATAAGTGGCAATTACCAGAACGTAGCTAAAAATACAAGAAGAACACAATGGAAAACAGTGCCAAAACTGTGCAAGTGCTAGATCAGGTCATGAAAAAGTTTCTAAAGAGTCGACTAATCACAGTGCCTATGTGATTGTGTAGGCAGTTAGCGGGAAAGAGGAGTGTTAGTTATGCTATATACTTCAGATTTTAAGAGGAGTATCTTCCCTGCTGAAAAACCAAACAGCTTAAACCAGCCTAAGGTTGTTTGCTGGTCTGCCAGCCATATTTTTTCCCAGCTTGACCAGCTTAAATGTTCCCAAAATCCCTCTAAAACCATCAAAGACCAGCTAGCCATCATTAAAATATTGGTTCCACTCATTAAGTATAATCAAGCCATTTCAAATGCATGCTGAAAAACCTGCTTAAACCATCCTAAGATGGTTTCCTGGACTTGGCTCATCTCCCAGCATGGATAAGGCCACGGGAGGGGATTTGTGAATGGTAGTAAAGCAACTGACACTGGTAGGTCACGTGACATGGCGGAAGTAGTATGTACAGTAGAACAGAGTGAGCTTTGGTGATAACTAAGTGAATATTTAATTTATATAATATAATTTCTCGCTAGAGAAGTGGAAAACGTTGACCATCAACCACAACTTTCAGACGCCATCTTTATTTTTTGGCTCAACTGTCACAGAATGGAAAGCAGAGAATCGTGGGATATCAAAGGCAGCAAAAGATACATCAATGCTGCCTTCAAAAATCAATCAGATGAAGGGATATCAGGAGACAGGAAGTGAAGCTAACATTGTATTTAGACGTGCATTGATGCCTTCCTACCTTGGGGATGCATCCTCTGAAGGGAGCGTTTTTAGGTTTTTGGACACAGCCTTGGTTGCGAAGTACATTAACTAAGAACTTACTACTAGAGAGTATGCGATTTTGGTTGCAGTCACTGTATAATGGTGCTAGCATAGAATGCTAAACCTAAGCCCAATGCTAGTACATTAGAGATGGAGTGTTTTATAGAATAGCATGTTTTTTTTTTAACTTACTACTTCTGTGGTGTTTTTCAGGTTGAGAACGGTACATTATTCTATACTTGTGGAAAAATGCTCCAGCACTCTATTACAGTCAATATTCCTGAAATCACTGGTGTCTCAGACAAGAAATGTGAATGTATGTTCTTTGAAAATGGACTGCTTGCACCACACCAGGGGAAAGTTATCACCCAAGATGCACCATGGGGGCCTGCCCTAAATAGCCATCCAACAGGAACAGTGTTAAGGCCCTATAGCCACTTCCTGCAAAAGTAATCATCCTTAAAGCCCTGTCCCCAATTCTGTCCTAGAAACCCTGAGAACTCTTCACATCTTAGAAATACAAAACACCTCTTTCCCGAAGGCTATGTTTCAAAGTTGTAGATCCCAATAGACCCTGAACACTTCTCCTAATAAAAAGGAACTATAAAATTCAGAAACTTATCACATTCAACACTCCCCAAACCTAGTTTGAAAACAGCACTCAAAAGATTTCATAGTCGTCCTCAACAACAGGCCAGTTTTGTCTCTGGCAACCATCCCTGCTCGGGTAATAAGATTGTAGGAACATTACCCTATAAGGAGTATAGCAGTTTTTTTTTATAGGCTGGATCAACTGACCATCAGTCGACAAAATATGACTACTTTTGTATCCCTCAAAAAGGTCAGTACCTTAGTTTTAGCAACACAACTAATGAATAAATAAACCTCATTATGAAATTCTTGAAAAAACGTTTTTATCCTGGACACTCTAATACATCATTGACCCATTAGCCATACTTCCTTTATTCTGATTCATCAATAATGCATTAGATGTGCCTAAGGTTACTACTAAAGCAATAATTACAAAGACAACCTGGTGGGAGGGGGTGTGTTTATGGCGATGACCTCCATGTGATTCATCATCCAATGGCGTCACATTCAGAAACATTGTTCCACAGCTGGATGCTCACACACAAGGTCAGATCACTGGGAGTGTGTTCGAGTGTCGTCCCCATTTGCTTGCCATGGCAACAGAAACGTGGCATGGCAGCAGCATACAGGCTTCAGGGGGTAGCTGAGATTTAAGCAGAAAGACGAAACATCAATACGCTTATTCTTAAGCGTCCATTTTAACCTAGAGCTAAGGTTAGAGCGATTATATCTTCTATCTAGACTTTATTAGTAGTAGATGCCTTTTTTTAAATTCAATGCAATAGAAAATGAGGTGCGAGGAACAGAATAACTGTCCAGTCGATATGTTGTATACCAGGATATAAATCATTCAGCCAACATTGAAAATAAAGTTTCTCTATTGGAAAATGTGAGAAATGTATTTTTAATGTTTTGTCGACTGCAAGTTCCCTGTAGATCAAATGGCAAAGCTTGAAGCTAACAACATGGGTTCCCAAAATGTTTAGCTTGACAGTTTGAAACACCTACTTCAATTCTTCAAATTCTTCATTGACTTTACACTTGCACTTTAAAATAACAGAGCGCAACAGAAAGGGAGCACAGTATTTTTGATCAAATCAATATTTGTGTAACGTGTAGATGTCTGTTTGGTTTCATTGTGTTATCATTCTGTTCCCTGTTCTGCTTTGCCTGAGTTCTGTTCCCTAGTTAGTTTCCTTGGTTATTAATTAGCTCTACACCTGTTTCTGTTTCCGTTGATTCCTCTCCCTTATATTTAAGCCCTCAGTTTTCCTTGTTCATTTTCCGGTATTGTTTATATTTGTGTTATTTGTGGTTGTATAATCTTTGTATAAATTTGTTGTATAAAGTTTTCCTTTGCCCGTTGGGTTTAATTATTAAAGACTATTTACTGAATTTCTGCAGAAATTCATTTGTTCTTATTTAAACTTCCATTTTAAATCACAAAAAATTTGTGTGCAATGTAAAGCATATTTGTATATATGTTTGCAGGATAGCATTGGGTACAATGTGGAATATCCTATTATTGATTAATAGATTAATCCAAATCATTTATTAGATACATTTTAATCCAAACCAAAGAGGCATCATAAACCTATGCAGATCATAATACCTCTAAACATCTCCGCTTTGGTGGGCGTGTCTGTATTCTGTGAAGTGTGTGTCTTCAGAGACCAGTATTCTGGATTGTGCTGTAGAGATGGCAGCGATGATGCAGATTTTCTGAGCAGATGGGGCATGTGATAGGTCACATCTGGCAGTGGGGGAGGATGAAGGAAAAGAGACACAGCCTTTCTAGTGACCTGAGCGGATGTGAGAAGGTGCAGTGCAGGCAGTTTTTTCTGTGGTAATACCACATCATCACTAGTTCTCATAATGTACATTAATGTACATCAATTTGGTGCAATATCGTGAGGAAAAAAAATCACAATAAATAATTGTATTGCCACATACCTAATAATGAATGCCATTTGGTTTGGGGAAAAATACAGAACCCTTCACATGGCATGTGGAGGAAAAATATATATTGTGGCCAAGAATTAAGAATTTGTTCCCATGATTTAATAATTTGTTACCTTGTTTTAGGTAATACAACATGGTCATGAATTAAGTCGTAGGGAATGAATCATTCTTGGATACAATATTTATATTTTTGTCCACATGTCAAGCAGGTTGAGTTTTCCTGATAATTTTAAAACCATTCAAGTTGTTTTCAACAATTTCTCTCAGCTGTCTTGTTTGGAGCACATTCTCTGTACAATAATAACAGCACCGGATGTATAAAGGGTGGTGGATAAAGGGGAATATTTAAAAACATTACCATGAAACATGATTTTTACCCATAAAATTACCATACTTTAATTACCTTGTTATTTGCATCTACCCTAAATGTAGCATAATTTTGCCATTTAGCTTGTGGCGTAAGTAGCCACATAGCTATTTTTTCTTTAGAGTAATTAATAACTTAGCCAGCTAAATTTGTGTGTAGCTTGCTCAATATTGGTATAATTTTAATACCGGTACATTATTTGGAAACACATTACTGGAAACACTGTTTAGTGGTTTATATGCGTGCTGGTATCTGTGAGAGAATCCCGCTGCTCCATGTGATTCGGCAGCTCTCATGACTGGATTACGAACAATGAGCTCCATACAGAGGCCTCACTCACTCGCCCCTGAGGTACGTTTCAACATCATGGTCACATACAAGGGCGTTCATCAGGGTTCTGTTTCGGGCCCGTCTTGTTTTTCACTCTCTCGTTCTTTTCTCCTTGATAAGGCTGGGCTGTTGGCATAATATGCATCAGTAGAATATTTTTTTTTAATAAACATCAATTAGATTAGGTAAAGATTGTTATCAATTTACAAGAGAAAGTGTATATCAGTACTGTAACTAACCACTAAATCTCATTGCTGTTATTTATACCTATATTTATAAGGATATTCCATTAATGGTTCTGGAGGGTTCGACAGCTGATATTTTGCTGGGGCATCCCTGGCTGTGTGAACATCATCTCATGGAAATCTGGTGAAGTTTTAAAGTGGAGTAAGGGTTGCTTTCAAAACCAGTGGCGGCTGGTGATAACTTTTTTTTGGGGGCGAAAATAAATACAAATAAATTTCAGATAGCTGTTTGGGGTCTCTTACCCCCGTTATTGTCTACAAAACTTCAGTGCCGACACGTTTCTCATAACAAGCGCGGGTGAGCTCCGGGTGTAGCTCGTCCTCTGTCACTGGTTGCTGCCGGATTTGTAAATCGGGTTGGTCCGGTCCGAGATCCTTTATCCTTTTTTTTCTTCCAGCGAACGCCTTGTGAAAGGGTTTTTTTGTAAATCAATGACAGAATTTGGTTTAACTGCTGCCATTATCTCTACGAAAGTGATAAGCCTAGCAAGGTTTTGTCGAAGTCGCCTGCGCACTTGCAGTAGTGGCCCAAGAGCGTAAAGTTGAATGACAGGTGACGAGAACCAATCAGATTGGATAAAATAACATGTATCAAATTCTGATTCGCCAGGGACGCAGCGACCTGTGCCCGGAGGAGGATCTTTAAGAAACCAATTAGAGACCAGCTTCAGGTCACATGCTGCTGAAAATTTAAGGACTCTCATAGACATCCATTTGTCCGGCGTCCCTCGCCCATGAAACCGCATGAAACATATTGAAAAACATAGAAAATAGTTAACCGATTAAAGCGATTTAATAAAGTTTGTATTAAATGCTGAGGCTCTTACTACCAGCCTGCACATAGTATGAGTAAACTATTTTATTTTTATTTCATTTTTATATAATTTTTTTATACATGTATATTTCTGGAATGTTGATGGGGGCGGCGACCCAGCGCCCTCTATTGACAAGCCGCCACTGTTCAAAACGGTCTTTGTCCAGTTCTACGCTGCAAATCTGTGGAGAAATGATCATCAGTCCAATGATCATCACGTTATCATCGGTTCAATTTCTATTGACAGCCCAGCCAGAGAGAGCCCCATGGGAATCCTGTCTTGCTACCATCAATACCTGGATGTTTCCTGCTCCAAAATAGCCTCTCAATTATGCCCTCACTGACCATGGGATTGTGCCATCGACCTTCTGTCGGGTGCGCCATTGCCCAGAGGATGTATATATCCGCTCTCCATCCCAGAACAGACGGCCATAGAGGAGTATGCTGGCAAGGCCCTTGCGCAAGTTTACATCCACCCGTCTACATCCCCTGCCGCTTTGATCTTCTTCTTCGTGACCAAGAAGGACCCAGGTGTGCGGTCATGCATTGATTACCTTGCCCTTATCAAAGTAAATGTAAAGCACCACTATGCACTTCTCCTCTTCCCTGCTGCCTTGGAACGGCTAAGAGGAGCAACAAGCTTCACAAAGCTAGATCTGCGCAGTGCCAATACCCTCATTCTATATGTGTAATGGGGGCGAGAGAAAAACAGCATTTGTGACACCTAATGGGTACTACAAGTACCAGGTCATGCAATATGGCCTGGTCAATGCCCCTTATGTATTCCAGGGCTGCATGAACGAGGTGTTGCTGGAGTACCACCACCACCTAAGCTCCATCCATGTGCCTTCTTCTCAAGGAAATTATCCCCAGTGGAGAAAAACTATGATATAGGCAACTGGGAGCTTTTAGCCATCAAGCTGGCACTGAAAGTATGGCATCACTGGCTTGAGAGTTCCCGTCATCCTTTCTTGGTGATTACGGACCAAAGGAGCCTTGAATACCCTTCAAGTGTTTCCAAACCCTGCTCCTGGAGGCACACCAACAACGCACATTTTGGATGTCTCCCTTATCTGACCCATACATAGGGTTGGGTATCGGCTGGGTTTTATCTGATACCAGTACCTACTCTGTATTTTTTAAACGGTTCCGGTGCTTAAACGGTTCTTGAACCGGTACTTAAGAAAACGAAACCGCACAGGCTTTGTCAAAAAATAATACCCTTTTATTTACAGGGCCAAACTGGACAAAACATTAACTTAAATCTTTAAACAATATAAATACAAGTAACATATGGTAATAATAAATAAACAAATAACAAATAAACAATAAATAAAAATTCACATTTACATAATATCAAATAAAACAATATTGTATCAAACAATGTAATAATACTGGAGATTAATAGAAATTACTACCAGGGTAATATAATCTCGACATGGCTACAGATTCCCATGTTTTGTCTGCTTGAACCAGTCATGTAAGTTATCTGGTCGTTGTACTAGTTACGGCAGCGCGTAGCTTGGCGAGTTTGGTATTTTGTTCCTACTGCATCTTAGCTACACAGCGTTGAGTGAACCTATGAAAGAGAACGTCTCTGGTTACTAGTGTAACCTATGTTCTCTGAATAGGGAACGAGACGCTGCGTTTGCTGCCAAGCTCCTCGCGCTGCCGACAAGTTTCCTTTTTCGGCAGAGAAATCTGAGGAGCAGACGGCGCGCACGCCAATATAATATGACGACGTAAGAGCATCGAGGCGGCGCCCGTGCCATCAACCAACGAATTGCCGTGATTCTTAATGGGCTTCAGACAATCGGCACACCCAGAGGGCGGTCTGACAGGTAATTTTACACGTTAAATGCAGCCAAACCTTGGAGCGTTTTGACTTCAGCATCTTCATTAATCAGCTATCAGTTCAACAATTGCGCAGAGTAGTGGCAATGACGTCACGCAAGTTGACGCCGGAACAGCAGGGGGCGGTAAAAAAAAGTCAGGCACCGAAATCAGGCACCGAAATTTTCGTTCTTATTCGGTGTCGTTACTACCGTTTACGTCGGAACCGGTTCCCTATTGGCACCGCGTTTCGGTACCCAACCCTAGCCATACAGTATATGTCTGGTCTTGGAGTCTGGACCCTTGCCATCCCTGGTGGTCTCTATTCTTAACCCGATTTCACCCGAATTCACTATCTTGTTCTGTCCAGGATCCAAGAAAGTGAAAGCAGATGCCCTATTTCATATGTATTTCCCCAAATCCTCAACCCAGGGATCACAACCCATTATCCCTCCTAACCTCATTGCCAGCCCTATCGAATGGAGCCTGGATGAACAGATCAGTCAAGCTACTACTACTGATCCAACTACGCCAGGGTGTCCAGAGGATCAGCTTTACAACCCAGCCACTCTCCGTTTTACTTTCCTCCAATCTGTTCATTCTTCAGTGGGCACTGGCCACACAGGCAATCAACAGACTATATAACTCCTCCAAGCCAAATAGTGGTGACCTTGTATGTCCCAGGAAGTACGTCACGTAGTCCAAGGATGTCCTGAGTGTGCCATAGCCAAGTTTCCACACCTTACCAGCAGGCAAACTCCTTCCGCTGCTCGTACCTAGACAACCGTGGTCCCACCTGGGAGTGGATTTCATCACAAACCTACCTGACTCGGGAGGAAATACCTGTATTCGGGATGCTGTAGACAGTTTCTTTAAAGCATGTTGCCTTGTCCCCCTGAAACAACTTCCTACTGCCTTGGAAACTGCAGAGCTCCAGTTCCAACACATTTATGACATTTTGGACTCCAGACATTGTGACATTTCCATTGTTCCAGTTTATTCCAACAAGTATTCCTAAAAAGTTAATCGTTCTCTTTTTTTATCCTTGTCACCTCCAGTCCTGCATTCCCTCGTGAAGTTTTCCTTTTAAACTCTGTGTTTCGTCACTGACACATCCAATTTGTATTCATTGTCAAAATAATTCAAATTGCTCCAGACAGTAGACAGCATGTGCTTTTCGGCAATATATTATTTATTACAGTAATTTCATGCTTTCTGTCAGTAACTGACAGCAGGTTTCGGGGAGAGCGGGAAGGGAAGATTTGAACGGAGAGATACGATCATGGCAGGTTAGAGAGTTTTGGATTGCATAAAATATGGCGAAGACGAGTACACAACAGAAGAGGAAATTGGAATGAACGTTGATGAGCCTTGGGAGGGGGCTGAGTGGGACTCTTTTACACATCTTAGCGTGTGGTGTGTATATGGGTATGTGCGTGCATCCATGGGTATATGCGTTCATGTGTATATGTGTGTGTTCATATGTATGCCTGCATGTGTATATGCCTATGTATATGTATATCCATGCATCTGTGTAAGTGTGTATATGAAAATGACCCTTAGTGAAAACTGGGTTACACTTTATTTCGATAGTCCACTTTAGACGTTCTACTAACTATAAGTAACTTTTCAACTACATGTCAATTAACTCTCATTAGAGTATTTGTAGACTGTCAGTAGACTGTTAGGTTATGGTTAGGTGTTAGGGTTCGGGTTAGGAGAATAAGTTGACTTGTAGTTGCCTAGTTATTTATAGTCAGTAGAATGTCTGTTGGGGGACCAACAAAATAAAGTGTTATCAGATATTAAGCAGAAAGTCTACTAATACTCTATTGACAGTCAGTTGACATGTAGCTGCAAAGTTACTTATAGTTAGTAGAATGTCTAAAGTGGACTATCGAAATAAAGTGTTACTGAAAACTGTGCAACCAAGTGTCACAAAAAGACTTGTATATATATATGTATTACAGTTCATTTGCGAGTTTGAAGTGTTAAATAAAAAATATGAATCAGTCAATTTATTTTGTCTATTTACAAACTTAGTACACTCATTAGTGGTAAATAACTGTAATTTATTGAAAGCCATTTGTTTTCTGAAAAAAATACACTGTGCACGCTTGAAGGTAGCACATTGTGTTAGAATTCTACAGTCAAAATATTCTGATATTTATCTGTGTTGTTACCCATTGTTACACTGCTGTTCTGAGAAGAGACACTGTTGGTTCATCCAACTTACCTGTATACTCACCCTGGTTTCCTGCCTGACTTTCATCTTTAATACACTCCCGCGATTGGGTTCACTTTCATCTCCTGTGTCTTATAACAGGAATCATAGATGACAATAGAGAACATTTATTTAAGAGTGTACTTTCACAGTTCAGTGTGGGTAAGGTGAAGGGTGTGGACTACTCTGCCATAATTAATGTGCAATGTTGTGGTCCTGTAACCATTTATACTTGTGTAAAAAATAAAATGTTGAGATAGTAATGTGGGAAAACTGAGGACAGAATTTAGCATATAGCCACTCTAATTCAGAGCTCTGTTTACCTTTGTTGGTCAAACTAGGAAACAGCTAAACAAAACTTTAAGTTTTTTCATACATTAATTTATACAAGATTTGTAATCATGCATTTTATATGTATGGCCCTTGCTACGCAATGTAATGCAAACCACACCATGGATCATGAATAATACCTAAAATCATGCAGTTTGATAAGAAAATGTAAGTTACAACTTCTAAAAAAATCTAAATGTTCTTTTAGCTGCAACAATGTAATATACCATATACAGACACATGCCGGAATACACACATGAACACCATATACTTGCAACAGGATTTGGGTTTTGGAGTGAACACAAGTGTATCCGTATAACTGATCAATACAGGTTTTGTAAGTTAGAGGACACACCTCCTCAAGAAGGACGACGCTACAGCATCAGCTCTCAGCACTTAAAGAAAAGCCCTTTGACAGATGCTGTTTACAGTCTCATGTTGTTTATTTTCCATTTCACAGTATCCGCCTTGCATTTTTATGTACACACACACACACACACACACACACACACACACACACACACACACACACACACACACACACACACACACACACACACACACACACACACACACACACACACACACACACACACACACACACACACACTTACAAAACAGAAGCAACTTAGAAGGCCAACACCTTTTCTCTGAAAAGGAAACACACAGACAGATTTCCTCTAAGAGCATGTACAGTGGATAGCATAAGTGAACACACCCATGCTAAAGTTGACTAAAAAGAGGAATAAAAAATCATCGTTTGGAAATTTATCTTAATGCCTTAATTAGAAAAATGAGGAAAAATCCATCCTTTAAGGACACCAATTGTCTTTGTGAGTGAATAATGTATTGTAAATAAATAAATGTTCTTCCTTAAAATACAGGTTGCATAAGTCAGACACCCCTATGTTAAAGGGGCAGGCAGATTTTTATTATTAAAGGCCAGTTATTTCATGGATCCAGGATAATATGCATCCTGATAATGTTCCCTTGGCCTTTGGAATTAAAATATCCCACATCATCACATTCCCTTCACCATACCTAGAGATTGGCATGGGGCACTTTCAGGATGCATAGTATCCTGGGTCTATGAAACATAGGGGTGTCCTGACTTATGCAACCTGTATTTTAAGGAAGAACATTTATTTAGTTACGATACATTATTCATTCACAAAGAAAATTGGTGTCCTTAAAGGTTGAATTTTTCCTAATTTTTTAAATTAAGGCATTAAGATAAATTTCCAAAAGATTTTTTATTCCTCTTTTTAGTCAACTTTAGCATGGGTGTGTTCACTTATGTAAGCACTGTACTTTACCTACAGTATAGGCCCCAATATACTCACGGCAAAGTTATTTTCGTTCTTTGCGTAGGGGTAAAAAGATGTTTAAAATACTTGAGCAGTAAAATAACGAACCTCCTGATGCCGTCCACACTGCTGAGAGTGATGTTTAGGTGAACATGTAAATGTGTGCCACACACTTCCCTCTCAACAACAAAAATAAACACACTACAGAAATGACGGCGGTGAGAAAACAGCAGTTAATGCCAGTATCTGACATGGATATGTCTGCACCAGCTGTGCAATTCAGCACTCCAGTCAAATCAAGTCACATCACAATTATTTATATAGCACTTTACAATAAAGCGAGCAGCTTTTCAGTATTTTACATGAAAAAACAGTGTCGGTGTCTCTTTCAATTAGAATTACAACTTCAGTTTCTACTTTAAAGTAGCCCTCCAATGTTTTCATGTTTTTACTCACGGACGTCTGACCTCAATGAACCAGAGAAGATTTTCACGTCAAAGGAGGCGGAGCCTCAGAGACACACCTGCTACTGTACATGATCACCATAGACCAATAAGAGTTTAAAATTGGTTACTGTACTTGCTGGAGCAAACTTATCCAGAAAGTTCGCTTTGGCAAGCTGTTACGGACTCCCCAAACAAACTTCACTGTGGCCTCATTTTGTTTCAAAATTATGTCACACCAGTTTATTGGAAGTATATCAGGGCATTTCGTATTGTTCCATTTTTACTCATTGTTTGACTGGGTTTCAGTATTTTTAACATATTAATAAATTACAATCCTATTTGTAAATTAAACTATTATTATTCCAACTATAATTATCAAATTATCAAAATGTTGGCTTTGGAGACGCTCTAAAGGAAGGGTGGGATCTAATGCTTTTAAAAGCTAGCTTGCTATTTTGCACTCCGAAAATGACCTACCCTACCTTTAAAGTGCCCCATTATGCTTTTTTCGAATATTACCTTTCACTTTGACCCACACTCAAACACTGTAGTTGTAGCTGAGGCCTGTTTTAGACACTGTTTACTGTGCTGTGTAAGCAAATGCACTTTGCATGCATTTCCAAAGGATGAGGACTAGCACTGGAATTAATACGGTAAAAGCGACCCCATTGTTTCTGTTGGTATCACTGTGTATCAAGTGCTGAGGAAGATCTGGAGCTGATATTCAGTTATGGAAGCAGAGTCAGCTCTCGGAAAGGAGGGAATCTTTTACTGAGCCGTTTCAGACACTGTGAAAAAGAGCTGATGTGCAATGTATATTATGCATTGTGAAAATTGTGTTTTTTACCTTGGATGCATGTAAACCTATTGTAGGAGACCTTAAATAAAATGAGGAACCTTTAAAATAGCATAGTAGGGGCTACGGACTAGCAGCTACACCCTAGTAACTGCAAAACACTGCGCTAACAAACATATTTACTTCAGAAAATTTATTGAGTTTGTTATTGAGTTTAATAACAACATTAATAGTAGCCATAATACGTTTTACGTAACCAAGGTGAAAGATATGTAATCTGTTTCACAGAATATCCATAAATAATCGTCGTCAGTGTTTGAACTACAGTCGCTATTTACCTACTGACTGCTGTAATACAGACGACTGTTGATGTTTAAGGTAAAGAGGCTCAGCTAAACACACACACACTCGGCAGCTGCACATGGTAAACCCATGTGACCATATACTCTCAGGCCATGTGAGTCTCTTTCAACCTCTGGCAAGCATAACATATCAGTACTCACGTAGATGTGACATATTCAACACACTCCTATGGCAGTTATAGTGGCTAATGGCTAATTCATACACTCTATGAAAAGTAAGGAACTTTACATATTGATTTTTACAGGTGTTACATTGTGTTGTGGTTTAGGGTTAAAGGAAAAGTCCATAAATAATCAGATAATGTCCTGGCTGAAAATTACCAATACATTTTCAGTTTTTATATAGATTTTTTTCTTAGTGCATGAATTTGTACCATTTCATTCGTTTCTGCTTACGCCTCACTGACAGTTAGGTTTAGGGGTGGACCTTCATTGATGACTTTTTTTTGGTAACACTTCACTTGAAAGGTTAGTTCACCCAAAAATGAAAATTATCCCATCATTTACTCAACCTCAAGTCATCCTAGGTGTATATGACTTTATTCTTTCAGACAAACACAATCAGAGTTATAATAATCTCCGAAGCTTTATAATGGGAGTGAATGGTACGTTATCGGAAACCAGTGATTATAGTTTATAAAGTTATAAATATGTATATTTTTCTTACAAAAACACATGGCTTCACTTCAGAAGGCCATTATTAACCCCCTGGAGCCGTATGGATTACTTTTATGATGAATGGATGCACTTTTTTGTTTTTTGGGCTTCAAAATATCATACTCCATTTACTGCCATTATAAAGCTGGGAAAAGCCCGGATATTTTTTGATATAACTGATTGTGTTTGGCTGAAAGAAGTAAGTCTTATACACCTAGGATGGCTTGAGGGTGAGTAAATTATGGGATCATTTTAATATAACTAGCCTTTTGAAGCCTTTATTATAAAGGTATTTATAATTTACGACATAATGCATTATATCTTTTCATAAATAATTATAACCAAAGTTAAAATGCATTATAATATTAGCAAATTCCTTTGGTTGTTATGTTTTTTAATGCATTATACTTTATAAAGCCGTGTTCAAGACAAGTATTATAATGCATTATAACTTTGTTTACAGTTATTGATGAGATCAAATAATGCATTATAAGGTGCATTACAAAGCATAACTAGAATGTACATTTCCAGAAGAAAATGTGAAGTGGTGCTTGCAGTGGCAAAACTCGCCACTCGGTGTGGTACATGATTGCATACGAGCCAACAAACATGTCTGTACGATGTTCTAGTGCTGAGATATGGCTTATTGGTGGTTGCTAGGGCGTTGCTAGGGTGTTCTGAGTGGTTGCTAGGCAGTTGCTAGGGTGTTTTGGGTGGTTGCTAGGGTGTTCTGGGTGGTTGCTAGGGTATTTTGGGTGGTTGCTAGGACGTTGTTAGGGTGTTCTGGGTGGTTGCTCGGCGGTTGCTAGGGTGTTCTGGGTGGTTGCTATGATGTTGCTAGGGTGTTCTGGGTGGTTGCTATGGTGTTGCTAGGCGGTTGCTAGGGCCTTTGGCAACCACCACTAATTAATGCATTAAAACATTTTTAGAATGCCTTATACATGCCTAATATTTTTATATGTGTTACCCTTTTTTTTCTAGAAATCGTAGAAATCTTACAAAAACACCAACTCATAAAAATTTTCTTATGAGATCAGGTTGACTTATTCCTTCTTTTCTGGAGTAAACACTCTCCACATCTTGTGTCTTCCTTTCCTGTGCCAGAGTTGCACAACACAGGCTACAGTTAGTTGCTAATATGCTTGTTCACCCATGCCAGGCAGAGGAAAGGATTACACGAGGGCAGCACTAGCCTGTTCTATCACCACCGCTGACCTCTACACAGGAACACCGTGTTCCCGGCTGCCCGGTTTATTAAATTGGAAAATTTGAGTGGTGTGGAAACGGTAGTGGTGGAGTTATGTAAGACTTCTCAAAATAAAAAAAAATATTGAGTACAAATTTGGTAAGTTTGGCTTTGGTGAGATCCGAACCAGTTTGTTGACTTATTAGGAACTGGAAATCTGACCTAGTGAAGTCAAAGACTGCATTCCAGTTGACAGGGTCCCTATGCAGTGTTCACTACTCCCTTCCCGTGCGTTTTTCGCATACAGACGACAACATTGTCAAAACGATCCCCGTTCACACAGATCTGCGAAAACGACTAAAAACGCTGTATTCTGCTGCCAGGCCAGTAGTTGGCGATGTGACTTTGTAAAGAAAACCTATAGATTCAACACATAATACGTATACGCATAAAGTCACCGTTTTCACAAATTCACATTTTTTGTAGTTTACGGAGGTGATTACGGTTTCGCTTTCAAGAACTTGGACTTTACATTTTTTTAAGTTAAATTAACACATAAAAAGCTTTTAAACGGTGTTGTGTAAACGTAAACACTCCTAAGTGATAAATATCTGTTACAATGTTTAATATAACATAAAATAAATGTAATTTGGTCATATTATATGTGTATTTTATCTTATTTAACCATAATCACGAGTTACACCGAAACTGTCACATCTTGTGCCCTTTATACCCGAGAACAATCGCATACAAACCACACATGGGACTGATAAAACTCAATAAAAAACGTTGAAGCCGCAAATCATTTTTACTGCGTTTATTTTAATCAAACATTTGCAGTATGATTGTTGTGGTGATGTGCAATGACTGGTGAGTAAATGTTATCTTATTCCCTATGGAGTTTACAGTGCCCTTCGACTGAACATGTTCGCTCCCTTGAAGTGTGGAGCACTTATGGAGCACACACACAAGTGATGCAAACCCTAAATCTGTCATGAGTCATGACTCACACATACAAACCACATTTTGTCATAGGGACAAAAATACGCTTATTTTGAAATAATTCAATCAAAAAATAGCACAAAAGGGCAAACAATATTTAAAAAAAAATCCAAAAGAAACATGCAAAAGCATGCAGAAATATTTGTGACCATTCAATTTTCTCAATTCACCCGCCATTTGACGTTGTGGCAAAAAGTCGATTTTGGACCCTGTCTGTATGTATTCAAATAAATGTTTTGCATATAGTTGAATTTGAGGTTATGTATTCTAGATTGCTTTCACAATCAGTGACTTCCACTAAATTAGAAGGCTATTTTAACTAACTTTAATTTGAACTGTTTATGCTGCTATCCTTGAGAAATAATGTTTAAAGCACTGCATATGACACATTGCATAGCACAGTCACACACAATATCCATATAGAAATTGCTTATGCATAAACACATGTATGTGAAAGGCATGTGGCTCTCTTACAAAACCTAGCAAGTGTCTTGCTGTCAACTACCATAAAGAGCATCCTAACTGAAATGAAACATCAAGAATAATGTGTTTGAAACGCTCAACATAAGCATACAAACAGTGATCGCACATGAAGGGCACCGGAGACTTGATTCGCAATTGATTTCAATAGTGTTTAGCATTAGTATGCAGCACACACAAATGTTGGGTAAAAAGAAAAATGTTTTGTTATTGAATGAAATTCATCCACCTTCTCGATAGATGTTGCAATGAATCATGGGAGTGCCTTTTCCATTAAGAATACATGCAATGCTGCCTTAGAATATGGCCTAAAGAAGATTTTAATTATGCTGCCTACCTTTTTGTGCACATATGATGCCTTCGTAGGCAGCTCACTTGGTTTAGAAACAGCCTTTGTGTAGGATGTGCAATATATCTTGCTAATGAGCAATAAAATTAAACTAGCACCGTTATTTGAAAAAGCACAACACATACAAACAATTTCGTCAACTACCAAAACAATTTTAAGCTAACATGAGCTGAATTCAATAATGAAGTTTATCCAGCACTCGTGATTTCACTCTATTGCATCACCAGCCCTTGGCTTCACGTGCACCCTGCTTATCAACAAAACAACTTCAAATCCTCCTGATTTAATTCACTTAGCAGTTGGAATGTCTCACAATCAGTCACACCCGGGTGTTGAACGGTGACGATGGACTTCAGCGTGTCTGTCAAACCTGTTCGCACACAATCATGGAATCCCACACCCATGAAGTCACTAACCAGGACCTGCTCGGAGATGTATTTCCCTTTATACAAACACAGGGGGTTTGGCTGGTGAGATATGTCATCAGGATCAGGTTTCAGTGGTTTCAGGACAGTGATTGGATAAGAGCACCGCAGAGGAAGTCCAAGTCATTGTTTAATTCGAATTGCAAAGGTAGATGTATGAGCTTGCTTATAAACCCATCAGATTTAGAGGAAGCTGATACTTTATAACACATTTATGGGACCATTTCTCAGCTGAGTTTATGTTTGTTTTGGTATTTCAGATGGTCTAGATGCGTAAAGAGAACAGTAATTTAATATAAAAGATTGATGTACTCTACTTTACAAGCTTATATACATCAAAAGTGTGACAGTAGCACCAGTGCACTGCAGAAAGTCTTGTTTTAAACAAGTATTGGATTGCACTTGTAGACTTTTTAAAAGATTTTTTTATTTTTTTATGAGACATTTTTTGCAGTATGTTTTCTGATCAGAAAAACCTGATCTTTTATGATTTTCTCTTGTTAATATTAGGTATAGTGATCAAAATAAAACTGTTTTGTCTTGTATCTGTTTATATAAGAGAAGTGGGTCAGATGATGTGTGTGTTTAAATGATTTATGAGGACACAAATTTGTATAATGACATGGATATTACACTGGTATTACAACGTAACCATGGTTTATGAGGACATTCCCTTAGTCCTCATAATTAAAATGGCTTAAAAGCATACTGAACTATGTTTTATTAAGAAAATACATATGAAAGTTTTCTGAGATTGGTAGGTTTAGGGTTAGGTTTAGTGTAAGGGGAGAGAATATACAGTTTGTACAGTATTAAAACCATTATGTCCCTATAAAACATGAAAACACAACATGTGTGTGTGTGTGTGTGTGTGTGTGTGTGTGTGTGTGTGTGTGTGTGTGTGTGTGTGTGTGTGTGTGTGTGTGTGTGTGTGTGTGTGTGTGTGTGTGTGTGTGCAGTCATGCTCACCGTAATCATACTTATCTTCATCACATGATCAGTATGCATGTGATTCTCAGGGCTGTGTTTTTCACTCTGTCACATGGCCGTGGAATTAGGATCACACCCCATAGCTATACGTTTGTGTGAATGTAAAGCCCTGTCCTACTCAGGTTACTGCCCTCCTACTGTACATTAATAAGAGAAAAATCGGGAAATGTTATGTTTTTCAGTTCTGAAAGTACAAAAAGGTCATGTTCGTGTAATCAAACCAATCCTCATAACACTAGCATATACAAACAACTGCTTATGTCAGTCCTGCCACAATTCATCCGGCATTCCACAGCTAACAATTAATTCATTCTGAGATGAGAAACGTCATCTTATTGTTTTACCCAACATTATGAATACAAAGCTTGTTTATATTCATCAGTTTCAAATGATTCAACAGTATGAAGCAAAGAAAAAAATCGGAGTCACTTACTCACCCTCATGTAGTTTCGATCTTGTATAACTTTCTTTTTAGTGGAACACAAAGGAGCTGTTTAGAGGAATGTCCAAGCTGCTCTTTTCCATACAATACCCCCAAAATATGCAAATACATAGCTAACAAAAATTTGTTCTAATAATGTTTTATTAACGTCACCATAAAGTCGAGTCTTTTTAAATGTTTTAATAACATTTATTTTTCTCTGGGTTATGCAAGCATTAAGGAAACATTGTATAATTTTTCAGAATTATGGAAACGTTTCAGAGTATATCATTAAAAAAAAAAACTTTAGATGAACAATCAATTTTCCATTTTACAACTTCCATGAACGATAAATAATAAATAATGTTTGTGTACTTTTTTGAGAACATTATTATTTATGTTTTTTAGAACATTATTTAAAGAATGTTGGGTTAATATTACTCGAAGAAGTTTGGGTAACGTTTTATTTTAAGGTGACATAGTTAGACGTTACTACTGTCTTGGGCGTGTGTAGCAGACAGATGAGGATCCAACACGAAGTTTAATAATTATTCACAGAATAATCCAAACAGGAAGCAGCAAACACACATTAAACGCAAACGTGACCGGACAAACTCAAAGGGAAACCACATAAACTTATAGCTGACAGCTGAACAGAATAACTCAATAATCAAGGTAACCATGACAAGTAAATACCGGCGGGAACTTAGAACAAAGTACAACAAAATCTAATGAATACAAACTAAGGCTTTGAATACAAACTAAGACAAACTATTCAACTTTGGGGTAATACGCAGCGCTCATCACTGTCACTTTTTACCCAACCGTCCAATCACAGTGGAGGAGGGGCGGGACAAATATCACACCGACCTACCGCCACATTCTGCTCAACATCAACAGATGACAACAACAAGCATAATAACAGAACAAAGTAATTTAAAACAAGAGCCAGAGAAAATATGTTATATTGTATCGACATTTTAATATAGAATCAACACAGAAACAAAATATGTGTGAAATGAGATACTAGTAACACTTTCGTGGATATACCGTATCATAACATGCAAAGTGTCTCAACTGAAAAAAATGCTGCGCTGCCATAACGCTCTTAAGCGCCCACAGCTAGGCGTTTTCAGCAGAGCGCTGAAAAAAGCAGAGCGATGATGGTGATAAGCTGATGGCACGGACCCAGAGCCCAGCAGTGACAACAGCCCATGGCGGAGTCGAGGGAGGGTGAAGCCAAGATGTTGATGAGACTGTTGACATCTGGGGGACGACCGATGGAGACGAGGCCGATGGATCCAAGGGCGCAGAAGGAGAGCCGAATGTACTGAGCAACATCGCTAGCACTGGAGACCTAGTCGAAGCTGCGGTCAAGAGGTGACTGAGGCGTAGCAGGAGGGAAGGAGGAACACATGTAACCGTAGGGGTGTAGAGACGGAGAGTGGCAGATGCTTGCAAGTCCGTGACAGAAGAAGAGTGACGACTGACCAAGAGGGAGCCGGAAGGATGAGGGAACCCGGTGGAGCCGCAAGGCCGAGGGTGACTGGTGGAGCCGACAGGTCGAAGGATCTTGGTGGAGGTCTTTCTTGAAACAGTGATGATTCAGAACAGACAGATAGTGCCGGGTGGGATAGGGTGTGAGACAGTACCTCCATGTCCAAATCCATCAGCCTGTCCTCATTGTCCAATTCCACCAGAATTACCTCTGCCACTGATGTTGCGGGCTCACACCCCTGGTCAGACGCCCTCTGAGGCATCGGCTCACTCATTACGGTGGACGGTCGCTCTCCGTCTGCAGGAGGCTCTAACGAATTCTCCGCTGTCGAGGGTGATGGTGGGCTGGGCTCTGGGTCTGGCTGTGTCCTGGACTGGAGACAGACGCCCTCCAGTCAAGCCCTGAGGTGTCTGGGAGGTCTACAATGTGAGTGGTAGTTGGCCCCAATCCAAAACAGCAATTTGAGGGTGTAGTTTGAGTGCAGGTGACGGCAAGACGGCAGAATAGTTCTGTATAACAAAAAATATCAATGTTTTGGGCAATCACAGCGAGTTTTGCTGCATAATCCATTTCTTAGTCCAGTCTACTGTTTAGCCAGGTGCACACAGAAAAAAGATAATTCAGGAATCAGTTCAAAAGCAGAGTTTAATAACAATCCAACTGGAAATACATTCACAAAAGCTAACGCAAACGAGACTGGACAAACACTGAGTGAAGGTGAGAAACTTCATGGTGATAAACTAAATGACGAACAGCTGTGATGATGATCAGTGTCCGGGAATTGATGAGTGGCGGGAAACTCAAACAAGGGAACACATGTGACAAAAGAAAACAGTCTAAAAGTCTATGGCTGAATCCGAAATCGCCCGCTATACCCTCAAATAGGGTGTTATTTGAGGGGACAGACATTTGTAGTGGTGTCCGAAACCATAGTGGACGTTATTGAGTGTACTTATTCAATCCTACATTGCACTGCAAAAACGAGTGTACAGCCGATGTAACGTTACGCTCAACGGCTGTCCGAATTCGCTCACTCGTTTTCATTCACTCCTTCAAGTGAACAGTAGCCTATTAGTGGACTAACGTAGGGAATAGTGAATGAGGGTTTAGGGGGCGATTTCAGATTCAGCCCATTAAAACGAAACTAAGAACAAACACAACTGAATAAGTGTAACAACTGGAAGAAGTTTAACACTTCATGGAAGAAGGTTACACTTCATTTTAAGGTGACATAGTTACACGTGACTACATGTACTTACTATAATAATAATACTATATTTTGAATAATTACAAGTAACCCTGATTTCAAAATTGTCGTAATGTATCTTGAAGTACAAGGTTTGAATGTGCATGATTTTCAGAGAATGTTGAATAATCTCATAATCTTTTTGGTGCTTGAATGCTCCTGGTCACTGCATGCATTGTATGTAAAAGAGTAGCTAGTAGGTTTGTTATTTATGTTAATTATTTTCACCATTTTATTCTCCCCATGGCTGTATAACTCTATATTTGAAGCAGCACACTTTATGTATGCTTTTATGCAGTATATGATTTTATTAGTGCTATATGCAGTAGTTGTGGAGTGAATATATATGATTTTACATTTACTGTTATGAGTACACAAGAGCAAACAGCATTCTTTGAATATCAGTGAGGAAAGTATGCAATACTTCCACAAAAGCTGGTGTTATCAGCATAGAGCTGGTATGTATTGTGTTCTTAGGTGTGTGAGGACAAACTCTCTCTATCTCTTACACACACAGACGCACGCATGCATGCACACACACACACAGAAAGAGAGAGAGAGAGAGAGAGAGAGAGAGAGAGAAAGAGAGAGAGAGAGAGAGAGAGAGAGAGAGAGAGAGAGAGAACAGAAAAAACTGTTTACTCTAATAGTTTGGAGGATTGTGAATATCCACTCCTCCTGTTTGACATCTATGATTGGCTGAGATAGAGGGAGGGCGTAGGTGTGTGTGTGTGTGTGTGTGTGTGTGTGTGTGTGTGTGTGTGTGTGTGTGTGTGTGTGTGTGTGTGTGTGTGTGTGTGTGTGTGTGTGTGTGTGTGTGTGTGTGTGTGTGTGTGTGTTTAGAGAAAGTGGAAGGGTTAGTGGTTAACACTAAGCCTGCTTGTAAGCTCAAATAGTTTGAGACAGATCACTTGCAGTCATTGGAAATCTAATCATAAAATCACCTTTCCCAGAGCTGCAACATGTAACTAGTGTACTGGGGCTAGGCAGTGCTCTGATTGGTTGGTTATAGACAGCAACAATGCTCTGATTGGCCAGTTTAAAAGCGTAACACTGCTCTAATTGGTCAGTTATAGAGAATGACAATGACTGTACTGACTGGACTGATAAAGACATGCAGTGTTCTTAAACCATTATAGATGGTAACAGTTCTCTGATTGGTTGGTTATAGGCAGTAACAGTGCTCTTATTGGGTCATGATGGACAGTGTTCTGATTAGTCAGTTAAAGACATGGAGACTGCCTTGATTGATCCAATCAGGGAAACGCCATATTACATTTTTGACAGGAATGAAGACAAGGCTGTGAGGTAGAAGTACAGTGCGTTAGTAGACAAAAACTCCATTGAACAGTTTTGAAAGTTGTGAGTTGGCCAAAATGATGTGATCTAGGACCTTTATACAGTCTGCCATTGTAAAGAAAGACTATGGCTGAATCCGAAATCGCCTACTATATACCCTTAAATAGGACGTTTTTTGAGGGGACAGCCATTTATAGTGGTGTGTCCCAAACTATAGTGGACGTTATTGAGTGCACTTATTCTATCCCACATTGCACTGCAATAACGAGTGTACAGCCGATGTACGCTCAACGGCTGTCCGAAATCGCTCACTCATTTTCATTTACTCCTTAAAGTGAACAGTATTAGTGGATTAACGTAGGGAATAGTGAATGAGGGTTTAGGGGGCGATTTCGGATTCAGCAATTAAGTCTTTCCCTCACAGCTTTGTTTCCACCTGACTAAGATCTTCAGACGGGAAGAGTGCTCGGATTGGTTGGTTATTATGAAGGTATTTTTGGTGCAAATCAACTGAACGCCTGTGACAGTGAAATTTGTAGTTGTAGAGAATAGCCACACATGTGTTTCAGTAAATTTGAAGTCACAGAGAGAAATGTTTTAAGACTTGTAGACTTTAATTTAAACACAAGTACATAACTACAACTGCTTGAATCTGCTGCGACGAATCACAAACACTGTTTTTCGCTTTCAAGTGACAAGTTTTGCGCACACTCTCTTTTGCACCACTGATCTATGTGAAATGTGGAGCAAAAGTAAGTTGTGCATCTGTAGAGTGGGCGGAGCCTACATGAATATTCATGAGTTTCCCGGGCATGTGCGTGGAACAGCTCTTTTAGTTCACGCTCCTCATTTCTCAGCAGGTTTAATGGATTATTTAAAAAAAGGTCAATTTTGTTTCAGCGCAAATTTAAACTACAATTGTTTATCGTTTCGTAAAGTCCACGTTTTGAACTCGTCGTATAAATTGCACCTTGCGAAGCTTTAAAACTGTGTCTTTTACTAATTGTTATCATTTGTTGATTGCAATAAATTAAATAAACCCTCATAAATGTATCTGTGGGCTATAACACTTTTTTTTTTTTAAATATATCCTGGTGTGATTGTTCTTAAATTCTTGTTCATTTAAATAAGCCAAATCATTTTAGACCACACACAAGCATGAATGTGTTGCTTTAATACATAAGTAGCCTACAATTTGGATTAAACTAAATTGTATGTACAAAAATGGATAAATTACATTTGGTACAACTACTGTAAATGGGATGGGGGGGGGGGGTGCACAACATTTTTACTGAATATAATACTGAACATAATTTTTACTGTATATAATAAGCAACCAATTTGATGTTCTAAAAAAAGGACATTTACAAATATACATACTGGCAAAATAATGTAACAATATTTTGATTGCAAGGTGTGCTTGTGCTGGTTTTGATATATACACTACTGTTCAAACGTTTGGTATTAGTAAGGTACTAGGTAGGGTACCAAGACTACATTTATCTGAAAAACAGTAATATTGTGAAATATTTTTATCAACTGTTTTCTATTTTAATGTTTAAAAAAATGTGATGGCAGAGCTCATTACTCTAGATTTCAGTGTCACATGACCCTTCAGAAATCATTCTAATACTGATTTGCTGCTCAAGAAACATTTCTGATTATGATCACAGCTGAAAATGTGTGTGCTGCTTAATGAAGTGTGGAAATCATTATGGAACATATGTTTCCAGGATTGTTTATGCATAGCAAGTGCAAAAGAACAACATTTATTTAAAATTATAATTTTTGTGTAACATTATAAATGTCTTTGCTGTAATTTGTGATCAATTTAAGGCATCCTTGACCTTGCCTACTATAAAAGTATAACATTTCTTAAATCATAGTGATTACAAACCTTTGTCATGCAAATCTCAAGAGAAGAAAATGCTTTAACATCAATCCAACAAAGTTTCAAGGTTTCATTTTTCAAGAGTTCAAGTCAGACGTGCCTCTAATTGAAGCCCAAATAAGAACACACACGTTTATGGAACTTTATGTCTTTTAAAAAAGTTGAATGAGTGTTTGTTGTGCAACAAAATAGATCATGCATTTGTATCAATGATCATCATTGTGTATCATCCAGGCACACAGTGCAACACATAAGCTCAAAGAAAGAACATGACAAACAGAAACATCAGTGTAGGGTGCAGAATGTTCATTTGGACACTGATATGGTTGTGGAGTTATTTCCCAGAGATGACACAGTTTTAAAGCTTCATAAGATAAGGTATCAGAAGAGCTTAGCAATAAATAAATGAAATGGTAATGGTTAATGTATTTAGGAATATTCTATATCTGCTCTTCTGTTGGAAATAAGTGTTACTGTAATCATTCAGGTGTTCTGCAATTTTTGGTTTCACGGTAAAAGTGCAACATTAAACCTTGTGATATTTGTAAATTTATATTTTGTTTGTAAAAAAATGTTAATATTTTTTATGACATTCAACAAATTATAACAAAAGACAGTTTTAAAGCATTGCGATGTACAAAGGATAAGCACAAGGAAATGAACGAGTTGAAGTTTGCTGTGCTTTTATATAGGCCTACACGAAGTGAATGCCTGCAGTCATTCAGTCATTGACGAATGCACAAAACGTGCAAACTAATAAAAACATTATGAACTTTATGAAATGATACACAATTGTATTTTAAGTACGCGCTGAAACTATATTATTTACCTTTTTTGAAATAATAATTCATTAAACCTGCTGAGAAACGAGGAGCGTGAACTAAAATGAGCAAAATTTCTCCGTGACTTCACATGTTTTGATGCGGGTGTTTAAATGCGTTTTGCACCATATTCACTGCAGCAAAAATGTGAGCGTATGAGTTTCTTAATTTGTGATTTGTAGAATAGGATTTGTGCGCCTGCAATGAAGAATTTGAGAAGGTGTAACTGTTGTGTTGTGTTGTGTTTGTGGAAGAGAAAAAAAGTTTGCAACTCTTAAAACATTTCTCTCTGTGACTTCAAATTTACTGAAACACATGTGTGGCTATTCTCTACAACTACAAACTTCACTGTCACAGGCGTTCAGTTGATTTGCACCAAAAATACCTTCATAGGTTATAGAAAGTAACTGAGCTCTGATTACTTCATAATAAACATCAGCAGTGTTTTGATTGGTCAGTTAAGACTTGGAGAGTGCCCTGATTGGTCCATCATAGATGGTAACAGACAGTGTTCTGATTGGTTGGTTATAAACAGTAACATTGCTCTGATTGGTTGGTTATAGACAATAACAGTGCTCTGATCGGTCAATTATAGACAGCCTGAGGCAAATGTCCTCTGTTTGGCCGTTTTCACCCGTCTTCCACCCGCTAGTCTCTCTCTCTTTCCATCCAGAAATGCTGATTCTTCTTTCACCACACATTCCAGCACAGATCTCTCTGCCTGACTGGTTTTGTAAAAGCATGCTGTTGGAATACACTCCAAATTCCTGTTAAAAATTCATTCAGATGTGCAATAGATTGTCAATAATTGGGACAATATAAAATGCTAATGATATGTCTTAATACATTTGATTCTCCCACTGAAGTCGAATTAGCTGCCCCTCTGTATGAAAAATGTAAGTTCTAAGGTAAATCTCTTAGAATTTACAGTCATGGTCAGAATTAATGGCACCCCTGTTAAATATGATCAAAACTGGCTGTAAAAAATAAATCTGCATTGTTTATCCTTTTGATCTTTCATTCAAAAAAATTGCAAAATTCTAACCTTTCATTGAAGTAAAAGAATTGAAAGTGGGGGAAATCACATTATTAAATAAATGTTTTTCTCCAAAACACGTTGGCTACAATTATTGGCACCCCTATATTTTTTTTACGAGTAAAATATGTCTGAAGTATATTCCCATTAATATTTAAATTTTTTAGCACACCAGGGTGACTAGGAACATGACATTGTCCAGCCATGACTTCTTGTTTCACAGGAGTTTAAATATGAGGAAACACAAATACCAAATCCCCTTAATCATTCATCACAATGAGTAAAACGAAAGAATATAGTTCTGATGTGCATCAAAAGATTGTTGAGCATCACAAAATAGAACGTGGCTGTAAGAAAATAGCTAAAGCACTGAAAATTCCCATTTTGACCATTAGGGCAATAATTAAGAAGTTCCAATCAACTAAAGATGATACGAATCTGCCAGGAAGAGGACGTGTGTCTGTAGTGTCTTAATGCACTGTGAGGAGGAAAGTTTGAGTGGCCAAAGACTCTTCAAGGATCACAGATGGAGAATTGCAGAGATTACTTGAGTCTTGGGGGTCAGAAAGCCAAAAAAAAAAAAAACTACAAAAAACCTACATCACCTCATGTTGTTTGGGAGGGTTTCAAGAAAAATCCTCCTCGCTCATTCAAAAACAAACTAAAAAAAAAAACAAATTCAGCTGTCAGACACGACTGGAACTTCAAACGGCACCGGGTTCTGTGGTCAGATGAAACTAAAAAAAGAGCTTTTTGGCAGCGAACACGCTAGATGGGTTTGGTGCACACAAGGATAAAGAGTACCCCATGTGTACAATTTAATATACTGCTGGATCTTTAATGTTGTGGGCATATTTTTCTGCTGGAGGTCCTGGACTTCTTGTTTAGATACATGGCATCGTGGATTCTATCAAATATCAACAGATAAAAAATCAAAACCTGACGCCTTCTGCTAGAAATCTCATAATGGGCCATGGTTGGATCTTCCATCAGGACAATGATCCAAAACAAACATCAAAATCAACACAAAAATGTGTTACGGAGCACAAAATGAAGCTTCAGCCATGACCGTCCCAGTCCCTGACCTGATGAGTGGAGTGAACTGAAGAAAAGAAGCACCAACATGGATCTGGGAATCTGAAGCATCTGGAGAGATTCTGTATGGAGGAATGATTTCTGATCTCTTGTCGGGTATTCTCCAAACTCATCAGGCATTATAGGAGAAGACTCAGAGCTGTTATCTTGTCTAAAGGAGATTGCAAAACGTTTTTAATAAAAGGGTGCCAATATTTGTGGCCAACGTGTTTTGGAGAAAAACATTTATTTCATAATGTGATTTCCCCCCCACTTTCAATTCTTTTACTTCAATGAAAGGTTAGAATTTTGCAAATTTTTTGAATGAAAGATCAAAAGGATAAACGATGCAGATTTATTTTTTACAGCCAGTTTTGACCATATTTACCAGGGGTGCCATTAACTCTGACCATGACTGTAGGTCTATTATACAAAGGTCTTTGAATAAGCTCTCAGCTAAAGACTCCATGTGTGTGTAAAGGCCCCTCCTGTGTTTCCTGTTTAAACAGGAAGTTGGGGTGGGACATATCGAAAGGCTTTTACTTTTTTTAATTAGTTAATAGCTAGGACATTCTCTCAGTCTGGGTAGCATTTAATTGGACAAAACTAATCTACTCCAACATTATTCATCAATGGTATTACCAGGTTTCCAGTAAAAGAAAGATTGTACGTTTATTTGATCAACTTTTAGTAGTACACTAGCATATCATGTTAGCTTCTAAGCTAATGCTATCCTTAAGTCCTCCAGGAAAGTTTAGTCTTCTTACGAGTCAGGACATGATGTACATTTTTTTTTTCAGAAATAAATCAATTTCTTTTTCTCTTTTCAACAATGAGATGAAGCTTTTTTTGTGCAAGCACCACAAAATGAAGAGGACAAAGACTGCAACTAGCTATATGTTTGTATTTTTATCAACCTCAGAGTTGTTGCCTCATAAACTGGCTAAATGCGTAGCATCTTATATAATCAGTATCAATTTGATTCCACCAGGATTATTTAATAGACACATCCCCAAATCAGAACATTAGAGGTTGAAGACCGATACACAGATTTCTAACTGGTAATGCGATACTACTGAAGTGGCTTGTGTGGTCACATCTTGTAAATGCAATAATTCCAGCATGACTTGAACGCAACGTGAAATATATGGTCTACAGGCCATGAATCTTTGATTTTATTTACTAAAAAAGAGTGAGCAGAAGTGTGTGTTAATGCTGCAGTACAGCTGGGTTTGTTGCTGTGGCAAACGCTATACCTGGCAGGTTTATGGCCTGATGGGAAGCCTGCCGTACATGTGGCTGCCATAAATAGCAGCATGCCTATAACAACAGCAGAGACGACACATGCGAGAGGCTTTTAATGTGCAAATGATCATGGGTAAAGACTGGCTGGTCCATAGAGAGGTTACTGTGAATGGCACGTGTGGGTGTTTGTGTGCTGAAACACTCAACGTTAGAAAATGGAGTGTGGTAATTTATGAGAATTTCATAATGCTTTTAACCTTCATTCTCCTTCTCATACACAAACAAACTAGTAACCTCCTGAACCTAATGACTATAGAGCCATGAAGTCATACACAGTAAAAAAATTAATTTAATAAACTTATTCTATTTTGAATTTATGTACACAGTTATGTATATTTACATTAAACTCCAGACTCCCTAATATTTAGTTTGTAATTTAAAACAATATATTTGTTGCAACATATTTATTGTTTTATACAAATAAACAATCTGTATTTCGAATCAAAGTGTATTTTATTTATTAAAATAATGTCATAAATAAAAATAAAGAGTTAACTTAACTTTTGGGTAACTTTCAACCCAATGCACTGGGTTAAAATAACCCACAGATGGGAAGGTGCTATACCACTCCACATTTGGGTTATTTTTCACCCAACATTATTAAGTGAGTACCACCGAAGCTACCAGCTGCTGTTGAACTCTATACATATATGACTGTATGTCAGTAGAGTTTGCACATAACCATTGTCATTATACCAGACTCCTTGCTTTCGACAGAAAAAGCAATGTTCACCGTGAAGCAACTGAATGAGAGGTGTGAAATGAAAAGTGTGTGTGTGAATGAGATTGTGACGTGTAGCTAGAGGAAAGTGACAGATACCGCTCTAATCACTGTAAGACAGAGCGAGGGAGTGTGAGAGATCGAGGGGGGGAAGAGGGAGGCATGTTTCTGCACAGATAAAGTGCCAACTCTCGCATGCAGCTCAGGGCAATAATAGGAGTATCAGAAATGAGCCAGTGGGAGAAAATGTGTGATAATAACTCCAGGAAATCAGTTTCATTTGAATATTTGTGGTGAAAAGACACATTTTAAAAATAGGATAGAAACAGTGAACTGAAAGTCATATTGTAAAACGCAAGAATTTCTTAAACTTAAAGAATTTCTTATTTTACCGAAAATATTTCAAATAAAATAAAATAATAATAAAATATTGAAAAAATAACAGTAAAATAGAATATAACTACTAAGTATACAAACAAAAAAAGTTACATTTAAATATATGACTGGTAAGATATTTAAGAAAACAATTAAAAATAAAATAGAACATAAATTGTATAAGTACATTCCACCACAAAATGTATTTAAATATGACAGGCAAATTCTAGAATGTAATAAATTGAATAGAATAGAAGAAATTCTACAAGAAAATTAACAAATTAAGTTGTATTTAAATATTTGATTTATAAAATATGGAATAATGGAATGTCAACTAACAAAAACTAACTTTTTGATTAGACAGTGCAAAACAAACAAAGTCCAAACAAAGGAAAACTGTGACAATAACAGAATATATTTATACTTATTCTATCGATACACACAAACGAAAAAAATCATGTTTAAATATTTAAGAGGTAAAACTTATAGATTATAATAAAAAACAACAATAACATTGTATTTAGTGACAGTCTTAAATAAAAATCAATAGATCAGAACAGAAATTTTACAAGTGCACTAACAAAAAAGTTGTATTCATATATTTGACTGATCAGTAGAATAGAATAGAATAGGATAGAATAGAATAGAATAGAATAGAATAGAATAGAATAGAATAGAATACAATACAATAGAATAGAATAGAAATTATGTAAGGGTATGTACAATAACATGATAATCATTTACTTAGTTTCATGCATACATCATATATTAATAAATGACTGTACCATGACACCAGCACAACACTTTTTTGTGTGTTTGCTAGCACAGCATGAAGTTTGAACATTGCTAAAAGGCTGTCTATAAAAGCACACACACACTAGCAGCCTCACACCATATTAAATATTACAGAAACACCCCAAGAACATGTCCATGCCAAGATCCACACACAAACACACACACTCCTAATATATCCAGACCTCTCCTCAGGGGCGCAGCGAGAGCTAACACTGAGATCTTAATTAGTCCTGGATTCATTTATTAAGTGTGGGAAAGTGTAAAGACCCAGTGAACTGAGAGAATGAACTCATTCTGCTCTGCTGAGGAGTGCGCTTGTTTCACTACACCTATGAGACAAATTTATACAAATATTCTCACAAATATAATCAGGTCTCTTAAAATTAACTTGAATGTGGTTTATAAAATGGGCCAAATAATGTTCATATGTAAATGTGTCAGTTGGGTTAAGGCATTATAATTATAATGAGTTAAATTTGAGAACAAATTAAAAGTCCATATTTTTATATTTAGTCTACTGAAAAAAAGTTGTGCATTCCCAGATAAGAAGAAAATTATGCATAAGTAGTGTACACTTTATTTTGATAGACCACTTCAGAAATTCTACTTAAGGCCGTGTGTCCACCAAAGCGTTTTTTCAAGCGGCTGGCGTGTTTTTTCAATTGTTTTCAATGGAAACGCCGTGTTTTTAGAACGCCATGAGCGTAACGAGGCGCTGAGCGTGTATTTAACGATCAAGCGCTAAGGGTTCGGCGTTTTTTACTAGTCGCCAAGAGTTGAAAAATGTTCAACTTTGGGTAAAACGCAGCACTCATCACTGTCACTTTTTACACAGCCGTCCAATCACAGTGGAGGAGGGGCGGGACAAATATCACACCGACCAACTGTCACAACATTCTTTCTGTACAACGACGTCAACCAGCAGAGCTAACCGAACAAAATGGATGAAAAATTATTTTTGAGTATGAAACAAATTATCTGCGAAATCAGTTAAAAGTAAACTGTGCTGTGGATATTCTGTATCATAGCAACGAAGCATCTCAACTGAAAAAACGCAGCGCTGCCAAAACGCTCTCAAGCGCCCACAGCTAGGCGTTTTCAACAGAGCGTCTAGCGCAGGGATAGGCAACGTCGATCCTGGAGTGCCGCTGTCCTGCAGAGTTTAGCTCCAACCCTGATATAAACTCACCTGCCTTTAGCCATAGTGATCCTGAAGACATTGATTAGCTTGTTCAGGTGTGTTTGATTAGGGTTGGAGCTAAACTCTGCAGGACAGTGGCACTCGAGGATCGATGTTGCCTATCCCTGGTCTAGCGTTTTCAGCTGGCTAAAAACGCTTCGGTGGACACACGTCCTAATATAAGTAACTTTGTTGTTGACATGTAGTTGCAAAGTTACGTATAGTTGAATGTTGGGGTTCATCCAAATGAAGTGTTAGCGGATATTAAGCAGACAGTCTACTAATACTCTAATGACTGCTATTTGACATAGTTGTAAAGTGGACTATCGAAATAAAGTGTAACCGAACATACCACTTGTAGCAGGGTGACTGAATCCACCCAGGAGGATATCATTCACCTGTGCTTAATTTGTTATCACCCCCGCCCCTTGTCCTATATATGAGATGGGTGGTGGCCACTTTGTATGCGCTTTGGTATCGCCCACTTGACGTCATCTGTGGCTGCCGCAGGTATGTGATTGTATGGGGAAACTCGCGCTTTCTCGTTTCTGGAGGGCGAGGGTGAAGCTGCCGGACTGTATGGTGTGCTCACATTGAGTGTTGTGTTTTCTGGCATTTAACCTTCACGTGTGCAGTGGGTATTTGTAGTGGACTATTGTGGGGGGTCCCTCTTCCAATTTGGCAGCTGATCCATACCTCCAGACACCCCCGCTCTTGGTTTAATTTGTTTCTCTCAATTGAATGTGTGTGTACGTGTATGTGGTGCTGATTAATGGTGTTTCTCATTATAGTGCTTGTGACAAGTTTTAAACTGAGTTTCTAACTATTTAATATTTTGTTGACAAACAAAAATAAACTTTTCTATTCTATACGACTCATGTCTTTTCACCCATCCACGCAAAACGAACCTGTGTGCCCTTAGGGCTATTTCCCTGGTTTTCCGGGGTGGCGTAGTCGATTGTATTATATTGTCATTTCCGTTGGAAGTGTGGTAAAACCCTTGTTAGTTCTTTTGAGACTCTCTCTCGTACCCACAACGCTACAATCTGGCGTAGTCGGCAGGGTTAGGTTTTGGTCCCTCATTTTTTGTGTGGGTTGGGTGAAAACTTGAGTGTATATTTAAAAAAAAAAAATGTCTGTATTGAGTTTTTTTTTTTTTTTTTTTGAGGCAAAACAGTGGCGTATCTACTGTGACCCGGACCTCCCCTGTCAGTCGGCCTCCCTCTACGATTGGTGAGTGCATTTATTATGGAAGAGGAGTTGCAACAGTTAAGAGAGTTGGTGGCGCAGCTAAAGGCTGAGAATGAAAAATTGCATCAGGAACGTACTGCCGAATTGCCCGGCCCAAGTGTAGCAATTAGTGCTCCAGTAATGCCTCTAGGGGCACCGGTACCCTCGGGTACGGAAAGATTTGTTTTCGTACCTCGTGATCGAAGGTGCCCAAAGTTTAACGGCCATATTGGCATTAGCATTGAGGAGTGGATTGAGGAAGTACAAGCGTGTATGCAGTTGCGTCACCTCTCTGCGACTGATAGGGCATTTTTTTTGTTTGACCATTTGGGGGGGGGGCACGGGAAGAGATCCGGCATCGTCCTGCGGTTGATAAAGGGGATCCAGATAGAATTATTTCTGCGTTGCGGGAGGTATTCGGTTGCTCTCAGTCATATGTGGCCTTACAGGAGGCCTTTTTCTCGCGAAAGCAGCGGGAAGGGGAGACTTTGTTGGAGTTTTCCCTCGCTCTAATGAGCCTCCTGGAGGGTGTTAAGCAACAGTCCCCATATGTGATGCCAAATTCTGAGAACCTTTTACGCGACCAATTTGTTGAACATGTAGTGGATAGCTCTCTGCGTCTTGAGCTTAAACAGCTAGTTCGCCGCCAACCTACTTCCAGTTTGCTAGAGGTTCGTAGAGAAGCATTAAGATGGGAGCGGGAGGGAATGCCGGGTGCGGTACGTGGGCGAAGTCAGTCTGTTCCAGTAGTTCCTTTGATCCAATATGTTGTGCAGGGGGGACCGTCGTCGAATACTGCTAGTTTAAGGCCAAACTCTGAGTTAAGTGAGTTGAGGGAAATGTTGAAGTCTCAACAGGTACAGCTAGATCAGCTTACTAAGGGTTTGGCATTATTACAGGGCCCTGCTCCTGCTGCTCGGAGTCAATCTCCACATTCGTCTGGTTATCCGTCGTATCCACGGAATAAAGTTTCTCATTCTAATCCAATAATATGTAGAAGATGTCAGCAGCCGGGTCATTTTGCTAGGGAGTGTGATGGGGAACGTATCCCTTCTCGTTCCAAATCTCCCTTCACGGCTTCTCGTGCAGGGGGGGAGTGGGCAGCCTCATCTTCAGCGGCCGTCGGAAAACTAGTTCCCACCGGGCTGCAGAGCCTCAGCTCGGTTGGGGAAAAGAATGGCTTTGACGTTTGTCAGAATACTAGTCCGGTGCCTCGTTTGATGTCATCATGCCCGCATTTGGTTGTTCTGATTGGTGGGGTTCAGGTGCCTTGTCTGTTAGATACTGGCTCTATGGTGTCTACCATTACTGAGAGTTGTTTCTTACAGCATTTTGAGCCATGGGGTCAAGATCGCCTTCGTTCGTGCCAGTGGTTGCAGTTGCGGGCTGCCAACGGCCTGGACATCCCTTATATTGGGTATGTAGAATTGGATGTTGAACTATGTGGCCGGTTAGTGCCAAACTGTGGGGTGCTTGTTGTCAAGGACCCCCCTGGCAGCTTGTGTTCTAAAGTACCAGGTATTGTGGGAATGAATATTCTCAGTCGTTGTTACCGGGAGCTTTTTGGCCAGCATGGTCCTGCCTTCTTTGAACTACCATCCTTATTGCAGGCCCCCGATTTTGTAACTCAGGCATTTCAGCATTGTCATAAGGTGGGTGCCCGTTCGGATGCCGATCGGGTAGGTCAGGTTAGAATACGAGGCCGTCGGGCATGGCGTATTCCAGGAGGTACGTTAAAATTAGTACCGGCAACTTGTTCTGAGCAATTCTCACAGGAGACTGTGTTATTCGAGCCTGTAGAGTCGGGCCTACCAGCTGGATTGTTAGCATCATCATCGTTGGTACGGGTAAACCGTGGAACTGTCTCCGTACCAGTGGTAAATGTAGGGACGACGGACGTAATGTTGTATCCTCGGGCCCTCCTGGGCTCTCTCACAAGCGTTTATGTGGTGAGTTTGCCCAGGGGTGTTACGGAGGTTAATTCTGTCCTTGCTGCTTTTGGCCCCCATGGCGTTCAGGTTGCGCCCACTGTGGAGGAACAGATTAGGTCTATTGACCTGTCTGTGTTGTCGTCGCAAAATCAGGATAATGTTAGGACTTTATTACTGGAGTACCAGTGTGTGTTCTCTGCTCATGAGGGGGACTTGGGGTGTACTAGTTTACTGTCACATGACATTCCTTTGTTGGATGACACCCCTGTACGGCAGTGTTACCGCCGGATACCACCCTCAGAGTATGAGGTAGTGAAGGCCCATATTGATGCACTGTTAGAGTCACAGGTTATACGGGAAAGTTGCAGTCCTAATGCATCCCAGATAGTCTTGGTTAAAAAGAAGGATGGTAGTCTACGCATGTGCGTGGACTACCGTCAACTGAATTCCAAGACTAGGAAGGATGCTTTTCCCCTTCCGAGAATCGAGGAGTCCTTGGACGCCTTGACCGGTGCCCGCTGGTTTTCCACTATGGATTTAGCCAGCGGGTACAATCAGGTTCCTGTTATTGAAAGGGATAAATCTAAGACTGCATTTTGTACGCCATTCGGGCTGTTCGAGTGGAACCGGATGCCCTTTGGGCTGTGTAACGCTCCCGGTACATTCCAACGCCTTATGCAACGATTGTTCGGTGACCAACAGTGCCAGTCACTATTACTGTACCTAGATGACATTGTCATCTTTTCATCTTCAGTGGCGCAGCATCTGGAGCGCCTGGAAGGTGTACTGAGTAGGCTGAAGTGTGAGGGCCTTAAAGCAAGGTTAGAGAAGTGTTCATTTTTTCGCCCGGAGGTAGTATACCTTGGTCACGTAATATCGGCTGATGGCGTTTCAACTGACCCAAGAAAGATTGAGGCGGTGGCTAAGTGGCCAAGGCCCAACAGCGTTTCCAAGCTCCGCTCTTTCTTGGGCTTTGCCAGTTACTACCGCCGCTTTGTGGAGGGGTTTGCCAAGTTGGCAGCCCCTCTGCATAGGTTGGTAGCGGAGCTTGGATGTGTTGGGCCCAGGAAACGAGCGGAGCAGAATTTTGCTGATGCTTGGACAGTACAGTGCCAAAACAGCTTTGATGCGTTAAAAGCAATGTTTGTTAAGGCCCCGGTGCTTGCCTATGCAGATTTCTCCCTACCGTTCATTTTGGATGTAGATGCCAGCCTGAGTGGTTTGGGGGCGGTCCTTTCACAGGAACAAGAGGGGAAGGTGAGGCCTATTGCATACGCAAGTCGTGGTCTTAGGCCCCCTGAGCGTAATATGCTAAACTATAGTTCAATGAAACTTGAATTTTTAGCAGTCAAGTGGGCCATGACCGAAAAATTCAAAGAGTATTTATTGGGTAATAAGTGTGTAGTTTTCACAGATAATAACCCCCTTAGCCACCTTATGACAGCAAAGCTTGGCGCCACGGAGCAGCGATGTGCGGCACAGCTGGCATGCTTTGATTTTGAGGTCCAATATTGCCCCGGCATGGTCAACAAAAACGCTGATGCCTTATCAAGATGCCAGCCATTAGTTTCAGGGGTGTTGGACAACATGCTGCCGGGGGCGGTCATTCCGGCCTCCATCCAGCATGCTGAGAACTCAAGGTCCTTGGCTAGCCAAGCCACTGTGGTTGCCTTGCCGGGGCATTCCCCTGCTGACTTGCGTGCTCTACAAGAGGCAGACCCAGTTATTAGGGAAGTTTTATTCTTTTTCAGAGAGGGTGAGTTCCCTGGGCCTTATGAGCGTCGACAGCTCTCTAGGGATGCATCAACTCTACTTCGTCAGTGGGATCGGTTGATGGAATCACAAGGGGTATTATACCGTCGCATTCTTCGCTCGGATGGTGGCGAAGAGATCTTTCAATTGGTGTTGCCTTCTGTTTTGCATGTGGAGGTCTTAACTGGGTTTAGGGCTGCAACAACTAATCGCTAAAATCGATAATAATCGATTATGAAAATCGTTGTCAACGAATGTCATTATCGATTAGTTGGTCTGCTTACGTCACGGGGAGCGTTTACTGATGACGTCACTTTCATGACAACACAGTCGATCGCGAAATGGCAGTGAGTACCTACAGATCAATCGACGGCAGATAAAAAGTGTGCACCCCAAGCCGGGGCTGTTTACACCTGGCCACTTCATGCGTTTTCTCAGATCGGATAGCTCTGATTTATCAAAACGATTCCATTTACACCTGGTCACATAAATGTGTTTTCGCTCTTCAATTCCCGCGCTATATGCAGATTTAATGGAGTTCACGTCACCGAAAGCAACAGATATGAGCTGCATTTTATTGATTAGCAGTTAAAATCAAAATCAAACACCGCAATAAGAGAGAGCGGCAACAGCACTGGTAAGATCATTTCGTTTCTTTACTTTTAATGATGATGATTGTGCGTTAAGCGTCTGCGACTTACTTTCACTTTGATTTGCGATAGTTTGCTCGTTGGCTTGATGAATAGATCGCTCATCTGCGGTAATGCGTGTTGCAGTAGCGTCGTCATATCCGGCTATAACATTACATTGCCTATAACACACTCTCACATGTTTATTTTTTTTAGCATTTTTGGGAGGAGTAAAATGTACATATGTGGTTTCAACAACTAGGCTAGATGCATTTACACTTTTCCAGTTTCGTATGGAATGAGTCTCAGATCTCCTCCTGAAGTGGTTTGAGCGCGTTTAGAAGGGCTTTTACACCTGGTCTTTTCACGATCCGATAGCTATCTGATCTGAGAAAACAATGCTACTGTGAATCTACTGCGGCTCTACTACAATCACACGTTTGTTTTCAGTCTTTCTATATTTAAATTATCAATATATTAAGGTTTAAAATGTCAAAAATAAAGATTATATTAGTAAAACTCAATGTGTGGCTTTTGCACTTTTTAAAGTACACTTTTACACATGAATACCCTGATTATTCGATTATCAAAATAATTGTTAGTTGCAGCCCTAACTGGGTTACACCAAGAGCATGGGCACCAGGGTATCGAACGCACCACAGAGCTGGTACGTCAGCGCTGTTATTGGCCAGGCATGTCAGCCATGGTGGCGAAATGGTGTCAGGAGTGCGAGAGGTGCCAGGCAGCTAAAGATCTACAGCCAGGTGCCCATAGTTTTATGGGTCACTTGTTGGCTTCTCGACCAAACGAAATTGTGGCCATCGATTTTACCCAGCTCGAAGCATCCTGTTCAGGGTTTGAAAACATCTTAGTAATGACAGATGTCTTTACAAAGTATACTATTGCAGTTCCTACTCGTGACCAGCGGGCTGAGACGGTAGCGCAGGTATTGGTTACCGAGTGGTTCTTTCGTTTGGGGGTGCCTGGGAGAATTCATTCGGACCAGGGCCGTAGCTTCGAATCATTCCTGATCCAGCAACTTTGTAAATTGTACGGGGTTGAGAAATCTCGTAATACTCCTTACCATCCTTCTGGTAATGGGCAGTGCGAGCGATTCAATAGAACATTGCACAACCTATTGCGCACCTTACCGGTTTCACGTAAGAGGGACTGGGCGTCTAGTCTCCCTCAGGTGCTCTTCTCCTACAACACCACCCCGCATCAAGCCACTGGGGAGTCTCCTTACTTTTTGATGTTTGGCCAGGAGCCACGTCTCCCAATTGATTTCTTGCTTGGTAGAGTTCGAGAGCCGGTGGCTGGTGACGTGCACGAATGGGTGGTGGAGCATCAGACAAGATTGAAAGTGGCGTTTGCGGGAGCACGAGAACGACTGAGACAGATGGCTGATCGACGCAAAATGCAGTTCGATCGACATGTTCGAGATTCACCACTGGATGAGGGCCAGTTGGTTTACCTCCGCGATTATGGCATTAGAGGGCGCCATAAAATCCAAGACCTGTGGAGTCCGGTGGTGTATAAGGTGGTAGAGGCTCCTGGATCTGGGGGTGCAGTGTATAGCATTGCACCAATACATGAGGAGGGTAAAGTAAAAAGAGTTCATCGGTCGCTACTAAAGGCTAGGATCCAAAGGGGCCCTATCCCTGTTGTGCCCGATGGGCCAGTGGTGGAGCTTGAACAGGAGCCAGAGGAGGGGGTGGAGGAGGCAGATTTGTGGGTAGTAATACCTGAAGGCCCCCAACTTGTATCGGACCCGGTCGATTCCGCTCCTTCGGTACTCGAGCCTAGAGTGGTAAGAGAGCAAAATCAACCCTGTGGCCCAGAGGTTGGCCCATTGTTGTCATCAGGTACTTCAGTTATGGAGTAGCTTCCTGTTCCTGAGGTTGGCCCAGGGAGGTCAAGGAGGGCCACAGCTGGCCAACATACTAATATTCATCGTTTACCTAGGGCCGTGGGGGAACGGGCGACTGGTGCTGTAATCCCGGGGCTGGTGTCCAATGCAATATCGGCCCTCTTTAGACCTTGGGACTAACTGGGCAAGCGAGTTTATCGTCGGGGCGACGATCTGTAATTGGGGGGGCAGACTGTAGCAGGGTGACTGAATCCACTCAGGAGGATATCATTCACCTGTGCTTAATTTGTTATCACCCCCGCCCCTTGTCCTATATATGAGATGGGTGGTGGCCACTTTGTATGCGCTTTGGTATCGCCGACTTGACGTCATCTGTGGCTGCCGCAGGTATGTGATTGTATGGGGAAACTCGCGCTTTCTCGTCTTGTGCTGGCGGTTTATATCAATTTTTCTTGCTGTCAGGTTGCGACGGTAGGCTGTTTTGTTCCCGCTGCTGTGTGTTTGCTGCCCACTTTTCTCAGGTATGTGTAGCCTTTTCGTTCAGTGGGAAGAAATTGGCTGCGTTTGACAACTTGTGATTTAATATCTGCAGTGGCAACGATAGAATGTCATCTATATGTACCTGAGTGAGAAGCTGTATTATATTATAGTGTGCGACTACGAAGCAGTTTGTGAGTAGTATCTCCCTGTGGTAGGTAAGATTATGGTTTTGGGTATTAATAACTTGCTGTTGTTGTCTAACATTATCTTTCTGCTCGGCAGGCCCCCCTGCATAACTGAGTCTCTTGGGCTAATCATGGGAACCGTGCATCACTGATGACTTATGATTGCGTATAATTACGACTGCGTCGCTGTTTTGCCTCGACCTAAATGATGGAAACCCTTTTTATTGTTGTAATTCTCTCGCATGCCGTTTGAGACGATTGTACATTCGTTTGACTTTGTGGAAGGCCTGTCTCTACTGGTCGCCGCCGATTGGAACTAACGGGTGCGTTTAAGCAGTTTTGCAAGCTTTGTGTAAACTGGCTGTCGCCATGACTCCCATTGATCCATAAGCGTGGATGTTTGATTATTTGTTTTCTTTTTTTTCTCTGTTTATTGTGGTTTATTTTATTTTGTAATTACTATCAACTGAAGTACGTTTAATTGTTTATATGATTAATTTACTTTTATGTGGTATTGTGAGGGTCATTATCCGGTCAAGTGAGTTAAAGCCTTAAAATATCTGACCTTGGATCATAGTGACTTGTGTATGTTATTTTGTGTTTATTTATTTTCTTTTCTTGTTGCAGGAGCTGGGGGGGGGTTCTGGAGGGCGAGGGTGAAGCTGCCGGACTGTATGGTGTGCTCACATTGAGTGTTGTGTTTTCTGGCATTTAACCTTCACGTGTGCAGTGGGTATTTGTAGTGGACTATTGTGGGGGGTCCCTCTTCCAATTTGGCAGCTGATCCATACCTCCAGACACCCCCGCTCTTGGTTTAATTTGTTTCTCTCAATTGAATGTGTGTGTACGTGTGTGTGGTGCTGATTAATGGTGTTTCTCATTATAGTGCTTGTGACAAGTTTTAAACTGAGTTTCTAACTATTTAATATTTTGTTGACAAACAAAAATAAACTTTTCTATTCTATACGACTCATGTCTTTTCACCCATCCACGCAAAACGAACCTGTGTGCCCTTAGGGCTATTTCCCTGGTTCCCTTTCGTGGGAACTCCTACGTCTCGTCGGAGGAGTTTCCAACGAATTGGGATCACGCTAGGGAGACCAACTGCCTTCGAGTGAACTAAAATGAGCCAATAAACATTGGCATGCAAGATTTGCATTCCGCGCGCCGCCTACCAGTGCGGGTATAAAAGCGGAAGCAAACGCACGCATCTTTGCTTTTTGCTTCGGAGCCGACCGGTTGTGTCCTCTGAGTGAATGAGTTTCAAGAAAGTGTTTTCTTCGTGCTCAACGAGTCTGCTCTTTTTCTGGATCTCTCTGTGTTGGTGTGACGGCGCTTCAGTGATCTTCGCGAGCTCCCGGCTGCCGGTTGTGATTTCACGCTGTCTACATCTTTCAAAGAGCTGTTTTCACAGCTGGTAATCGGTTGAGTGCACGCAGCGGGCTTGCAGTTTCCCCGCTGTGTTGCCGCGTTGATCCCTGTGTGCTTCAGCACAATAAGAGAGCATTTCTCTAAAAGAGTAACACGGGTGAAGATCGCGTCCTTTTCAGGATGACGTTTCATCCGTGTGTTTCTGGATGCGGTCGATATCTTCCCCCGGTTGATGGTCACGATCGCTGTCTCTCGTGCTTGGGCCTCGCGCACGCTGAGGCAGCGTTCGTGAACGAGTCATGTTCTCATTGCGGGAACATGACCGTCACGGTGCTTAGATCGAGACTAAGATCCCTCAAACGAGGGGGAGTCCCTTTGGAGATTCCCCGATCTAGTTCTTCTTCTGGTTCATTTCAGAAAAAGGCTACTTCGGCTAATCCCATTGGTGGTCTGAGGGTCACAGTGAGGAATGTCCAGCCGGGTGAAAGACCCCCGCAGGCCCCTGACTCCTCTGCATCGCTTCCATTGGAGTCTCCGGAGGAGCGAGCTGGGCCACCTCGTGTGGTCCCAGTCGTTTCCTTCGGGGCTCCGCCGGAGGACCAGATGTCGATTGCTGCATCGGAGGGAGAGCGGTCATCTTCTGGAGATGACGACCCGACTGCGTTGCCCCCTTCGGGTGTGGCAACGTTAGCCGAGCCGGATCCGGAAATGGCCGCTATGCTTTCCCGGGCGGCCGCGAGTGTCGGGCTCGAGTGGAATCCTCCACCGCGTCCCGAACCCTCGCGGCTCGACGATTGGTATCTCGGGGCGGCTCGTGCTGGTTCTCAGCGCCCCGCCCCGGTTCCTTTCTTTCCGGAGGTGCATGATGAGGTGACGAGATCGTGGTTGGCCCCTCTGGCGGCCAGACACAGGTCGACTCCCTCCTCCTCCCTCACCACTCTCGATGGCGGGGCAGTGAAGGGATACGTGGACATCCCCCCAGTGGAACGGTCAGTAGCGATGCAGCTATGTCCTAAGACCGCGTCCACCTGGCGGGGTAACCCCACGCTCCCCTCTCGCGCCTGTAGGTTCCTTTCTTTCCGGAGGTGCATGATGAGGTGACGAGATCGTGGTTGGCCCCTCTGGCGGCCAGACACAGGTCGACTCCCTCCTCCTCCCTCACCACTCTCGATGGCGGGGCAGTGAAGGGATACGTGGACATCCCCCCAGTGGAACGGTCAGTAGCGATGCAGCTATGTCCTAAGACCGCGTCCACCTGGCGGGGTAACCCCACGCTCCCCTCTCGCGCCTGTAGGTTCTCTTCCAGTCTGACTGGAAAGGCCTACAGTGCGTGCGGAGAAGCTGCTTCTGCCCTGCATGCCATGGCGCTTCTCCAGGTCCACCAGGCCAAAGCGCTCTCTGGCATGCAGGAGGGTGGTACCGATCCAGGGGTGCTCCAAGAGCTGCGTGCGGCGACTGACCTCGCCCTCCGGGCGACGAAGGTCACCGCACGCTCCCTGGGTCGGGCGATGTCCACGCTGGTGGTCCAGGAGCGACACCTCTGGCTCACCCTGGCCGATATGCGCGAGTCGGACAAAAGTAGGTTCCTGAACTCCCCCATATCCCAGGGTGGCCTCTTCGGCGACGCGGTGGAGAGCTATGCCCAACAGTTCTCCACCGCCCAGAAGCAGTCGGAGGTGATTAAGAACATCATGCCTCGGAGACGGCCCGCTGCTGCCCCGTCCCCGTCGCCTGCGCCTCCAGCTGCTCGTCGCCGAGGGCGCCCTCCTGCCGCCGCCTCCGCCCCTGCCCAGCCTAGGCAGCAGCCCCGTAAGCAGCAGGGTGCCGGCCGCAAGAGAGCTGCCCAGCCCGCTCAGGAGTCGTCCAAGCCCCCCGGGAAGAGGAGAGGTAAGCGACCCTGAGACGGGCGACCCAGAGGACGCAGTGGCTGCTCGCCAGGAGGGAACCTCTGTTCCTCTCCTTCCCCCGGAGGAGGGCCGGGTGGAGAATCTTTGTTTTCCTTTTCTTTCTGGTACCCAAAGTTTCAATAAAAGAGCAGTTTCTACTTCCTCTGGGTCACTCACGGCCGAGTCTGGCAGCCGAGGTCGGCCAAGTGCCTCGCCGCTCCCAGTCTTCCCCGTCCAAGAGGGCCAGAATGACAGTGTGCGCCGCCACGTTGCCTCGCCGCTCTCATTCCCCTCTCCCCAGCGCTCAGACGCCAGTGACGCCGCCACGGCCTCGTCGCTCTCGTCTCCCGCTGGGCAAGGAGGTGCGGAAATCCGGACTCGACGCCTCCGGGCCTCCCTCCTCATTTCCCCTCCTTCCCTCGCCTCGGGGCAGTCAGCAGCTGAACGCCTCCAGGCCTTCCCTGTTGCCTGCCCCCCAGTGGAAGCAGGCAGGTGTTGCTCCGCACACGCAGACCCCTCTCTCGGCCGCAGTAATGCCTCCGGAGTCTAGTCCCTGCCCTCCACCTCGCTGCCCCTCCGCGGGTACGCCGGTGGTTCGCGTGGGCTCGTTGGTACGGTCTCTCAAAGCCTGGCAGGCGCTTCCGAGGCCGTCCCGCTGGCTCATTCGTACCATTCGGCTCGGCTATGCAATTCAGTTTGCCCGCCGGCCTCCCAAGTTCAGGGGCATCCGCTTCACCAGTGTACGAAGTGTCGATGCCCCTGTTTTGAGGAAGGAGATCGATGTCCTGCTGGCGAAGGACGCGATCGAGCCGGTCCCTCCAGCCGAGATGAGGTCTGGGTTCTACAGCCCTTATTTCATCGTACCCAAGAAAGGCGGTGGGTTACGACCGATCCTGGACCTGCGAGTTTTGAATCGGGCCCTACACAAGCTCCCGTTCAAAATGCTTACGCAGAAACGCATCTTCGAATGCATCCGTCCCCGGGATTGGTTTGCAGTGATCGACCTGAAGGACGCGTACTTTCATGTCTCCATTCTTCCTCGTCACAGACCGTTTCTACGCTTTGCGTTCGAGGGTCGGGCATACCAGTACAAGGTCCTACCCTTCGGCTTGGCCCTGTCGCCCCGTGTCTTCACGAAGGTCGTGGAGGCGGCCATTGTTCCCATGAGAGAACATGGCGTTCGCGTTCTCAACTATCTCGACGACTGGCTGATAATAGCTCACGCGCGAGATCTGTTGTGCGAACACAGGGACCTTGTGCTCCAGCACCTCAGCCGGTTGGGTCTTCAGGTCAACTGGGACAAGAGTAAACTCTGCCCCGTACAGAGGATCTCTTATCTCGGTATGGAGTTGGACTCGGTCGGCCAGACCGCGCGCCTCACCGAGGAGCGCGTCCAGTCAGTGCTCAATTGCCTCAAGTCTTTTCAAGGCAGGTCTGCGGTCCCATTGAAACAGTTTCAGAGGCTCCTGGGGCATATGGCAGCCGCAGCCGCAGTAACGCCGCTCGGCCTGCTTCATATGAGACCGCTTCAGCGCTGGCTTCACAACCGAGTCCCGAGATGGGCGTGGCAGAGCGGCACGTTCCGGGTCAACATTACCCCGCACTGTCGCCAAACCTTCACTCCTGGGTCGGACCCTGCGTTTCTACGGGCCGGAGTTCCCCTAGTCCAGTTGTCCAGGCATGCTGTAGTGTTCACAGATGCCTCTTCCAACGGGTGGGGGGCCACGTACAACGGGCATGCAGTTTCAGGTCTGTGGACGGGGCCTCAACTGCATTGGCACATCAACTGCCTAGAGTTGCAAGCAGTACGTTTAGCCTTGTGCCGCCTCAAGGGGCTGCTTCTGCACAAGCATGTACTGATCCGTACGGACAGCACTGCGACCGTTGCGTACATCAACCGTCAAGGTGGTCTACGCTCCCGTCGTATGTCGCGACTCGCCCGCCATCTCCTCCTATGGAGTCAGAAGCATCTGAGGTCGCTTCGGGCCATTCACATCCCTGGTGCGCTCAACCGTGTAGCCGACGAGCTCTCACGGCAGCCGCCTCTTCCGGGAGAATGGCGACTCCATCCCCAGGTGGTCCAGCGGATATGGGGAAGCTTCGGAGCCGCTCAGATAGATCTGTTTGCCTCTCCGGACACGACCCATTGCCGGCTGTTTTATTCCCTGTCCGAAGGATCTCTCGGCACGGATGCACTGGCACACTGCTGGCCCCGGGGCCTTCGCAAATATGCGTTTCCCCCAGTGAACCTTCTCGCACAGACTTTGTGCAAGGTCAGGGAGGACGAGGAGCAGGTCCTGCTTGTTGCGCCGTATTGGAACTCATGCTCCTCGCGACAGCCCCTCCTTGGCCCATTCCTCTGAGGAGGGATCTACTTTCTCAGAGAAGGGGCACCCTATGGCACCCGCGTCCAGACCTCTGGAATCTTCATGTCTGGTCCCTGGACGGGACGCGGAGGTTCTAGGTGGCCTACCACAGGCTGTGGTAGACACCATCACTTCCGCTAGAGCCCCCTCTACGAGGCACCTCTATGCGTTGAAGTGGAACCTGTTCGTCGCTTGGTGTTCTTCCCACCGGGAAGACCCCCGAACTTGCCCGATCGGGGTCGTGCTTTCCTTCTTGCAAGATGGGTTGGAGAGAAGGCTGTCTCCCTCCACCCTCAAAGTGTATGTTGCCGCAATTGCCGCACATCACGATGCAGTAGAAGGTAAGTCATTAGGAAAGCACGACCTGGTCATCAGATTCCTTAGGGGTGCCAGAAGGCTAAATCCGCCTCGTAATCCGCACCCCGTACCCTCTTGGGACTTAACTCTAGTGCTCAGAGCACTTCAGAGACCTCCCTTTGAGCCTTTGCAAACAGTTGAGTTAAATATCCTGTCTACTAAGACAGCTCTCCTGGTGGCTTTGGCCTCCTTTAAGAGGGTAGGGGATATGCAAGCTTTTTCGGTCGACGAATTGTGCCTTGAGTTCGGGCCGGGCCTTTCTCACGTTGTTCTGAGACCCCAGCTCGGATATGTGCCCAAGGTTCCTACCACTCCATTTGTAGATCAGGTAGTGAACCTGCAAGCGCTGCCCCTGGAGGATGCAGACCCAGCCCTTGCTTTTCTCTGTCCCGTCCGCCCCCTGCGTTGTTACGTGGACAGAACGCAAAGCTTCAGGACCTCAGATCAGCTCTTCGTCTGTTACGGAGGCCAGCAGAAGGGGAAGGCTGTCTCCAAGCAGAGGTTAGCCCACTGGATAGTGGACGCTATCGTCCGGGCTTATGATTCCCAGGACGTGCCTTGCCCACCTAGGTTGAGGGCACACTCTACTAGGAGTGTTGCCTCCTCCTGGGCTTTGGCGCAAGGCGCCTCGCTGACAGACATCTGTAGAGCTGCGGGCTGGGCGACACCTAACACGTTCGCTAGATTCTATAGCCTCCGTGTTGAACCTGTTTCCTCCCGTGTACTCGCTACAGCCAGTAACGCGAGGAATTAGGTTATGTCCGCTTGCTACGCCATTCCCGCCTCTTGGCCGGATACGTGCGTCTTCTTGCTCCGTTGGTGCCCCAACATACGGTTAACCTCGTGAGTTCCTCCATCACCCCTTCGGCACCAGGCGAGGCGGATCGCCCGGCGCCAGGTCTATTACCTCTCGTGGAGTTGTGTGTAGACTGGGTGTCCCCCAGTGGTCCCTTCAGCGACCCATTTTCTCCACGGTCCTGCTACCCTCCGGGCTAGCGTCGTGTCTTCCCCTCGACAGACCCTTCTGTCATCCTTGCTGAGTATGCTCCCACCCCTTGGGCTGGGACTACCTCAAGGACTGCCATGTGTTTCACTACCCCACGGGTTAGTACACATGTGTATTCCAGTGCCTCCCTTCGGGCGGGCAGGGGTTTCCGCAGCGTCCCCTCCTACAGGTTGGGCACGCTTTCCCAGTGTTATCCATATCCACTGAGAGGGTCTTGCAGAACAGCAGTGTGATTCTCCTAGCTAGCTCCCGCCAAGACGATAAGAAACTGCTCCGGCGGGTAGCTAAGCTGGGCGCTGGAAGGGCCCAGCACCATGGCGTTTTGTTAGGGATCCCAATTCGTTGGAAACTCCTCCGACGAGACGTAGGAGTTCCCACGAAAGGGAACGTCTCGGTTACGTATGTAACCCTCGTTCCCTGAGTAGGGAACGGAGACGTCTCGTCCCCTCGCCATGCTGCTGCACCTTCGCGGAGGACTGGACACCGTCCGGCTCCTCAGCGAAAAGCAAAGATGCGTGCGTTTGCTTCCGCTTTTATACCCGCACTGGTAGGCGGCGCGCGGAATGCAAATCTTGCATGCCAATGTTTATTGGCTCGTTTTAGTTCACTCGAAGGCAGTTGGTCTCCCTAGCGTGATCCCAATTCGTTGGAAACTCCTCCGACGAGACGTCTCAGGGAACGAGGGTTACATACGTAACCGAGACGTTTTCCGGGGTGGCGTAGTCGATCGTATTATATTGTCATTTCCGTTGGAAGTGTGGTAAAACCCTTGTTAGTTCTTTTGAGACTCTCTCTCGTACCCACAACGCTACACACTGTATATAAAAATGCCCCATAGTTATTATCGGTCTTTAGTTTACTACATTAGACCCATGCAAGAATTGTTTAGATGATGCGTGCATGTTATTATTGATTCATTAGTGCATTAGTGCAACTCTCATTCCTGTTGATGACTAAATGTAATGTAGAGTAGAATGACAGAATATAGCAATGTTTCCATCCAAAGTTGTGAATTGAACTTATGCGCATAAAACATTTGCGACAGTGTTTCCAATCCTATGTGTTTAAGAGAATAAAATCGTCACTTCCTGGAAAATTGGCGCAAAATATCTACATATAAATGAAAGTTGAGCCACTGTGGCTCTTTTTTCCTCCATCATAAATGACTTGCATCTCAGATCACACAGAAGAAATGCAATAAACGCTGCCATGCTATCTTGAGTTTGGATGCCTGGTGTTTGGAAATGCAATCTGGGAAGTCATAATCCCAAATCATTCTTATGACAGTCATTTCAGAATGATCAAACCAGCATTTGAGGTTCTGTGCGATGTGATTAGTCTGCAGGTTAGTCTAGTTATCCAATCACATCCACTGTTGATGCAAAGTCACATGAGTTTTTTATTGCGCATCGAGACATTTATTCGGTAAATGTGTTTCTATCGTAGCTTTATGAGATAAAAATGGTATCTGCCTCAATTGAGCGCATACATTTTTTTATTCACATTTTTAGAATTTATGAACATCTTGCCGTTTCCATCCAGCGTTTTTTAAGCGATATCCTACAATACGCATAAAAATAGGTGGATTGACGCAAACTGTACCTTATGATATGACATCGCAGAACTACTTCATCGCAAAACTACTGTTTCAAAATACACAAAACCAGAATTTTCTGAACCTTTTTGAATTGTTAGATTATCACCTTATTTATCCCCGCCCCTTTCCAGCGCTGCGCTACTTGTGTTCTGTCTTCCGGTTGGTGTTTCACAGCATGAAGGTAAGATCTTACAGATTTATGAATGAACCGCTCATTTTAAAATGTTCCCGTTCTTTGTTATGATATCCGCTTCAAACGTTACAATGCTCATGATATCTTTCATTAACTCTACAATAAGTAAATCCACTTCACCAACTAATAACTCTTCGAGTTCAAACACAAAAGTCTAAAGATGGATTCATGGTTGTTTCTCTGGCGCATAAGGTCTATTGTTTTCTGCATCGTTGAGCCTTTAGTAAGCCATTCACATTTAAAATACTGTATCGCACACCTAAAGAAAGAAAGACAGAATAGATAACTTTATTTTTATTCTCTCTGTCCCACCCCATTACTAGACATCTCCCATTATGACAATCACTTACAGCCACTATCGATTCCCTCTCCAGCTGCGACTCATTCCACACACACACACACACACACACACTCGTATAATCAGTCACATCATATTCAGACTATTCACAGACTTTACACCAGCCCACAAGAACACACACACAAACACATTACTCACAAACAAACACACAAACACTTCTCATTGATTTTCTCAGGCTGGGAGCTGCAGGCACACGTTTCTGCTGTACTATTGGCTGATAGTGACATGGACATATGGAGAAGTCGAGAGGAAAAGAAAAATGGAAAAACAGGAGGGAATCAGGCAGGAATGGGCAAGAATGGAGCAAATCTGAATGTATGAATCAATAAAGGTGAGTGGTGGAGAACAGAAGTGCACATTATTTTTCTCCAGGCAGCCCTTTTGCACCGACATGGGAACATACATTTAAAGGGTTAGTTCACACAAAAATAAAAATTCTGTCATTAATTACTCACCCTTACGCCGTTTCAAACCCGTAAGACCTTTGTTTATCTTCGGAACACAAATGAAGATATTTTTGATGAAATTCTGACCCCTCCATAGACAACAATGGAACTGCAACTTTCAAGGCCCAGAAAGGTAGTAAAGACAGTCGTTAAAATAGTCCATGTGACTCCAGTGGTTCAAACTTAATGTTATGAAGCGACGAGAATAAAATTGTTACGAACCTCCAGTGGAAAGTCCAGGGGAGGAGGAGGTTGGTGACAATAATAATACCATTTCAGGTTGAAGGAACAAAGGAGACAGATTTATCAGCAAGTCTGGCGTTTATTTACAATATTAATTAACCAAGGTAGTCTCAAAAAGGTA